>CM062289.1:426434741-427041524 GCA_031216915.1 Pictodentalium vernedei | reverse complement strand
GCAATGATAAAACTGGGCGGAGAATCCTTTTATGCACAGCATTTTGCAAACGTCAGCGATTATGTACAGTTATCACGGAAGTAAATTCATGAAAATGACGAAGAAAAGAAATTGCACAAATGATGATATTTAATACACAGTGACTTTGAGTCTTGCAATATATACCCTCCCCCCCCCCCCCCCCCCCCCCCCATTTCTTTTGATTTTCTGTGTTCTTTTGGATATATAATTGCCAAAAAGAAAAATTAATGAGAACCATTTTCCAAACTTTAAAAAATTTAAACTCTGTTTTCTGGGCACGTGCGTAGAGTGGAAACCTATATTTGTTTGTTACGTGGCCAAAGATCGATCGGCTTATTTACTTAAGATCATAGAAATCGGAAAAGTCTTTTTATATCCCAATTCTATGCTTAAGATACTGAGGTGACGTAAGAGTTGTGAAATCCCGCAAGGTCTGCTAAACCCGTTTCTTCTTATATATATATACTTTAATCTTATACTTTACAGTATATTAACATTTTAAGTGCCAGGATCCCCCCCCCCCCTCCCCGTGGGAACCCCGGGAAGTGAAGCAGTGCTTGTTACTGTGGTAAACAGATTCTTCTCTACTGTTAAAATAGGACCCAATAATAAACGCCTGAGGTGGAAGTCCTCTAAAAAATGGGAAGCATAGGTATAAACGATTGCCTAAACCTGACATCATACCTATGTTGTGGTCATGATATAGCCATAGATGCTGATTGTGAACTTAAACATCAATAATAAAATAAAAAATTACAGCAACACTACATTTTCCACGTTTTTGTCGGCAATCCCCATGACAACCCCGAGAAGTGGAAAAGCGCTTGTTTACTGCTCTAGCCCTTTACCCAACGAATCGCCCGCATCCACCCGCGTAATTTGCAAATTCAGCAGCTGAAAAAATATTATTTTTCGAAAAATTTCAACAAAACCATACCATGTGACCCCTCTTTGGAACGAGCTCGTTCCAAAGAGGGGTCACATGATATGGTTTTGTTGAAATTTCTTGAAAAAATTTAAAAAATGATATTTAAAATAATAAATTTTGAAATCGTCTGCGTTGGGTAAAGGGCTAGACAGCGTCTGCTACACAGGAAGAGGCTCGTAGCGAGGTATCTATATTGTAGGGGCAGGGGGGGGGGGGGGGGGGCCACAGGAATATTTTAGGAGTTCAAGTTCAAGCATTTTTATTGAGATGGCATATCACGAAGATCGACGTCTCGAGTTCGGAAGAGGTATGGAGTGATGGTGTTCCTCTCGCACTGGTCGGACTGGGGCCCGTATATTGTTCAGAAAATTTCTCCGGGATAAAATTTTGTAAAATATAATCCAAAATGGGTGTAATTTCATTAGTTGACGTCCTGTTCAGATCGCAGAATTCAATATTTTTATGCAGGCTTGTGGGGATTTAAGAGGATCCAGACTCCCACAACCGCCCCCCCCCCCCTCATGTCTACGCCAATGTACAAGTGTAATGGGCCCTGTTAGACAATGCCTGTGGTGCAATTTCTCTTAAGTGTGGGGGGGGGGGGGGGGGGGGTAATTTCAAGAAGCAACGATTAAACCCTACTTTTCATTCTTGTGTTGCTATTGTGACAACTATAGATGCTGAAATTAACCTGAATTACATGTGCGGCCCACTGAGTCATTGTTGGTTTGAAATATCTCTTCTAGGTTATCCTTAACCCTTTAACTAACGAAACGACCAAAAACGACCAGCGCTATTCTCAAAACTCGCCAATTAATTTTCATTACTTTTTCATTTTTCGGGGTTATTATTTTAGAAAAAAAAAACGTTTCTTTTGATGACGTATCCATTAACTGTGATTCGATTCGAAGTTCGAAAACGTTTCTTTTCGAAATTCGATTCGTTTTCACCAATTCGATTCAATATTCGATTCGATCAAAATAGGCAATTCGCAGGTCCCTGCCGTCCACCCACATCCCACACCCGCAACATTCCTTAATATAATGCCATTTGGCTACCCATTGCCTTACTTTCTGGTGTATTTGCTGAATAAATCTTATCTTATCTTGCCTTACGTTCACCCCGGAACCCAGGCGTCAGCCTCCTAAACGTAATGTACATAGTACAATGAAGAATGGGAGGGGCGGTTGGTTGCCATCCTTCGTTCTCTTGCATGTTACATGACCCCCATACCCCCACCCCGTGTAATTACACAGTGCTCCGACACAGAGACTATCCCAAGCCTATGTGTCCATTATGCTCCCACTGTTTATAGGTTACAATACGCAGTTTTCGTGCAAAAAGCGCGTCTAGCGGTTTGCACCGCAACCTTTAATGGAGGATAAAAGTTTCCTGATTTATAAAATTGGTGGAAAATGAACTGAGCTTGTAAGTGTGAATACAATTTTAAAGTGCATGTTTTGAAAAAAATATAAAAATATTGGTGATAGACTGTCTTTTGAAAAGTGTGAGAGTAGATAAAAATTGGGCGAGGTGGAGGCAAAAGAATGTCTATTTTATTCGGTGCGAAACTGGACGGTAGTATAGGAATCACCAAATTTAAAAGCAAAAGTCACATGGCGACCTATATTTTTCAGTATATTTCTTTCAAGATAAACTAAATGGATACAGGGTTGTTTTTTCCCAAACCGGCTTGATGAGGCGAGGAGAAAGGAGAAGATTTGTACTGTCATCAATGAAAAAGCCCGGTGTATTGTAAGTTGTAACCTGTTATTCTTTTCCAATCCAAATTAATTTTGCTTGCCTCAACTGAGAAAAAAATACTTAGAGTTATTCCCCTTGATTTGCACTTCGTTCATCTCATTTTCCCTCCCCATCCAGCTCTATCGGCATTTCGTTTTCTCGTCTCAACGCGGTAAAGTGGATTTAGGTTTTCAGCGTTTCATACTTGAGTGTTTATGTGTTGGGAGTGAGG
Organism: Pictodentalium vernedei; assembly: GCA_031216915.1. Classification (NCBI taxonomy): domain Eukaryota; kingdom Metazoa; phylum Mollusca; class Scaphopoda; order Dentaliida; family Dentaliidae; genus Pictodentalium; species Pictodentalium vernedei. The sequence continues at coordinate 427,038,600 of CM062289.1, read as the reverse complement.
CTGTTGTCACATATACTTACACTTCACGACTTCTACAAATGGTGATTTACAAAATTTTGCGAGGCCCCAAAGGAATGAACATTACAGTACGTGGAGAGTGGATTGTAACTAAATCACCCGCGGAGTGGAGTTATCACCCAAGCCATAACTTTCAAACTGTGTACATATCGACAAAAACACAAGCAATGTTTCAGCCAATGGACCTCCGGGTTTAACCCGGAGGTCCAATGGCTGAAACTTTGCTTGTGCTGGTTATGCTTTGCAACAAATTTGCAATTATTGCTTGGGTGAAATCTCCACTCTGCGGGTGATGTAGTGATAATACACTCTCCACGTACTGTATGTGGTTCCTGATATTAAATGTAGTATTTGATTGTAGAGAGTAAACTTTCTCCCTATCAGTGACGCCTATAGTCACCACGTTTCAGATTCCATGTTGTAGTATAAACCAAGCAAGAGAATTTATCAAAGTAAAGAGATGAGCAATATAAAATGACAAATCCTCTGCCCACTGGCAGAGGATTTGGAATTTAATTTTGCTCACCCTTTTATTTCCATACTGGAGTTTCCTTTCGAGGACAAGATTATATAGTTGGACTTAACTATTCAAAACCCGTAGAAGGAAAAAAGTTACGAGCGGATTCAATGAGGACACAACCCTTGTAAAACAATCCCAATTTTCTAATAAGTGGAATACATTTGGATGTAATCAAAATTTTTACTTTAGTTGTTTTTTTCGGTAAATTGCTTAACCCTTTACCCAACGAATCGCCCGCATCCGCCCGCGTAATATACAAATTCAGCAAATGAAAAAATATTATTTTTCAAAAAATTTCAACAAAACCATATCATGTGACCCCTCTTTGGAACGAGCTCGTCGAGCTCGTTCCAAAGAGGGGTCACATGATATGGTTTTGTTGAAATTTTTTGAAAAAATTAAAAAAATGTTATTTAAAATAATAAATTTTGATATCGTCTGCGTTGGGTAAAGGGTTAATAGTATTATAATCTTGACCATTTTTTCAGAAAGTCTTGGTCCCAAAGTCAATGAAAGGCGTAACTAAGCTAAATATGATGTGGTAGGTGGGTGCAATGTTTAGTTAAAATCAGTGACATCAGTGAACACTGCCACGTGCCTACGTCGTACTCGTAGTAGTGGAATTAGCTTGGAGACGAGATTCCACTCAACTAAGTGTGTTGTGAAGCATTCCTGTGTGGTAGGGTATCATCTATAATGGTGGTTATAATGTCTCGTAAGTTCCAAAAGTCTCGGCAACATTAAATACGTTGAGTTCCATCGGATACATACTGAATGAGTCTCAATGTCTTAAGTTTCTTTTCTCGTTGCACAGCCTCCATTTTATCAGGCAGGACCTTGCTCTTGCGGAAATGCATTACCGGTTTATGGCTTCACTTACCCCCGCACATTAAGCCCCTCTTGTACAGCTAAGTTCAAAACATGGCCGAGGCATGGGAATCGTTCAACATGTAAGAAGTCTCTGCAACATTTGATGTTCGAACTGACATTGTCGCATGTTGCCGCTACTAACTTGTCTCTCGTAAGCTCCCATGTGTCAACATTTCGAGAACTTTGTCAGAGATACTCCCCACCCCCCCCCCCCCCCCACCCCGAGTGTTCTCCGGGAAAAGCTACAGCTCCAAGTCTAACACTATCTAATTCCCATGAATTTGAAATAAAACGTACAATAAAACTGATATATGAATGCATTGCTTTAGATGCCCATATATCAAAAGTAGGGTCTTGCGAATATTCGAGATTCGATTCGATATCGATACCATACGTTTGCTTCGAGATCGATCCCGAATCAGTCTCAGGATTCGATTTTTTCGAACCTCTCGTACTAACTGCAATTTGTTACAGTTCCAACAAAAATAGGATAAACTGTCATTAGAAAATTCATTCATGTAGGCTCAATTCCTGTTTATTTGTGTAATTGACAATGTTTAATTGTTTGGTAAGGTGTGAATTTGGCCCAGAACATTATCCATAGTTTTGGTTTTTGAAGGCTTAACTTGTTACTATTCACGTTCTTAAGAACGTGAATAGTAACAAGTAAGGCCTTCAAAAACTAAAACTATGGACAATAGGCCTAGCTGTTTCAGCGACGGTGCTACAGAGAATATTTAGTTATTGGTGTTTAAGGTGTTCATTCCGTCGCGTAAGGGTCATCACAGTGTTCCGTAAGTTCCGTTTGATGCAATATGAAATAACTTGTCTTTTAAGATTCGATTCGGGATTCGATTCGATGTCGATATCAGAGACACGATTCGATTCGAGATTCGATTCGAAAAGAAATTTGTGATTCGCAGATCCCTAATCAAAAGTGGCACAGAAGTATGTGATGTTTTTTTTTTCAAATAGTTTCCTATCGTCGAATAGTTTTGTGATCTCATGGTCCATTGTGTCTCTCGAAGGAACTGTGAATCTTATATTTAATGCGTAAGAATACTGTAGAAATCCAGGTTTATTCACTACAGATACAGGCTGAATATCTGAACATATCTCAGCGAGATTCCGTTTACATTGCGCGTATCGAAGACTATCTTTCTTGTAGTATTCCTCTGACACGATCTCGGATTCGACTCTCCAGAAGGCTCCATTATTATTTTAAATTTTAACAACTGGTTATGCTATATTTCAAACAAACGGCCGGTAGGTAGAGTTACAGAATTACAAATGATTTCCCTTATAAAAAAGTACCATGGTGAACCATGGTAAATCCCAAAATACCCTGGTAATACCATGGTATTACCAGGGTATTTTGGGATTTACCATGGTTTACCATGGTACTTTTTCATAAGGGTTATTTGGAACCACCTGGCATCTGCCAACGGCCCAACACTCAAGTCAGTGGAAGTTTGCCATGTGACATCGTCGTGATTGAAGATTATTAGTTTGTTACTAAACCAAGCGTGTTCCAGTCTAGGGCTGTCACGATTATTCGATTAATCGATTGCTGATCGATCACGCCGAAATCGATTAGTATTTTTCGTTGTCGAAGAATCAGTAAATTTTACCTCGTTTTAGACGTTTAATAATTAAAAAAATGAAAAAACTATTGTTTCTTAAGGTAAAGGGTCAAAAACGTCGACGTTAAATCTCAAGAAGCCGTTAGAAGCATTTGCCTTTTAGGAACATTCAAAGCTTTGATGTTCTGAACTTTTGAACCGTCAGTGTAATAATCAAGACCGGTCGGCAGTTGCGAACTTGCAAAGTTCGCAACTGACGACCGGTCTTGATTATTACACTGACGGTTCAAAAGTTCAGAACATCAAACCTTTGAATGTACCTAAAAGAGGATCGTCTTCGTTGTTTCCTTGAGGAAGGTCAACTGACTTGAACTTCATTTTTAACAACTTAAAGAGAGGAAAATGTGGGGACGGGGTCATCTATGTACGATTAATCGATTATAATCGATTATTTGCGACGATTAATCGATTCCGAAATTCAAAAATCGTGACAGCCCTATTCCAGTCAGGGAATTCTCTGAAATTGGTGGAATCAAAAGACAAAGGCGGTACTCTGTAGTCACTGTCATTTGATGTCGGCGACATCAAAGAATATATCTGCCGAGCTTTTATGAGATCTCACACCAAATGACCAGACATTTACGACACTGTGTATTGAGTCTATTGACTGGCGATCGGAGCTTCGGATTTCCGTACCAAATAACCCCAGTGCTAAAGCCAGACAAACATCTATGTATTAAAGTCTGCGAACCCGTCCAACACCGATCCAAAGCGGTCCAATGACTCCGGTCCGGTTCGGTCCGCCCCTGGACCGCGGCCCGTATCGGGATTTTGCAGTCCGGTCCACTTCCATAGAAAACTGAATCCCTCTTAACTGGTAGAGTGCTAAAAGCCCATATTTGGGCTTTATTCTGAAGTCGAGGTATCACAGCTTGAAGGCTCATATTCAGTGTATGTGCTTTGTATTATCATTGAAGTGATATTATTTAGTCTATAAGGGAATGCCTTGTTCCAATTTATGGGAGAGTGCCCACTCTCCCATAAATTGTAACAAGGCAAAGACATGTGTACAAGATTTGATGGGCAAAAATAATTTAGCACTCTACCAGTTAACAAACTGTTTATACCATGGTGTAAACAGTTTGTTATTTAGTAATCAGTTTAATTAATATGAGTTTCAGCCGCTAACCGCTGGACCAAATTGTGTAGCACATGCTGAGGAAGATAGGCTACTGGATGTCTGGAGAGAAACCTGGCATATGAGATCTGAAAACTTTACAAACACATATAAGACACCTGGTTTGGGTTATCTTTTAATAGAAATAAAATTAACTTCTTTTAAAATAAAATATAGCAATCTGCTCTAACAAAGAATAAAATTAAATTATAGAATAAAGTGTGTTGGAACATCTTAGTCAGAAGGGATACGCATGTGTATTTTGTTTCAGAGAGAACAAGCTGAATGTTGCAGGAAACTACTTGGAAAGTGGCTGTCCTGTCACTGGTCCTGCAACAGATTTTGATAGAGCTGTAGGTTTTTAAATTTCTTGTTCGGTTTCGGTTTTGGTTTTTCAGGTGGAGTAAAATCTCGATTCGGTTCGGTTTTCGGTTTGTTCATGAGGCCAAGTCAAATTCAATAAAACTCATTCTTATGTCCAGAGTCATAACTGAATGGTAGTGAAATTGAGTGAAACTCAATGAATGCCCGAAATAAGCTATAATTCATGAAGAATCAGGAAGGCCAATATAATAATTACCTAAATATACAGAACTTTTATTGTGCTTGGCCATTTTTCGAGGTCTGACACCTACACGCAACTTGAGGAAAGCTGCAAACACAACTAAACTGAAGTGTCGGAAATTCACAGAATGTAGCCTTCTCAGAGTAGTGAGAGTGCCCAGACACTGCCATGTCTGGGTACTCTCACTACTCTGGGATGGCTACATTCTGTGAATTTCTGCAGCAAGAGCTGGCAAGAGAGTATTTAATAAAAAACGAAAAACCTTAGATTACGGGATGTCGACGGTTTCAGTTTCGGTTTTTTAAAAAAACTAAAAACCTCGGTTCGGTTTCGGTTAACCTACAGCTCTAGATTTTAAGCAAATAGGTTTCAAGCCTCTGAGTTGAATGAACAGCCTCCAATATATTGAAGGATAACACTGACATTCATTGCGTAAAGGGTAATATCACATGAAACGTCGTTAATTTCGACGTAACAACCCATGTCTTATTTCCTGATTATCAACTAGTGTCTAATCGGCGCGTGGTCCCATAGCAGCAGCAGCATTGTATTCTTGACACATGACGTCAATTACGACAACAGGTCTTTTTTATATCCGATTTCTATGGGTTCAAGTAAAGCGCATTCATGATGTCATGGGGTGAAGCATCTGAGCCAATGAACTGATTGTCGGTTGTTTGGGGAAACTTTAGCGACAATGAATTAAATAAAAAGTGTAAAAAACATTCGAAGACTCGTGTGATATACAGAATCTTTAACTTGTGATGTTTGGATATAAGATTTTTTGAAACTCGTAAAGGCGAGTTGTGAATCGAATTCATCAAACGAGTTTCAAAAAATCTTATATCCAAACATCACTCGTTTGAAGTCCTCTGTATATTATATAAATTGCAGGGGCGTCACTCGACACATCAGAGCCGTAACATTTCCACAATGCACCGGGAAAGTAGGTTCCCTAAAATATCAATCTATGTCACACGCATTATCCGTGGTTTCCCTGGATCGTAATAAATGGGCCACATGGTTCGAATTTACTCTTACTCTGTCTGACCAAAGCTTACTAACCACTCCATCAAATGAAGCACCTCATATTGGCCAAGGTGCAACAGAGCAGTGTTTATGAGGGATGGATTTTCCGATATCAAAGAATAACCCCTTCATCACTTTGACTATATATTGATAGGTTCAATACAACATTGAGCTAACTGACTCTACGAATTCTGCACTTCAAAATGCTTAATAAATCCAGAGAAACTAACATCAAGTGTAGAAATGGGTAGAAAGAAAGAAATCAGTAGAAATAGCAGCAAATACAGTGGTAAAACCAGGTAAAACATCAAAATTTTCAACATATTTCACACTTGCTCCCGCTACACCTGTCTTCATCCTGCTCAGGTGTAATGCCAATATATGCTGTACACGCTTCTGATTACCCATGTATATACTGACAGACAGTGTCTGTGAGAAAGTTTGAATAAATTCATAAACTTGCCAAGAAATGAGACCAAATACCAGTTGCAAACTGGAGAATTCTGTTTTATCTCCAATAGCTGCATGGTTGTGGGTAGATTAAATGTTGGGAATGGTTACTGGAACAATACAAACCATGTTCCAGCAAAATGCCTGGTGAAATTGCCAATCAAAGCAGTTTATGTACGATTCACTCTAATTTTTTTTTTTTTTTTTTTTGGGGGGGGGGGGGAGGGGGGGGGGTGGGGGGGACCAAGTTTCAAAATTGAAAAACAATTTGTTCTTCACAAAATGGGTGGGGGAGTGCCCAAGGTCTGAAAAAAACTTTTTGCGCCTTGTGTCCGAATTTTTTTTTTCTCCCCGCAACGCGTGTTGTTAGGGTGATGCTTGTTTCCGTCGTCCATTTTGTACACTGGAGGCCGCCACCTTGGTTTCTATGGTAGCACGTGGTTGCTATGTGACCTAAAACCTTCTACAGGGTAGGAGTATGTTCGGAGGGTGTGTTCGATTGAATCGGAGTATCACGAATTACCCAAATAAACCCGATAATCCCTCCAAATCACCAAAATCCACCCCAAACTACCGAAATTGACTTTATTTGATACGGATTTCCAGTTTTATCGGCTTAGCACGTAGTGCTATAATACCGAGGGGGTATCGGGGTTAAGTTCGATTGAACTAGCGTACATCTAATTGCCCAAATAGACCCGACAATTGTTTACTTGGCTCTGATTTCCCAGTAAATTCTTGGTTTCTACCTGTTTATCTACAAGCTCTGTTATGACATCTTTGTTCTACTTATTCTGACGCCCCTAAATATGTTTATGCTCTGTTTTACACATTACAAGTAGTAGTTGATTTGTAGTGGTTGGTTGTTGTATCTGTTCAGGTTCTTGCAATAATAATTAGGTGTTATCAATCCCTTTCCATACCCCAAAGTGTTGATGATAAAACACGGAATCCCATTTTACAGAATCCCTTTTTAAGAATCCCTTTTCGGAAAACGTCTGTGGCTATGCATGGAATCCCTTTTTTTTCTGAAATGAGTAGAAGAGTCGTATGTGCGAGTCACTCGAACGAGCAGTTGCTCGTTAGCTCATTTGCTCGATGGGCTTCGAGTCACTCGACGTAAGGACGTAAGACGGAATCCCACTCATGGAATCCCTTTTTATTCCCCCGAAAAAAATTCGGGGGAATCTATCCGTGACGTCGTCCGTCTGTCCGTCTGTCTGTCTGTCTGTCTGTCTGTCTGTCTGTCTGTCTGTCTGTCTGTCTGTCTGTCTGTCTGTCTGTCCGTCCGTCCGGGCGTAGACAGAATTCGTGTCCGCTCCATAACTTCTTACAGCCTTCAAGGATATTAATGATACTTGGTATTATTATTGCCCACAACCAGAGGGTGTGTCGCGAATAAGGTTGGAATGGCTATCAAGCTTTTTCGGGGGAATCAGCCACCCTTTGGTGGCCATCCTCTAGATAAGAATCCTTTTTTGGAAAACGTATAAGTAACGGTTGTCACGTCCCCTGTGCAAACTGACAGTTTCAATAATGTCCAAGGAGTACAGTTCGTTAAATTCTCGAAATTATCTATTTAGACTTACCAAATGTATCCCTGAAACGCGTGTATAGTGAGTATAAAATTCTAAAATTACATCATAAATTATTTTTATTGTTAAAACAGGAGCAGATGTACTAATGTGAAATTATTTCAAGATGCCTGTAGCATCTTCGTCGAGTGTCAAAAGCAATTGCATACTGAGCATCTAGGGGAACCACAGTATTCCAGGATAAAACTCGTCGACAGTCGAAACAATACGTACCCATCTATGACAATACTCCTTGTGTTTCTCATCTTTTGATGGTAGCTTTAGAAAAAATATAGCAAGAGTTCACGTGAAGCTGCGACCACCGCCAGTCTTTCGTCGCGAACAGACGTTTGATTACGAACAGATGGGAAGTCTGTGGTCCTTCGAATCTCAAATTTCAGGACGAATCGAATCAGGCAGAGGATTTCGAATCGAATCGAATCTCGAATCTCAAATCGAATCTCACGTTACCTCAAAGAGTAGACATTGCACCTTCTAATTTATTCATTTATTTATTGGTGTTTAAGGTTACATACTTATGCACAATAGCTAATCGTGACCGTGACAGTTTTACGGGTGGAGGAAGCCGGAGTAACAGGAATGGAAGTCCGTAGGAAAATTAGTCCCTCTGGACTATTATTCCGCGGAATTATAGTCCTAGGTCTAACATTTCTAGGAATAGTAGTCCGGCGGACTACTATTCCTAGAAATGTTAGACCTAGGACTATAATTCCGCGGAATAATAGTCCAGAGGGACTAACGTTCCTACGTATACTTCCATTCCTTTTACACCGGAATACCCAGAGAGAACCACCGAGCATCGACGAGTAACTGTCAGCTCCTCAACATTCTAACTCTATTCAAGCTCGGTTACAGTGGTTGAAGACATGTGCATCATCGACATGCAGTACGTCTTAGTACACGGCGTCAACGTACCCCCATGTAGGCAACCGGGAAAAAGTGCCTTGTCCACGGACACAACGCGGGTCATCCCTGACGAGGATCGAACTCGGGACCTCTAGCATAGACGTCCGACAGTCTACAACTGAGCCACCGCACTCCCACACCTTCTAATATCAATGAAAATTTCCAGTTTCACACTCAAATATCTTGAAAAACAACGAATCCTCTGTTTAAGCAAATCAATCAAAAAGAGGAATATTCCAGAAACGGAATCAAAGTAGTTTCGGAAGCGGAACTAACTCGAATTGTTCTTCTGTGATTAGGTTCCTATACAGGAGCCTGATCATAAAAGAAGAGATCAAGTGGAGACACCTGGTGGTCAGTATTTTGAGAACATATCGCCTTTCAAGTATTTCCGAATTAAAGCCACCAAATCCATTTGAATTATTGGAACGATCTGGGAATCAAATTACAAAACTTCATTGACCCCTAGGACAAACGCCCACTCAGACTCCATTGTGAAAAGAATAAATATTTATCTTCAATGGCGTGTGTCCAGTCATACCATAACATTTTCTGACGCAGAAAGACTCGTGAATGAGCATAAATACATACTAAAATTGTTGATTATTTTGATCTTTAAGTTCTTACTTACTCCTTATTATAAGTCAATATGTGTACCATATCATGTGCTTTCGTTCCAGCATAACTTTCGTCAGCAATAATAGTCACTAGAACGTGATTACTTGAAATTAATTTATTCAAATGACGAAAGGGCAATTTCATAATGCCTGCGTTAGATGATATTTAAGCAGCCAACAAAGCTTTGTTTTTCAGTTGTTGCTGTTCAAAATCAGAGAAGATCTCCTTGTATTTTTCTGTAAGTATTAAACGGTTACATTTCTTTCCCAGTCCTTTGCGATACATGTATGGGAGTATATCATGGATGGGTGGAGGGATATACCTCACTACATTGTGTTGGGGTATATTTCATATAAGCATCTTCAGTATAGTGATAGGTTGATTATGGGTAACAGCTATCAGTATCTGACGATAAGTGTGATGGCATGATATCGAGACAACCAAATTATGGCCGAAAACCACTAAATTCATGTCTGGTTCAAGGGCCTCGATGATATGCAAGTTTTCGGATAAATTAACTCTGGAGGCAACAAAGATTCTTTTACAAGTTAATATTACATCGCCCCTTGATTGCATAAAGGTGTCAACTGCTATACTAAAGCATTGCAGTTGGCAATTTTATGCCTTGAAGGGACGAAGTGACGAAATTCACGTCATTGCTACTAGTACAAGATTCCAGAAAGCACCCCCCTCCCTTCCCCCTCGTGGGAAACCCGAGAAGAGAAACAGTGCTTTTTTTTTGCTGTGGTAAACGAGCTCTGTTTTACTGGTAAAATAGGACCCAGTCACCAATGCTTGGGGTGGAAGTCCTCTAGAATGGGCAACATGGGAATAAACGATTGACTGAACTTGACTTTATCTCCAAGTTGTGGTCACACTCTGAAATCAGTTGGGTTAAAAATCGACCCAAATCAACTGGGTTGAGTGAATATGAACCCAAAATGGGTTCATATTCACTCAACCCAGTTGATTTGGGTTACTTTTTAACCAAACTGATTTTAGAGTGCACGATTAGCCATTGTGCAGAAGTATGCGGCCTTAAATAAATAAATAAATAAATTAAATAAATAAATAAATAAATTCCAGCAGAAAGTAACAGCTTGCATGAGTTAGGCTTGTGGAGTATTTATAGTTAAGTACTGATAGCGATATTGAAAGCGGTAAATAGACAAACAGTTCTGTTTGAAAGCAACACATTCCTCTAAATGATATTCAAGATTTGTTCAGTTCCCTCATATTTATCGGTAATGCCCTCCAGCCGATATTGCAATGTAAAGTATCGTTTCTAGTCATTTATGTATTTATTATTGGGGTTTAACGACACTTTCGACAGCCAGGGTCAGGTCGTGTCGGACAGTTTGATGGGTGGAAGAAGCCGGAGTACCCGAAGAAATCCAGCGAGCAACTGTCTCCCCAAGGTACTAACTACGCGCAAGCAGGGTTAGCGTTGGTTGAAGACAATTGCACCATCGACAGGCAGTACGGCATAGAGTACACCGTGCTCCAGTTTCTAGTCATAACACCGACTTCGGTCCACTAGTCACCACTGCAATTTATATTTGCCAAGTTTCGAAGAAGTTCGGAAGCTTGCCTGTAATGTTTCACCCATTGATTGTATTTAACTATGCCCAATGTATATTGTACAGACCTCAAAATAACATCTACAACGATTAAATCTCAGGCATATTTTGGGCTTGTAAGGTCACAGCTTAAATGTGCGTCAACTGTTAGGCCCCTCACACGCAGGAAAACATCAACAGGCTGGAGCAGATCGAGAGAAGAGCTGCCAGGTATGCCACCAACAGACACAGAAATACCCCAAACGTTACAGATATGATCAACCATCTGGGACTAATATCACTACAGCAAAAGAGGACGTCAACAAGAGTATAACTACGCTTTACAAGAGAGGTAGCGAGACAGTCGCTATCAAAAAAGGAAGACATCCTGTATCACCTAAACGACTGTGTAAAAAATACCATACTCCCGAACAGTTGCCCACTAGATGCCATTTCCCACGTACAAAGCAAGACTGGCATTACTTGTCTCCCGATATTGGCCAGGCCGACAATAAAATCCCATACTGGACGATGATGGCTGCTATATTAGTAGTGACCCGGTGTTTAATGAACATCAAGTGTACTTGTTTGGCCTTCATGTTTTTGAAAGAGAAGCAGGTAGGAATACGGATGGGTGCTCGCCCACTGGACTAAAGCACCACATGTGTGTGACCCTGCGAATTTAAAATCGGTCGAATCGAATTTCCGAATCAATCCAGGCAGATAATTTCGTATGGAATCGAATGTCAAGTTGTAAATAAATAGAGGATACAGGTCGACGCTGTTTTAGAGGTGTTGATTTATCACACGGAGTATTCGCTACCGGTAATTAATATGTTTAACCTGCAGCCATAATGAGATAATTCACGATATTCACTAAAACGGCGTGGATTTTCTTTTTATTATGTGCTACGTGACACCTTACTGCGCAATATTCAGCCCAATTCGACTGAAAAAGTATATGACCTTAAACACCAATAAATAAATAAATAAATAAATAAATAAATAAATAAATAAATAAATTCAACTGCAAACAGTTTCAAGACAATAACAAAGATCTGCTGACCGTTCCTTCGACAAAGCGACGTCATGCGACGAAGCGTGACGTCATATAGGAAACTGATGAGGAATATTTCTCGATATCCATCGGGTCGATGGATATCGAGAAATATCTTTTAGATAATTTGCGATAATTCACAGGCTAGCATATAATATTACACTTTTTTATAACCATAAATAATGTCATTTCCTTCTCAAGTAAGCGACGCCAACTCATCTCGTCCTCGAGTTCCAATGTGTTCTATGTGCCTACTGGCACATAGAACACATTGGAACTCAGGGGACGATCTGTTTGGGGAAATTACTTAAAAGGTGGAATAATCCAGAACGGATGTAAAGAAGTTTCGGAAACGGAACCTGCCCTTGTACTTTTCTTCTATCACCGGGTCTCCTGTACAGGAGGTTTGGTGAGTGACAAAAAAAAGTGTTCAAGAGGAGCCATTTGGTAGGATTTTGTGAACATCCCAACGATTCGAATAATTCCGAATCAGCCCGGCTCGAATCGAACCATCGGAATAATTTCGAACCGACTCGTTCTGAAGGGTGGATAGCTCACACACTGGACAATACCTCCCTCTGTGTATATGAACCGTATAAACCGCTATGAGCGATCAAACACCAAATTTCAGCGGTGGCCGCGCATTCAATTTAGATAGCGCATATGCCCAACAAAATTTAGCATTTCAAAATCGGTAAAAGTACTGGCAAGACGCTGTCGATACTTCTACCTTAAAATATTACAGTGAATAAAATTAATTTTATTTTGGAGCAAAATTGACCGAGGAAGTGACATTTGATTTTCCTGCAATATAACAGAGAGGTTTGGTTTTCCATACAGAATATTCACTAATTATTATGTTTAACCGGCAGCCATAATGGCTTCGGGTTGAAGATATTACGATCTAGAACTGGACCTATGATAGCTGGCCGCATGTATCTTCTTTGTTAGCAAAAATTAAAGATTAATTTCGTTTATCTTTCAGGACTCTACAAAGCACGACGATGGAAAATACTCACCTCTGCCTGTGTATATTACTAGTATGCATTATACAATGGTGCACGGGCCTATCCAAATTCAACAATGTTTTGACGGCTGCCTGTGAAAAGAGTGCGACACAGTGTCATTTTGAACTAAAAATTAAATACATGATGACTATGGTATACGTTGATGAAACGACGGGATATGGACGGGTAGTCGTGGAACGTGATGGTAAACTGTACAAACGAATAGCGACACCTGTCGACTGTACCACTGTTCAAGAATTGGCGGACACAGGTACGTTGACACAGATCATCGATATAGGCGGTGGTGGGGTGGGGCGGGTTGGACAAACGATCGGCAAAAATGAAGAGAGGGTATCAGTTCCTAGAGAGAGGTCTGGAAATTACGCACCTAGAAACTGATACCTATCGTCCCATATTTTCAACTACCAGCATAATGTTTGGGTAAATCTAGCAGAATATTGTTATCTTGTGGCTTCGCGAAGAGGAACGATTGAGGGGTGTAAAGCTGATTCGTCCCGACTGTGATAACTTAAGTCCCGGCTTATAAAATATTCCAACTGCATCATCATGGCATGCCTTTATCGAAGGCATGCTTTGATGATGTAGTTGGAATATGAATCAGTCGAGATTGTAGTTCAAAAACTTAAGACCTTTTGGAAATTTATTTCGGATAAAGAAAATATACATGGAGTAATCGTGACACAAGGGGCGCAGTGGCTTTAAACCGAATGGTCCACGGTTCCATCCCAGACAGGGGTAACTACGCTGTGTCCGTGTGCAAGGCACTTCATACCGATTGCCCACGTGGTGGCTAGGGCTGTCACGATTTTTTAATTTGGGAATCGATTAATCGTCGCAAATAATCGATAGTAATCGATTAATCGTACCTAGATGACCCTCCCTCTCCCTTTCTTTGAAGTCGTTAAAAATGAAGTTAAAGTCAGTTGACCTACCTCAAGTAAAACAACGAAGACGATCCTCTTTTAGATACATTCAAATCTTTGATGTTCTGAACCTTTGAACCGTCAGTGTAATAATCAAGACCGGTCGTCAGTTGCGAACTTCGCAACTGCCGACCGGTCTTGATTATTACACTGACGGTTCAAAAGTTTAGAACATCAAAGCTTTGAAGGTACCTAAAAGACAAATGCTTCTAACGGCTTCTTGAGGTTTAACGTCGACGTTCGTGACCTTTTACCTTTAGAAACAATAGTTTTATATCCAATTTTTTTTTTAGTTATTTAACGTCTAAAACGGGGTAAAATTTACCGATTCTTCGACAACGAAAAATACTAATCGATTTTGGCGTGAACGATCGACAATCGATTAGTCGATTAATCATGACAGCCTAGTGGTGGTGCTGTTTACTTTGGCGTACTGCACGACGATGGTGCACTTGTCTTCAACCAATGCCAAGCCTGCTTGTGCGGAGTTAGTACTGGGGAGTCGGACAGTTGCTCCCCGTTGCTAGGTGGTACTTCGGCTTCCTGCACCCCTAAAACTGTCCGACACTAGGTGACCCCGTCTGTCGAAAGTGTCGTTAAACCCCTGTAAATAGTCGTGACACGACTTAGCTTCTTATTAGATTAATACGTACCAGTGCTCTAAAGCGGACGTGCTGGGCACCCAACATCCCGAATCTGGTACTGTACAGATCTCCATTTTATATGACCGACTGTGTTTGTGATATAAATCCTCCAAGTATCAAATCTAGTTTACTGAAAAATCACATAATTACAAGTAAGAGCCAATAGATAATTGAGACTTCAATCCCGACGAAAATATCCCGATTGGATAATTATTTGGGCGGTCACCCCCATATCTAGTTCAGCGATCTGAACTTAGTGGCTAGCCCCCTACGTTCAGATTCCTCCCATTCAAATCTCTTGTAATATTCGCCGATAAATTTTATTGGGAACTCAAAACACGAAAATAGGCTGTTCATGTTGGAAATCTAATCTGTTCTAAAATAAATATAAAACGCTTCAACGGATTGATTTCATTTTTGGTAAACTACGATAGAACGATGACTTACAGATCAAGTTTGAGTTTCATGCTGATTGCATTATTCTTGTGTGAGTTATGGCCCTTAGAAATATGGAAAAACACCAAAATATCAGTTTTCAGGACTTTTTTTGGAAACGCTTCAACGGAATGATTTCATTTTTGGTAACCAACTATAGAACGATGACTTACAGATCAAGTTTGAGTTCCATGCTGATTGCATTATTCTTGTGTGAGTTATGGCCCTTAGAAATATGGAAAAACACCAAAATATCAGTTTTCCGGACTTTTTTTGGAAACGCTTCAACGGAATGATTTCAATTTTTGGTAAACTACTATAGAACGATGACTTACAGATCAAGTTTGAGTTTCATGCTGATTGCATTATTCTTGTGTGAGTTATGGCTCCTAGAAATATGGAAAAGCGCCAAAATATCAGTTTTCCGGACTTTTTTGGAAACGCTTCAACGAAATTTTTGGTAACCTACTGTAGAACGATGACTTACAGATCAAGTTTCATTTGTACTCTGTCCATTCGTCAGTCTGTCAGTCACACTTTAGTTTTCCGGACTTTTTTGGAAATGCTTCAACCGAATGATTTCATTCTTGGTAACCTACTATAGAACGATGACTTACAGATCAAGTTTGAGTTTCATGCTGATTGCATTATTCTTCTGTGGGTTATGGCCCTTGGAAATATGGAAAAGCGCCAAAATATCAGTTTTCCAGACTTTTTTGGAAACGCTTCAACTGAATTCATGTTGATCACATCTAGGTTATAACATTTGTATAATTATTAATGCTCATTAGTCCGGCAGGGGACATTGTATTGCTTCAGCAATACGTGCGCTCTTGTTTATCGAGATTTGAATACGGGTGAGGCGTCAACCACCTTTTCGATATCGTCCATGTTTCTGAGCGCCTATAAATTAATAACCCGGGGTTGCGCCGAAACCAATATCAATGAGGAAACGGAAACTCGTAAGAAAATTCCCCACGCAATGATCGTTATCGACCTCCTCTGCGCGAATGCGATCTGGTTTCCGTTTCGATCTGTATCGATATTGGTTTCGGCGCAACTCCGGGTTATTCATTTATAGGCGCTCAGAAACATGGACGGTTTACGATTGAATGGCAGGAATCTAAATGTAGGGGTAGCCACTACATTCAGATCGCTGAACTACCCCATATCTCGACTGGATATTTATTAGGGTAGTCACCCCTCCCCTTTTAGCGGCTCCCTCCCTCCTAGGTTTCTGGTGAGTCAATGACGTAGTTTGCTTCTTCTCGAACCTCACATACCTTTATATCGATCTGACGTCTTGACCATCCTTATATACACGCTTTCTTTTGGTCCACAGTTAAAATACAAATTTCTTGAATGACTGGACACTTTCACCTTTTCCTTCAAAAACTGAGCTTATGGCCTCATCATTGAAACAAGCTCGACAATGAGGTGTCATAAGATATTTTATGGGAAATGTAAAGAATAATATTGGAATGACGATTTTTGTGAATATGGTGTCGTTTATTGCCGTTACGTTTGGAAATGGGTTAAGAATTGTTGTATGTTCAATGCACAAAAATATCCTGTATTCCTGTTAACCCTTTACCCAACGTAACGGCAAAAACCGGCCAGCGCGATTCTCAAAAATCGCCAATTAATTTTCATTATTTTTTCACTTTTTGTCTCAAAAACATAGGTTATGACCCCTCGTTGGAACGAGCTCATCGAGCTCGTTCCAACGAGTGGTCATAACCTATGTTTTTGAGACAAAAGATGAAAAAAATGAGTTATTCAAGAATTTTTTTTGCAAGTGTCGTCTGCTTTTCAGGTTAGGTAAAGGGTTAAGTCAATACTTGAGTCCAAAATTAGTCAATGTCTCTTCCTCTCGCTTTGACGAACTACGTTCACGACTCTGAATCTTAATTTGCGTTAAATTTTGTCTACAACTCACTTCTTTTGTCCCTTTATGCGCCTAATCCTTATTTATTGCCGCTATTAATTCCCCACCATAGAAAAACTACGTCCTTTGCCTGGTAACGCCAATTTTACTGATTTATCGCCTTCGGCGGGGCGAGTTCTCTAGTAACGCACCAAGAGGGGTAATTTTAGCCTCGTTCATATCGGCTGCGATCGGCGTCATGTCAGCTGAGTTTGAAGTCATATCAGCTGCGCTCGATAATGGACAATTCTGGAAAAAAAATCATAAAATCAGGCTTTTACGGGGAGTGGAATCTTGGCAAACTGAAACCACAATTCCCATTGTGAAAGAAGGCTTAATAAAGTGGTTCCAATAGAACTCGCGCTTTCAAAATCCCTCGGAAATGTCTGTGTCAGTGCGTTTTCCCCCTTAATTTAAATATATAAAAGGCCCACATTACACATTAAATCCTTTTACAACCCACAGTCTCAGATGGTATCACTCAATCTTGAAGCTTTTGGGAAATAGGCGAATCAAATTTGCATTTGTTGAGAGGTTCAGTGATAATGTAATCCTTTAGCACATCCAGAAATTGTAATGGATGGTATGTGGAGTCCACCCTAAATTGTCGAAGAGTACCTAGTTGGTCAAATGCCGCGACAGCTACAGTGTTCCACGTGCTGAAAATGGGAAAGTTTAGTCAGTTTTTATGAGGGGTAAGGTTAAGCTAACCCCCACCCCTCTACACGTTGACCCTAAATCCAGTAGTTAAGTACTTTTTCTTCGGGTGTCCTAAGATTTGGGGTAAGTGTTAGTGGGGGTGGGGTTAGCTTAGACAACGCTTGCTACACTGACTCCGTATTCAGGGATGAACGGAGAAACAAGTATATCAGTTAATTAATTGTAATTGTGTCTCCCGTGTGACGAATTACACCCAAGCCGTCCTCTGGCCAAACCGCCCTCTTGCGAGTTTACCCAAACCGGCCGCTAATTTAACTCGCGAACTGTCCTCTCCAGTGGCCGAACGGTCCGCCAGCAATGTGACCTAAATCATCATCCAGAAAATGAGGGATTCTTATGCATAACAGAACAAAAATAACAACACAAATTGTTTATTTGTTTGTTTTTTTTTAATTTTCAACTTAATTTTATTCTTTTAACCCTTTACCCAACGTAACGGCCAAAACCGGCCAAGGCTATTCTCAAAAATCGCCAATTATTTTTCATTATCTTTTTAATTTTTTGTGTCTCAAAATCATAGGTTATGACCCCTCATTGGAACGAGCTCGTCCAGCTCGTTCCAACGAGGGGTCATAACTTATGTTTTCGAAACAAAAAAATTTAAAAAATTAGTTCTTCAAGATTTTTTTGCATGTGTCGTCTGCTTTTCATGTTAGGTAAAGGGTTAAAAAAAATACCATACAATCAGGGTCGTTGAGAGGTGGAGTATCGGAGTAGTAACCCCTGGGCCCGAAACTTTGAGACACTGACTTCACCCAGGAGTCCAGGATTCTTGAGCCAAGCCTCGAGTAGAGATTCAAGGAAATGCGACATTCAGAGTCCCAATTTGAACAATCTCCCCGAAATATCACCTGGTCACCCTTCTTATACTCTTCACCTCTAAGACGTGTGGTCCAAATATCGATTGCTTCGAACGAAGTCAATATTCCGCTCTGTGCTCTTTCCAAAGTTAGTAGCCTACCATTGTAACTATATCGCATTTTAGTTCTACACAACAGAACTAGTAAGTCTTACTATTAACACATTTCAATTAATACCCACTAATTCTATAGTTGCGTAGAACTAAGTGTTTAGACGGGGGCTGTATCGCAAATGGAGCTCTGAAGTCTCGTTCTTGTCCAGCTGTTGTAATTTTGGACCGCATAATTCTTGAAGTGATAACTTTTTAACTCAACTTGACGTAATAAAGTTATCACTTCAAGAATTGTGCAATCAGAAGCTGTAACTCTCGGTCACTGGATACTCACTGATGAACTTGCAAATTTGAACATGCTGTTAAAAATGTCATTTTGACGGCCAAAAATAACGTGATTTTTCATCCTCAAAGCCGTCAGAAGTCTCCATTTAAAAACTGAATTCAAATCACCTCGCCCCATTATCGGTCGTGCCTTTGGCACGCGCGGCAGATGCCTTCTGCATCCGTATCAGCATCCGCATCAGCACCCCTACACTTTGGAAAGGGACCCGTCACAGAATTAACTCCGGGGACCGAAATTCCTCTCCACGATCCTGCATGTATACAATAAATAGGCTATAAACAGCATGTTGGAAATCTAAACTGTTCTAAAATAAATATGATCGAGGGTTGAAATTACATGTTATGTGGGTGCTTTTCTACAAATATATTTTTATCGGCTCTACAGTGAGGGTCTAGTCCTAATGGGTGTAAGAGGGCAAATTTTATTTTGTTATAATATTAAGAAACAAGCACATATGGTAGACAAAATCTGATAAAGTGATAACTAAATGGCAGTTGCTATTATCAACAGAAGCGACATAAGTTGATAAGATCATTATTTACTGGAATGCAATTACTATAAATATATTGAAAAATATTAGCACTATGACCGGATCACTTGAAACTATCAAATTATTTTGTAGTTATTTACTGGAAAACACCAATTGGTGCTTTACAGTAAAAAGTCAACAATAATGGAACAAGACGACAGAAACCAAGACCCGCGACCACACATCTACTCCCGAATCGTCTATGCCTTGAGCCAATACTATAAAACGTTTACAATTGCTTTTTCAAGATTTGTATTTTCTACCTATTAATATAACTGACTAAAATGAATCATTAGCATATTAAAAAGATCTGACAAACTGCCAAACCCATTTAAAGTCATAACTAGAAAATACAATTCCAGAAAATACACTTGTAAAAGTTTTATAGTATTGGCTCAAGTAAGCATTAATTAGCACTACGACCGGGGCACTAGAAACTATAAAATTATTTTGCAGTTACATACTGGAAAACACCAATTGGTGCTTTATAGTAAATAATTGCAAAATAATTATGGTGGGGGGGGGGGGGGCGTGACATTAAGTTGTGAATTATTTTTTTAGAGTTATTTACTGGAAAGCACTTATATACATTTGCATTACCACCACTCGAAACTATAATATTATTTCGCAGTTATTTACTGGAAAACGCCAATTGGTGCTTAACATTCAATAATTGCAAAATAATTATGTTGGGGGAGGCGTGACTTTAAGTTTTAAATTATTTTTGAGTTATTTACTGGAAAGCACTTACTACATGTACATTAGCACTACGACGGAATCACTTGAAACTATAAAATTATTTTGTAGTTATATTTACTGGAAAACACCAATTGGTGCTTCGCAGTAAATAATTGCAAAATAATTCTAAATTCTAATGCACTACTTTAAGACTAACCGATAACACTATAAATACCTCTTATAAAAATATACCATGGTAAACTATGGTAATCCCAAAATACCGTGATATTGCCATGGTAAAAACCAGGGTGTTTTGGAATTTACCATGGTTTACCATAGTGTACCATGGTACTTTTTCATAAGGGACTGACAACTTTACGCAGGAATTGGTGTTGTCAGACCATTGTCCATATAACTAGCCCAACCCTTATAAAAAAGTACCATGGTAAACCATGGTAAATCCCAAAATACCCTGGTAATACCATGGTATATACCATTGGTATTACCAGGGTATTTTGGGATTTACCATGGTTTACCATGGTACTTTTTTATAAGGGAAGATGCGTTCCTGAATTTTGAACAGAATAATTAACAGAGAAAGGGGGAAAGGAGGAATGAAAACACTTTCATTCACCATTAGGTCAACTGGTCGCACTTTTCAAAGTACCAAACTCATGGTGAGCTTTTAGGTTTTTAAATTCATTAGGTTTCAGAAAACAGTTTAATGAGAAATGCACAGGAGAAAAACTGACGGTGTAAAAAAATCATTAAATGCATTTATAAAAACAAAAAAATAACAAAAAATAATCACTTAACATGAAAAAATAAACAAATAATTGTAAAAAGTTGAAGCAAAATAATTTATTTGGGAGGAAAAGCACACGAAAATTATTGGGGCCGAATCGCGCGAGTCCGAAAAGCAACGGATGGTTAGGGTGTAATCGGGTGTGACGTCATAAAAACACAACCACGGAGTCCTCACCTCCCTGACACAACCAACGCGAGCAGACGCCGAAATGCGAAAGCAGAACATTTGAATTTTACTGCCATCGAAACTGACAAAAAGTTGTCTGAAGGCTATAATTGTTACTGAAACTTCAATATCTCTCTGTTATATTATAGAATAGAGTACGAGGAATAAGAAAAAAGTATCAAAGGCGAGAAAAATGTGTGGTCTTTATGAAATTATGTAATTGAGGACTGCCCTATTCTTCAGCTTCGCTTTCAGTTTCACTTGAATATTATCGATCGAAATGTGCCACTGACTATATGTACCAGTCGATATGCACCACATCGACCGGACAGTCGATATATACCAGCCGAAAAGTCTATATGTACCATATAAAAGTCGATATGTACCACATTAATTTTTGATATAGATGACTAAAATACAGACACTCAAATTTTTTTTTTTAAATTTAATCGTGAAATCTGAGTCCTTTGTTACCACCAATCTATTTTGGTTTTCAAGTTCGACCACAATGTAAAAATGTTTCTTTCATGTTTGATTCCAAAGATATTGATATTATAATTCAAGGTTATATTCATATGAATTTATGTTTTTTATCCATTTAAAAACAATCAGTCTGCAATTTGAATAAGATGTTTACTTGTGTAACAGGAGGAGAGATAAGTGCGGGAGTCAGGGTTCGGACCGTCGACCTCTACTCTAGCACACAAAGCGACCGATTTACCACAAGACTAAGAGATCCAGACTTCAATCATACTCATAGGGTACTAGTAGTTATCACTCAGGCCTGGCATTCTTAAAAATGCAGGAGGGCTAAAAATCGCCCCCTCGTATTGTCTAGGGGAGCAATTAGCTCTCCTCAAGCTTACAAAAGCTAAAAGTGGCAAAATGAAGATTTACTTTTGATGAATTTTGCCTAGTGGGCTTTGTACATTTTATTTGCTGCGGCTAATAAGGTAGTCTCTGTAAGATGGCTACACTGGCCCCCCCCCCCCCCCCCACATCTCCGTACCTCGGCAAGGCCCGGAGGTATGAGAGGGGCAGTCTGGCCATCTTACAGAGATCACTATCAAAGCAGATATCTGTAAAAATGGGGGATTTTGGAATATGCTGTTACGGTAATCATTATTTCCTAAGGGCAGGAGAGCTAGTTTTCGCCCTCCTTAATTTTTTAAGACGAGCAGTGGGCGAGCGAATAAATCGCTCTCCTGAAAATGACAGGCCT
Organism: Pictodentalium vernedei; assembly: GCA_031216915.1. Lineage (NCBI taxonomy): Eukaryota > Metazoa > Mollusca > Scaphopoda > Dentaliida > Dentaliidae > Pictodentalium > Pictodentalium vernedei. Next base: position 427,016,315 of record CM062289.1, on the reverse strand, counting down.
GATCACTGTCAGTTTAGGACCTTGGCCAGTGGCTGCGCCAGAGTTACAGAACTTCAGAAGTGAGGGGGTACAGTTGGGTGTTGCTTGCCGCGCGTAAGTTTTAAAAATTTTCTCAACTTTGGGAGAGGTGTTTAAAAATTTTCTCAACTTTGGGAGGGGACACCCCTCCCGAAGTTGAGAAAATTCTTAAAACTTACGTTGTAAATGGTGTTCTCTGGAGCATTCTCAGACAAATTAAAACGGTTTTACCCTTTTGAAACTTACTGGTTTGGTCTTTCAGTTATAGAAAACGTCGTACATGGTAACATTTTAACGGAAGAACGCTGTTGTAAAGTGCAAGCACAAAGCACCAAATGACACTCAAATCGAAAATGAAAGTAGGCTTCATTCCAAACGGATGCGTTGATTCTAGCATTCCTCGGATACTCTTAAGCGGTATGTTTCAGACTGTTTGAATGCAGCACACCTTGTTGCAATTTGGGCCCTCGACTCTTGTTTGTTGTTTACAGCTAGTGTGTGTGTGCAGGGGGGGCAGGGGGGGGGGGGGGGGGCACACACAAACATAATTTAAAAACTTCTCTGATTAAGTGCACTTGGGAATATGGAATTAAGCATACCCACCATTACACCGCAACGTTCAATACAAAAATTAAAATGATAGTATTTTTATACTACGCTTGGCGAAAAAAGTGGAGGGGTAAGTACCCCCTACCCCAAATCCCCCCCCCCCCCCCCCCCCCCCCCCGGCGCTGCCACTGACCTTGGCAGTGTGGCTTCTTAGGGACGAGCAGTGTTTGGTAGTTTCTCAAAGAGTAGTGATAACAATATGTCTAACCGTTCATAGCTGCCTCAACGGGCAGCCAAAACTTCACTAGGAGTCACTGCTACGGACAAGGTACTGCATTATCCGTTGGCATAACCACCAAAGGTCCCTGTATATTGAAACATATTTTACATGTACATGAAAGACAAGAAACTTACCGGTACCAAAATTAGAATTTTGCCTGTAATCATTCAAACTCCAGTCATAAAGACATGAAACTTAACAGAACTAGGTCCTTAATCATTTAAACTGCAGTAAATATATATATCAGATTTATATTTTTACTACGGAATATTGGGCTGCAGCGATTAATCGTGAAATGAATGTATCACAATTCATTCTCTGACAATATGTATCATGATTTGCTTGCACTGTATCACGATGCACGCAGACACAAAATTTCATGACTGTTTTATTAATGGCACTTCAAAAATGGCCTCATTGTGGACTATTGACTTCCATTACATGTAGTACAGTAGAATCCTCTTAATTGAATATCCATTTTGCCAGTGAAAATTATTCAATTAACAGGAGTATACAATTAACAGGGATTTGGTCAGTTTCCTGTGTTCTGGAGGTAAACTGAACGTTTATTCTATTATATCTTGTTTGACAGAGCTCATAGTGCTCTGTCAAACAAGATATAATAGAATAAATGCCTGCATGGATGTAGTGAGGCCAGAAAGGTTGATAAATAAGGGGAATTTGGTGCGTGTCACAGTAATTTTTTCGACATATTATAAAAAATTATATACAATTAACAGGAGTTTACTCTACAACCCATATGCAATTAACAGATCAAATTTGTACTGAAGGTATGGTAAATGGTTTTGTGTTTGAAAATTATATTCAATTAACAGGGATATACAATTAAGAGATATCCAATTAAGTGGGCTCCACTGTAATTGTAGTTTTCCTTTGAAATCGTGATTGTAGGAGTCTGAATTTACATTGCTCTCGGGTATTTGTTAGCATTGAATAGTGCAAACTATTAACCGGAATAAGCTGTCTTGAACCTTTGTATACTATGATCCAGCAAATCACAAATTCCAAGGAAACGGAAGAGTGTGTCACAATGTTTGTTGTCAAGAAGTTTGAAAAATCTAATTTCATTGAAATGATCTGCTTGACCCAAAATTGTATGATGATTTGTTATTTACCATTGTGTTATTAGACATGTCCCTCTACTCACCATCCCAGTAGAAAAGTGAGGATTCAAGAAGCAAATCTGCAGTTATGGACCACCAGGTGATCCGGTGGTCCATAACTGCAGATTTGCTTCTTGTGTCCTCACTTTTTGATGATTGACGAGTGTATCGTGATATATATCGATTTGTGGAGATCGTATCATGAGAAAACGTATCGCTGCAGCCCTAATGGAATATGTATTTGATGATGCATTCACAAGGGAATAACAGTACTCTCAAATTCTAAATTATTGAAGAACTGATCTGATTTTTGCAACAGAAGTTCGCAATAATCAAAATTGATTCTTGCAAATCAGGACAACTTTTAAGGGCTTAACAGTATAAGCTGTTTGGACAGTTTCTTTGAGGGACAGGTTGACAAAAGTTACTTATCATTTTTTACCATTTACCTTATGTAATGGTCATTACCTTCCAGTATTATATTCACAAAACTTGCCATTCACATTTTATTATTTTTTTCGATTTTTTGCTTAAAAACATCGCTTAGGACACCTCAATGGAACAAGCGCATTAAACTACATGTTTGAGCCATAAAAGGACAATTTTTAGTTATTCCAAAATTCTTTTTTACAAGTGTTGTGTATTTATTTAACAACACTTTTCGACAACAATGGACGGTCAGTTTTATGGATGGCGTAAGCTAGAGTTCCTGGAGAAAAGTACTGATCATTAGGTGTCCAGACGTCCTACGTACTAACTCTGTACAAGAAGGGTTGGCATTGGTTGAAGGCAAGTGAACCAGCGTCTAGAGATGAGTGGTATTGAAATTTGAAGTTCAGTAACAGTTTCGGTATTTTAGGGTGGTATACCTCAGTATCTGTTTGGTATTCCGTATCTGACTTGACTGAAGTTTGCCAATTTACCAAAGGGGAATTTACATCAGTTGTTCTTGTATCACTCCACCACCACGCTATAAATGCCACTGCTAATGATCCCAACGCCAACAGTGGCATTCTTTTATGAACAAAAGTAATTTTGTGACTTGTTATAAATGCACATTAGCATTTAAAGACCTCTTTCAGACTTTTACAATTTGTTCTAAATGCACATTGACATTTAAAGACCTCTTTCAGGCTTTTAGAATCTCAAGAGCATGTGCCCTGACCATGTCATCTTAAGAAGTCTTGCTGACAATAGAAAAATCACCTGGAGAGTGATTTCTAGTCAGGTCTTGGCTGCCTTTACAGGCAGCCAAAACCTGACTAGAAATAACTGTGAAGCAACTGGACATCTATAGGATGTGTCTAGTGGGAATTCAGACAATTGCCAGGCTATTGAGGGTTAACTGAAAAGAAAGTCTGTCACTTTTATGAAAATGAACCTTTCAGCTGTTATCAAGCCTGAATAGGGCCTTATAAATAGTGAATGTAGGAGAACAGTTTTGGTATTCAACTTTTAGTTTGGTTCAGTTTTTCAGTATTCCCATGATATCATATCGGTTCGTTTTTTCGGTATATTGTTCATCCCTACCATCGACATGCAGTATTTCTTAGCACACAGCACCACTGTGCCCCCATGTGGGTAATCAGGATAAAGTGTCTTGCCCAAGGACACTATGCAGTTACCACTGGACAGGATAGAACTGTGGTCCTTTTGGTTTGAAGCCCAATATTCTAACCACTGAGCCACTGCGCTGCCACCACAAGTGTTGTCTCCTACAAGTATTCATGTGAAGGGTAAATCTGAGATTTGTTTCACAGCACTTGGAAACAGAATTGTCAACAGATAGAATCAATGGTGTTTCTTCCTTGGTACTGTTAGGTTCCAAATAATAGTACAGACCGGAATATCATATAGTACTAGTGCAGGGTGGAAAAATAACAAAACAGGGACCGGGGGGTGGGGGGTGTCTTTGAAGAGAGGCAGTTAATGCATGGTAAAATTCAAGTTTCAGACTTCATTCCTTGGAAACCTCTCTTGGAGAGCTTTCCAAGGAATGATGTCTGAGATTAGTTCACTCATATAGGGACTGGTATGTTTCTCATATTAAATATTAATAGCTGGTGTTACTTTGTAGAATTTTGTCCCTCGATTACCACTGGGGATATAATAATCATACAGATCGGAATATGCATCATACGGGGTGGAAAAAGTCCTCAAAATTAGTAATCATACACATATGATTATTTGGCACCCAAGAGAAGTTTTTTGTCCTGGATGTTTCAGCCCCCAATCAGGACAACACATACCAATACCAATGTACATGACCGAAACACCTCACAGTTGAAATGCAACAAGACTGATCTGACCCATACTACCCACTACAAGTTTTTCTTTATTAGGAATATTATTTGAGACAAAGTAAAGGTATAAAACCAAAAAACTCATGTTCGACAGATTCGGATGGACTATTTGTTCTTGGGGTGCTTTTTTCTTTTTTTTGTGGTTCATGTGCCTTGGGCTCAAGGAATTTCTGGCCTCTGATTGTGAACTGTTCCTTTTTTTATTTTCAGAGAGTGATAGTATTATTTATGCTGATGGAGGTTATCGAGTGGTGTATGCTATTAACGACCAGTATCCAGGACCTCCCATTGTTGTCTATGAAGGAACAGAGGTGAGACACTCAGTCCTGGACAGTTTGGAAGCGAGATTGAATCGTTCGCTTATCATTCCCCAAAGAAGTAGGGCTACCAAATCTTGGTCTACATTGTTAGTAGAGCTGAAATTGTTAACCAATTAATCAGTTAGCCAATGATCAACATTTTGATCGATCAAAAAAAGTCCGGGCATTTAATTAGGAAAATTTGCCTCAGCAAAAAAATTGTCCAGGAAAATGGTGTTTCATCGGCAAAAACACCATTCGCCTAGGCAGTTTTGCATAATGTAAATTATGGTTTATATATTAGTTCAAGAAACATTAAATCAACAAAATTCAGTTCGATGGTCTGTTGTTTATTACACAATACAGTAGCCTGTAAACTGAACAGATCATGAGATGGCATGAAAACGATTGTTTTCAGTACGTTCATTGGGTTTACCTCAAATCTCAACGACACTGCGAATTATGTTTAGAATAAACATTGATATATAAACATTGAAATCAACCTCTATACTAATTTTTAGCTTAACTTGACCAAGTCAAGATAAGCTATTGCCATCACGCTTACAGAAGTCTGTTAGTCTGTCAGTCTGTTCACATTTTCCTTTAGCACAGGCAACACCCCGCAGTTCTTATCTGATCATCAGGAAATTTCATATGCATGTTTGAGGTCATGTCTAGATGAGAACAACCCCTTTTTGTTGCGATCAGTCAACCGTGATTGCTGCCCGAGCCCAAGAAAATTTACACAGTCTACAGGTCGTATTTATGAAGGGATTTCATTGTAACTTGGTAGGATGACTCCAGATAATGTCTAGATGAGAAGTCAGAACGTCCCCTTTTGGTCATGAACTGTCAACCCTGACAGCTGCTCAACTTCAAGCCCAAAACTCGAAAGCCTTTAGCACAGGCTACAGGTCATATTTATCAAGGGAGTTCATTGTAACTTGGTAGGATAACTCCATATAATGTCTACATGAGAATGCCCCCTTTTGGTCGCAATCGGTCAACTGTGACAGCTACTGTGGCCCAAAGCCAGAAAACCTTTAGCACAGTCTACAGGTCATTTTTATAAAGGGATTTCATTGTAACTTGGTAGAATGATTTCAGATAATGTCTAGATCAGAACGTCCCCTTTTGGTTGCGATCGTTCAACCATGATGCCTGCCCAAGCCCAAAACCTGAAAACCTTTAGCACAGACTACAGGTCATATTTCATTGTAATTTGGTAGAATGACGGGGTATAATGTCTAGATGAGGATGTCCCCTTTTGGTTGCGATCGGTCAACCGTGATGGCGACATAGGCCCGAAGCCCGAAAACCTTTAGCACAGTCTACAGGCCGTATTTATGAAGGGATTTTATTGTAACTTGACAGGATGACTCGTTATGGAATAATTTGACCGTATCTTGGTAACTTTGCTTGACATACATTAACTGTGAGGGCCACATTAACCCATCACTCAGTACTTTAGTACAGTCTACACCTCAAATTATTTTTATTGAAAACATAGAATACCAGGAACAGAAATTAACATATTCTCAATTATTACAATTCTTGTCGTATTTCATAATCCTTTCATAAACATTGAACTTTATCCTTTTTGTCAAACACAGCACACAGTCAAGGTAAGGCCAAAAAAAATTAATGGTTTGGTTCTGGTTACATATAAAAAAAAAAATGGGGTCGGTAGGTCAGGATATTTTTTTTTTTGAATTTGTGCTGGAGTCAATTTTTAGGACCAAATTCTTCCAACAGTTTTGACTGAAATATTTGATACCAGCAGACATTCGTGATTGCAAAAAAACCCAAAAGAGGCGAGAAAAAATTTCCTAATTTTGCGAAAAAACGAAAACCCGCTATTGTAAAGGATTACCTTTTTTGGCCTAAGCCTCATTCTGTTCTTTAGTGAGCACGACATTCAGTGAAAAGTATATGAAATTGCGAGCTCTATCAAGCATAAGTGCATTATCACTGCCGTCATGTAAGGGACTGTTTTTTTTGTTTTTCTAACAGAGTTCTATTATGTATCTACTGTTTTATAAAGTTTTTATATTTTAAAACATGTTTACAGGTTATAATCAAAGTGATAAATAGTTTGAGAAATGAGCTGGTAACAATTCATTGGCATGGCGAACCCATGGAAAGCACTCCTTGGATGGATGGAGTTCAAGATATCAATCAGTGTGGTATTCGACCAGAGGAAGACTTTACTTACAGGTAATATCGTGCATCAGAAAATATAGTGCAGATTTCATGACCACTGACAGTTTTGGCATGCATGTTTGACAGCTATCAATTCACTTACTGGTACATGTATGCCTAACATATCGCCAGTGCAGTTTCTTGGAACTGAATATGTAACTGTAACTTAAGAAAATGTCCTGTTCTTGTAAGCATTACCAATGCCAAATTCTTGACTTATCATTTAGTGGAAAGCTCTCTGTAAGAGAGCTTTCCACTAAATGATAAGTCAAGATTATTGTCAGATCTGAATATACTATTAACATGCATTTCTGAGAGCATTGTGGCCCTGTGGTTAGAGCATTGAACTGTACATCACACCGAAAAGGTTCACAGTATTCTCCTGCTTCCTTCAGTACAACTGTCGGACACAAGGTGACCATGGCTGTTGAGAGTGTCATTAACCCTTTACCCAACGAATCGGCCGCATCCGCCTGCGTAATAAGCAAATTCAACAGGTGAAAAAAATATTATTTTTCAAAACATTTCAACAAAACCATATCATGTGACTTCTCGTTGGAACGAGCTCATCGAGCTCGTTCCAACGAGGGGTCACATGATATGGTTTTGTTGAAAATTTTTTAAAAATTTGAAAAAATGATATTTAAAATAATACATTTCGATATCGTCAGCGTTGGGTAAAGGGTTAAACTCAAATAAATAAATAAATAACACACATCTCCATGATATTATAAACTTAACATGCTGTAGAATTCACCCTTGGAATTTAAAAAGAGAAGTGATAAGCTAACTTTGATAAACATTAGCTATTCTCTGCTTCTCATGGTGACAAATAACACTTACAAATAGTTTTAGGTCAACACAAAAATCCCTGACTTTATATACAATCATAACTAGAGGTGTGACTGTCCCAGATGGTCCTGTCCATACCTCCACCGCCATGATTATTCTAAGATGAAAAGGGGCATAACACTGGCAAAAAAAGTCTGATCAAAACTATAATCGCAGATGCACAGGTTCCCATGGTAGTGAACATCCATACCAAGTGTCGAAGGAATCGACCCATAAACATCTGAGAAAATCTCCGAACCAAATTCGGGCACTCTAAGATGAGAAGGGGCATAACCAAAAAAATTCCGATCAGGTTCTCATGGTAGTGAACATCCATATCAAGTTTCAAAGGAGTCGACCCATAAACATCTGAGGTCTCGTTACAGTTATTCAGGTGAAAACAAAAGGTTTTTTTTAAGAAATGCACAGTTTCTCATTAACACAGCCGAAGATAGTTTGCATTTAAATTACCTCCCCTATTCACAGAACTCCCAATGTATACATTTTCTGGAAGCTCTGAATATGGCCTTTTCTGGAGAAAACTGCACACAGTAATAATTTTACAATATCATCAAACACACTTAGCTGAATGACACAGTTGATGGTTAACAAAAATGACTCAAAATGGTCAAAATGTTGTGATATTGGGGATAAATTTCGAATTTTCGTGCATTGATAGCTATAAAACTGTGTTTAATATAGGAATTCCTCATTCCTCCACTAAGGATTTTACAGCTTAAGATGAACATTCTGACAAATAAAAAAACATATGGGTTTCTTATTCAGTTTTTCAAATGGCTTTCTCAAAGCAAATTTACACAAAAAATTTCCCATTTGTAACTTGCAAATTCTCAGCTCACAAACAGGTCTGGGTTAGTCGTTGAACACTCTGTGTTACCTTGACCCCCAACTGAAATGCACTTGACAGTACACAGTTTGAATCAAGACCTCAACAGATTATTTTGGCCATATCACCATTAATGAGAATTATTTACTAAATCCACACCACCACAAAATAAAACTATTGCTCAAAATAGCCATTTGCCCGAGTATATCCAATAACCTCGCACATGACCTTTCAATTGGAAACGAGACCTGAGAAAATCTCAAGGCAAAATTCAGGCATTCTAAGATGAAAAGGGGCATAACTTTGGCAAAAAAAGCCTGATAGAAACTATAATAGCAGGTGCACAGGTTCCCATGATAGTGAGCATCCATACTAAGTTTCAAAGGAATCAACCTATAAACATCTGATAACATCTCCGGACAAAATTCTAGCATTCTAAGATAAGTTGAAAAGAGGCATATCTCTGGCAAAAAATAGTCCAACCGAAACTATAATCACAGGTGCACAGATTCCCATGGTGGTGAACATTCAAACCAAGTTTCGAGAACAATGGTCCATAAATGTTTTGAGAAAATCTCAGGACAAAATTATGTCTATGGACAAGATGATTCCAGTATAACCACCCCACCCACATACACACAACTCATTGCAGGGGGTATAAAAATAAAGAAATTAACATTTTTCTATTCTTGTATCCTTTACATCTTTTTTTTCAGGTTTACACCAAAGAAAGCAGGAACTTACTGGTATCATGCTCATGTTGGTGAAGTACGTCAAGAAGGTTTGTACGGTGCTTTCATAGTCTTAGAGAGAAATCCAGATACCACTCATGTAGAACATCTTAAGCAAATGGTAAGTTTAAAAAATCAGCATCTATATATAAATTACTTCAGTCTTGGTTCTACTCATTTGTGTGCAGTCATACAGGGCCACATAAAACAGTGCAGAAATGTGCAGTAAAAACTCTGTATCTCCCTGCTTTCATTCTACAGAGTTTATAGACTGACTTATCTACTATCTACTGTTCACTGCTTGGTCCTTGCAGGAAGTGGGGTACTTGCAACCTACCTCCCCCCCCACCCACCCACCCTCCCACCCATAATACAAACACCTAAATAAAAGAACACACTGGGTCAGTAGGCCTGCGAGCATTGGTCCTGCTGAACCAACCCCACCAACCTTTTTGTAACAGATAATAAGGGGTAGATTATACTTTTCTACAATGGTTTCTCGAACATAAGTCAACTATAGGCAGCAGACTACACTTTGTTTATGAAAGCAGATATGACTAGTGATACAATGCAATGGGAGTATATGCATTGATCACCAAGAACATTCTTGATTTATTATCTCTAACATTTTGAGACGCATTTACAAAAGTGCCAATTAGGCCAATTCAGACTGTAGTTTTTGCAATAAAAACAAAATGGTAGCTAGTAGTTCTCAAACGATTAGTCAACTAGTCGATGTCGACTCTGAGCAAACCAGTAGTCGACTGTCAATTGTGCAGTTGTCTAGTCGGAGGAGTTTAAGCTTTTAGGTAAATAGTATCCCTTCTGTGCCACTGTCAGACAGTTTGAACAGCAATATTGGGCAATCAATGTATACATCTATTGCCATCTAATAGTAATGACAGTACTGTAGTTTGTTTTAACTGGTACTAGTAGAGTCCTGAATTATTTTGGGCTATCAGGATACGTTATTAATTTGTCTTGTTGCGATTTATGGGAGAGTGCCTATAGGCACTCTCCCATAAATCGCAACAAGGCAAATTAAATAAGACTATATAATTTCACTCTTAGCATAATTAGAAGCACATTAACAGAATAATGTTCCAGTAAGTTGCTGTATATGAATGCCCAAGTGAAGCCAAATTTGGACCTTCAGCTCTCTACCGGAACACCAACACTGTTATAAGGAGACAAGTTATCACCAATGACTAGTCGAAGTTGACTTGACTTTTGGGTATTGACTAGTCGACTTTGGAATTCACTAGTCGTTTGAGCACTAGTAGCCAGTGACAATTAATATACAGCTAGCGTTGGTGTATTGAATTAATTTGGGGGCCACCATTGCAGTGACTGTCAGAATAGAATTCACGCTATTGAATAATCATGCTCCTTGATTTTGCGAGAGTTAAAAATTCAGGAGGGTGAACAAAACAGGCCAAACTGGCCTGCACTATACACAAAAATGGCCATACATCCACATTTTATTTTTACATTTTTGCTCTAAAAACAGCGTATGACCTTCATTGGAACCAGCTCATTGAGCTCGTTCCAGGGAAGTGTCATGGGCTATGTATTAAGCAAAAAGTGAAAGATTTTAGTTATGCGAGATAATGTTTTGCAAGTACAGTGGAATCCTGTTAATTGAATAGCCACTTTGCCAATGAAAATTATTCAATTAACAGGAGTATTCAATTAACAGGTATTGTCACATTCCTGTATTCTAGAGATAAACTTAGCATTTATTCTATTATATCTTGTTTGACAGAGCTCCATGAGCTCTGTCAAACAAGATATAATAGATTAAATTCCTGTATTGAATGTACTGAGGCCAAATAGGTCAAAACACAAAGGAACACTGGGGAGAGTCAGGGTAATTTCTCGACAGGTTACAAGATTTTGTATTCAATTAACAGGAGATTACTCTATAACCTATATTCAATTAACAGGTCAAATTTGTACTGGAGGTATGGTAAATGGTTTTGTGTTGGGAAGTTATATTCAATTAACAGGGATATACAATTAAGAAATATTCAATTAAGTGGGTTCTACTGTATCATCTAGTTGGATCAGGAAAAGGGTGATTGAAATGCAGTATATAACTTAATGTTTAGACATAATTTCCATGCACATCATGAAGCCGGCTGATTAATTACTCCCGTAATTGCTCCCCTAGTGAAACGCTTAGGAGAGTGATGGTGAGTAAGAGTGACCGCTCTCCTTTCCTGTCGGTGCCTGCCATTGACCATTATTGTAAGTGTATATCTCTCCATCCTCGGTCACCAGTTATAACTGTTCATTAGTTAATCTGACTGGCTGGTGTAATATTTTCTGGTATCAGTGTCAGGCCTATATTTCAATGACTTTTCCATTAACACCTTTTTCCACCCATCACTGTAAAAGCAGATTTCCACTAAACATGTTTGTAAACACTCTAGCATGCATAAATGTTTTGGTAAAGAAAAATATGGAAATTGATGAGCAGATAACATGATCATCATTTATCTGTTACTCTAACATAACAAAACTTGCCAGTGCTTTTTACCAAAACAGCCATTCAAATTTTAGGCCAAGCAAAATTAAATAATTGATTCTCAGACATTTTTTTTTTAAAACGAATGAGGGAGAGCGTTTTTTATATTTATTTATATTTATTTTTTTAATCCTGATGGAATGGTCCTGATGGAATGGTCACCAATGCCTAAAATCCAGTTGTGAGAGCCTAAAGTTAAATACTAGAGATTCCATGTTGATTTCACTGATAGTTTTTTTTTATAACAACTCTCAAAATCAATATAGAACAACTAAAATGGAGATGAAAAATAATGAGTTTTTTTAACTGGTTGAGTGCTAGAAGCCGGAATCAGACCTTTCCAAAAAAATGAGGGTACCAGTGCAGAAGCCAACATTTTCCTTACCCATGTTTCGTATTCAGTCAAACGTAAAAAATACAAATTTGTTCTATTACAAATTATTGGTGGGAGTGCCTGTTGGCACTCTCCAATAATTTGTAATAAAACAATTTTTGATGAACAAATTTAGATCACTAAAACTAATCTAGCTCTCAACCAGTTAAATATTTGTTTTGTTCATAAATGTGAGAATTGTGTCTCATCTTGCAAAGAGTATAACAATACTGTATCAGTGTATACAACATATTGCATAGCAAATCGCAATGTGATACAGTGGTGTCCTGTTAATTGAATATCCACTTTGCCAATGAAAATTATTCAATTAACAGGAGTATTCAGTTAACAGGGATTGTGTCACTTTCCTGTATTTAAGAGATAAACATAACCATATATCCTATTATATCTTGTTTGACAGAGCTCCATGAGCTCTGTCAAACAAGATATAATAGATTAAATGCCTGTATTGGATGTACTGAGGCCAAATAGGTCTATAAATAAAGGAAAACTGGAGCGAGTCAGGGTAATTTCTCGACAGGTTACAAGATTTTTTTTATTCAATTAACAGAAGTTTACTCTATAGCCTATATTCAATTAATAGGTCAAGTTTGTACTGGAGGTATGGGAATGGTTTTGTGTTGGGAAATTATATTAACAGGGTTATTTAGTTGAGAGATATCCAATTAAGTGGGCTCCACTGTACTGCAAAAATCACGCCCTATAATAGTTTTATACATTTTGAATTTTGCCTCCAAAATAAATATGTCGAACGCGGGCCGAAAAACGAATGCCTGAGAATCAAAAGAATTAATTTTCTTGAACCTTATTGTTTTTATTCATTTATTGTCTCAAAAACATAGCATATTTAAAATACCCCCACAAAAAGGTTATGCAAACAAAATTTACATAACACCCTTTTGAGCCAAGATAAACCCAATCCTACTGTGCTCTTGTCAGTGTTTTTTTTTCTTCTAAAACAGTTCTGAATTCTTTTTGATTGTCAAAACGTGTTCAGTTGCTCTGACTTGTTAACATTTTTGGATAAGAATGTCTAGCACTCCCCTATAAATTGTGACAAGGAAAATCCACACAGACTTATCAATTTTACTTCAAAGTTAATATTAAAGCACATCCACAGAATATGAAAAGTACAAGTTGAAGCACCAAAACTTTCAGATTATAAAGACCAAAAAGGGGCTTCCAGCACACCACTCGCCCGCATCCACCCACATAATATGCAAATTCAGCAGTTGAAAAAATATTAATATTTTTATACTGTACCAATGACTCAGACATAGCTGGTGCTAACTCTTAAAATATAGGGCCAAACACAAATTTTGCCCCCCAATCCCCAAAATTTGCATCTAAAACTAAAGAAAACATGTCCTGAAAGGCCCTCCACACTTCGCCCCTACTGCGCATGCGCAGTGTCAAGGACGTTCCGAAATTGGCGCCATTTATCATTCTAAGTTTGGCCCTTCATCAGTTAACATCTGACTGATCTTTGTGCTTTTAAATCTCAGTTTAAATGATGCCAGACACATAAATATTAGTGAAATGGTGATTCTAAGGAGGATAGAAAAGGAGGAGAGGAAAAGAATGTGTGACAGAATATTATCAGGGCTGTAACTTAAAATTTTTTAATGAAATTATGTTAAGTTACCTATTTTCAAGGCAGCAGCCATTTTGTTGTCATTCTGATTATTTAGTTACACTGTTTTTTCAAGTGTTTTCCTCTCTCCCTGTCCTTTAAGTTCCCCCTTGCTATTCTCCCATGCTTTTGGCATAGTTTCTGTAATTATTATTACTAAAATTTCTTGGGAGTTTTAGCTGAATAACAGAATGAATTCTGTTCTTTCCCCATGTTTACGTCTTCACCTACGGGTGGTTAGGCGTTGTGTTCTGCATCTACCATCTGATGTTCTGCAGTTTCTTCCCTGGAAGTCTCTGTTTTGCATCAGATGGTGTATTTTTGGTAACTGATTTCGGGCCTGGGTGCCTGGAGTCTTATTTTAGTGTTTTTACACTCATTGTTTACATTTACAACAGCCCTCTGTGTGAGGGGGGGATTTCTAAATAATAATATCTTTATGTTATTTTAATCATAACTAGATACATTATTATTGTTCGTAAGTGTTGAATAAATTGTTTAAAATATTTTTAAAATTTTTGTCCACACTTAGGCTTGGGATCCATTGGGGCTCAACGTTACTTTTCAGAAACTTGGGCTGTTCTGAAAAAATATTTTTTCAAAATATTTTGGTTTCAATTATTTTTTCTATATTAATGGATCATATTATTATTATGTATTTTGATTGCCAGGGGTTAGTGCGAGTACCAGGACTTGTTTTCTTTTCACATTGAAAGGATATTGATCAATTGTTTTAAGAGGAAGTCTTCCTCTGACCTTATTATCATTCTATATGTGGTCAGTGTACTCGCATTAACTCCTGTTCTGTATCGTATGATTTCGATGACAATATGGGAAGCGTATGTCACGGTATGTTGTTTGGGATTTGGACACTCCGGTCCTTTCCCCGCAGGGTCACTCTACTTTATCAATTTCTATTTCAGACGATCAAGATTAGGGTGATGTATCTGTGATGTCTTCCAACAGTGTGCCTCCGTCGTCACAATTAATGAAGGGCTAGCGGAAAAGTGCTCATGTAATACGCCAATTGCCTAAGAGGACCCTAGTAGGTTCGACGGCCTTTGACGTCCGCTAGCTCGCCCGGTGTAGCGTCCATTCACCGAATGGTTCGGCAGCCGGGTTCGTCCGTTGCGGTCTAGAAGGAATTTTGGGGTGATGCGAGCACTATAAAATTAACTTAATGCACACCCAGTGACGGCGGATCGGAGGGAGAACGGAGGAAGCCTTTTAGTCCGGTTCATAGCTCGTTCCGGTCCATCCGGACGGCAAGCGAGAGAGGCCCCTCTCTCGTTCAACAACATCTGGCCCCAGATGTTGTGGTACAAATGTGTCGCTAGCGGAGCATACGTCCGTCGCTCGGGACGCTCCGTTGTATAGGCAGTCCGCTGAGACTGCTAAGGCTTCCTCTTCTCGTCAGCGCACACGACCGCACCTTGGCTGCGTGACCGCCGATATATTACCAGCTTCGCCGATCAAGGATTCTTCGGCGACCAGGTCACACCATCCGGCAGCCAGGGATTCGAGACCGATGGACTCCGGACGTTCGCATAGGAAAAGTATGCGGGAGCCATCTGATGCGGAGCTGCCCTCGGCGAAACAGCGATAGACTGCGCCTCCGCAGGTCTCGACGCCGGACATTCTTGTGCACATAGCACAGCTTATCGCAGCATCCCAGCAGCCGACAGAAACGGTGTCGGATCGAGAATTATCCGACAGCGCTGGGTCGGTAGCCGGGGACTCGAGGCCTGCAGACTCCGGACGTTCGCATAGGAAGTGTGCGGGAGTCAACGTACACGGAGCTTCCAGCGGCAATGCATCGTAAGTCCGCTACTGCACAGGCCTCGGGAACGGACGTGCTTTCCTTAATAGCACAGTTTATCGCAGCATCCCAGCATCAACTGAATCTGTCGCATATATTTTATCCGACGATGCTGGGTCGGGACGCTCCGCGGAAGCGGGTACGGACGTCCGAAAGTTTCATCCGGTCCGACGGGATACCGAAAGGGATTCGGAGGATTTCAAGCTTTCCCTTTCGGAACAACATATGCTGCGATGCCGGATAAGAAACTGATAGCGTCGGTGGACTTAGAAATTTTTGGTTCGGTTCAGGGACATCGTCCCTCAGTTCCGACATAGTCCAATAATGTCACACAAACTTTCGAATTATTGAACGACGCTATATATATTATTATTTTATGCTTGCTATCCAAGCATTTCTGGTTTCTTGTTCGAAGAGTTATGGAGATGTCTTTCAAAAGTGTGCCTCTGTCGTCATAGTTAATGAAGAGTTAGCGGCAATAAGTGCTCATGGAATATGTCTATCGCTTACGGAGTGACATTCGCTAGCTCACCCGGTGTAGCGTACATTCATCGAATGGTTCGGCTGCCGGGTTCGTCCGTTGCGGTCTAGGAAGGAGATTTGGGTGATGCGAGCACTTTAATTACTTTAGTACTCACCCAGTGACGGCAGATTGAGGACAGATCGGAGGAAGCCAACAACATAGGGGACCGCATGTTGTGGTTCAGATATTTTACATTCGGAGCATATGTCCGTTGCTCGGGACGCTCCGTTATATTGACAGTCCGAGAGACTGTCTTTAATGCTTCCTCATCCTCACAGCAGGGCACACGACCGCACATTGGCTACGTGACCTCGAGTATCCGATCAGTTTCGGCATTCAGTGATTCCACAGCGAATAGGTCGCGCCATCCGGTAGCCAAGGGACACGAGGCCTATACACTCCGTTCGCTCGCATATTGGAAGTATGCACGGGGTAACAATCTCGGAGCTTCCTGCGGCAATGCATCGTAAGACCGCTTCTCCTCAGGCCTCAGTGACGGACGTGCTATCCGAGTTAGCACAGTTGTTTCGCAGCATCCCAGCAATTGACAGTTTCTCGGTCGAATCAGGAATTATCCGACGGCGCTGGGTCGGTGCGGTCCGCGGTTGCATCAAGCTACGGACGACCGAACGCTTTATAGGGTCCGACAGGATGGCGAAAGGGATTCGAAAGATTTCGAGTTTTCCCTTTAGTAGTATCGGAAGATGCCTTTCATATCTTCTGGCATTTCTTCCAGTGATTATTTTTCGGACTTCATTGCTGCGATCTTGGATAAGAGACTTATAGCGTCATTGGACTCGGATTTTTCGATCGGTACAGGGACTTTGTCCTTGACTTACCGACGCAGTCCAATATTGTCATTACAACATGTGTTTTATTTTTCGACGCTATATATTTATATATATATACAAGCCTGCTACTAAGCATGATAGTTTAGTTTCTTGTCCGCGTGGCTCATTTCTGCCATTTTATCTTTTTTTACAAATAGTTTATTTTGGCAGAGCAGGGCATACCGAGAGTTCATATGCGTCTAGACGGTATGATTAAAGACTGCATATATTCTTTTTCGCCGTTTATGTCTTTTCCAATTTCAATGTTGGGAACGACATTATGTATAGTAGACTTAACTTAGACGCTTTATTATACGTAATCCGCCTTACTGAGGCGTTATCATTACGTCTTCAAGAAAAGATTTACGGGATATTATTCTCAATGTAATTTCTTTTGAGGGCAGTAGTTTGTTCACGTATAACTCCGCCCTTCAGTGGCTGATTGGAGTTGGTTAGACGTGACGCAGCCCTAGCTACATCCACGCGTGGATAGTAGGTTAAGAACTCTCTCAGAGTCGCTTCGTTCTCGGAGGAGCTTCTCTTCGACGGCAACTTTCTGGCATTCCATGAATTGCTCGATTTATACATTCTCTTGTCTATCTAGTGTTACAAGAGATTCAGACTGGGGCAAACATTCGATGGTTGACTCAGAGAGTGCCGCCGCAGTTGCCGGACCCGAGTGTGGCTGTTATGACGGTTGCCAGTCAAACAGATTGGGATATATACTGATCCCTACGGATTCGAAGTGCCAGGGTCTTTGGGTTCCGCAGTCTTTTAGCTATCAGTTTAACTTCCGCGGAATAATGTTTTTTAGGCTTGCTTTATGTCATTGCATGAACATTATTCAGAAACGCATGCCCAAATTCCTGTCCTTTAATTCGACAGTAGTGGCGTATCTCCGGAACCAGGGAGGCACTCTTTCGTTTCCGTTATTCAATTTAATGGAAAGAATCCGTCTGTTGGTTATAGTACACCAAGTTCAGTTTTGGTCCGTCATATTCTGGGTCGTCTGATTGTTTTATCGCACTCCCGTTCTCTTACGGGTCGCTTGTTGCTGTCAGAATGGACTCTCAACAAACAAGTATTCAATCAGATTTGCTATCTATGGGAGCGCCCAATGATGTTTTATTTATGACACAGCTTGCTAATCAATTGCAGACGTATGTGTTGGCTTGTCCAGATCTCTGAGCTAATACTGTTAACGCTCTATTGATCTATAGGACGGAATGATAGGATACGCGTATCCTCCGGCGCTGTTGTTTTAGCAGGTATTGCTAAGATAAACAACCACAATACATTTCTGTTGATAGCATCTCTATCTTCACAGAGATCATGAGTAATTTACTCTCTTGTCTACTGTGGATCTTAACGTGAAATCTTCCTCTATGTGAGGATCTTTTTTCACTGGGTAAATCGTGTCATCTTTATCACAACCAGCAAGGTCGCAACCTTCATGTATTCCGTTGTGTGGTCCGTATTGCATTGTAAGCACTGTACTGGACGAGCTTTGGACGCGATTTCTTACTATAGGAGATCCTCTTCTTCGCTATTCTATGCGACTAAAGTGGAGGCTCTTCCGTCGTGGTGTAGGGATCATTATGTTCATATTGTTGATCCCTCCATACTACTCATTGCTATTTTTTAGTATACTTGTTTCACAAGATCTACTGCAGCCTGTTGTTATTTAGGTTATAGGTTTATGTTACCTCATACCTATGCACTCTACGATAGTTTACAATTGAGTCTTTTGTCTTTTTATCTAAGTCAGTTAGTAACTTTTTGATAAATAGACTTAGAATCTTTAGATTAAATTCCTATACGGATTTTAACTTCGGTTCTTATTTAGCTAAGTAATAATTTGAGCCTCTGGAAACAGTAGTTTTCAAATTCTGACCTTTTAGACAGTAATTCTGTTGGTTTCTCTTTTACTGTAGAGTCAGTGAGTTTCATGCACTATCGATGGATGATTTTCACTTTCATAGTTTCGGAATCAATACTTCCGTTACTATTTAGGTTGGATTGTTGCATAAGAGTTAGGCTCCTATTATCCGGAACCTATTATTTTAAGGTCCTTCCGTCTTCGTATGGGCATAGGCCTTTACTCTTTCCGGGTACAGTTTATGTATTTATAAACAGATATCTGTTTATTACAAGGGCGTAAGCTTCTTCTGTCTTTGATGTCTAGTAGAAGGACGTTACGCTCCATTTTATTGTTAATGGATTCTATTAACTAGCGTACTGCTTATGGTATATCATTGGCTTAGCAGTTGTGCTTAAGATTTCGGCTCATGAAGTAAGAGTTCTTCTACTTCTTGGGCTTACATTAATAGTGTTGCTATTATAGATTTTTGAAGGCTGCTCATTGCGCTCAGCCATCCACATTCATGAATTTTATCTCAGAAATATCGAGTCCATTTCTGGAGGCCTCTATTGTTAGGTCTATTATCTACTGCTCAGAATGTCATTCACTTAACAGTTGCTACTATAGCTAGGTAGGCTGTCTGTTTCGGCAGTGTCTCCGTTCGGCTGCCCTCTTCGCTCTGGGCTATTTGACCCAGGGCAAGAAAAAGGGGGGGGGGAGAGTGTTCCCTTGGGTCACCTGTTTTTACTATGAAAACAAGGGGATACCTCCTCCGGAGTTAGTAATTCTGAGCTGTTATTGGGATGGTTGTTTAGTGAGAAGTTTAAGTTTATAAAATTCATTCAAGTCTTAGTTTTTAAAGTATGGCTTTTGAATATTGCATATGTCAACGGACATGATTATGCAATTCTCACACACTTTTAGGAGTATAAGAGTCTCTATTCTCTAGACTTACTTTATTATTGGCTTACTTTAAAAATTATTAGTATAAGGATTATTGGATATTAATAGAGTACATGGATGTATGAAGCTCAATTTTTGGAAGGTGTTGTATCTTTCTAATTTATCATAAATAAGAAAGATACATGTAAGGCCTATTACTTCTTTTCCCTACAGGGAATGACTCTATTTTATTTTATTGAGCGTATTCCATTTTGCTCTATGTCCTTGGCCCTCCAGCCTTTTTACTATTCAGCTATGTCTGGGTCATTGGTACAGTATAAAAATGTTAAAAAATTTATAGTAATTTATATATTTTTTATACTTACCAATGACCCAGACGGGGATGGCCCTCCCAGGAGTTGGGAACTCTTGCCTCCCCGCTGAGTACATAGCGCTTACCAGGCACTGGTTATTAGAATGATAAATGGCGCCAATTTCGGAACGTCCTTGACACTGCGCATGCGCAGTAGGGGCGAAGTGTGGAGGGCCTTTCAGGACATGTTTTCTTTAGTTTTAGATGCAAATTTTGGGGATTGGGGGGCAAAATTTGTGTTTGGCCCTATATTTTAAGAGTTAGCACCAGCTATGTCTGGGTCATTGGTAAGTATAAAAAATATATAAATTACTATAAATTTTTTAACTTTCAGAAAATTACAACAAAACTATATCATGTGACCTCTCATTGGAACGAGCTCGTCGAGCTTGTTAGCTCACCTGACAGAAAGTCAGGGTGAGCTATTCTGATCACTTTTTGTCTGACGTCCATCGTGAAGGTGGTGTTTGGGTCTTTTTTCTCCCAAACCACTGGCCACATTTTAATGAAATTTCACATGAGTAGTGGTTATATAGGGGCATTTGGGTTTTTCTTCAAATTGGGTTTCTGCTCATATTGAGGAGGGGCTGGGGTCAAAATGCCCCAATTTTTAAAAAAATCTTCTTCTCATGAACCATGAACCAGCTGTAGCAGAGACTTGATATTTGGTATACAGCTTCCTTTTAAGGTGTAGACTCAAGTTTGTTCAAGAGAAGTTCGAGGGGCAATATTTGTCGTTACGACAAGAATTTTTGCCCCACCCAAAATTTCTATTTTCCAAACCGAGAGGCCGATTTGAACCAAATTTGATCTGAAATATTAATGGGTTATAAGTACTTGATTTATGCCAAAAAAATGTTTCAAAATGCCTTATGGGAACCACAGGAGCTAAAAATAGAAAAAAATTTCAAACACCCATATCTCCAAAACTACACAGGTCTGAGAATTCTTATTTGGTGTGAAGCTTCCTTAGGACCAACAGAATGGAATGGTCTAAAAAAAAACTGCTACCGGTTTTATCATAGGGTACTTTTTCGGGAGTTTGAAAAAATGCTGCCTCAGCATTTTCTAACACTGTGGGTAATGGGGAAAACATTTAAGACTCTTCTTCTCCCAAACCACTGCTCCAAAAGCTTTCAAATTTCATATATAACATCTTTGGAAGATTGTTTCACATGTTTGTTGAAATCAAATCCCTGGGTCCATATTTGGGCTCTCTTGTTCAGATCCAGCAGTCGGAATGTTTTGATATTTGGTATACAGCATCCTTAGGGAGGTGTGATTCAAGTATGTTCAAGCCAAGCCTCTGAGTCAATATTGGGGCCTCCTGTGGGAGACCGAATTGTAACTTAGTTCAATATGAGGAACATTCTTTAAAAACCTTCTTCTACACATCCACCAGTAAGAATCTTTTGATATTTGGTATACTTTATCGTTAGGGAGGTGAGATTCAAATTTGTTAAAGGCAAGTCCCTGGATCATATTTGGGCTCGCTATGGGAGCCCGAATTGTAACTTAGTTCAGTATGAGGAATATTTTGAAAAAAAAAAAAATTTTCAGGTTCATCGGTCAAAATGTTTTGATATTTGGTATATGATTTTCTTAATGGGGCAGATGCATGTTTGTTCAAATCAGGACCCTTGGTTGATAGTTGACAGTGTCAGGTGAGCGGCCTCTTGCTCCAATGAGGGGTCACTTGATATGGTTTTCTTGCAATATTTTGAAAATTTTGAAAAAATAATATTTAACCCTTTACCCAACCAATCGCCCGCATCCACCCGCGTAATATGCAAATTCAGCAGTTGAAAAAATATTATTTTTCAAAAAATTTCAACAAAACCATATCATGTGACCCCTCGTTGGAACGAGCTCGACAAGCTCGTTCCAACGAGGGGTCACATGATATGGTTTTGTTGAAATTTTTTGAAAACTTTGAAAAAATGATATTTAAAATAATAAATTTTGATAGCATCTGCTTTGGGTAAAGGGTTAATGATCACAAAAAGAAACTGTCTATCTTTAGCAGTGCACAGTTGTCTTCCTTCCTCAACTTCATTGTGATGTCTCTACCACCTTCCCTTTCAACTCTCATTGGCCAAGTATTTTACTGGTCTGGTGTATAACATTGGTCTTCCAAATACTCCACCTGCAAGACAAATGAAAGCATAATCCCAGAAATTCAAAGTAGCCCCCAGCTCACTGACAAGCAATAAATGTTAACCACAAAAAAGTAAAAAGAAAATAGTTGACAGTCAGAAAGGATTTATAAAAAAAATTGTTCGGAACTCTAATTTGAACCTGATCGTTGATTTTAGAGGAGCGAGAAAAGGTTATCCTAGAAAATGTTTGATAACCTTTGGAGGAACTTAATGCAGGGTTATTCAGTTTGTTACAATGAATAAGGTCATACTCAGTTTTTGAGAGAGTCAAATGAAAAATGCTGGTTATTCAAAAATTATTTTGAAAGTGTTTTCTGCTATTTGTGTTGGGGTAAAGGGTTAAATCGATAAGAAGGTCACAAAACGGCTGAAGGATTACATTTTTACTGAATCTCCCAGCAAATGCAAAAAGGAGTTTCCATTTTTTGGTAGACAGCATTAGGCTATTTAAAAAAAAATTCTTGTTTTCTCATCATTGAAAATGTGCCTCATTATTTATTTATTTATTTATTTATTTATTTATTTATTTATTTATTTATTTATTTCTTAAGAATTCAACAACCAAGACCAGCTCTTGTTAGACAGCTTTATGGTTGAAGCAGACGGAGTACCTGGAGAGAACCACCAAACAGTGGCAAGTAACTGTCAAGACTCCCCAACATACCCAGCAAAATCAGGTTTTGCATTGGTTGAAGACCAATGCCCTATCGACATAAAGTATGTCTCTGTACTGAGTGGCACTGTGCCACCACATGGGCAATCAGGATTAAGTGCCTTGAATATATTGTTTGTCATTGCTGTCTCTCCACTTTGTTTCTACTTTGGTGAAGCGCAGCAATCATTTTTGGCCTAAAAAGTGAGGGGCTGAAGCCTACATGGCCCCTGCTGAGAGATTTGCTCCATTTTTTTTTAAAAAGTGGGGTATACTGGATTGTGCCTGTCCTTGTAGCCCAAGAACATTAGGTTTCACTAGGGAAAAAAATCGGAGAAAGCTGATTTTTTCAGGGAATGTCGAGTACATGTCACTGAACGATTAGACAAAAGTCCCCTAAAATCCCAGTTGAGCTTTTTTTTCTACAGCCTTTTTTCGAAAACGCGTTTGAAAAAAATAAAAAAAAATCGCACGAACTTTGTAACCTCGAATTGATCCAACTGTATTTTTTGTTTATGCGTATTTCGAGCTACATAATGTCTAATATACATTTACCTAGAGGAAAATGTGCATTCTGTGACAATTTCTGCGAAAAATTATTGAAAATTCACAAAAAAGTATCGGATTTACGCAAAAAATGACGACTTTCCTAACGGATTTGCCCAAAGGGTCGTAGTACAGAACGGGATGTTAGTTGGACAGACGATAAAAAATCCACCACCATTTGAAGACTTTTATCATTGCTTACAAAATAGACATTATGGAAGACCCCCTCTGCTTCTGGCCGAGTTCCCCTTTTGGCATAAAATTCGTCAGCATGAGAACTCAACTATTTTCGGGCTTGGGACCGAACAGACACGTCTGTGTCTGGCAGCATTAGATCAATAAATAATATTTACAGAATGTACAAAAATCAATAAATAATATTTACAGAATGTACAAATCAATCAACATGGATTAAGTTACATTGACTATTATCAACGCTATATACAGAAATGACATGACCTATACACATATTATTCATCGAACTCAGAAATTTCCAACAGGACAGTGTTTCTGTGGTTGTTACAAGAATCCGAACTGCAATTACACAAACCTGAGCAAGAGAGTCCTGCCTTCTTACACCCACACCTTTTTGTACAAGCACTCTTGCAACCACAACTGATCAGATTCAGTAGGTTATCGGGGGCACATGGCTTTGTGGCTGCAGTCGGTACAAGAAGTCCATTGTCTAGCGACCACCCCCAATCCGTCGGAGGAAGCGAAGTGCCCAGCCATTGTTGGACCTGGAGATAACATCTGTAGACATGTTGTTGTGCAGCATCGCTGCTTGGTGGGAGTGAGGCTAGGTCGATGGGTTTATTCAGTTTAGATTTTGCTACATAACGCTTGTAAGTGACATATCTATATTGGTCGAGAGAGGAAACAGTTTTACTCCCGTATAAGATCAGGAGAAGTTGTTCCCCGGCAGCGGCTACTGCACTTGGTGTACTGTCATCCACCAAAATTGTGTTGACATACTGTTGTGAGTCGCTAGTAACATCGAAGACAATTGTACTGAATACTTTCTTCTTACCAACTCAAAAGAGTGCAGAAGTAGTGTCACAACAATTATAGAATGTGCTACAAGGAGGTTGCTTCTATGGTCACCCATTTTGGTTGCTATTTCACTAACTGAAACTAGTAAGTTTGGGGTAATGGAATACATCATGTGAATATTACATCCCGGTTGAACTCGAGAGGTAAGAATGACTAACAAGTCTGTGTCTGTTCCCACAACGACAACATTGTTGTCATCTTGAGCGATGTCAAGTGCAGTTTTGGCTATCAGTACATCAGCATCGGCCTCGGCCTGCTTGGACTGAATATTGATAGCAGATAGCTCCTGCATTAGAAGATCGATCAGTTGGGTTTTGTTCTTGGCATTTGCAAGGAAATCGGATTGGGGTGTGGTGGCTGGTAACTCGGGTGAGATATTGATATCAATGGAATACCTGTCTTTAGATCTACGGGCTTGTTCCATGCCCTTTGTCGACATTGTACAAGCATAACCATCAAAAACAACCACGACGTTCGCCCCAAAATGTCTCACTAGATAATTGGAATATGATGTACATATGTCCTTATATGACGACTGTTTAGGCCATACAACTGCCCTCAATAAAAATCCACCATCTACAACAAACAGAGAATGTTCTGGGATTTTAGTTTGCTCGGAACGTATGTTTTGAGGATCTTACCGAGCGTGCTTTTCTGTGTCTTCCTCATTCCAGCAGAATCAAACAATGCTGGTGGTTTTGGGGCGAGTTCATATTTGAGATACTCTTCCATCTCTGCTTGTGACTGAATAACACATGTGTTGCGGTTGAACAGAATTGTGGGGTCAATCACTACCTTACTTCCACGGACTTTGATGCTATTTGCCATCGATGCGAAAGACTTCACAGTGTCAACACGTCGTAGTTTGATGCTGTTGAACGTTTTGCTTACAACATTCGATACACAACATTCACCAATTTTGCGAACTTGGTCACAGTTCACAGTTTCGTCGGCCACAAGCCCGGTCGCTATAGAGACTAATTGTAGTGGATCTCTATTCTGAAAGGGGGAATGCACTCTGAGCCAGTTCAATAATTTGGTGATATCATTGGCATCAGTCAATTCTGAACTTTGACGGAGATCCCGATGTTGTTCGCCATGACCAGTGTGAACATGAACAAAATTTTCGAGAGCATTACATATCGGAAGGCAAAGAGGTAGTCCATGTACCCATTTCGCAACAGTGCTATCGGTTATTCCCCTGCCATGTGTGAGACCACCAGGGAGCTTGAACATTCTCATTAAACACTGCTCTATGGTCTGATCAGAATATATCCCGTCCCAGAATTTATCTGAGCGCCTTATGGTAAAGTAACCTTTCTCAGTGAACAACTTCAAATCATCCTGTTGCATTATTTCTGTTAGCTCATTCATCTGCTGCAAATAGAGATGAGAACTTTTTGCGTATGCAGAATGACCACCTGCGTGAAATACTGGAATCATATTGCGAACACAATATGTGTGGAGTTCCCAGTCGCCTGTGCGCTCTGCTCTCAAGAACAACTGGAGAAGACCTATTTGCTCGTAGTATTGTACCCAAAGCTGTACAATACAAATTTGTTTATGAGTACACATTAAGGGCGTGCACACATTACATGCCAATGCATCTTGAGTGTAGGCGAACACCACATTATGTGATTTAATCGAACATGGAAATTGAAACAATGATGCTATAATACGGTATTTGAATGAGAAAAGTCGATGCCGTTTGAATTTGAGTTTAGGGGGTATGGTTAATATTTCACACGTTTCACCAGTTCATTATGGAATAAATGACTATTGTTATATATCATTATAAAGCCACTGCTTTTCTGCAATTTTTGATATATAATTTAACTCCCAAAGTAGTCGTATGTTTGATTTAATGGACGTTGTGTACCGTTGTGTGTATGAAAACAATAAATTTTTTTTCGTAATTTTGTACATATTTTTATACTGTACCAATGACCCAGACATAGCTGGTGCTAACTCTTAAAATATAGGGCCAAACACAAATTTTGCCCCCCAATCCCCAAAATTTGCATCTAAAACTAAAGAAAACATGTCCTGAAAAGCCCTCCACACTTCGCCCCTGCTACGCATGCGCAGTGTCAAGGACGTTCCGAAATTGGCGCCATTTATCATTCTAAGTTTGGCCCTTCATCAGTTAACATCTGACTGATCTTTGTGCTTTTAAATCTGTTTAAATGATGCCAGACACATAAATATTAGTGAAATGGTGATTCTAAGGAGGATAGAAAAGGAGGAGAGGAAAAGAATGTGTGACAGAATATTATCAGGGCTGTAACTTAAAATTTTTTAATGAAATTATGTTAAGTTACCTATTTTCAAGGCAGCAGCCATTTTGTTGTCATTCTGATTATTTAGTTACACTGTTTTTTCAAGTGTTTTCCTCTCTCCCTGTCCTTTAAGTTCCCCCTTGCTATTCTCCCATGCTTTTGGCATAGTTTCTGTAATTATTATTACTAAAATTTCTTGGGAGTTTTAGCTGAATAACAGAATGAATTCTGTTCTTTCCCCATGTTTACGTCTTCACCTACGGGTGGTTAGGCGTTGTGTTCTGCATCTACCATCTGATGTTCTGCAGTTTCTTCCCTGGAAGTCTCTGTTTTGCATCAGATGGTGTATTTTTGGTAACTGATTTCGGGCCTGGGTGCCTGGAGTCTTATTTTAGTGTTTTTACACTCATTGTTTACATTTACAACAGCCCTCTGTGTGAGGGGGGGATTTCTAAATAATAATATCTTTATGTTATTTTAATCATAACTAGATACATTATTATTGTTCGTAAGTGTTGAATAAATTGTTTAAAATATTTTTAAAATTTTTGTCCACACTTAGGCTTGGGATCCATTGGGGCTCAACGTTACTTTTCAGAAACTTGGGCTGTTCTGAAAAAATATTTTTTCAAAATATTTTGATTTCAATTATTTTTTCTATATTAATGGATCATATTATTATTATGTATTTTGATTGCCAGGGGTTAGTGCGAGTACCAGGACTTGTTTTCTTTTCACATTGAAAGGATATTGATCAATTGTTTTAAGAGGAAGTCTTCCTCTGACCTTATTATCATTCTATATGTGGTCAGTGTACTCGCATTAACTCCTGTTCTGTATCGTATGATTTCGATGACAATATGGGAAGCGTATGTCACGGTATGTTGTTGGGGATTTGGACACTCCGGTCCTTTCCCCGCAGGGTCACTCTACTTTATCAATTTCTATTTCAGACGATCAAGATTAGGGTGATGTATCTGTGATGTCTTCCAACAGTGTGCCTCCGTCGTCACAATTAATGAAGGGCTAGCGGAAAAGTGCTCATGTAATACGCCAATTGCCTAAGAGGACCCTAGTAGGTTCGACGGCCTTTGACGTCCGCTAGCTCGCCCGGTGTAGCGTCCATTCACCGAATGGTTCGGCAGCCAGGTTCGTCCGTTGCGGTCTAGAAGGAATTTTGGGGTGATGCGAGCACTATAAAATTAACTTAATGCACACCCAGTGACGGCGGATCGGAGGGAGAACGGAGGAAGCCTTTTAGTCCGGTTCATAGCTCGTTCCGGTCCATCCGGACGACAAGCGAGAGAGGCCCCTCTCTCGTTCAACAACATCTGGCCCCAGATGTTGTGGTACAAATGTGTCGCTAGCGGAGCATACGTCCGTCGCTCGGGACGCTCCGTTGTATAGGCAGTCCGCTGAGACTGCTAAGGCTTCCTCTTCTCGTCAGCGCACACGACCGCACCTTGGCTGCGTGACCGCCGATATATTACCAGCTTCGCCGATCAAGGATTCTTCGGCGACCAGGTCACACCATCCGGCAGCCAGGGATTCGAGACCGATGGACTCCGGACGTTCGCATAGGAAAAGTATGCGGGAGCCATCTGATGCGGAGCTGCCCTCGGCGAAGCAGCAATAGACTGCGCCTCCGCAGGTCTCGACGCCGGACATTCTTGTGCACATAGCACAGCTTATCGCAGCATCCCAGCAGCCGACAGAAACGGTGTCGGATCGAGAATTATCCGACAGCGCTGGGTCGGTAGCCGGGGACTCAAGGCCTGCAGACTCCGGACGTTCGCATAGGAAGTGTGCGGGAGTCAACGTACATGGAGCTTCCAGCGGCAATACATCGTAAGTCCGCTACTGCACAGGCCTCGGGAACGGACGTGCTTTCCTTAATAGCACAGTTTATCGCAGCATCCCAGCATCAACTGAATCTGTCGCATATATTTTATCCGACGATGCTGGGTCGGGACGCTCCGCGGAAGCGGGTACGGACGTCCGAAAGTTTCAACCGGTCCGACGGGATACCGAAAGGGATTCGGAGGATTTCAAGCTTTCCCTTTCGGAACAGCATATGCTGCGATGCCGGATAAGAAACTGATAGCGTCGGTGGACTTAGAAATTTTTGGTTCGGTTCAGGGACATCGTCCCTCAGTTCCGACATAGTCCAATAATGTCACACAAACTTTCGAATTATTGAACGACGCTATATATATTATTATTTTATGCTTGCTATCCAAGCATTTCTGGTTTCTTGTTCGAAGAGTTATGGAGATGTCTTTCAAAAGTGTGCCTCTGTCGTCATAGTTAATGAAGAGTTAGCGGCAATAAGTGCTCATGGAATATGTCTATCGCTTACGGAGTGACATTCGCTAGCTCACCCGGTGTAGCGTACACTCATCGAATGGTTCGGCTGCCGGGTTCGTCCGTTGCGGTCTAGGAAGGAGATTTGGGTGATGCGAGCACTTTAATTACTTTAGTACTCACCCAGTGACGGCAGATTGAGGACAGATCGGAGGAAGCCAACAACATAGGGGACCGCATGTTGTGGTTCAGATATTTTACATTCGGAGCATATGTCCGTTGCTCGGGACGCTCCGTTATATTGACAGTCCGAGAGACTGTCTTTAATGCTTCCTCATCCTCACAGCAGGGCACACGACCGCACATTGGCTACGTGACCTCGAGTATCCGATCAGTTTCGGCATTCAGTGATTCCACGGCGAATAGGTCGCGCCATCCGGTAGCCAAGGGACACGAGGCCTATACACTCCGTTCGCTCGCATATTGGAAGTATGCACGGGGTAACGATCTCGGAGCTTCCTGCGGCAATGCATCGTAAGACCGCTTCTCCTCAGGCCTCAGTGACGGACGTGCTATCCGAGTTAGCACAGTTGTTTCGCAGCATCCCAGCAATTGACAGTTTCTCGGTCGAATCAGGAATTATCCGACGGCGCTGGGTCGGTGCGGTCCGCGGTTGCATCAGCTATGGACGACCGAACGCTTTATAGGGTCCGACAGGATGGCGAAAGGGATTCGAAAGATTTCGAGTTTTCCCTTTAGTAGTATCGGAAGATGCCTTTCATATCTTCTGGCATTTCTTCCAGTGATTATTTTTCGGACTTCATTGCTGCGATCTTGGATAAGAGACTTATAGCGTCATTGGACTCGGATTTTTCGATCGGTACAGGGACATTGTTCCTGACTTACCGACGCAGTCCAATATTGTCATTACAACATGTGTTTTATTTTTCGACTCTATATATTTATATATATATACAAGCCTGCTACTAAGCATGATAGTTTAGTTTCTTGTCCGCGTGGCTCATTTCTGCCATTTTATCATTTTTACTAATAGTTTATTTTGGCAGAGCAGGGCATACCGAGAGTTCATATGCGTCTAGACGGTGTGATTAAAGACTGCATATATTCTTTTTCGCCGTTTATGTCTTTTCCAATTTCAATGTTGGGAACGACATTATGTATAGTAGACTTAACTTAGACGCTTTATTATACGTAATCCGCCTTACTGAGGCGTTATCATTACGTCTTCAAGAAAAGATTTACGGGATATTATTCTCAATGTAATTTCTTTTGAGGGCAGTAGTTTGTTCACGTATAACTCCGCCCTTCAGTGGCTGATTGGAGTTGGTTAGACGTGACGCTGCCCTAGCTACATCCACGCGTGGATAGTAAGGTTAAGAACTCTCTCAGAGTCGCTTCGTTCTCGGAGGAGCTTCTCTTCGACGGCAACTTTCCGGCAATCCATGAATTGCTCGATTTATACATTCTCTTGTCTATCTAGTGTTACAAGAGATTCAGACTGGGGCAAACATTCGGTGGTTGACTCAGAGAGTGCCGCCGCAGTTGCCGGACCCGAGTGTGGCTGTTATGACGGTTGCCAGTCAAACAGATTGGGATATATACTGATCCCTACGGATTCGAAGTGCCAGGGTCTTTGAGTTCCGCAGTCTTTTAGCTATCAGTTTAACTTCCGCGGAATAATGTTTTTTAGGCTTGCTTTATGTCATTGCATGAACATTATTCAGAAACGCATGCCCAAATTCCTGTCCTTTAATTCGACAGTAGTGGCGTATCTCCGGAACCAGGGAGGCACTCTTTCGTTTCCGTTATTCAATTTAATGGAAAGAATCCGTCTGTTGGTTATAGTACACCAAGTTCAATTTTGGTCCGTCATATTCTGGGTCGTCTGATTGTTTTATCGGACTCCCGTTCTCTTACGGGTCGCTTGTTGCTGTCAGAATGGACTCTCAACAAACTAGTATTCAATCAGATTTGCTATCTATGGGTGCGCCCAATGATGTTTTATTTATGACACAGCTTGCTATTCAATTGCAGACGTATGTGTTGGCTTGTCCAGATCTCTGAGCTAATACTGTTAACACTCTATTGATCTATAGGACGGAATGATAGGATACGCGTATCCTCCGGCGCTGTTGTTTTAGCAGGTATTGCTAAGATAAACAACCACAATACATTTCTGTTGATAGCATCTCTATCTTCACAGAGATCATGAGTAATTTACTCTCTTGTCTACTGTGGATCTTAACGTGAAATCTTCCTCTATGTGAGGATCTTTTTTCACTGGGTAAATCGTGTCATCTTTATCACAACCAGCAAGGTCGCAACCTTCATGTATTCCGTTGTGTGGTCCGTATTGCATTGTAAGCACTGTACTGGACGAGCTTTGGATGCGATTTCTTACTATAGGAGATCCTCTTCTTCGCTATTCTATGCGACTAAAGTGGAGGCTCTTCCGTCGTGGTGTAGGGATCATTATGTTCATATTGTTGATCCCTCCATACTACTCATTGCTATTTTTTAGTATACTTGTTTCACAAGATCTACTGCAGCCTGTTATTATTTAGGTTATAGGTTTATGTTACCTCATACCTATGCACTCTACGATAGTTTACAATTGAGTCTTTTGTCTCTTTATCTAAGTCAGTTAGTAACTTTTTGATAAATAGACTTAGAATCTTTAGATTAAATTCCTATACGGATTTTAACTTCGGTTCTTATTTAGCTAAGTAATCATTTGAGCCTCTGGAAACAGTAGTTTTCAAATTCTGACCTTTTAGACAGTAATTCTGTTGGTTTCTCTTTTACTGTAGAGTCAGTGAGTTTCATGCACTATCGATGGATGATTTTCACTTTCATAGTTTCGGAATCAATACTTCCGTTACTATTTAGGTTGGATTGTTGCATAAGAGTTAGGCTCCTATTATCCGGAACCTATTATTTTAAGGTCCTTCCGTCTTTGTATGGGCATAGGCCTTTACTCTTTCCGGGTACAGTTTATGTATTTATAAACAGATATCTGTTTATTATTAGGGCGTAAGCTTCTTCTGTCTTGATGTCTAGTAGAAGGACGTTACGCTCCATTTTATTGTTAATGGATTCTATTAACTAGCGTACTGCTTATGGTATATCATTGACTTAGCAGTTGTGCTTAAGATTTCGGCTCATGAAGTAAGAGTTCTTCTACTTCTTGGGCTTACA
Source organism: Pictodentalium vernedei (assembly GCA_031216915.1). Classification (NCBI taxonomy): domain Eukaryota; kingdom Metazoa; phylum Mollusca; class Scaphopoda; order Dentaliida; family Dentaliidae; genus Pictodentalium; species Pictodentalium vernedei. Next base: position 426,984,074 of record CM062289.1, on the reverse strand, counting down.
TTAATAGTGTTGCTATTATAGATTTTTGAAGGCTGCTCATTGCGCTCAGCCATCCACATTCATGAATTTTATCTCAGAAATATCGAGTCCATTTCTGGAGGCCTCTATTGTTAGGTCTATTATCTACTGCTCAGAATGTCATTCACTTAACAGTTGCTACTATAGCTAGGTAGGCAGTCTGTTTCGTCTGTTTCGGCAGTGTCTCCGTTCGGCTGCCCTCTTCGCTCTGGGCTATTTGACCCAGGGCAAGAAAAAGGGGGGGGGGGAGGGTGTTCCCTTGGGTCACCTGTTTTTACTATGAAAACAAGGGGATACCTCCTCCGGAGTTAGTAATTCTGAGCTGTTATTGGGATGGTTGTTTAGTGAGAAGTTTAAGTCTTAGTTTTTAAAGTATAGCTTTTGAATATTGCATATGTCAACGGACATGATTATGCAATTCTCAGACACTTTTAGGAGTATAAGAGTCTCTATTCTCTAGACTTACTTTATTATTGGCTTACTTTAAAAATTATTAGTATAAGGATTATTGGATATTAATAGAGTACATGGATGTATGAAGCTCAATTTTTGGGAGGTGTTGTATCTTTCTAATTTATCATAAATAAGAAAGATACATGTAAGGCCTATTACTTCTTTTCCCTACAGGGGATGACTCTATTTTATTTTATTGAGCGTATTCCATTTTGCTCTATGTCCTTGGCCCTCCAGCCTTTTTACTATTCAGCTATGTCTGGGTCATTGGTACAGTATAAAAATGTTAAAAAATTTATAGTAATTTATATATTTTTTATACTTACCAATGACCCAGACGGGGATGGCCCTCCCAGGAGTTGGGAACTCTTGCCTCCCCGCTGAGTACATAGCGCTTACCAGGCACTGGTTATTAGAATGATAAATGGCGCCAATTTCGGAACGTCCTTGACACTGCGCATGCGCAGTAGGGGCGAAGTGTGGAGGGCCTTTCAGGACATGTTTTCTTTAGTTTTAGATGCAAATTTTGGGGATTGGGGGGCAAAATTTGTGTTTGGCCCTATATTTTAAGAGTTAGCACCAGCTATGTCTGGGTCATTGGTAAGTATAAAAAATATATAAATTACTATAAATTTTTTAACTTTCGTGAATATTTCACCATTGAGTGTGAGGATTGGTACAAAGTTGGCATTTTCTGTTGGGGATATGTTTTCTCAATATAATTCAGCACGATATTTATGATTCTCACCCTACTAAGGCGAATAAGAATGAGAAATATGGAGCTGGGTCAAATTTTTTTTTTTATTTTTTTTTTCATCAAAAAAACGCTATAACTAAAAAAGCTCAACTCGGATTCGCGGGGACTTTTCACACTTTATCCGCAATGTGTGTCCCGGAAACATATAAAAAATCAGCTTTCTCCGATTTTTTTCCTTACTTTCTCATTTTTATGTCTAATGTGCCTGGACTATTGTGTCCATCTGTCTGTGCATCCATCTGTACATCTGTCCTTCCGAACTCTTATGTCTGTTCGCATTATAACTTCAACCTTACTGCTCAGATTTCAGTGAAATTTCATTCAGATGTTCACCATCATGAGACCTTTAAGCTGGATTAGCCGTTTTGCTGTTGGAATTTTTTTTTTTTTTCTGTGAGTTATGGCCCTTTGAATATACAAAAATAGGCTATTTTTGTTTGTTCACATCGTATCTCAGGTTTAGGTCATTGGATCTCAATGAAATCTGTAATGAAAATTGTTTATGGGAAAGGCTTTCAAATGAGTCTCTAATAATATTTTTTACTTTTCACTTTTTAGACTCATCCCTCCCTTTTGACTTTGAAAATTCTCTGTTTGTCTCGTAAAATAACCAATTTTTTGTCTGTTCGCCTCATATTTCAGGTTTGGGTTATCCTATTTCAATGATATTTGGAATGAATATTGTTTATGGGAAAGGCTTTCAAATGAGTCATGTCCCTGCAGTAAAACAAAGAAAATACCTGCAAATCACCTCCCCACATGTGGCATTATGTCTTTGTTTTATAAGGTTTGGGTTATCAGATTTCAATGAAATTTGGAATGAAGATTGTTTATGGGAAAGGCTTTCAAATGAGTCATGTCCCTGCAGTAAAACAACGAAAATACTTACCAATCACCTCCCCACATGTGGCATTATGTCTTTGTTCTACATCTCTTATGTGGATGGTCCGATCATCACTAGACTTCAGTAACAGGTGTTTCCGCCTTTCACAATTACCTTGCAGTAAAACAAAGACAATCATTTTTGCTGTTTGTCATGTAAAATAGCCATTTTTTTTGTCTGTTTGGCTCATATCTCTGTTTGGGGTTCGCGGCTCTCAACGAAATTTGGAATGAAGATTGTTTATGGCAATAGCTTTCACGGTATCATGGTTCATTTCTTCTTCTCTTGTCATTTTTTGGCTGCGTGCACCAGGTGAGTATTCCCCGGGGCATGCCCCCCTCTTGTTTTATCTAATATTGCATTGGTAATTACAGTGCAGTTAAACTTCAAACCAGAAACAACTTATAATGTTATGTTTTTATCTTTTTTAGGTTCCAGATGGTGTTGTTCCAGAGGTAGCTGGTGATTTTATTTTACATATACAGGATTACTATCCTAGATTATCTCCAGAAATGGTTTTGGAAAAGGACCTGAATATACATGGGTATGTATCAGCATTAATTGTTCTAACGCCCAAACCAATTTTAAAATGATGATAGATTTTAGGTTTATTTTTTTCAAGTAACTGAGCAAATGTCACATCATAAGTTGTGTCTCTTGAGTTAATTCCAGTGATGGCTTGAGTAAAATATTATTGAAAAAAAAATGCTGGTGCTGTTTGGAGGGTCAACTCGACTCAACTGGTTGGTTTCCGGAAGCCCAGGCCAGTCAGTTTTAGGCAGGCTAGCACTCTTACAAACATCCATCCAAACTAGCTGAAATTAAGTGTCCAATTCCCACCCTGTCAGGTGTGATAAAGTCACTCTGGATAATCTGATCGAACACTTGTACCAAAGACTTCTGATGATGAGTTATAATTCAGAAATGGTCTAATAGCTGTCTGCATCTTACTCTTACATTGTTTACATGTTTGAAGGTTTCCAGTGTATGTAACTTATTTACTTCATACTAAAGTAAAGAGAATGAAACAAAAGGACCGGTCGGAGTGATGTCCACCCATGAGTTTACCAGGTGATTAACCCTTTACCCAACGCAGACGATACCAAAATTTATTATTTTAAATATCATTTTTTTAAATTTTTCAAAAAATTTCAACAAAACCATATCATGTGACCCCTCGTTGGAACGAGCTTGACGAGCTCGTTCCAACGAGGGGTCACATGATATGGTTTTGTTGAAATTTTTGAAAAATAATATTTTTTCAACTGCTGAATTTGGATATTACGCGGGCGGATGCGGGCGATTCGTTGGGTAAAGGGTTAAAATCATCATCAGCACAATTTTAATTAATGAAGCACCAGGTTGTACCTGGCGCTTCATTAATTAAATTTTTGATGATTATTTTTATAATTAGTGTTTGGAGTCAAATATTATTGTGTCCGTGGAAATATTGCCCACCCGTGTAAAGTGACCTGTCCATGGCGACCGTATTGTAAGGTTTATTGTTCTACAATCATTATGCAAAATGGTATCATTGGCCACAAGACTATAATTATTATTATTTATTTATTGGTGTTTAAGGTCACATATTTCTGCACAATAGCTAATCATGATCACGACAGTTTTACGGGTGGAGGAAGCCGGAGTACCTGGAGAGAACAACCGAGCAACGGCGAGCAACTCAGCTCCCCAAACATACTAACTCCACACAAACAGGGTTAGCATTGGTTGAAGACAGGTGCACCATTGACGTGCAGTACACCTTAGTACACAGCGTCATTGTGCCCCCATGTGGGCAATGGGGGTGAAGTGTCTTGCCCAAGGACACAACGCGGTTGACTTAGGTGGGAATCGAACCGAGGACCTCTCGGCTTGCAGCCTGCACCTCTACCAACTGAGCTACCGTGCCCCCCCCCCCCCCCTTCACAAGACTATAAGGGAAGGTGTGACCATATTTATGATGAAAGTATCATGCATGAATCCTGATATAAAGTGAAAACTTTGAAATATGAGTGTAACATGAGTACCCGGTAACAGATTTTGCCAACTTGAGAATTTTTATAAATAATAAGTTGGAGGGTCTGATAGTTGCTCACCACTGTTTGGTGGTTCTCTCCGAGTACTCTGGCTTTCTCCACCAATAAAACTGTCTGACACAATGTGACTCTGGCTGATGAAAGTGTCGATAAACCCCAATAAACATACAAACAATGAAGGAGGCACAGCTGTAACAAATATTCATTAACCCTCTACACACTGATGTGAAAATATCAAAATTTCAAACGGTAAATTTTTCCCATAATGCCCCTAGGACTTGAACCAATTCAATCTTGTTTGACAGAGCTCAGTGAGCTCTGTCAAACAAGACTAAAATTGTTAAATTCCAAGATGCACCATGAGAAAAATATGCTGGTTGAAATTTTGATATTTAAACATCATTGTGCAGAGGGTTAAAATAGAATTGTGGGGAGGAACAAATATTCAAATATTCATTTCAACACTAGGTCCCACTGTATTTCATATTGTTTTATCACACACCTATTAATGTAAAACATGGGGTTTCCACCACACATGTTAAACTGTAGATTTGTAAGATAGTGAGATTTCTTAGCAAAAATAGTGAGATTTTAAATTTTTTAAATGGCTCAAAGAGTAAAATTTATTGATTTTAATAGTGAGATTCTGAAAAAAATCCCAATTTTAGGCTCATTTAACAAAAAATCATTCTGCAAAATAGTGAGTCTCCCTCTAGACTCAACATGTCTGGTTTCCACTGTTCTGCCTGGACGATAAAAACAGCCAGATAGTTTCATTAATGGAACTATATGTATTTATGCAACAGCAGGTTTAATGCATAAAAGCAATTGACAAACTTCATCCAGGAATCAGTTATCATTAGTTGCCTGTTCCCGACGCCGTATTGGTTCCACCTTTTCAGGTCCAGTTTTAATTTTAATCATGCTGAATCCCATTTTAGTAGGTAACTCTACAAGTTCACTCATTTAGGGAACCCTCCTCTAGGTCATAAAATAATCGCACAAGAATATGGAAATGACCACTCGACCGGTCCCTTTGATCCTGCGAGATTATCCAATTGAAATACGGATTATTTTCTCAGTGGGTTTCAAACGGTGTTCTGCCAAATTTTTGGGCTAGGCAGCAGTCATTCTAATATTCATTATTTTCGAAGTTAAAGCAAGTCAAACATTTCCACTGCCGTCCCCGCCTCCATTCCGGTTCCTCATTTTTATAACTATTCATCACTTATTTTGTATCTGTATACTGATAACAGGTGTATTATTCGCCCACCTATGTTCAATTACCATAAAATATGCTTTGGCAAGACTGCTGAATACATAATTAATCAAAATAATTTGAAAATAAAAGCAGTTTTTAGTCAATTTTTCAATTCACATCGGTTTTGTTGTATTTGTCAGTCCCTTGTAATTTTGCCTCTATCCACTAGCTTTCCTAGAAAAGTTGCCTGTTGGTGCATAAATAAAGTTGTATCGTACATGTGGTGTGGTGATACAAAACACCTTCGATTTTGTTTTCAATGTAAACAGAGAAGGAACCCATCTAAATAAATCACGTCACCATTGGTCGAATACACTGGAGTCGAAGTCACTTGGAAATTCCAAGTTCCTCATTTAGACTTGTTTACCCGGGATATTTAACCAATCAGATTCGAGTAAAAAAAATTTAAAATGAAAATAACTTTCTGACTGCTTGTTCCTTGACAAATACTTTCCACAACTGGTCATATAATGATGTAGTGTGCTAAACTCATTACCTATTTAAACACTTTTTGTTGTGTTATTCCCTGCAAATTTAGTCAATATTTGAAGTTCGATCATCGTAACTGCAACACTGATCAGTGTCAATTGGTTTCGATCAATTCAATGCTGTAAAACTTAAAAAGTAAATTAGGGTTGGTACCCCACCCATTAACAGTGAAGTTTTCTTGGCAACGAAGGAAAAACAGCAATTATCAACATAGAAAATGTTTTTAGTTCAGTTTTCGTGTAGACTGGTTGTTAACCCTTTACCTAACATGAAAAGCAGACGACACTTGCAAAAAAAATTCTTGAATAACTAATTTTTTTCATTTTTTTGTCTCAAAAACATAGGTTATGACCCCTCGTTGGAACGAGCTCGACGAGCTCGTTCCAACGAGGGGTCATAACCTATGTTTTTGAGACAAAAAATGAAACTATTTTGAAAATTAATTGGCGATTTTTGAGAATAGCGCTGGCTGGTTTTGGCCGTTACGTTGGTTAAAGGGTTAACATAGGAGGTGTGTGATAAATACAGAACCACACATACATTTGAATGGGTTAAGAATTATCGGACGATATTTCGTGATATCCTGGGCCAAAATAATCTTGTGCAATAATTCTTAACCCATTCAAACGTATGTGCGGTTCTGTATATCTATTTATGATTTTCATTGTAGGCCTGTTGACTACGACAACTTGGATCAATGTGCATTTCCACAAAGAGTTAGTACTGGTGCAGTAGGAAACCCTGATGTCTTTTATTCTGCTCTCATCAATGGAAGAGGTAAAAACTTTAGTACCTGTTAGGGAATATTTTTAAAAATCTTGTTTCTCAGCAGGGCTTATATTTCATTTACATTTGGAAGAATCCATTTGGATTCTCGCGAAAATGGTTGCAAGAATCCATACCTGCTATGAGTGCTCCAGGACCACATTAGGCCACCATTGTTGAACCCCTGTTGTATACGGGTAAAACATGTTAGCCCTTTACCCAACACAGCTTTTTAATTTTTAAAATATAAACTGAATTTGATAATTTTTTACAAAATAAACAATATTTATCTATAAAACCTTACAAATAGGCATGCCATTGGGACTAGCTCATTGAGCCGGTTCCAATGTCAGCCATATTTGTATAATTTTATTGACAAATTCCAAGATATTTCAGGTCATGTTAGCATTTTGATTGGTTAATTTGCCTCTGCTGCTGCTCTTTTAGGTAAAGGGTTATATTTATTTATTGGTGTTTAAGGTCACATACTTCTGCGCAATGGCTAATCGTGACCGTAACATGGAGGTAAAGTCAAGTCCAGCTAATCATATACACCCATATTGCCTATTTTAGAGGACTTCCACCCCAGGTATTGGTGACCATTTCCTATTTTACCAGCAAAACCTAACTTGTTTACCACAGTAAACAAGCACTGTTTCACTTCCCCGGGTTCCCATTGTGACGTTAAAGGGTTAAAGTGACTCAATTCTTTTAAGTTTTCACACGAATCCTAGCGGAGGTGCAGCGAGAAGCTACATGGATTCTCGCTGGCTTTGTTGCACGAATCTTTGCGTGAATGGATTCTCAGATTCTCGTCGAAATATAAGCCCTACTCAGGCACCCATCCATCCCATCTCACCCTTACATGTTGTGTGTATCTAATCAGGCTCATTTTGTCTTGAGCAGACAAATTGTTTCTATGCTTTCTATTGTATGTGCATGAATTAAATTTTGTATATAACGAAAGGTCATAGACCACAATCAGTTTCTGTTGTTTCAGTCCTTCTAACTGAGCTCGCTCTTGATAAATAGGGTGAGCCCTTTTGTATTGGTCATATACAACACATAAAAACTTGAAAAAACGTCCAAGTGTGGTCTCTCTCAAAGTTCGATTTTGATAAATCGATCAGCAAGACAGTTCAGGTGGCCTTTACAAATGTCTGAAGCCAACCTCAGCACTGTTTTCATACTTTAGTCAGCATGTTTCACACTTTCATGTAGCTGTCATAAGGAAATTGAACCAAGTAATCATAAGAACGTTAGATTCCAGCCATTTTTGACTAGGTGCAATGGTCTAGTGGTTTAGCAGTGCAGAGTTTCGATGTTGGGGCGCTGGCAGCTGCTCACTGGTTCTCTCCGGGTACTCCGGCTTCCACCACCCATAAAACTGTCACCGACACGATATGACCTTGGCTGTTAAAGTGTCATTAAACCTTAATAAATAAATAATATTGAGGTGTGTGTAGCCAGGATTACGCCATGGCAGTGTCCAGAGGTATTCCTAATATTTTAACGCAATATTTTGCACCAGTTCTAGAAGCACTTACGGGTGTATACATATCAAGTGAACAGAAAAATTACCTCCTTAACCCTTTACCCAACGAATTGGCCACATACGCCCACGTACTATGCAAATTCAGCAGCTGAAAAAATACTATTTTTCAAAAAAATTAAACAAAACCACATCATGTGACCTCTCTTTGGAACGAGCTCGTTCCAATGAGGGGTCACATGATATGGTTTTGTTGAAATTTTTTGAAAAAATTTAAAAAATGATATTTAAAATAATAAATTTTGTTATCGTCTGCGTTGGGTAAAGGATTAATGGGGGAGGTTGGTGGGGCTCAGTATGTTGGAGTATACTTCTCTGACCTACCTCGGACAGATAGCTGCACCAATGTAAACACTTCCTCACACACACACACACTTACTTGTCCATAAAATTTTATCTCATCTATTTTATTTTACCAGATCCATATTTAATCCTTTACCGGTACCTAATATGACTAGTGGTCAACACTGTCGGACAAGATAGTAGGTTAAATTTGCAAATGTAGTAATTTTCACCGCTGAAAATATTTGTTTTTAAAACTTTTTCCATATAATAGTGAAAGGAGTTAAATGTCTAATTTCCCCAACATGTATTTTCAAGACTGTTTTGTGGATTGAGCAACAGGAAAAAAAAAGAAAGATAAAACCTCCCCCTCCCCCCCTCAACCCCTTCCCCCTTCGCAAAATTAAGGGAAAGTTACCTGACAAACAAGAAAAATTTATTTAGCGGTCTTAACAAAGAATTTTCATATTTTGTCAAAAAAAATAGCTTTGAACTCTTTATTGTGTTGAGCATGTTAACCCTTTACCTAACATGAAAAGCAGACGATACTTGCAAAAAAAAATCTTGAATAACTAATTTTTTTCATTTTTTGTCTCAAAAACATAGGTTATGACCCCTCGTTGGAACGAGCTCGACGAGCTCGTTCCAACGAGGGGTCATAACCTATGTTTTTGAGACAAAAAATGAAAATATTTTGAAAATTAATTGGCGATTTTTGAGAATAGCGCTGGCTGGTTTGGGCCGTTACGTTGGGTAAAGGGTTAAGTTGATTCCAATGAGGGATAAGCTGTGTTTTGGATGCAGATATTAAAAAAGTTATAAAATTTGAATAGTGATTTTTATTGATAGCATTCACCAGATATGGTCATTCTGTTAGGGTGAAGGGTTGAAGGTAAACCTGATTGTATACATGATTTTCTTTCAGGTCAGTATTATGAGAATGGAAATGTTGATCCTGCTGTGGATATACCAAAAGAGGTTCTAAATGTGGAAGAAAACAAAGTTTACAGGATTCGTGTGATTCATTCTGGTGTAGGGTTTGGATTTAAGCTCACCATTCCCCAGGTATGTTATTTTTTGTAACAACCTACAGTGACAACTGAACAGGAGACACTTTCCATTCTATATGATATTCAATTGTTAGAGGCCTTGCAATAATGATTGATTGGGTGGTGGGGTTAATGTCTTATTTGTCCTGACTGTGATGCTCAAGTCCTGATTGACAAAATATTCTGACTGTATCATCAAGGCATGCGTTTGTTGAGGAATGCCTTGATGATGAAGTTGAAATAAATTTCAATCGGGATTATAGTTGGAAAACTCTTGAGTTCTTAGAATTTTTTGCAGATTATGATAGATGTTTAGTTTTATTGTTTTTTGTTTATTGGGGTTAATGATGCTTTCAACATTCAGGGTCATATTGTGTCGGACAATTTTACGGGTGAAAGAAGCCAGAATACTTGGAGAGAACCACCTAGCAGTGGTGAACAACTTACTAACCAGGTGCAAGCAATTAACAGTGGTTGAAGGCTGGCACACCATCAACGTGTGCTAACATTGATGTGTACTAACCAATGAGCCACTGTGGATAAATACATGTAGCATGCATGATCCATGAGATTCCTAACTTCTTAATTAATTAACAGATTGGTTATTATATCCAAATGCATTTCCGAAATGATGCATTGATGTCTCAACCTCGCCTCTGGGTCACATATTGTATCATCCTACAGGACTCATTAAAATATGCCTAGAGACGAGGTCTTGACTTCAATACATCATATCGGAAACCCACATGCTGATAATAACCTTTGTGTAGTATTCATGACACAAGAGCTTCCTAACTTCTTAACTCCCAGCACTCTGGTAGTATTTCAAAATTTCATTTCATTGACAACATATTGCCCTTACAACATGAAAAATTTAACAAATTATATCTTGTTTGACAGAGCTCGATGAGCTCTGTCAAACAAGATATAATTTTTTAAATTCTCAGTTGCATTGTGGGAAAAATTCGCTGCTGAAAATTTTGGTATTTCGACATCAGTGTGCAGAGAGTTAACTATTTAACAAGTACTCTACTTCAGATTGGTCATCTGGTCACCCACATCACCTATCGGGTACCATGAAAATCCATTTGTATGCCTAACTGTGTGTCAAGCTGTAAAGACTACCAATCTAATTCTGTAAGAAATTTGATCCTGTTATGGCCTGGAACCATTATTACCCTCAAATTGTTTGCATCTGTGTTTAGATTCGCTCATCTGGAATATTTCAGTTGATTGGAAAAGTGAACCTATGAGTTGCTTTTCTGACCAACTGATATATTCTGGATGATGGAATCTGAAAAATTTCGTAAAGTTTCATTTTCTGTGAATCAGTGCTAGAAATGTTGCTCAATCGAGACTTGATTTGATCGACATTTTGATGACATTATAATCAGAAATGAAGACTCAACACAGCCATTGTTTTATGATTATGCTGGGTAGTTCCACAAATTATGTTAATATCTTGATGTTTTCAAGGAGAATTAAATACTCATTGATTGGAATATATATAACTGTGGAATGAAAGAATACCTGTATATCTTTGTAAGTAAATGCACATTACATTACATCAAAGTTCATCTGCATTTAATTTCCCACAAAACGTGGGTTAACAAACATCCCATAACAGTATTGAATTCCTTACAGAATTAGACTTGTAATCCTGACTCTGTGTGTGTGTGACATAAGTCTGCATATCACATTTAACCCTTTGAAGCCTCATTTCCTGGAATGGTATTGCCTTTGTGTACACTTACAGTGAGATGGGTCACTTACAGGGAGGATAAAATAATAACTGCAGTTCACAGCCATCTGGCTGACTGCAGTTATTATTTTATCATCAATGCCCTGTGTATAGACCTCTACAAATAAGACAAAAATGGGACGAAATTATACGTTGGACCAAAAAATCGGTCTTACAGTTCAGAGGGTTAATCACTTTAGAAAGTATATGGTTCCTAGCAACAGCCATTCGATATCTAAGATTATTTATTAGATATGATTTTCTTTCCCAGAATTCCCCATTATCAAACTCGGTAGATATGACTTCATAATTGGCTGATATGATGGCAGTCTCGACCAATAAGATCCAAGCTAGAGTAGTTCCCCTTGATGCCTTACTAGTCACAACCAATTTGTTTCCATCAAATTATTTTTACCGTTTCACCAAACGCAGTGAGGATATTTGGAGTGACAAGGCGTAATGGAGATGCTTGATCCTGAGATTTAGTATGATGAGTAATTTTAACCCTTTTCCCAATGTAATGGCCAAAACCGGCCAGTGCTATTCACAAAAATCGCCAATTAATTTTCATTATTTTTTCATTTTTTATTTCAAAAACATAGATTATGACCTCTCTTTGGAACAAGCTCATCGAGACCCCTCTTTGGAACAAGCTCATCGAGCTCGTTCCAATGAGGAGTCATAACCTATGTTTTTTGGGACAAAAAATAAAAAAATTAGTTATTCAAGAAAATTTTTTGCAAGTGTCGTCTGCTTTTCATCTTAGGTAAAGGGTTAAAAATGGCAATAAGTAAGAATAGATGAAGAGAAGACAGAAGAGAGTTCGGAAAATTCAGCACAATCTGAGATTCAGGGTAGTAAGCAAAGATTTATCGTAGTGAAAGAACTGATAGTTCAGCTATCCGAACATAGTGGCTTACCCAGCGTGGGAGCCAAGACATTCAGATAGCCAAGCTAGGAGAAGAGGACATTTCAGACTTTGTGAAAGAATGAGAATCAATAACACTGTCAGAAAACTAATATCTGAAAACATTTTGTAATTTTTTGTTTTGGCATAATAAATAAAGCTGTTATTACTTGATTAGTTTTGGTGTGTGACTTTTTGAAGTTACCTCGGGCTGATATCTCTCTAACTACATACAATTCAGACAAAAATGTCCCAACTAGAAAAATAATTGTGTACAGCGACACCAAATACCTGCCATTTAACCCTTTACCTAACATGAAAAGCAGACGACACTTGCAAAAAAAATTCTTGAATAACTAATTTTTTTCATTTTTTGTCTCAAAAACATAGGTTATGACCCCTCGTTGGAACGAGCTCGACGAGCTCGTTCCAACGAGGGGTCATAACCTATGTTTTTGAGACAAAAAATGAAAATATTTTGAAAATTAATTGGCGATGTTTGAGAATAGCGCTGGCCGGTTTTGGCCGTTACGTTGGGTAAAGGGTTAACTAATAAAATCTGTCATAGACCTCAAAAATAAATTATTACTACATTTTTTGCTGCTTATAAAGTGTTCTGTCTCATAGTTTGAACTTGACAAATTGGACTAATCAAGGTGTACCTCTAGTGTTGCCTTATGTGTCTGATCCTTGAAGCCAACTTGCTAAGATACAGAAGACGATTCCCAGTAACTGGTGATAATGTATACATACAGGCAAGCCTGGAAATAAGCAGACTGTTATCTTCAGGATAGCATCTCAAAATTTACCCTCCGTGAACTGAAAAGTGTAGGGCTGTCGCGATTATTCGATTAGTCGACTAACCGTCGACTATTGAAGTAGTCGACGTTTTTTATTTTTAGTCGATCGTCATTCATTTTCAAGGTGGTACACGTCTACTACACGTCGGGGCTAAATTGCATTGTTTTGGGAGGTGAATGATCAATGAAGGTGAATAACTTTAAATATCTAACCATAGTTAACATTCATATCCGGAAGACTGTACGACTGTCACTGACTGTGTAAGAAAGAACACTCACAGTTACTCAAGAAGAATAGATTCTTCGGAATTTCTCCAGTCTTGTACACACAAATGCACTCATTGGAAAACCTAAAGCGCGGAAGTGACAAAATTATGACGAAAGTCAGAACGTCAGATCACTTCTCAAAGTTTGGAACTTCAGACTAAGATCCAATTTTAACAACTGATGAGGGAATGCATAGATCTCAATGTTCAAAATTTCGAGAAACTTATTGCAGAAAGGAAACATATGCAGGAACGTTCTTTGGTAAATTCATTTTAATTCATCGGCTTCAATCTAGTTCAAACTTGGACTCGCAGTCAGTAATATTATTTTTGGGGTTGGTACGTCCTACAGGACGTACCAACCCCAAAAATTATATTACGGGCTGTGGGTCAAAGATTGGACTACATGTAGCTTCCGTCGGGACCGATTTGTTGTTCCCACAACCCCACTTTGTCTGAAGACACTGGTGCCATTGTCATTTTCAGAGTTTTACGAACAGAAGAATGATTTGCTAAAAAATCATGGGAAGCGACTATTAATCGACTAACCGTCGATTACTGGTCACGATTAGTCGATTACAAAAAATGATAGTTGCGACAGCCCTAGAAACAAGGTCTCAAGCCTAAACAGAAAGAGGACAGCAAAGGATAAATTGGCCAACTGCTTGGGATAGCATCAGCAAATTCACCCTCTGGAGATCTTATTCTGCAATGACAGATTGCTTATTTCCAGGCTTGTTAAGGTGACCCTTTTGATGACTGCTCTAATTTCTATTGCCTGCAGGCTTGATATAATGATCTGAAATGATCCAAGTATAAATAAATAATTCTGTATGTTACAGCATCAGCTCCATGTTATTTCAATGGATGGACGTAATATAATACCTGTAATTGTGGATTCTATGATAGTTCATCCTGGAGAGAGACTGGATGCATTCATTATCACATCAAATGAAGCCAAGGACTACAACATTGCCTTTGAAACAATAGGACAATATGACATAATATTTGTAAGTAGTTTATTATGCCGCATTGCAACTTCCAGACAAGGTATCGGTGGATAATTATAGTCAAGATCTCTGCCCATACGAACATTTTGCATTTTGCATCACTTTGTTATGGTGATAGACCTGTTTGTGTGAAAGGATATCCACATAGAGTGGATTCTGTCCATGTATGCATTCCAGAGTTATGGACATTGATAGACTTAAATTGCCCATACAAACGTTTTACATTATTATGTAGGCAGTGGTTTTTGGATATTGATGTCTTTAGGTATGGTGATAGATAAAATTAAAATTATGATCCAAAATGCCCTTTTGGCTGGGCATATCCAATGACCCTGGATATGGCCCTTTGACTAGAAACGAAATATTATATGTTGTATTTTACATAAGATTTCAGGTATTTAAAACTCTAGGAATGTCATATCTCAGAGTTAGCATTGATGTCATGTTAGTGATTTTGCGGCCTTCAGCAGGGTTTGACTTTAAACAGAAAACTGGTATTTGCAGCACAGTTTTCAACAAAATGACCCATGGTCAAGCATTTTCTTCAGACTTGTGGTTAGTGGATGCATATTTTAATATCTGCAAAGGTAGTTGTTTTCAGTAAACAAGCTTCAATGGAGTCCTAGTTCATGTTTGTGTACCAAACTGTGATTTGCTTACAGCGATGTAATTTTCTCTCTATTTGGTTCACTTTGCAAGTATGTGTCTTTCACCCCCAAATTTTTAAATCAAGAACATAACCAAAACTATAGAATATGTTATTTGAAAGTAACTTTCAGTTCTTATTGACAGTGAATGTAAGGTCAAATAAAAAAATATGTTTGGTTCTCAAGTATTTTTCTTTCATGTCAATGAGAAAGGGAAGATCTTACTTCTTTTTTTTTTGTTTTATAATGTTTTCGGTTGGAAAATTGTTATCACATCTATAGAATATGAAGTATTTTAAGTTCTGGTATCTGCATTTCAAAAAAATGCCCAAATTTGGACTTCCAGCCCTCAATCAGTTGATAAAGAAATAGGGAAATACCTCTGTGTTCAGTTATTTATGCACCTTTGTCAAAACAATAAATACCAACCACATGATAGTCATTTTCTGCCGACCAGTGCAAACTGGATATTTACATAACAAATATAGCAAGATGCAATGCCACCGGTATCCCCCTCCAAGGGTGTCTTGAGTAAAAAAAAAGTGGAAAAAGGTCCCTAACTCTAGGGGAAAAAAAATGGACAAAACCTGTTACTTGTGAATATCCTTTCCCCCATGGTGGTGTATCAGCATACCAAAGAGATCAATTAAATCCAACATCCACTGACTGAGATATGAAGGACACAAGTTGTTAGACAGATGGACGGAACCCTTTTCTACATCCCCTTCAAACTTGGTTTCGGCGGGGGATAATATTATAGACACTGTATTTTAATCAAGTTGTTGAAAATGAATATACTTCAATCAAAAAAGATAAAATTTTATGAAAGTCTCATTATTATCTCCCCGCAAGGGAGGGATATAGCAACGACCTCTGTCCATCCTTCTGTCCATCCATCCATGCATTTCGCCGAACTTTGTTTAGGGCATAAGTTGAAGAATAGTTATCGATTTCAATTTTTTGTATATGTCTCTATAGCAGCAATGTCTATGTCAAGTTTGATGACCAGTGATATCCGATGAAAATTATGGGAGTTATTGCCCTTTGTTTAATAAAAATATCATGTAATGCCTGTTTATTGCATAACTTAAACATTAGTAACCAAATATTGGAGATGAGCAGTTTTCAAATTTACTTTTCAGTTTCGGTTTATAATATCAAGAAACCTCGGTTCGTTTTTTTTTTCAATCCTGGAAATAAGAAATCTTTCATTTGTAGAATGAGGCCTCGAGAGAGTGATTTGCTGGAGGTATCCCATAGAGAGTGCTAAAATCCCCACAGTTAATCCTCAGGGTACCTCTTTTTGTTCAGCCATAGGACCCTAATTCGGATTCAGGTTCACAGAGGGTAAATTTAGTAATGCTACCCTGCTGTGAAGGGTAACATCACAAAATTCACCCTCTGTGACCCTATTCTGAAAATGAGATTTCTTTTTTCCTTGCCTGTATTTTTATGTCTCAGATATATATAGACATAACTGAGACGTGGGTGCAATTACACTTTTTTAAATTTGTGGATGTATACTTTAAATAATTTTTGCTAATTCAACTTGGGGAAGTGTGCAGAGCGTGTAAGGTTAATACATCTGTCAATGGAACTGCTATAGGTTTTCATAACCCCATGCTGAAACTGTTCCTCAATGTCAATGACGCATTCTAAAAATAGATAATTCCCCACAACTTTGAATGTCCAGCACATTTTGTATACTAAATTTCGGGATTGCCCTTGTTTCATTTCGGATAAAGTTGGAATTGAATACTACAAATATTCCAGTGAACTCCAGTTTAAAAATATCTCAAACTGTGTGCATTTGGCATACAACTTAAAGAGAATTATGAAAAGTGAGTACAGTAGAATCCTCTTAATTGAATATCCATTTTGCCAGTGAAAATTATTCAATTAACAGGAGTGTACAATTAACAGGGATTTGGACAGTTTCCTGTGTTCTGGAGGTAAACTGAGCATTTATTCTATTATATCTTGTTTGACAGAGCTCATAGAGCTCTGTCAAACAAGATATAATAGAATAAATGCCTGTATTGGATGTAGTGAGGCCAAAAAGGTTGATAAATAAGGGGAATTTGGTGCATGTCACGGTAATTATTTCGACATATTATAAAAATTTATATACAATTAACAGGAGTTTACTCTACAATCCATATGCAATTAACCGATCAAATTTGTACTGAAGGTATGGTAAATGGTTTTGTGTTTGAAAATTATATTCAATTAACAGGGATATACAGTTAAGAGATATCCAATTAAGTGGTCTCCACTGTACTTACCATTGCTAATGAAGCCGATTTACATTTGTTTGCAGAACATGTCATTTCAAAATCAATTTCCTTCTTCATTTCCAGAAATTCTTGCCCATGTTTCCTTTGAAAGTGTGCACGTATATTAGTTGTATTACCATACTCTGCGATGATTTCTTTTGAACAAACAGTGCATTTGCAATGACGTCGGTCAGTGCGATTGAAATGCAGTAACCACTTGCTTTTGGATGACATTTTTGTTGTGTGAAATGGGGAATGATGTAAATTCCGGTCAAAGAAAAAAACTGTGTCCCGCCAATGTTTCTTGACAACTCGGTTCGGTTTTTCAGTGATTAAAAAAACGATAAAACCAAAAAACCACCCATCTCTACCAAATATCATTTTTTTTTGTATACTGGTATATCTCTTTGGGAAGAATGTCTACCTCAAGTTTGATGAAAACTGCCCCCCCCCCCCCCCTCCCTCCTCTGTGCCAATTAGGCAATTTTTTCTTTGCTCTGAAATGCATTTTGAAGGATTTAGAGTGGGTACATGCAGAAAATTGACTCCTATGAACACCCCCACCACCCGTGTCAATTAGGCCATTCTTCTCTTTGCCCCAAAGTGCATTTTGAATGATTTAGAGTTTTTACATGCAGAAAAAAAATTGACTCCTATAACCCCCCCCCCCCCCCCCACCCCCTCCCCATGTCAATTAGGCAATAATGCATTTTAAAGGATTAAGAGTGATTACATGTGGAAAAAAAATTGACTCCTGTAACCCCCTCCCCCCCCCCCCCCCCCCTCCCCTCCGAACTCAAACTATGGGAATCAGTGTTCAATTTGTAAGTAAATTAGAATTTGAGAGAACCTGTATACCCTTGTGAGTGCAACTAGTTCATTGTCCACAGTGAAAAACAAACCCCATACATATATTTATATATTTACTTGAGTTTAACCCTTATTAAAGGCTTGGTTCCAATTTTAGTAAGCAGAACTTATATTTCATCTAAATTTGGGAGAATCCATTTGGATTATCGTGAAAATGGTTGCAAAAATGGTTGTGAGAATCCATACTCATGTTATATACTTCTAACATGTTAACCTATTACCCAACACAGCTTTTTAATTTTGAAGCATGAACTGAATTTGATAATATTTTAAAAAATAAACAATATTTACCAATAAAACCTTCCAAATATGGAGGTTATTGGAACCGGCTCAATGACAGCCATATTTGTACAATTTTATTGATAATGTGTTAGGATATTTCAGGTCATGTTAGGGTTGTATTGGTTAAATTGCTACCGCCGTGTTAGGTAAATGATTAAATTGACTCAATCCTTTTCACATGGATCCTAACAGAGGTACAGTGAGATCCTACACAGATTCTCCCTGGTTTCTTTGCTCAAATTATTGCAGATTCTCATTGAAATATAAGCTCTTGTAAGTTTTTAATCTTGTGTGTAGATGCAGAACACATGTTCCAACATATAGACTTTTGGTGGTCTTGTTGATGGAAGTTGCAGTGACTTGACAGTGGTTTCTGTAAGGTGGCCAAGACTTCACTAGACATCACTGTTAGGTCAAAGGGTTACCTTATTATGAGGGAGCAAACAATAGGTAGTATTCTTTAGGTCATTACAGATTCTTGCAGAATCGGTGCCGAGGAACAAATGAAAATTTTGTAAGAGTTGAGGTTTATAGTGGCCCCTTCCTCCGAAGGAGGATTCAGGGGTATCTAGTGAAGCTGTCTGTCCATCCGTCCAACCATCCATTCATCCATCCACCCATCCACCCATCCATCCATCCATCCATCCATCCATCTGTCCGTCTGTCTGTCTGCCTGTCTGTCTCTCCATAAACATTTTGCATTGTAATTTCAAAGCCATCTCTTAGATTTGAATCTCCTTTGGTATGCTGATAGACCTGCATGGGGGACAGATATGCACAAGGAACAGCATCCGTCCATTAATTTTTCCCAGAGTTATGGCACTTTTTCAACTTAGAACATTTTTCCGTTTTCACACTTTCCACTTAGAAATTTTTTCTGTCCCGCAATACCTTCAAGGCAACTTTGAACTTGCATACAGATCGGGGGCATTGGCCCACGCTTTGTGTTTCCCTTGTTCTCATTATCTTCCTTGAATTGTTTCTGATTTCCACATGAATTTTAAGCCCTGAAAATAGTTAATATGGTACATGTACTAATTTCATGCTTAATATTTCACATGCTGCTGACAGATATTCCCACCCAGGACAGGATTTCTTTTGCCCCTAAGATGAGTATCATTTGGGTATATTTAATCAAATTTCTCCTCTGAAAATATAATTGACCTTTTCACCAATGATTTCTTCAGTTATATTTTGGTGAGATTATCATCAAATCTAGTCATGGCTGCTTAAAAGCAGCCATGACTAGATTTGCTGAACAATATTTTGAAAATACATGTACTCAGCATATTAAGAGTTCAAGTAAGAACATAGATCAAAACTATAGAACATGTTATTTACAGTATGTGAAGAGTGTATTATCACTAAATCACCCACACAGTGAAGATTCCATCCAAGCAATAACTGCAAATTTGTTGCAAAGCATAACAAGCACAAGCAAAGTTCCAGCCAATGGCCCTCCGAGGTCATTGACTGAAACATTGCTTGTGTTTTTTGTCCATATGTACAGAATTTGAAAGTGATACTTTAGGTGATAACTCCACTCTACAGGTGATTTTGTTACAATCCACTTTCCACGTACTGTAAAGGTAATTTTCAGTTAATGATTTTGAATTTTAAATATGCTTAACATTTCAACAGGGACCCGTTTCACCACATTATGTAAATGGAAGTTTGTTGTATGCAGAATATGTGCCCCCAGCAGATGGGACAGGTGTGACAGAGAGCAGTACACTGTGTGGTGTAGAGAGTCCATGTTCAATTTTCAACTGTGTTTATGAGTGAGTATCTTCAGCTTTTGAGAAGAAGTATCATAAAGTGTGTAGCACTTATTGTATGAAAATAAACAACAGGCCCATATAACAGGTGAATAGTCATTTTGTTGTCCTGTTGTTCTCCTCAAAAGAAATAAGGCAATCTATTTTTAGCTCAACTTTGACGAAGTCAAATTTGAGCTATTGTCATGGCCCGTCGTTCGTCCGTCCGTCTGTCCATCTGTCCGTACGTCAACAATTGGCTATGGCTCGGGCTAGAGGTCGTATTTATGAACCGATCTTTATGAAACTTCTTGTGTACCTTTGTTATGACCCTGGGACTGGAACGTGTGTTTTTAGGTGTGGTCCGAAATTCAAGATGGCTGCCAGCGGCCATTTTGTACCTATGATGCAAAAATCAGTTTTTTGTACAGAACTTCTGTATGAAAGTTCTGATTTGAATAAAGTTTTGTATAAATGTTTAGTACCATGGGATACATCACATATAATACGGGTTTTTTTCTCGTGCGTAAATTATGCAAATCAGACTGACTTTGATTTATTTAGTGTTACTTTCAGAGCTGTAAGTGCCAAGCTGCTATGGCTCGAGCTAGAGGCCGTATTTATGAACCAATCTTTACGAAACTTCTTGGGTACCTTTGTTATGACCGTGGGACGAGAACGAGTGTTTTTGGGTGCGGTCCAAAATTCAAGATGGCTTCGAGCCGCCATTTTGTACCGATGATGCAGAAATCTGTTTTTTGTACAGAACTTCCATATGAAAGCTCTGATTTGAATAATTTTTTGTATGAATGTTTAGTACCATGGGATACATCACATATAATACAGGTTTTTTTCTCGTGCGTAAATTGTGCAAATTAGACTAATTTTGATGTTTTTTGGTGTTACTTTCAGCACTGTAAGTGCAAATGCCAATACGGCTCGGGCTAGAGGCCATATTTATGAACCGATCTTTACGAGACTTCTTGGGTACCTTTGGTATCACTGTGGGACGAGAACGAGTGTTTCTGGGTGCGGTCTAAAATTCAAGATGGCTGCCAGTGGCCATTTTGTACCGAAATTAGGTCTAATCAGTTTTTTGTACACAACTTCTATACAGCTCAGACTAGAGGCCATATTTATGAACCAATCTTTACGAAACTTCTTGGGTACCTTTGTTATCACCGTGGGATGAGAACGAGTGTTTTTAGGTGTGGTCCGAAATTCAAGTTGGCCACCAGCAGCCATTTTGTACCAAAATGAGTGCAATCAGTCTTTTGTACAGAACTTCTGTATGAAAGTTCTGATTTGAATAAATTTTTGTATGAATGTTTAGTAACATGGAATACATCACATATTGTAAGGGGTTTTTTTTCGTGCAGAAATTATGCAAATTAGATAAACTTTGATTTATTCAGTGCTACTTGCACAATGTAAGCACACATGTCAATACGGCTCAGGGTAGAGGCTGTATTTATGAACCGATCTTCACAAAACTTCTTGGGTACCTTTGTTATCACCTTGGGATGAGAATGAGTGTTTCTGGGTATGGTCCAAAATTCAAGATGGCTGCCAGTGGCCATTTTGTACCGAAATTTGGTCCAATCAGTTTTTTGTCACAAGTTCTATACAGCTCGTATTTATGAACTGATCTTCACAAAATGTCTTGGGTACCTTTGTTTTCACCTTGGGACAGGAACGAGTGTGTTTTGGGGTGCCTTTGTTATCACTGTGCTATGAGAACAAATATTTTGGGGTTCAGTCAGACCCACTCTGGGACTCAAAAGATTTTTTTCTAGTTTGTTACAGGTGGGTGTCAGTCAGATGCAAAACTAGAAAAGTCCCAGAGTGGCCAGTATTTATGTACAGACCGTTACAATACTTTATATGTACCTTTGTTATCAGGTCATTACCTAGATGTTTGTCATTGCTGTGTCACATACTATACATGTACATGTCTTTGTCTTGACAAGTTGAGCTACAGTGTCATTGACACTTTCATTTTCACTTATTGTTGCAAAACCATTTATTAAAAATGCCCCAAATTTTTTTTATTCGATTGGGAAGATATTTTGATGAAGATATAAACATACTGGCCCCTATTTTGGCATGTTACTCAGGCAGAACCAGACGGAGGGGAGGGATACACCTGGTGCAGACCTCTCCTAGAATTGCATGGTATTTCAGTATACCGAAATTTATTTTCGGTATTGAAAACCATACCTTTCTGTTACCTTGAGTAAATGAAATATTTGGTTTACCGTAATCCAGTATTACTGCAATGTAACAAGGCGAGTAAATACGACAAATGGTAATTACTGTATAGGTAATTACATTATAACGGCTAAGGAACACCTATCTTGCTAACGCAGACCAGTATGGATGTAAGTTGATTGAATAATTAATAACATCGGGAATGTAATGATTTCTGCATTTCACCCTGTATCGGCACTATCCTAGGTATGATGGAAACACTTGGCGTAACTTTGAACCATCTCTTATTACTCACAGTCACACATCACCGCTTATCAGTACAAGAAAGATAATCCAGTTAACCAAAAAGAATTTCATTTTCATCATTGTTAAATGCACTCCCATGTTAACACGTGTGTACATGTAAACATTTGAAGTGAAAAAGGGGTTTAAAAGAATTTATTGCAAACAGTAATGTAATATTTAATTTCACTATGAAATAAGTAAGTTACAACATTAGATTATTGATTGATAAAACCCATTACACACAAGATTTATAATGAGTTTGAGAATGACTATGTTTTGCAGCAAAAATATTCCCATTATTTTGTGTCTGCTCACTGAAATTTTGAAAAACGAGAGCCAATTTATGAAAGCTGATGGGAGACTTCCACAGGAACTATAACTGTATGTTGGGTGTGATATTAGCGGTTATCCATGTGTTATCGTGGTTAATATAGTGTCCTCTGGCTTGGTACATGAGAAAAAAATTGCTTTATGAAATATAGGGGGAGGTTCGAGTTACACGGAATTGGGATAAATAAAATACTGCGGTATCAAAGAAAATATACCGTGGTATACCAAAGTATTGAATAATGGGTCATGTGAAAAGAAGCCATCGGTGGGCCACATTGAGCTCCCATTTTCAAAAACTTTCCACAGAGAGTGATACCCCTCTCATGCTCAACCCCAACTTACCAATGTGCATTTCATATGATTCTTCACATCATGCCCCTTGAGGAAAGGTGGTGCCTCCCCCCCCCCCCCCCCCCCACCCTGCACCCAGAATCATGGATCTGCAGCTGTGTTATGATAAAAAAAAAATTTCCCAAGACAAATACTAATCTTTGTTGAGTGTGTTATGATAGAATATTAACTTCAAGTGAAAAAAGATAAATGGTCATGATAAATACTGACACTTGTTGAGGGGAAGGTATTATGATAGATTATTAACCTTGGAAAATACATTAATTGTGAAGATCGATACTAACCTTTGTTGAGTGTGTTATGATAGATTATTACCCTCAGAAAAAAATGATTAATGACCCAGACAAAGTCAAGAGTTGTTGATTTTTGTATCCCGGAAATAATTTACCACATCACATTAAACAAGGACATTAGTATGTTTTTTACTATACTGAATGTCAATTAATGCTTAACGTGCTGAGTATTTTCAGAATCTTCTCATGCAATGTTGCAACAAGTAGAGACAGAATAGGGATAAATATTGTTAGAAGCAGTACTATACCTATATCGGGTGATAAGATAATGAGATGCGAATTAACAACAGAAGAAACAAGAAATAAGAAGAAATCTAACTGAAATTATTTTGGTGGTTATCAAGCAACTTATTAAGTTGGTGAAAATAGAATCCTGTTTATTGAATAGCCACTTTGTCGGTGAGAATTATTTAACCCTTTACCCGACAAATCGCCCGCATCCGCCCGCGTAATATGCAAATTCAGCAGTTGAAAAAATATCATATTTCAAAAAATTTCAACAAAACAATATCATATGACCCCTTGTTGGAACGAGCTCGTTCCAACGAGGGGTCACATGATATGGTTTTGTTGAATGTTTTTGAAAAATTTAAAAAAATAATATTTAAAATAATAAATTTTGGTATCATCTGCTTTGGGTAAAGGGTTAACTGGTTGAGTGCTAGAAGCCACTATCATGGCTTTAAAAAAAAAAATGGTACCAGAACAAAAGCTTACATTTTCCTTATTTATGTTTCATATTCAGTCAAACGTAAATTATATTTTGTTCAAAAAATTTGTTTTATTACAAATTATCAGAGAGTGCCTGCTCTTAATTGAACTATTTAACAGGAGCATTCAGTATTTTGGTGACTGTTTCGTATTCTAGAGATAAGCATAGTATTTATTAGCTCACCTGACTGAAAGTCAGGGTGAGCTTTTCTGATCACTTTTCGTCCGTCGTCCGTCGTCCGGCGTGAAGGTGGTGTTTGGGTCTTTTTCTTCCAAACCACTGGCCGCATGTTAATGAAATTTCATGTGAGTAGGGGTTATATAGCGGCATTTTGATTTTTGGGCAAATTAGGTTTCGGCTCATATTGAGCAGAGGGGTGGGGCAAAAATGCTCCAATTCTTAAAAAATCTTCTTCTCAAGAACCAGCAATAGCAGAGACTTGATATTTGGTATGCAGCTTCCTTTTGAGGTGTAGACTCAAGTTTGTTCAAGAGAAGTTTGTAGGTCTATACTTGGCGATGTTATGGGAGGAGCAAAAATTTTGGCCCCACCCCAAATTTCTATTTTTTAAACCGAGAGGCCAATTTGAACCAAATTTTATGTGAGGGCTTATTGGGTCATAAGTACCTAATTTATGCAGAAATTTTTTTTCCTGTAGCCCCGTGGGAACCACAGGAGCTAAAAATAGAAAAAAATTAAAACGCCTATATCTCAAAAACTGCACGGCACTGAGAATTTTTATTTGGTGTGCAGCTTCCTTGGGACCAACAGAAAGGATTGGTAAAAAAAAATTGCCATCGGTTTTATCATAGGGTACAGTTTCGGGACTTTGAAAAAGTGCTGAGTCAGCACTTTTTAACACTGTAGGCAATGGGAAAAACATTAAAAAATCTTCTTCTCCAGATCCAGCAGGCAGAATCTTTTGATATTTGGTATGCAACATTGTAGGGTGGATCTGATTCAAGTTTGTTCAAATCGGCCCCCTGGGTTCATATTTGGGCTCAGTATAGGAGCCCGATTTCGAACTTAGTGCATTTCAGGCAAATTTCTTAAAAAATCTTCTTCTCCAGATCCAGCAGGCAGAATCTTTTGATATTTGGTATGCAACATTGTGGGGTGGATCTGATTCAAGTTTGCTCAAATCGGCTCCCTGGATTCATATTTGGGCTCACTATAAAAGCCCGAATTCGATCTTAGTGCATTTCAGGCAAATTTCTTAAAAAATCTTCTTCAGATCGAGCAGGCAGAATCTTTTGATATTTGGCATGCAACATTGTGGGGTGGATCTGATTCAAGTTTGTTCAAATCGGCCACCTGGGTTTATATTTGGGCTCAGTATAGAAGCTCGAATTCGAACTTAGTGCATTTCAGGCAAATTTCTTAAAAAATCTTCTTCTCCAGATCCAGCAGGCAGAATCTTTGGATATTTGGTATGCAACATTGTGGGGTGGATCTGATTCAAGTTTGTTCAAATCGGCCCCCTGGATTCATATTTGGGCTCACTATAGAAGCCCAAATTCGAACTTAGTGCATTTCAGGCAAATTTCTTTAAAAATCTTCTTCTCCAGATCCAGCAGGCAGAATCTTTTGTTATTTGTTATGCAACATTGTGGGGTGGATCTGATTCAAGTTTGTTCAAATTGGCCCCCTGGATTCATATTTGGGCTCACTATAGAAGCCCGAATTCGAAGTTAATGCATTTCAGGCAAATTTCTTTGAAAATCTTCTTTTCAAGATCCAGCAGGCAGAATCTTTTGATATTTGGTATGCACCATGCTTAGGGGGTGAGATTCAAGTTTGTTCAAGCCAAGTCCCTTGGTCCATATCTGGGCTCACTGTGGGAGCTTGAATTGTAACTTAGTTCAAAATGAGGAATTTTCTTTAAAAATCTTCTCAAGATCCAGCAGGCAGAATCTTTTGATATTTGGTATGCACCATGCTTAGGGAGTGAGATTCAACTTTGTTCAAGCCAAGTCCCTAGGTCCATATTTGGACTCACTGTGGGAGCCCGAATTATAACTTAGTTCAATATGAGGAATCTTCTTTAAAAATCTTCTATTTTTTTTTTAGATCCACTGGTCAGAATCTTTGGATATTTGGTATAAGCTTTTCTTAGGAGGATCAGATGCAACTTGTTGAAATCAATTCTCTGGGTTGATATTTAGGCTACCATGTCAGGTGAGCGCCCTCAGGCCCCTTGGGGCCTCTTGTTCAATTACCCTTGTTGGAAACGTTCACCTTTCCATCTGTTTTCATCAAGCTTTATGTTTTGGCCCTGGACAGGACTCATCTAGATTGCGAAGGATCCACAGATCTTAATACTCATCATATTATAAAAGGTGAACACATTTATGTTGGTCGTCAAGCACTGATTGTTTTGCCATGTCATTATCTGCTTCAGGCAAGATGGAACTAATGATGTCTGTCTTACATTGAATGATGCAAAGAGTACAGAGGCCGCCAAGTTGCAGATTCCACCCCCTGCTATGCCTGATGATGAGAATTTTCAGGAATATTTTCTGGATTTTGGTACACAGAGTTCTGGAAGTAAGTATATTTATATCAATTTATATATATTACCCAAACTATTGTTATGCCACTCGATAGAGAGAACAGTAGGCAGTATACTGGATTACAAACATCCATGTGTTCGCCTGTCCATCAATCCTTCCCTCTACATCATTAACTTGCAATAAATTCATCAATAGTTTATGAACTGTAATGAAAGTATCTCCCTCATTATATGCCAAATACCGTGGAACCCTGTTAATTAAATATTCACTTTACTAGTAAAAAATATTCAATTAACAGGAGTATGCAATTAACAAGAATTTGGTAATTTTCCTTTATTTCAGTGATATACTTAGCAATTATTCTAGTAAATCTTATTTGGCAGAGCTTTGCTCTGTCAAACAAGATATAATTGATTAAATGCCTATATTGGATGTATTGATACTTCAACTCACTGGATGTAAAAGAGAAAAATGATATTTTTATACTGTACCAATGACCCAGACATAGCTGCTGGTGCTAACTCTTAAAATATAGGGCCAAACACAAATTTTGCCCCCCAATCCCCAAAATTTGCATCTAAAACTAAAGAAAACATGTCCTGAAAGGCCCTCCACACCTCGCCCCCACTGCGCATGCGCAGTGTCAAGGACGTTCCGAAATTGGCGCCATTTATCATTTCTAAGTTTGGCCCTTCATCAGTTAACATCTGACTGATCTTTGTGCTTTTAAATCTCAGTTTAAATGATGCCAGACACATAAATATTAGTGAAATGGTGATTCTAAGGAGGATAGAAAAGGAGGAGAGGAAAAGAATGTGTGACAGAATATTATCAGGGCTGTAACTTAAAATTTTTTAATGAAATTATGTTAAGTTACCTATTTTCAAGGCAGCAGCCATTTTGTTGTCATTCTGATTATTTAGTTACACTGTTTTTTCAAGTGTTTTTCCTCTCTCCCTGTCCTTTAAGTTCCCCCTTGCTATTCTCCCATGCTTTGGCATAGTTTCTGTAATTATTATTACTAAAATTTCTTGGGAGTTTTAGCTGAATAACAGAATGAATTCTGTTCTTTCCCCATGTTTACGTCTTCACCTACGGGTGGTTAGGCGTTGTGTTCTGCATCTACCATCTGATGTTCTGCAGTTTCTTCCCTGGAAGTCTCTGTTTTGCATCAGATGGTGTATTTTTGGTAACTGATTTCGGGCCTGGGTGCCTGGAGTCTTATTTTAGTGTTTTTACACTCATTGTTTACATTTACAACAGCCCTCTGTGTGAGGGGGGGATTTCTAAATAATAATATCTTTATGTTATTTTAATCATAACTAGATACATTATTATTGTTCGTAAGTGTTGAATAAATTGTTTAAAATATTTTTAAAATTTTTGTCCACACTTAGGCTTGGGATCCATTGGGGCTCAACGTTACTTTTCAGAAACTTGGGCTGTTCTGAAAAAATATTTTTTCAAAATATTTTGATTTCAATTATTTTTTCTATATTAATGGATCATATTATTATTATGTATTTTGATTGCCAGGGGTTAGTGCGAGTACCAGGACTTGTTTTCTTTTCACATTGAAAGGATATTGATCAATTGTTTTAAGAGGAAGTCTTCCTCTGACCTTATTATCATTCTATATGTGGTCAGTGTACTCGCATTAACTCCTGTTCTGTATCGTATGATTTCGATGACAATATGGGAAGCGTATGTCACGGTATGTTGTTGGGGATTTGGACACTCCGGTCCTTTCCCCGCAGGGTCACTCTACTTTATCAATTTCTATTTCAGACGATCAAGATTAGGGTGATGTATCTGTGATGTCTTCCAACAGTGTGCCTCCGTCGTCACAATTAATGAAGGGCTAGCGGAAAAGTGCTCATGTAATACGCCAATTGCCTAAGAGGACCCTAGTAGGTTCGACGGCCTTTGACGTCCGCTAGCTCGCCCGGTGTAGCGTCCATTCACCGAATGGTTCGGCAGCCGGGTTCGTCCGTTGCGGTCTAGAAGGAATTTTGGGGTGATGCGAGCACTATAAAATTAACTTAATGCACACCCAGTGACGGCGGATCGGAGGGAGAACGGAGGAAGCCTTTTAGTCCGGTTCATAGCTCGTTCTGGTCCATCCGGACGG
This sequence comes from Pictodentalium vernedei, assembly GCA_031216915.1. Lineage (NCBI taxonomy): Eukaryota > Metazoa > Mollusca > Scaphopoda > Dentaliida > Dentaliidae > Pictodentalium > Pictodentalium vernedei. The sequence continues at coordinate 426,955,147 of CM062289.1, read as the reverse complement.
CAAGCGAGAGAGGCCCCTCTCTCGTTCAACAACATCTGGCCCCAGATGTTGTGGTACAAATGTGTCGTTAGCGGAGCATACGTCCGTCGCTCGGGACGCTCCGTTGTATAGGCAGTCCGCTGAGACTGCTAAGGCTTCCTCTTCTCGTCAGCGCACACGACCGCACCTTGGCTGCGTGACCGCCGATATATTACCAGCTTCGCCGATCAAGCATTCTTCGGCGACCAGGTCACACCATCCGGCAGCCAGGGATTCGAGACCGATGGACTCCGGACGTTCGCATAGGAAAAGTATGCGGGAGCCATCTGATGCGGAGCTGCCCTCGGCGAAGCAGCGATAGACTGCGCCTCCGCAGGTCTCGACGCCGGACATTCTTGTGCACATAGCACAGCTTATCGCAGCATCCCAGCAGCCGACAGAAACGGTGTCGGATCGAGAATTATCCGACAGCGCTGGGTCGGTAGCCGGGGACTCGAGGCCTGCAGACTCCGGACGTTCGCATAGGAAGTGTGCGGGAGTCAACGGACACGGAGCTTCCAGCGGCAATGCATCGTAAGTCCGCTACTGCACAGGCCTCGGGAACGGATGTGCTTTCCTTAATAGCACAGTTTATCGCAGCATCCCAGCATCAACTGAATCTGTCGCATATATTTTATCCGACGATGCTGGGTCGGGACGCTCCGCGGAAGCGGGTTCGGACGTCCGAAAGTTTCATCCGGTCCGACGGGATACCGAAAGGGATTCGGTGGATTTCAAGCTTTCCCTTTCGGAACAACATATGCTGCGATGCCGGATAAGAAACTGATAGCGTCGGTGGACTTAGAAATTTTTTGGTTCGGTTCAGGGACATCGTCCCTCAGTTCCGACATAGTCCAATAATGTCACACAAACTTTCGAATTATTGAACGACGCTATATATATTATTATTTTATGCTTGCTATCCAAGCATTTCTGGTTTCTTGTTCGAAGAGTTATGGAGATGTCTTTCAAAAGTGTGCCTCTGTCGTCATAGTTAATGAGGAGTTAGCGGCAATAAGTGCTCATGGAATATGTCTATCGCTTACGGAGTGACATTCGCTAGCTCACCCGGTGTAGCGTACATTCATCGAATGGTTCGGCTGCCGGGTTCGTCCGTTGCGGTCTAGGAAGGAGATTTGGGTGATGCGAGCACTTTAATTACTTTAGTACTCACCCAGTGACGGCAGATTGAGGACAGATCGGAGGAAGCCAACAACATAGGGGACCGCATGTTGTGGTTCAGATATTTTACATTCGGAGCATATGTCCGTTGCTCGGGACGCTCCGTTATATTGACAGTCCGAGAGACTGTCTTTAATGCTTCCTCATCCTCACAGCACGGCACACGACCGCACATTGGCTACGTGACCTCGAGTATCCGATCAGTTTCGGCATTCAGTGATTCCACAGCGAATAGGTCGCGCCATCCGGTAGCCAAGGGACACGAGGCCTATACACTCCGTTCGCTCGCATATTGGAAGTATGCACGGGGTAACGATCTCGGAGCTTCCTGCGGCAATGCATCGTAAGACCGCTGCTCCTCAGGCCTCAGTGACGGACGTGCTATCCGAGTTAGCACAGTTGTTTCGCAGCATCCCAGCAATTGACGGTTTCTCGGTCGAATCAGGAATTATCCGACGGCGCTGGGTCGGTGCGGTCCGCGGTTGCATCAAGCTACGGACGACCGAACGCTTTATAGGGTCCGACAGGATGGCGAAAGGGATTCGAAAGATTTCGAGTTCTCCCTTTAGTAGTATCGGAAGATGCCTTTCATATCTTCTGGCATTTCTTCCAGTGATTATTTTTCGGACTTCATTGCTGCGATCTTGGATAAGAGACTTATAGCGTCATTGGACTCGGATTTTTCGATCGGTACAGGGACTTTGTCCCTGACTTACCGAAGCAGTCCAATATTGTCATTACAACATGTGTTTTATTTTTCGACGCTATATATTTATATATATATACAAGCCTGCTACTAAGCATGATAGTTTAGTTTCTTGTCCGCGTGGCTCATTTCTGCCATTTTATCTTTTTTACATATAGTTTATTTTGGCAGAGCAGGGCATACCGAGAGTTCATATGCGTCTAGACGGTGTGATTAAAGACTGCATATATTCTTTTTCGCCGTTTATGTCTTTTCCAATTTCAATGTTGGGAACGACATTATGTATAGTAGACTTAACTTAGACGCTTTATTATACGTAATCCGCCTTACTGAGGCGTTATCATTACGTCTTCAAGAAAAGATTTACGGGATATTATTCTCAATGTAATTTCTTTTGAGGGCAGTAGTTTGTTCACGTATAACTCCGCCCTTCAGTGGCTGATTGGAGTTGGTTAGACGTGATGCAGCCCTAGCTACATCCACGCGTGGATAGTAGGTTAAGAACTCTCTCAGAGTCGCTTCGTTCTCGGAGGAGCTTCTCTTCGACGGCAACTTTCCGGCAATCCATGAATTGCTTGATTTATACATTCTCTTGTCTATCTAGTGTTACAAGAGATTCAGACTGGGGCAAACATTCGGTGGTTGACTCAGAGAGTGCCGCCGCAGTTGCCAGACCCGAGTGTGGCTGTTATGACGGTTGCCAGTCAAACAGATTGGGATATATACTGATCCCTACGGATTCGAAGTGCCAGGGTCTTTGGGTTCCGCAGTCTTTTAGCTATCAGTTTAACTTCCGCGGAATAATGTTTTTTAGGCTTGCTTTATGTCATTGCATGAACATTATTCAGAAACGCATGCCCAAATTCCTGTCCTTTAATTCGACAGTAGTGGCGTATCTCCGGAACCAGGGAGGCACTCTTTCGTTTCCGTTATTCAATTTAATGGAAAGAATCCGTCTGTTGGTTATAGTACACCAAGTTCAGTTTTGATCCGTCATATTCTGGGTCGTCTGATTGTTTTATCGCACTCCCGTTCTCTTACGGGTCGCTTGTTGCTGTCAGAATGGACTCTCAACAAACAAGTATTCAATCAGATTTGCTATCTATGGGAGCGCCCAATAATGTTTTATTTATGACACAGCTTGCTAATCATTTGCAGACGTATGTGTTGGCTTGTCCAGATCTCTGAGCTAATACTGTTAACGCTCTATTGATCTATAGGACGGAATGATAGGATACGCGTATCCTCCGGCGCTGTTGTTTTAGCAGGTATTGCTAAGATAAACAACCACAATACATTTCTGTTGATAGCATCTCTATCTTCACAGAGATCATGAGTAATTTACTCTCTTGTCTACTGTGGATCTTAACGTGAAATCTTCCTCTATGTGAGGATCTTTTTTCACTGGGTAAATCGTGTCATCTTTATCACAACCAGCAAGGTCGCAACCTTCATGTATTCCGTTGTGTGGTCCGTATTGCATTGTAAGCACTGTACTGGACGAGCTTTGGACGCGATTTCTTACTATAGGAGATCCTCTTCTTCGCTATTCTATGCGACTAAAGTGGAGGCTCTTCCGTCGTGGTGTAGGGATCATTATGTTCATATGGTTGATCCCTCCATACTACTCATTGCTATTTTTTAGTATACTTGTTTCACAAGATCTACTGCAGCCTGTTGTTATTTAGGTTATAGGTTTATGTTACCTCATACCTATGCACTCTACGATAGTTTACAATTGAGTCTTTTGTCTCTTTATCTAAGTCAGTTAGTAACTTTTTGATAAATAGACTTAGAATCTTTAGATTAAATTCCTATACGGATTTTAACTTCAGGTTCTTATTTAGCTAAGTAATCATTTGAGCCTCTGGAAACAGTAGTTTTCAAATTCTGACCTTTTAGACAGTAATTCTGTTGATTTCTCTTTTACTGTAGAGTCAGTGAGTTTCATGCACTATCGATGGATGATTTTCACTTTCATAGTTTCGGAATCAATACTTCCGTTACTATTTAGGTTGGATTGTTGCATAAGAGTTAGGCTCCTATTATCCGGAACCTATTATTTTAAGGTCCTTCCGTCTTCGTATGGGCATAGGCCTTTACTCTTTCCGGGTACAGTTTATGTATTTATAAACAGATATCTGTTTATTACAAGGGCGTAAGCTTCTTCTGTCTTTGATGTCTAGTAGAAGGACGTTACGCTCCATTTTATTGTTAATGGATTCTATTAACTAGCGTACTGCTTATGGTATATCATTGGCTTAGCAGTTGTGCTTAAGATTTCGGCTCATGAAGTAAGAGTTCTTCTACTTCTTGGGCTTACATTAATAGTGTTGCTATTATAGATTTTTGAAGGCTGCTCATTGCGCTCAGCCATCCATTCATGAATTTTATCTCAGAAATATCGAGTCCATTTCTGGAGGCCTCTATTGTTAGGTCTATTATCTACTGCTCAGAATGTCATTCACTTAACAGTTGCTACTATAGCTAGGTAGGCTGTCTGTTTCGGCAGTGTCTCCGTTCGGCTGCCCTCTTCGCTCTGGGCTATTTGACCCAGGGCAAGAAAAAGGGGGGGGGAGGGTGTTCCCTTGGGTCACCTGTTTTTACTGTGAAAACAAGGGGATACCTCCTCCGGAGTTAGTAATTCTGAGCTGTTATTGGGATGGTTGTTTAGTGAGAAGTTTAAGTTATAAAATTCATTCAAGTCTTAGTTTTTAAAGTATAGCTTTTGAATATTGCATATGTCAACGGACATGATTATGCAATTCTCACACACTTTTAGGAGTATAAGAGTCTCTATTCTCTAGACTTACTTTATTATTGGCTTACTTTAAAAATTATTAGTATAAGGATTATTGGATATTAATAGAGTACATGGATGTATGAAGCTCAATTTTTGGAAGGTGTTGTATCTTTCTAATTTATCATAAATAAGAAAGATACATGTAAGGCCTATTACTTCTTTTCCCTACAGGGGATGACTCTATTTTATTTTATTGAGCGTATTCCATTTTGCTCTATGTCCTTGGCCCTCCAGCCTTTTTACTATTCAGCTATGTCTGGGTCATTGGTACAGTATAAAAATGTTAAAAAATTTATAGTAATTTATATATTTTTTATACTTACCAATGACCCAGACGGGGATGGCCCTCCCAGGAGTTGGGAACTCTTGCCTCCCCGCTGAGTACATAGCGCTTACCAGGCACTGGTTATTAGAATGATAAATGGCGCCAATTTCGGAACGTCCTTGACACTGCGCATGCGCAGTGGGGGCGAGGTGTGGAGGGCCTTTCAGGACATGTTTTCTTTAGTTTTAGATGCAAATTTTGGGGATTGGGGGGCAAAATTTGTGTTTGGCCCTATATTTTAAGAGTTAGCACCAGCAGCTATGTCTGGGTCATTGGTAAGTATAAAAAATATATAAATTACTATAAATTTTTTAACTTTTGATAAATTTCCCATAATAGATAACCAAGGAAACAAATGATCTTAATTGTTGCTGAAGAACTGGAGCCCTCATTATGGTTTCCACTTTATCATTAGATGTGTGTGACCCCGCTTGGTCATTCGTATGACCCAAGTACTCAACTTGATCTTTTAAAAATTCACCCTTGGATTTCTCAACATGTTACTCATTCTTTTGTAACCTGGCTAAAACTAAATGTAAATTGTTCAAAAGCTCAGAATCCATATCCCCTGTAATCAAAATGTCATCCATGTAGGCATTTGTACCTGGAAGACCTTTCAAAAGTTGATCACTTGCTCTTTGAAAAATTTTAGCTGTTCAGGAAATTCCAATCACCAGACAATTATATGAACAGAGACCATTTTGGTGTTTAGTGTGATGGAGTCAAGCTATTTGTAGCCAAATAATGGATTTTTATAGTAAATGTTGTTCTACTATTGCAGTTATAGAACAGATTGATCAGCATATTTGAAAACAAAAATATTGTAGATAGTCTTTATATTGATTTGGGAGAGGCATATTGAAAAGTCAGTTTCTACATCTACATGTCCAATCATTATCATAGAACGCATAGTTTGGATACATTTTTATATCACATGGAACGTTGTTAATTTCGACGTAACAACCCATGTCTTATTTCCTGATTATCAACTAATGTCTAATCGATGTGTGATCCCATAGCATCTGCATTGTATTCTTGGCATGATGTTCACATGACGTCAATTACGACAACAGATTCAAGTAAAGCGCATTCATGACGTCATGGGGTGAAGCATCTGAGCCAACGAACTGATTGTCGGTTGTTTTGGGAGAATTTAGCGACAATGAATTAAATAAAAAGTGTAAAAAACATTTGAAAACTCATGTGATATACAGAATTTTTAACTCGTGATGTTTGGATATAAAATTAGCCGAGTTGTGAATCGAATTCATCAAACGAGTTTCAAAAAATCTTATATCCAAACATCACTCGTTTGAGATCCTCTATATAACTTTTCCATTTAGAAAGATATATTGCTGATAAAGACAAATTGCTGGTTCGGAAATGAGGGATTGTTCAAGAGAATGTTTTGTTATTGTTTCATTTGGATACAATATTAACCAGAAATAAAACATCTTAACCCCAAACTCCATTTATCAGTAGATAAACAATCACTTTTCAAGAATTCAACATCCAATGATGCACGCTTTTCGTCGTGGTCAAATGGTGTCCATTCTACATTCTTGGAATTTATTGTTCCTTGTAATTATAAAGTTTATTACTGGTACTATTCCCTAGCCTTCTGGAAATTCTTGTGTGTGTGGAATAACTCAAAACACTGTACCACGGAGAGTGGTATCAAACATTTTTTTCAATGGAAAATTCTTTGTGATTGTGCATAGAGCTTGCCGCTTCAGTGACCTGCATACTTTGCAGTCCGGCTTATATTTTTTATTTCTTTATGAAAGGTCTCTTTGTTAGTCGGAACATGCATTCTTCCCGATTCCCAACACACTTTTGCACTTTCATGGAATGGAGTCCAATATCAAACATGATATTATTGATTTGTGAAACGCTATGGGCGTCATGTGTCTACCACTTGGATCCAAGCTTTTTTGGTACTATATATACCCATTTACAAGAGCCATTTCCACCATGCAATAGTACAACGGTTGGTACCATTTTGGGGACTTGTGGGGGTTTGCGTATGATCCCATTGACTGGTTGTATATGTCAACATCAGCCATATTTGCGTTGTAATGTTCAGTCAAAAATAGACTGCAGTATCTGGTACCTGTTCCTGCTCATTACATCAGATTGTGCAATCATTGTCTTCCAAAACTGATTCCAATATTCTTCGATGGCCGATTTGGCACATAGTCCCATACTTATTTCAGTCCCAACCTTGACCTGTATTTTTTCAACTGTGGTGGCCTTCCATTCTTGAAAGTGAGATTACCGTGACAAATGGAGTGGTGAATCAAAGAATTGCTCCACATATCAGTTTGTTTCATCTAGGGCTGTCACGATCAATTGATTAATCGATTGTTGATCGGTCACGGCAAAATCGATTAGTATTTTTCGTTGTCAAATAATCGGTAAATTGTATTCCGTTTTAGATGTTTAATAATTAAAAGAAAGTTTGATGAAAAAACTATTGTTTCTAAAGGTATTGAGTTAAGAACATCGATGTTAAACCCCAAGAAGCCGTTGGAAGCATTTGTCTTCCAGGTACATTCATCAATGCTTTGATGTTCTGAATCTTTGAACCGTCAGTGTAATAATCAAGACCGGTTGGCAGTTGCGAAGATCGCAACTGCCGACCAGTCTTGATTATTACACTGACGGTTCAAAAGTTCAGAACATCAAAGCTTTGAATGTACCTAAAAATTGATCGTCTTCGTTGTTTACTTGAGGTTGGTCAGCTGACTTAAACTTCATTTTTATCGACTTCAAAGAGAGGGAGAGGGGTGGGGGTCATCTAGGTACAATTAGTCGATTATTATCGATTATTTGCGACGATTAATCTATTCCTAAATTGAAAAATCGTGACAGCCCTAGTTTCATCGCATATAAGTTGGAAGGCACTATCTGAGAAATATAACTTGAGAAAATCCACAGGACCAAAATCTCTAGTATCAACCAAGATGCCTTGTCATGGTCGGTATGGCTGAATCCTAGAGCTGTAGGTTTTTAAATTTCTTGTTCGGTTTTGGTTTTTCAGGTGGAGTAAAACGTCTGTTCGGTTCAGTTTTCGGTTTGTTCATGAGGCCAAATAAAATTCAATAAAACTCATTCTTATTTCTGGAGTCATAACTGAATGGTAGTGAAATTGAGTGAAACTCAATGAATGCCCGAAATAAGTTATAATACATGAAGAATCAGGAAGGCCAATATAATAATTACCTAAATATACAGAACTTTTATTGTGCTTGGCCATTTTTCGAGGTCTGTCACCTACACGCAACTTGAAGAAAGCTGCAAACACAACTAAACTGAAATGTCGGAAATTCACAGAATGTAGCCTTCCCAGAGTAGTGAGAGTACCCAGACACTGCCATTGCCAGTGTCTGGGTTCTCTCACTACTCTGGGATGGCTACATTCTGTGAATTTCTGCAGCAAGAGAGTATTTAATAAAAAACAAAAAACCTTAGATTACGGGATGTTGACGGTTTCGGTTTTTTAAAAAAACTAAAAACCTCAGTTCGGTTTTCGGTTAACCTACAGCTCTACAAGATGCCTTGTCATGGTCGGTATGGCTGAATCCAGCATGAATCAAACGGATCTTCTAAATCATATATTTGCCAGTCAAAACTACCTGGGTCAATTGCTGATTCTGATGACTCTTCTACCTCGAATCCGGCAGAATTTCCAACCGCACAAACATTTTGAACCAAATCTTGGCCTTGAGTGGTTAATATGTCCATATCACTGGCCGTATTGTTGAGAGATTCCCCATCTTCAGTTTCAGAACCACATTCTTTATCTGAGACTTGAAAAATATGCTGTATAACCTTACTTGTCTTGTTTCCAAGTAGAATTCCTTGCAGACATTTTGTCTGAAACACGTGCCAAAACAAACCAACATACATTTTGATCCAAACTGTATTCCCAAATGTGGGCGGTTGTAGTGCAAAATTTTACTTGACCTTCACCATCGAACATAAGTAGAACATCACGGTATTGTAAAATAAAAATAATAGAGTTGTTTCCCCTTGAACACTTCCATGGCTATCTGATTTCAAATTCCGGCTTCAGTCCCGATTGAGTAATTCGACTTTAGTCACATTTATTAGCGGAAGAGTTAATTGGAATGATTAAAACAGCTGAGCCAGTGTCAAGTTCCATAAAAAGAGTATGCCCTTCAATCTCTGGCTGAACATATATGGGGTTTGTCTTATTCTTGTGGACACATTTTGTTTCACATATACTTTCACATCACATTCAGAGTCAGTGTCAAGGTTTAAGTCACACACTGCAACATGAGCTGTTTTGCCTCTTGTTGGCTTTCTCTGTTTTGGCAAGTTTTTCTTTTGTTGTCTATTTTCACTACAACATACTGACCCTTCATGCCCTCTTTTCCACAAACATGGCAGGTTTGGTCCTTAAACCAACAGTCACTGTGGTGATGTGTGTTAGACCACAGCAATAACAATCTTGTTTACTTAAATTGTAGGGAACTTGCTTCCATATTTGGTGCTGAAACATGCAGCCAGTGATGTCCTTTTGTGTTGTTTCCATTGACAGATTTTTGTAGCCCTTTGAAATGTGAGGTCTTTGTCACATACCTAATAATTTTCTTTGGATGTTCTCAGATTTGAAACTATGCACAAACCTGTCGCAATGGGCCTTTTAAAGATAAGGGCCAAATTCACAGCTTTCACTTATTTTCTTTAAACCAACAATATATTGACTAATAGTTTCGTTTGTTGGGGCATGGTAGCTCAGTAGGTTGAGGCCAAGAGGTCCTCTGTTCGAATCCCACCTGTAACAACCATGTTGTGTCTTTGGGCAAAGACACTTCACTCCCATTGCCCACATGGGGGCACAGTGGCATTGTGTACTAGGGCGTACTGCACGTCGATGGTGCTAACCCTGCTTGTGTGGAGTTAGTATGTTGGGGAGCTGACAGTTGCTTGGTAGTTCTCCCTGGGTATTCCAGCTTCCTCCACCCATAAAACTGTCGTGGTCATCATAGCCATTGTGCAGAAATATGTGACCTTAAACACCAACAAATAAATAAATAAACAGTTTCAATTATTTCTTGATCACATTTGTAACTGTTTCTTCAAATGTTTTCCCCCCTGAGTTTTGATGCAACAAATCTTTTAAAAGACCATATATTCTGCCTCCTATTAACGACAGAAAAATGGGCAATCTTTAAGCATCAGTCACAAAATGTTGGACTCTTTCCACACATTATTTCAGTTGTTTCATTGTGACTCTGTGTTCAATTTGAAGTTGAAGTGCGATCAGTACTGTAGTATAAAAATATAAACATGAAGTTAAATGTCTGCAGTTTATCCACCTCTGCTGTCTGGTATGGCCACCTCATTGACAATCTGTTTATGTTCTGGACTTTTTAGCAACGTAAGTTTTACAATAAAAACATCTAAACAATTCTTAGTTTTTGTGAAATATTTCAACATCAGTGTACAGAAGATGAAATTAATTTGTGATAAAAGTCCAGGAAAGTGCTTTAAAATCTCCAGGAAAAATTCTTGAAAGTCCTGGATCTTCATCTCTCTCATAGGTGAATGCATGCTGTCATTGGAATTAGCTCATCGAGCTTATCCCAGTGAGTGGCTCATAGGCTTTTTTGTGAGCAAAAATGAAACTTACCACTTGTCGAGCCTGGCATTCTTTAGAGGTGCAGGAGTTCTGCTCGCCTAGAAAAACACGAGGAGGGCAATTTTTTGCACTCCTTGATTTTCTGGAATGCCAGACCTGCTTGGGGTTGCCTTTAAAATGTATTATCATTTCATCCCCTGAGTTCCAATGTATTTCTCTGTGGCTACTGACACAGAGAACACATTGGAACTCAGGGGACGATTTGTCAATATTGCATTGATTCGAAATAATTCATGACCCATTTTGTGACGCATTTCGATAGATTTTGAGTGTAGAAGACAGTCACATAAGAATTGAGTGCAACATTTTGAATACTGAGAAGATGTGTGTGCCAATTTTTCCACTATGTAGCTGAATGTAGTACAATTTTTCAGTCACAATATTAATACCTTGAAGTGAATATTACCAAAATAGCATACAAGTTTTTGCATTGAAAATTTCAGGTGCAATTGCACTCCCAAGCAATCTGAGGAGGGCAACTGTTTTGCACTCCTTGATTTTCTAGATTGCCAGGCCTGACTTGTTCAGAATAGAATATTGAAAATGTCATCTATAGGTCATGACAGGGAAGAGGTAAAAAATAAAATAATTTGCTGCAGGGTGGTTAACAAAATCTGATTTGCAATTTTAGTGAGTATTGCTACCCCTTTTTGATTGTAGGTTAAATAAAACTCGCTGAAATTGAATGGAAATGAAATATTGGTAAACATGAAGAATAGTGGTCAAGCCTGGAAATAAGCAAACTGTCCTCTGCAGAATGAGTCCCAAGAGGGTGATTTTGCTGATGCTATCCCATACAGTGGGCCAATTTATCCTCTGGGTACCTTTTTCTCTTTAGGCCTGAGACTATGGTTCAGATTGAGGTTCACAGAGGGTAAATTTAGTAATGCTACCCTGCTGTGCAGGGTTGCATCACTCAATTTATCTTCTGGGGGACTTCATTCTGCAAATGACAGTCTTCTTGATAGTGGTCATTAGAGGCCCCAACAAATTACTAAAAAAAAATTCTAACTTTTCATGGTCACTTCACATTCTTTGATGTTTTTCTCTTTAAATATGCATAGTTTGGGTGAAGAAAAGGACTTGTAGCTTCTTTTTAAGAAATATAAAATTGCAACATGTTTGACAGGCTAGGGTCAGTCATGTAAAGATTAAGGTTAGCTTATCCAAACAGAAAAAAACTTATGCTGAACTATAATAATTATGAATTTTCAATAACAGAGAGACACCCAGCAATGATGTCACATATTTGACAGGTTGTGTATGAAGAATCAGAACAACACTTTCCAGACAGACGCTTCTTTTGTATAGCGACAATAAAATTGTAAAAATATTTCCCAAATAAAATGAAATAACTGGGATAATATGTTTGTTTTTGGTCAATATTAAAAGAAAACAAACCTAAAAATTGAAAAGAAACCATGAAAAGTAAGGAAAAGTTGATAAGTTTTTAGTAATTTGTTGGGTCCACCATTCGTTTTGTTTACCAACATATTTAGACATACAGTGTATCATCATACCAGATGCGTCATGTTGTTTTCTTTTTTAATTAAAGGTGTTGCTACGATTAACACTAAAAGATTTGCATGGCCAACATCACCTCCAGCAGTAAGTATACCAGAATGTATATATTTGTATTGAGAACAGGGTTCATGAAGGTCATGGACTCGTGGAAAAGTCTTGGACTTGTATAATTATTTTCCATTATTTATTTATTTATATATTGGTGTTTAAGGTCACATATGTCCTCGCAATGGCTAATTTTGTCTGCATTATTTTCAAAAGCCTTTAAAATTTTGGAAAAGATAAAATGCAGTTGGGATTTAAAAAAGCAGAGATGAGAGAGTTATCAGCTTCTTAGCTGATTTCAGAGAATATATTATCAAAATGATGTAAATTTTGCATGCAATAACGTCAGGTGCTAAAACAAGTGGAATTTTTTTTTGTTAAGTTGATGAATGATAAATGAAGCACCTATTGTCATGGATGTTCTTGATTGTATGGCCTGGCAATGTTTGCTACTTGTGGGTTTCCGAGATGGTGTATTGAAGTCTCGACTTCACCTCTGTGTCACCAATGGACTCGTCCAAATGGACTTGTCGATGAATGTGCAGAGACGAGGTCTCGATTTCAATGATCCATCTTGGAAACCCACATGGTGGTAATAACCTATATTGAACAATGAAGACCCATCATTTTTCACTTTTTGCCTTGGAACTATTTTATGAGTGAAATTTTGAGCAACTGCAATTGCACGCTATTCCCAAAAGTCTTTGAAGCAGGCTTGAGCGTAGGATCTTCAAATTTTCTGACACGGCAGCTTTAAGAGAATATGGTGTTCAGCTGACCAACAATTTTTCTGATAGACAACCCAAATTTCCAGGGAGACGACTTACATAAGCTAGGGAGATGACTTACATAAGCTTCAAGCTTTCTGTCGAATCCCTCTTTTACACAGTAATCTACTTTCATTGTTTTGTGTATACTATAGTATCTAGTGTTGTTCAGAACTTTTGTTACCATACTGTTATTATGAAAATGTGTACACATGTCATTTAGTGAATAAATACTGTTTAAACTAAATTTCCAACAGACATGGTTGGGGTTCGAGGGAGCATGGCAAACCACCTCCGGCTACCTCACTAGCTTCGGGCCTGCATTGAAGTGTTAACCCTTTACCCAACACAGCATTTTTTTTAAATAAATTAAATTTCGCATTTTTCGAAAACAAATTTCACAATTTTTCAATAAAACCATACAAATATGGATATCATTAGAACCAGCTTGACTATCTGGTTCTAATGATATCCATAGTTGTGTGGTTTTACTGAGAAAGTTTCGAGATATTTTAGGCAGTGGTAGGCTTATTCTTGTTAATTTTTCAGCCATTTTTGGACACTATGTTAGGTAAAGGGTTAACAAAAGATAGTCTTCTTATTGCAACTATATATATAATAGTGTTTTTATTCACTTCAGATAACTGAGAAGAGTTTTGATGCTGTGACAACACCTTGTACAGACACAAGTCATGCGTTGGAATTGTGTACGCATACTCTGAAGGTTCCTTTGGGTAAACCAGTACAGTTTGTATTGACCAATATTGAACCTAATTATAATCCTCGCAGTAAGTTTTAGTTTTAATTCTTTGTGATATTCTCTTTAACCCTTTACAGTGATATCATATTAAAATTTCAACCTGCAATTTACCCCATAATGCAATTTGGAATTTAACCAATTCAGTCTTGGCTGACAGAGCACTGTTTAGCTGGTAAGAGTGCTAAATTATTTTTGGCTATCAAAATTTGCTGACAGGTCTTTCGCTTGTTACAATTTATGGGAGAGTGCCTACGGTGTAACAAGGAAAATCTTTACAGACTAAATGCTATCACTTTAAAGATAATATGAAACACATCTACTAATTACGAATCCTTTGCGTAGCAGTACCTGCACTTCAGAATAAAGCCCAAATATGTGCTTCCAGCACTCTACCAGTTAACCCTTTACCCAACAAATCGCCCGCATCCACCCGCGTAATATGCAAATTCAGTAGTTGTAAAAATATTATTTTTCAAAAAATTTCAACAAACCCATATCATGTGACCCCTCGTTGGAACGAGCTCGTCGAGCTCGTTCCAACGAGGGGTCACATGATATGGTTTTGTTGAAATTTTTTGAAAAATTTCAAAAAATTATATTTAAAATAATAAATTTTGATATCGTCTGCGTTGGGTAAAGGGTTAACAAGATTGAATTGGTTAAATTCCGAGTTGCACTATGAGAAATTTTGGTGTTTGAAATTTAGGAATTTTGACATCAGTGTGCAAAGGGTTAAAAATTTTGTTCCAGTTCATGTATAGGCAGCTAAGACTATCAGGGTACTCAGAATGTTACATGCAGGTTTACCTGTAGGCTGCATGTTGGGGTACCTGTTCTGTTACAATAAAAAGTCATCAAAATTGAAATTAGGCTGTTAAGAGTTAAATTATTTTGGTTGACATTTTGTCCTTCAAAAGAAAATATATAAGTTTGTAATCCCTCATTGGAATGAGCTCAGTGAGATTGTTCTGAACAATATCATTTGCAAGATGGATAATTAATTTTGTTACCTGACCAATTCAGTCAAGTTGTTTGTTAAGAAATGAGAATTTTAGAAATATGAATTACATATCTGATAGAATGCTAAATTTGTTTTGGTTATCAATATTTGTTCACATGCGATTGTCTTGCTACAGTTCATCGAAGCGTGCCTTTTGGTACTGTCTCATAAATGGCCACATGACCACAATGTTTTCTAGCTAAAATATTCCAACATTTTTGTTGATTCATTCAAATTTTGAAAAGGGTAAAAACAATTTATGAGTGCTCACTGGAAACCTGTGAAGGTGCGATAGCTGTTTGTATGTGTATTACCTGCAGTAACACATGGACATCCACTATCTCTGGATGGTGCATTTGTTATTACTGATAATACTCTTTCCTCTGGTTTCTGTATTTGTGAAATAAAATTTGAGTTGCCAAAAGTAGGGCATACTCCCACCCCATTGGATCTGCTCGTGTTAGGTCTGACCTTTTGTCCATCACCATGAAAATAGCAGGTCCTTTCATATATGTTTCCACTTGTTTTAGTCCCTTGCTTAAAAGATCATTGGTAGCATGGCGGCTCAGTAGGTAGAGATGCAGACTGCAAGCCGAGAGGTTCTCGGTTCAAATCCCACCTGTGGCAACCACGTTGTGACCTTGGGCAAGACACTTAATCCTGATTTCCCACATGGGGGCATGGTGGCATTGTGTACTAAGACATACTGCACGTCGATGGTGCACTTATCTTCAACCAATGCTAACCCTGCGTGTGTGGAGTTAGTACGTTAGGGACCCTGGCAGTTGCTTGCCATTGCTCAGTAGTTATCTCCAAGTACTCCAGCTGCCTCCACCTGTAAAACTGTCTGGCACGAGGTGACCCTGGCTGTCGAAAAAGTGCCGTTAAAACTCCAAAAAACAAATAAATTGTCCCTAGAGTGCAACAAGTCTTTGCACTCAAGGGGTGAAATACACCACGGCCACCCATGCTATTCTGTAGATTATGAGGTCCAAAACATAAACCAAGAACATGAACTTTTGATGGCAAAGAAATAATTACAAAAATAAAATAAAAAAATGCCCGCCCACATGCAATTTTACAAAGAAACCGAGAAACAAGATCTACTTTGTGGGGCCTTATAACTAGAATATAGGAAAATGACCTAATTCCTGTTGATTGTTTACTCCTGTTACTTGAATATTTTTCTCTGGTAGAAAAGTGGCTATTCAGTTAACAGGATTCCACTGTATTCTTCAAAACTCTTCCATATGAAATTCACCCTCCTCCACCAGCCAACCCCCTCCACCCCCTCCCCCCCCCCCTCCACACACACACACACACACACACCTATAGAATTTATTTTCAATGCAACATACTATTCCAACAGGATTTTTTTGTTCAACTTATTTCAGCAACTGGTTGGATGGACCACCCAGTACACTTCCATGGTTACCATTTCACCGTCCTGAAAGTAGGTTTTCCAAAGTATCGTGCTGATGGTGTGGTTGAGGAACAGACACCTGATATAAAATGTCTGGATGAGGAATGTATGGTTACAGGATGGGCTGATGATGCATGGAAAGGTGGAAACATTCCTGGTCTTGATCTTGAGAACAGTAATCTTAAGGATACGGTAATGGTACCTGTTGGTGGCTATGTAGTTGTACGTTTCACAGCAGACAATCCAGGTAAGGCTAACTTTGATATCTTATTCATGAGGTAATTCCAGAAATAATCTGATCCAAAGCTTGTATCGGAAAATATTCTGAAACCTAACTCAATTTACTTATAATTTAACCCTTTACCTAAAAAGTGGCCAGAGCTATTCACAAAAATTGCCATTCAATTCTCATTATATTTTCAATTTTTGCCTCAAAAACATAGCTTATGACCCCTCATTTGAATGAGATCATTGAACTTGTTCCATTGGGGGTCATAAGCTATGTTTTTAATGCAAAAAATGAAAAAAATTACTTATTGAATAATTTTGTTTGAAAGTGTCGTCTGCTTTTCATGTTAGGTAAACGGTTAAAGCAATCAAAAAATGAAACTGGTCTGAAGCATTTCTTGATTATTATTATTGACTAGAAGTCTTTTGTTTAACCCTTTACCCAACGAATTGCCCGCATCCGCCCGCTTAATATGCAAATTCAGCAGTTGAAAAAATATTATTTTTCAAACAATTTCAACAAAACCATATCATGTGACCCCTTGTTGGAATGAGCTCGTCGAGATCGTTCCAACGAGGGGTCACATGATATGGTTTTGTTGAAATTTTTTGAAAAATTTGAAAAAATGATATTTAAAATAATAAATTTTGATATCATCTGCATTGGGTAAAGGGTTAACAAAAGTAATTCTTTTAAATAATAATACTTGAAGTTTTTTTTGCATACATGAATATATTGATTGCCACATACTTATTACGAGAGCTTCCATACAAAGGATATATGAAAAAAAAATGGTATTTCTGCATAATGAAAATTATGGTTTTTGTCAAATAATCAACATTTTTCTCTAATTAGACATTCTGTAGAACGTTTCATGAAGATTTTTCTGACTCGGCCGATATTCGGAATATGGAAATTGACAAACTGACATTTTTTTGAAATTTGAGATGTCATGGTCAAATGTGTGTCAAAATACTCACCCAAGTTTCTGACTGGTAGATGGGTTGAAAATGGAGTCACCTATTTTAAAAGAAGGCCAAAGATCAGGCTATTGCAGGGCTCAAAATGTACACCTGTCTGCCTGTCGCCGACAGGTGTTTGTCGCCATGTGACAGGTAGAAAAAGTGGTTACCTGTCGCCGGCGACAGGTGAGCACAAATATCTGGCAACGCACGAAAAGGGACAAAAATGGCATTGTTTGTGCCAGGTATATTTCTATTGTCAATAAGCATCAGTCAGTCTTAAAATGTTCAACTAAAGATCAACAAATGTTTAAGAAGCACTTACCATTCCCACTCGTATGTTGCTCGCACGGCGGGCTTCCACTGTCAGATACCTTTTGTTCAGGTAGTTTTATGGAGGTGACGGGTAGAAAATATATTTACCTGTCGCCTGTGACAGGTGGAAAATTTTCAACATTTCGAGGCCTGAGCTATTGGGGTGATTCATTCCATAAATATTCAGGTCTTTTCTTTGCAAGTTTAATATTGAATATTACTAGAATGGCTGTTCTCTGCATTATACAGTACAGTCACTGTGGACTCGTAATCCATGTATAGTTGGTGGTGTCCATGTAATAAAGATCATCATCAGGAAAATTTTAATTAATGAAGCACCACCTGCATTCCTCCTCGTTAACAATTAGGGTTATGTATTAAGGATACAGTGCAGTTCAGGATCGAACCATTGACCAAAAGATACAATATACCAAATATCAAGAGATTTTGACTGGCAAGATCTGAAGAAAATTTTGAAATAAATTTCCTCATATTGCACCAAGTTAAAATTCAGGTTCCCATTGCGAGCCCAAATATGAACCTAGGAACTTGTTTTGAACAAACCTGAATCTGACCCCTTTAAGGATGTTGTATACCAAGTATCAAAAGATTCTGATAGGTTGTTCTGGAGTTGATTTAAAAAAAAAAATGTGCGTGCTAACAGAATTATGCCCCTGTTGACATGGCAACCTTAATTGAATAAAGTTGTTGGTGCGGTGGCTCAGTAGGTAGAGGTGCAAGCTGCAAGCCGAGAGGTCCTCGGTTCGAATCCCACTTGCGGCAACCGTGTTGTGTCCTTGGGCAAGACACTTCACCCCCATCACCCACGTGGGGCACGGTGACGCTGTGTACTAAGGCATACTACACGTCGATGGTGCACCTGTCTTCAACCAGTGCTAACCCTGCTTGTGTGGAGTTAGTGTGTTGGAGAGCTAACAGTTGCTCAGTGGTTCTCTCCGGGTACTCCAGCTTCCTCCACCCGTAAAACTGTTGTGGTCATCAGAGCCATTGTGCAGAAATATGTGACCTTAAACACCAACATATAAATAAATATTGAATAAAGTTGAATTGACATGTGATAAGGAGCATGCATATCAAGTTTGGTTCAATTCAGCCCATTGGTTTATGAGAAGTCAATAATGTAAAGTTCACGCCAGACGAATGATGGACAATGGACAGAAAGTGATCACTAAAGTTCCCCTTGAGCTGTGCTCAGGTCAGCTAAAAAATACTCTTTGTTTAAATTCACATTTAAAAAATACTATCACACTCAACCAGTTAACTAATACAGTGGAGTCCACTTAATTGTATATCTTAACTGAATAACACTGTTAACTGAATATAATTTCCCAACACAAACCCATTTACCATACTTCCAATACAAATTTGACCTGTTAATTGAATATAGGTTATTAAGTCAACTCCTGTTAATTGAATAAAAAATCTTGTAACCTGTCGAATTATCCCGACACTCCCCATTTTTCCTTTGTTTATAGACCTATTTGGCCTCAGTAATCCAATGCAGGCATTTAATCTATTATATCTTGTTTGACGGAGCTCATAGAGCTCTGTCAAACAAGATATTATAGAATAAATGCTAAGTTCGTCTCTAGAATACATGAAAGTGACACAATGTCTGTTAATTGAATACTCCTGATAAATGAATAATTTTCATTGGCAAAGTGGCTATTCAATTAACAGGGTTCCACTGTATCTATATTCGTAACCCTAAGTTTGCTCAAAGCTCAATATGAAACTATATATGAAACTCTTTATTAGATTTGATTTTCTTTCCCAGAAGTACCCATTATCAAGCTCAGCAGCCATGGCTTCAAACTTGGCTGATATGACACCAATCTCAGTCGATATGAACCAAGCTGGGGGCGCGGTGGCTCAGTAGGTAGAGGTGCAGGCTGCAAGCCGAGAGGTCCTCGGTTCGAATCCCACCTGCGGCAACCGCGTTGTGTCCTTGGGCAAGACACTTCACCCCCATTGCTCATGTGGGGGGCACGATGACGCCGTGTACTAAGGCGTAGTGCACGTCGATGGTACGCATGTCTTCAACCAATCTAACCCCGCCTGTGCTGCAGTGCGGAATTACGATGTTGGGGAGCTGGCAGCTGCTCGTCCTTGCTCGGTGGTTCTCTCCGGGTACTCCGGCTTCCTCCACCCGTAAAGCTGTCACGGTCATGATTAGCCATTGTGCATAAATATGTGACCTTAAACATCAATAAATAAATAAATATAATATGAACCAAGCTAGAATTGTCCCCCTTGATGCATTATCATTTACCAGGTGCTACCATTTTGTTTACATTGAAAACATTATTTGTGCTGGTTTAATAAATATAGAGGTTATTACTTGGTTAGTTTCATATCAGCCAAGGTATCAGCCCTTTGTGGCTTTACATCAGGCTCCAACCTTAGGTCTTTGGATGAAATGTAGTTACCTCAGGCTGATATCCCAGCCGATATGACACTAAACAAGTTATAACCTATAACAAAAGTATGAAGAAGTTTCAGAAATTGTCTAAAAGGCTTCTGCATATGACTTGAATGCAAGCCTGGAAATAAGCAGACCGTCATCTGCAGAATGAGGTGTCCAGAGGGTAAATTTTGTGATGCTCTCCTGCACAGCAGGGTAGCGTTACCAAATTCACCCTCTGTGACCCTTAATATAAATCAAGGTCTCAGGCCTAAACAGAAAGAAGTACCCAGAGGATAAAGTCGGGGATTCTTGCCCACTGTATGGGATGGCATCAGCAAATCCTCCCTCTGGGGACCTCATTCTGCAAATGACAGATTGCGTATTTCCCAGCTTGCTTGAAAGATTCACACAGACAGAATTTACTTGTTTATTATTCAGGATACTGGTTAATCCACTGTCACACTGAAAAACACATGTCAAGTGGTATGGCTATGATTTTACAAGTTGGAGATGAAGATGAAATGGTACCACCCCCACCTGGAATGCCTAACAAATGTGGAGATTTTGAATGGGATGGATCTTTTGATTACCTCAAGAAAGAGAAGAAAGAGAAGAAAGAGAAATCAGGTAACATACAGGGTGTTTATGTCGTTTTGAAATTCCTCAACTAATAGAGTGTTAGAAGCCAGGGCTCTTCTGAAAAGTGCTGAAAGCCATTTTATCGACTTTAACCCTTTACCCAACGCAGACGATATCAAAATTTATTATTTTAAATACCATTTTTTTAATTTTTTCAAAAAATTTCAACAAAATCATATCATGTGACCCCTCATTGGAACGAGCTCAATGAGCTCGTTCCAATGAGGGGTCACATGACAGGGTTTTGTAGAAATATTTTGAAACATTTAATTTTTTCAGCTGCTCAATTTGCATATTACGTGGGCGGATGCGAGAGATTCGTTAGGTAAAGGGTTAAACTGTGTGCATTACTTCACCGTTTGTGCAGCAGTAGTTCTATAAATGTTCATATAAAATTGTTTTGTTACAATAAATAGTAACAAAACAATTATTAATGAACAAAATCTTGCTGAACTAAGGTTCCCCTTGCTGTCAGCTTTATATTTTTGGAAAAAAATACTCATGTTACAAATCACCTTTAAAAAATAATTTAGCACTCTTCCAGTTAAGAAGTATGAAAATTTGTGTCAGTCTGGAAAAGGACTTGAAAAGTAGGAAAAAATGGCATTTAAGCCTTTACCCAACGAATCGCCCTGGGAGTGCGGTGGCTCAGTAGGTAGAGGTGCAAGCTGAGAGGTCCTCGGTTCGAATCCCACCTGCGGCAACCGCGTTGTGTCCTTGGGCAAGACACTTCATCTCCATTGCCCACGTGGGGGCACGGTGGCGTTGTGTACTAAGGCGTACTGCACGTCGATGGTGCACTTGTCTTCAACCAATGCTAACCCTGCTTGTGTGGAGTTAGTATATTGGGGAGCTGACAGTTGCTCGCTGTTGCTCGGTGGTTCTCTCTGGGTACTCCAGCTTCCTCCACCCGTAAAACTGTCACGGTCATGATTAGCCATTGTGCATAAATATGTGACCTTAAACACCAATAAATAAATAAATAACGAATCGCCCGCATCTGCCCGCGTAATATGCAAATTCAGCAGCTGAAAAAATATTATTTTTCGAAAAATTTCAACAAAACCATATCATGTGACCCCTCTTTGGAACGAGCTCGACGAGCTCGTTCCAAAGAGGGGTCACATGATATGGTTTTGTTGAAATTTTTTGAGAAAAATTAAAAAATGCTATTTAAAATAATAAATTTTGATATCGTCTGCGTTGGGTAAAGGGTTAAGCCTTAAGGCCATTGAAAAAGTATGAACATTTTTTTTTTAAACAAACTTCAACCCTCTCTACACTGATCTCCAAAGATCAAAATTTCCACCTGCAAATTTTTCCCATCATGCAACTAGGAATGTAATCAATTCACTCACTGATCTCTGTCAAATAAAATTTCTGGTTGCATTATGGGAAAAATCTCCAACTTGAAATTTTGGTATTTTGACTTCAATGTGTAGAGGTTTAAATCATTTGAAATAAAAAAAACACCATTACAATACCTAGGAATTTAAGGCCTTTGTCTTCTCTTAACAAGTAGCTTTGCTGAAACACACGAATATGAAAAAATTATATTCTAGCAATATTGTTTTAAAAAAAACAAAAAATGTTCCTTTGTGTTACTGAATCTTTATCAAAACAAGGTGAGTAAAATATAATGCACTTAAACTTAAGGTAAAACTCTATTTACCCAAAACAAATTTTGTCAGATGCCCTCCCCCCACTCTCCCCCCCCCCCCTCCTTTTCACTGGGGGTGATGTAGATCTATGAAAATTCCAACTAGGGATGTATACTTAAAGTGGTGAACCCCATCATCTCCCAGTCCTCCCCACAAGGAGGAAATTGAAGTAACCAATTAAAATATCTATCTTTAGCACTGTTCAGTTGATCCATTTTCTGTGAGTACAATGTGATGTCTCCATCACCTGACCCTTTAACCTTCATTGATGAAGTATATCAGAGGTATAACTTTGCTCTGCAAAATACACCACCTGTAAGGCAAGTGAAAGCATAATCGTAAATCCCAGATTTCCGAGTAATCCTCAAGTACTGGCAAGCCACAAATAACAATCAGAAAAGGTTTAAGATACATTTATTTGAAACTGAATCGGTGTTTGAATCAGTGATTTTAGAGAAGTGAGAAAAGGTTATCCAATAAAATTAGGGATAACATTTGGAGGAATCTAACGCAGGGTTATCTAATTTGTTCATCCCTGCATAGTGTTATGTGTGATAACATCCACTATCTATTGTAATGGGTATCCATGTATTATCGTGGACAGTACTCCAAGCACACAGCTAAATATCCTGCACAGGTCTCCTATGTATGAGTCATTATAAATTGGCTTCCAGTAAGAGGGGTATGCTCACCCCAAATCGCAACTACCCACAGTTGAAATTTGGTGCCCCACCAAATTCAAAATCCCAGATAACCAGTGTTCAGTGTATATATCCACTGAGAGTTGCAAAGGCATGGGTCCCATACAAGTTTCCACTGACTTTTTATCCATCAACCTTTGCATCATTCCATCATTTGCAGGGGTACAGGGTGGGGTGGGTGGATAGATTACTTATTTGTTTACCTTGATTTTCATTGTATATATTTATTTCTTTTATAACAGAAGATTCAATGAAGCTGGATGTAGCTCGTCCTGGAATAACAACAGCAATGGCCAGTGGAAACGTAATGATCATTGTTGCTGTGAGCGCAGCAAATGTCCTGATCTTGATTGCAACACTCACTGTTGCTTACTTGATGAAGAAACGCAAGAATGATGGCTACAAAAGGATTGACTCGCCATTTAGAAACAACCAAAATGAAAAGTCAGGACTATTAAGACCTTGAAAACATTTATTTGCAAATTGTTCTAAGATGTGAAAATGATTATTAACTCTCAGGACACTGATATCAAAATACCAAAATCAAGCAGCCAGTTTTCCCCATAATGAAACAAGAAATTTAATCGATTAAATATTCTTCAACACAACTAAGATTTTAAGTAATTCAGTCTTGTTTGACAGAGCTCAATGAGCTCTGTCAAACAAAATTAAATTGGTTAAGTTTCTAGTTGCATTATGGGAAAGATTTGCATAGGGTTACAATTAAACTGAATTTTACATACAGAAGATATAAGGCTATTAAATTATAATTCTTGTTTCCCACGCACCTCCTTCATCATTAAAAATATGTCTCATAATTCCCTTTTTCACCTTGTAATTAGTGTCGAACTGATTACCAAAAATGGCTGCTGACCTGGTTATTTGTGCTCACAATCGGCCAATTCTGATGCCGATTCCAATGGTAATACCCTGCACTACTATAGACAAGTCGAAGCTCACAAAGAGCTTCATTAAACTGAACATATTTACAGTGTTTGCAGTCCGTTCACTACTAGATAAGTCAAGACATGAAAGAACTACATTAAATTGAACATATTTCACAGTGTTAAACTTCGTTGACTCGGGATCCAGTAAAATGACGATTCACACACACTTGGGCATTAAACGTGGCTCGCAGAGCCACGTTTACCACTCAAGTGCACTCTACTGGTAATTTTTACTGCGACCTGAGTCAATGGAATGCAACCATCACTTTTTCCAGTATGAACTGGCGATTGACGCAAGTACGCTCAATTGCAAGGTTTACCTGTCGTTTTAACTTGTATATCCCGCAAAGGGGCATTTAGAGAAATTAAGAATACACATTGTGGTGGTTTTTAATGGTATCCTTGACATCATTTTACATTAACCCTTTACCCAATGTAGAGAATATCAAAATTTATTATTTTAATTACTATTTTTTTAAATTTTTCAAAAACTTTCAACAAAACCATATCATCGAGCTCGTTCCAATGAGAGGTCACATGATATGGTTTTGTCGAAATATTTTTTTTTTAAATATTTTTTTCAACTCCTCAATTTGCAAATTACGCGGGCGGATGCGGGCGATTCGTTAGGTAAAGGGTTAACAATTGAACAATTGCAGAAGATAATAAAATGCATGTTATGAATAATCACAAAATGCTTGGCAACAATCAGCTGAACCCATGTTCCAGGGACCGTTGCTGTTGTCATCCGATTCCCCACAATCAGCTGATTGTGGTGGCTGGTTCCGATCATCGGTTGAACACTACTTGTAATCTCTTCACTAATACTATTTTGCACTTGTACGACAAAAAATTAAGTCCAATGTTTCAATCTTTGATAAAAGCAGCTTTCATTCTCATCCCCCATCCCTGAATGATCCGAGAAAGTCGAGCAGTGCTTCTTTATTGTGATAGGTAAATTCTGTTTTACAGGTAAAATAGGACCCAGTAACTAACCAGCCCATGACATGGAAGTCCTCTAAAGTATACAGTTTAGGTATGAATGATTGGTTAAATAGGACATTTTACTTGAGCTGTGGTAATTATATAGCCACAGATGCCGAAAATGACCTTAAACAACTATAAATAACCCACAGATGTATGGAACTAACAAAATCTATTAAGCAGCATCAAGCGATCTGATGCCAAAAGCAATTTTCTTCAAATCCTTTACTTAAAATGAAAAGCAGATGATAATACAGTGTAGCCCACTTAATTGGATATCTCTTAATCGTATATCCCTGTTAATTGAATATAATTTCTCAACACAAAACCATTTACCATACCTTCAGTACAAATTTGATCTGTTAATTGCATATGGGTTGTCGAGTAAACTCCTGTTAATTGTGTAAAAATTTTTGTATTAAGTCGAAAAAAATTGCTGGGACACGCACCAAATTCCCCTTATTTATCAATCTTGTTGGCCTCATACATCCATTACAGACATTTATTCTATCATATCTTGTTTGACAGAGCTCTAAGAGCTCTGTCGAACAAGATATAATAGAATAAATGCTCAGTTTACACCCAGAACACAGAAAATCACCAAATCCCTGTTAATTGTATAATCCTGTGAAATGAATAATTTTCACTGGCAAAATGGATATTCAATGAAAAGGATTCTACTGTACTTGCAAAAAAACTGTTTTGAATAGCCAAAAATGTTGCTTCAGAATTATAATAGATTCCAAACATTAATTACAGGAAAAACCTGGAGCTTCATTAATTAAAATTTTGCTGCTGATGATTTTTATTACCTGATAAACACATGCATGGGAATTACTGCCCACGTATGGATTATGACCAGTCCACAGCAGCTGTACTGTAGCTTATGACACCCTCAACAGATCAAGCTCATTGAACTTGTTCTATTGAGGGGTCATAAGCTATGTTTTGAGACAAGAAATGAGAAAATAAATTTAAATGGTGATTTATGAATAGCACTGGCCTTGTCCATTACAACAGGCAAAGGGTTATTTTTTTTTGATTATTTTAGTGGATGAGGCAACATCAAATGTATGATAATCAGAAATGTTATTGACATGCTTCACCTTTTATTGAAAAATTTCTTCAATAATATCAACTGTTGCTGAGGTGGAAAGGCTACTGGTACCCCATTCCACCCCAGTATTTGATCATTGATAAAAATGACCACTCCCTTTTATAAGAGCACATACTTCTATTTATATGAGTGTGCTTTGGCTCATTGGTTAAATTCATGGACTTCAGATCGAAAAGTCAGAGGCTCGATCCTGACAAGCATCATCTGAGTTGTGTCCTTGGACGAGACACTTAATCCCACTTGCAAAAGGGTGGGGGGAGCACTAAGGTGTATTGTCTGTCAGACTTGATATGAGCCGAGGGAGTGTGGCGGCTCAGTGGTAGACTGTTGGACTTCTATGCTAGAGGTCCCAAGTTTGATCCCCATCTGGGGCGGCCCGCGTTGTGTCCTTGGGCAAGGCACTTTATCCCGATTGCCTACATGGGGGAAAGATGATGCAGTGTACTGAGGCGTACTGCAAGTTGATGGTGCACATGTCTTCAACCACTGTAACCCTGCATGAGCGGAGCTTGAACAGAGTTAGAATGTTGAGGAGCTGACAGTTGCTTGTCGATGCTTGGTGGTTTTCTCTGGGTACTCCGACTTCCTCCACTCGTAAAACTGTCACGGTCATGATTAGCCATTGTGCATAAGTATGTAACCTTAAACACCAATAAATAAATTGATATGAGCCTGGCTGTTGAAAGTGCCATCAACCCCTAACACTCTGGTAGTGCAACAGAGTTTTCTCCAATCACTCTGTTTTTCTCAAACAATGTTTAACTTTTGAATTTAACCAATTATATCACTGAGCTCTGTCAAACCAGGTATATTTGGCTAAATATCAAACTGCATTATGGGAAATACTTATTGATGAAAACTTTGCCATTTTGACATCAGAGTGCAGAGGGTTAATCCTCAGTAAATGAATAATTAAATATGTAAATAACTAACTAAATAAATAAATATTTTGTTCACATTAGCTAGGAACATATGATTACGAGATAACATAGTGTTTTTGTACTGGGCAGGAAGGTCTCCCTACAGCAGGCAAAGTGTTAAATACCCCCCCCCCCCCCCATCCCCATCACCCACCAAAAAAATTTTTAAAAATCCTCTACTTAACAAACTTTGTTGGTTTCTGCCCTTCAAATATAAGCTCTTAATCCTTAACAGCTTGTATGACTGAGCTCAATGAGCTTTGGCAAATAATACCTATTGCATTTAATACTCACCTATGATCAAAGTATAGGAAATTAACAAATTCTGGTTCGCTGAATAATCTTGTTGATCAAATATTAATCACTGTCAGAATAGGATTCTAATTTTATGTAACTTCTTAACCCTTTACCCAACGAATCGCCCGCATCCGCCTGTGTAACATGCAAATTCAGCAGTTGAAAAAACATTTTTCAACAAGTTTCAACAAAACCATATCATGTGACCCCCCATGGTCACATGATATGGTTTTGTTGAAATTTTTTGAAAAAATTTAAAAAATAATATTTAAAATAATAAATTTTGATATCGTCTGCATTGGGTAAAGGGTTAACAGTATTTCATAGTGTCTTAATAAATCTATGCAGTTCTATTTCTTTGTTGATTTATTTTCTACTTCCACCCTGCTGTATTGCCCCCAGAAAATTGTATTTTATTCCCCCCCCCCCCCCCCCCAAAAAAAAGAAAAAAAACAAAACCCACAGGTATAATTATATAAATACAATATTGGGAAAGTTGGGGAAAACAATATAGGGGAAATTCATTACCAATGAAAATCACAGCCAGTGTGGTTGGCAACTTTTGGGTAATAGGTATTGCTTGTTTTTGATTGCCACTGTACATGTATTGACATGAAATGACTGGAAATCATTGCTAAAGCACTTGTGTCGCTGAATTGCAAGGGGGGGGGGGGGGGGGGGGGCTGCGAGGTGCAATTGCATTTTACCAAGTGACACTCTCTCATTCAAGATCCTCTGCTGATATCCCTAAATGATGCCTTCTTGGTACATAGATACCTGATCACATCTGACCAGTTAGACAGGTTGGTTTTGGTGAATTTTTTTTCTTATGGGAGTTTAATGACACTTTTGACAGGATCACCTCGTGTCTGACAGTTTTATGGGGGTAGAAGATGGAGTACCCAGAGAAAACCACAGTAGCTGCAAGCAACTGTCAAACTTCCCAACATACTAAGCAGGATTAGCAATGATTGAAGACAAGTGCATCATCGACGTGAGGTAGACCTAAGAACAAAGCACCACCGTGCCCCATGTGAGCAATCTGGATTGAGTGCCTTGTCCTGGCGGGGATCAGGACCTTTTGGTTTCAATTCCAGTGCCCTAATCACCAAGTCACCGCGCTCAATTCTTTTCGGTGAATTATTCACTTGGTTAACTTCCATGAAATTTTTGACAGAAATCAGAAACCTGAAGCATCGCTATACCTATGCCACAATTGTGATATTTTCGGAGAATTTAATTGTCTTGACATCTGTTTCAAGAAGGAATATCTCCCCACCTAATATGGAATTTATTTATTGGTGTTTAACAACATCTCGTGTCAGACAGTTTTACGGGTGGAGGAAGTACAGAGAGAGAAACATTGAGCAACTGTCAGGCTCCCCAACATCCTAACTCCACACAGGCAGGGTTAGATTTGGTTGAAGACAAGTGCACCATCGACATGCAGTATGCCTTAGCACACAATGCCACCATGCCCCCAATGGGCAATGGGGGTGAAGTGTCTTGCCCAAGGACACAAATTGTGGTTGCCACAGGTAGGATTCAAACTGAGGACCTCTCAGCTTGCAGCCTGCATCTCCACTTACTGAGCCACCACACTACCAATGATCTTTTAGAAAAGGGACTAAAACAAGTGGAAACATATATGAAAAGACCTGCTATAATCATGGTGATGGACAATAGGCCAGACCTGACATGGGCAGATCCAAGAGGATGGGGGTATGCCTTATTTGGCAACTAAAATTTCATTTCACAAATACAGAAACCAAGATATCTCCCCACCTGACATGGAAAAAATTCTCTTTATCTAACACAACTAGACACATCACTTGCAGAAAAGTTCTCATTTCTCCCTCAAATACACAATCTAATATGGCCCTCAATAAGCTCATTCAAATGAGGGGTCATAAGGTATGTTTTGGAGGAAAACTTTGAATAAAGAATAAAATTTGAATGCTGATTTTTTGTGAATACAGTGTTCTTTGTGGTCCTTGAAACCTTAAATTGAAGAATAGGTTTTCAAGGCCTTGGAAATACTTGATATTTGTGCATCAGCCTTAAAACTGTTTGACTTTTAAGGAAGCTTCAAAGATTTCAACTCATACAAGTCTGTGAAATTAAAGAGAATTTTTTTAACATTAAAAGTTATCAAGACTTGTGTCCTAACAGTTGTTTTTAGTCAAGTGACATCTGCCTGAAAAGGCAGATGACACTTGAAGAAAAACGACTGCTCTTGTCAGTTATATGACTTTTCTTGTTCACTATCAGTCGAACGTCTGTGTGAGTCCTCGCTGAGTGAGCAGAATCCAGCTTCAGGGAAGTGAAGCAGTGCTTCTTTACTGTGGTAAACAAGCTCTGTTTCGCTGGTAAAATAGGATCCAGTCATTAATGCTTGGGGTGCGAGTCCTCTAAAATAGGCATCATGGGATATAAACAATTGACTGACCTTAACTTTATCTCCATGTTGTGGTCATCATTAGCCATTGTGCATAAGTTTGTCACCTTAAACACCAATAAATAATCAAAAGTCTTACTCAATGTATATATGCACATAGCTTGGAATGGTCTCAAAATTTGTCTAAAATGTTCTTTAAAATGGCTTGAAAGAGTCCTTCAGTGTCCTGTATTAACCACATCCTGAAGACAATCAACCCTGTGAAGCGCAGTGGCCGTATATGGCCATTATCTCTTGTGAAGGGTTAACATTTAGGCCAAATTTGTTTATTTATTGGGGTTTAGCACCACTTTTAACATCCAAGGTCACATCATATTGGATAGTTTTATGGGTGGAAGAAGCCGGAGTACCAAGAGAGAACCATCAAGCAGACCGGAGCAACTGTCATGACTCTCCAACTTGTGAACTCTGTAGAGTTACCACCGGTTGAAGGCAAGTGTACCATCAAAATGCAGTGTGCCTTAGTACAAGTCCAATGCATTAACCACAGAGCCACCATGCTCCACAAATTGAAAACTATGGGGCATGTGCCACCGCTCTCCCAACATTTTCCAAAACTACTTGAGAGGGAAAGAGAGAGTTTTGCTTTGTACAAGTCCAATGCTCTAACGACTCAATCACCATACTCCTCAAATTGAGAACTGAGGGCATGGGGCATGTTCCCTAGCTCCTCCCAACATTTTCCAGAAATACGTGTGAGAGAGAGTTTAGCCTCAGGTCAAGTCCAATGCTCTAATCACTGACCCACCATGCTCCTCAAATTGAGAACTGGGGCATGTTCCCCAGCCCCACCCAACATTTTCCAGAAATACTTGTGAGAGAGAGTTTAGCCTCAGTACAAGTCCAATGCACTAATCACCGACCCACCATGCTCCTCAAATTGAGAACTGAGGGCATGGGGCATATTCCCCCACCCCACCCAACATTTTCCAGAAATACTTGTGAGAGAGAGTTTAGCCTCAGTACAAGTCCAATGCTCTAATCACCGACCCACCATGCTCTTCAAATTGAGAACTGGGGCATGTTCCCCAGCCCCGCCCAACATTTTCCAGAAATACGTGTGAGAGAGAGTTTAGCCTCAGTACAAGTCCAATGCTCTCATCACTGACCCACCATGCTCCTCAAATTGAGAACTGGGGCATGTTCCCCAGCCCCGCCCAACATTTTCCAGAAATACTTGTGAGAGAGAGTTTAGCCTCAGTACAAGTCCAATGCACTAATCACCGACCCACCATGCTCCTCAAATTGAGAACTGGGGCATGTTCCCCAGCCCCTCCCAACATTTTCCAGAAATACGTGTGAGAGAGTTTAGCTTCAGTACAAGTCCAATGCTCCAACACTGAACCAACATGCTCCTCAAATTGAGAACCGGGGACATGTGCCCCCCAACCCCCGTAACATTTTCCAGAAATATTTGAGAGGAAGAGAGTTCATACCAACATTATCTTTGCCAAGCCATCATTGTAATCTTAGTGGTAATTAGCAGGAAGGGGCTTCACACTCTTTGAGATATGACCAAAGCTGCCTTTGTTTGATTTGTCTCTACCATAGACTTTAAAGGCTTCATAATTAGATCAGTCGTATTTAATAAAGTTCTCCATCAGGACGAAACAATGTTTCAGTCCGATGGAGAAATTTGTTAACCCTTTACCTAACACAAAAGCCTGAAGACACC
The DNA here is from genome assembly GCA_031216915.1 of Pictodentalium vernedei. NCBI lineage: Eukaryota > Metazoa > Mollusca > Scaphopoda > Dentaliida > Dentaliidae > Pictodentalium > Pictodentalium vernedei. The sequence continues at coordinate 426,923,590 of CM062289.1, read as the reverse complement.
TGCAAACAAATTTCTTGAAAAACTAATTTGTTTTATTTTTTGTGTCAAAAACATAGCTTATGACCACTCATTGGAACAAACTCATTCCAATGAAGGGTCAAAAGCTATGTTTTTGAGACAAAAAATAATGAAAATTGAATGGTGATTTCTGTAAATAGCACTGGCCTGTTTTAGCCATTGCTTTGGGTAAAGGGTTGAATATGGAGCCAAAATGTACATTTTTCTCAGTATAGAGATATGCGAGTCCCAAGCATAGCTTTGTGTATTTTATCACGCACCTATTAATATAAAACATGAGGTTTCCACTGTTCTGCCTGTATGATAAAAATAAAGTTGTATCGCACATGTGGTGAAACAAAACACGTTCGATTTCATTTCCAACGTAAACAGAGAAGGAACCCGTCTAAATAAATCACATCATCATCGGTCGAATGCACCAGAGTCAAGATCGCTTGGAAATTCCATGTTCCTCATTTAGATTTGTTCACCCGGGATATTTAAACAATCAGATTCGAGTAAAGAAACTTCAAAATAAAAATAACATTCTGACTGCTTGTTCCTTGACAAATACTTTCCACAACTTGTCATATAATGATGGAGTGTGGTAAACTTAGTAGCTATTTGAAAGGTTTTTGTTGTGTTATTCCCTGCAGTTTAGTCAGTATCTGAAGTTCAATCATCGTGACTGTGACACTGATAGCTGACAAATGGTTTCTACCAATGGAATGTCGTAAAAATTAAAAAGCAAATTAGGGTTGGTACCTTGCCCATTAACCCTTTACCCAACGAATCGCCCGCATCCGTCCGCGAAAAATGCAAATTCAGCAGTTGAAAAAATATTATTTTTCAAAACATTTCAACAAAACCATATCATGTGACCCCTCGTTGGAACGAGCTCGTTGAGCTCGTTCCAACGAGGGGTCACATGATATGGTTTTGTTGAAATATTTTGAAAAATTTGAAAAAATGATTTTTAAAATAAGAAATTTTCATATCGTCTGCGTTGGGTAAAGGGTTAACAGTGATGTCTTCTTGGCAACGAAGGAAAAGCAGAAATTATCAGCTAAAAAAAGAGCTTTTAGTTCAATATTCATGTTGGCTGGTTGTTACATGGGAGGTGTGTGATAAATACAGTACCGCACATATGTTTCAATGGGTTAAAAATTATCGCACTCGATTGCTTTGGCCCAGGATATCACTCAATGAGATATATTAGTGTGTGGATGTCTTAGTATGACCCCCCCCCCCCCCCCCCCCCCCAATCTACAAGAAGGAAATGCTTCCTATGTCCACATTTATAAAACACAGTATTTGACCTGTATACATCACTCTTATTGTTTTTCTTGAGCAATGGTCTGTTTAATCAGGCCCTAATGGGGAGACATTGGTTGTTAGTTTTTTCTACTAGAAAAGGGCCTTTCCCCAACAACTTTGACAACTAAAAAGGGGAGGGGGTGATACCCTTTTTACGAAATGGTGTTCCGGTGTACCTGGACTTCTCATTTTTAAGTGCCCATTTGCACAATACTGCACCCGAATGGATCACCTCATCCAGTTTAGTCTAATGGCGCTGGGGTATGTTTTAGATTGAAATACAATCTGAAGACCATTAACTCATAGATGCTATTTCCACATTTTGTCAATTTTGGTGTCATAATAGGCAGCTATGGGGTAAACTAATAAGACATATTCTTAGTACCAGGCCTTTAACCTTTTACCCAGTGCAGACGATATCAAAATTTATTATTTTAAATATAATTTTTTCAAAGAATTTCAACAAAACCATATCATGTGACCCCACGTTGGAACAAGCTCGTTCCAACGAGGGGTCACATGATATGGTTTTGTTGAAATTGTTGGAAAAATAATATTTGCTAAATTTGCATATTACGCGGACGGATGCAGGTGATTTGTTGGGTAAAGGGTTAAATTCTTCACAACTAATGACAGTAAACGCTGTGCCCAAATAAGATAATTTCGCCCAAATTATGCAGAGTTTGAAACTTTATCCAAAGTTTAGCAGTGTTTTGGCAATATATATAGTTTAGCTAGGTTTCCCCGATGTTTGCAGTATAGCTTAGAGCTTTTCTTCGAATCAAACAATACAACAGATAAACAATTTTTATAAAAACCGCTATTAAAGCAGTTGTGTGGGGTAAAGGCTATCACCATAGAAAAACAATCGGCATTGACAGTGTCGTAGACGGTGATTGCTTTACTGTGGCAAATTCTATAGGATCATGCACTTAAAGCTTGAGATCAATTATATTCACGTTTGCGGCATTTCTCGGTAGACGCTATGTGTAATTTACATTCAAATAGGACTTTGGCTCGACACTGGGAAACTAAGAAGCCTTCTCGAGTTAGTCGAGTAAACTTACTTCAAAGGGTGGTGGGAACCAGTGACGACGGTGAAGACCTATAACAAGGGGTTGTAAACTATCATTTTAAGATGGGGGACCTAAAACCCAAAACAGACGCCAAGAAGAAGAAAATACCAGTGCTTTTTCTCCAACCATGCAGGCCACATCCATATTTGCCAATGTGCCCAAATTAGACTGATCTAAAGGTCTGCTTAGTAGATCACAGTTTTCTCTAGATAAGTCTTGGCGGTCTATATAGGCAACATAGACTTGCATAGACACAACTGCTAAGTTACTGAACATAAACCAGGGCTTATATTTCATCTAAATTTGGGAGAATCCACTTGGATTCTTGCAAAAATGGTTGCGAGAGTCCATACCTGTTTTGTGCGTCCCAGAATTCCATGAGGCCACCTTTGCTGAACCTGTTGTATATTGATAATACATGTTAACCCTTTACCCAACACTGCTTTTTAATTTTTAAAAACTGAAACTGAATTTGATAATTTTTTAAAACATAAACATTATGTTCCAATAAAACCTTACAAATATGGATGTCATTGGAACCGACTCCTAGAGCCAGTTCCCATGACAACCATATTGTACAATTCAAACGACAAAGTATCAGGATATTTCAGGTCATGTTAGCCTTGTATTGGTCAATTTGCTTCTGCTATGTTAACTGGTAGAGTGCTGGAAGCCCATATTTGGGCTTTACTCCAAAGCACAGGTACCGTGACATAAAGGCTTCATATTCATTGGCTATGCTTCATATTATCTTTGAAGTGATATTATTTAGTCTGTTAGAATTTGCCTTGTTACAATTAATGGGAGAGTGCCCACAGGCACTCTCCCATTAACTGTAACAAGGCAAAGACAATTGAACAAATTTCGATGGCAAAAATAATTTAACACTCTACCAGTTAAGAAATGGTTAAAATTGACTTGATTTTTTTCATGTGAATACTAGCACAAGTGCAACGAGAATCTAGATTGGATTCTCGCTGATTTTGTTGCGTGAATCGATTCTCATCAAATTGTAAGCCCTGATAAACTGTTATAGTGTGGAAAAAATGTATTAATTATATCTAGATCTTTAAGGGTTAACTTACAGGCACCTAAATTGATCAAGAAGGTAAGGATTTGTTAAAAAACATTGTTTTGTTACAATTTTTTGGAAAGTGCCTATAGACACTCTCCAATAAACTGTAACAAAACAAATCCATATGAACGAAGAATCGATAACTTTGCATTAAAGGTGACAGCAAACAAACAATGAAAGGCCTTTATTGGGTGTGCGTTTAAAACCCCCTTGTTGGGATGGTCCACCCCCACCCCTTCAGGGAAACTGCCTCCTTTATTGTTGGCTGATGCAGGGATACCCTAAACCCCCTTCCCACCCTCCTTTCAAGAAACAGAAGCCCCATTATTGGCACAACACCCTGTTGGGGAGATCTGGCCTCTGTAACTTCTCCATTGGGGAAACTGCCTCCTCTATTGTTGGCTTTTGGTGGAATACCTTAGCCACCACCCCACCCTCCTGTTGAGAAACAGAAGCCCATTAACAGCAACATCCTGCCATCACCTTTTCCTTTATTATGGTACCTGCACTCTTTTATTGAGATGTTAAATGGTGTTTGGAGTCTTGGGCGGTTAAGAATAGATAATGAATTCCCTGTGGGAACCCCAGGTTTTGTAGCAGTGCTTTCTTACTGAAGTTCTTGTCTGTTTTAGTATGTGAGGACCACATAATCAATGCTTGGGATGGGATTGGGGCATGGTGGCGACACAGTAATCGGTTCTCGTCAGATCACCAAAGTTAAGCAACATCGAGCACGGTTAGTAGTTGGATGGGTGACCATTTCAGCGACTGATTCGTGCTCCCGCATTGTGTCCTTGGGCAAGGCACTTAACCCTGATTGCCTACATGGGGGGATGATAACGCTGAGTACTAAGGCATAATGCAAGTCGATGGTGCGCATGTCTTCAACCCTGCCTATGCTGCTGTGCAGAGTTCAGAGTTACAATGTTGGAGAGCTGATAGATGCTCATCGATGCTTGGTGGTTCTCTTCGGGTACTCCGGCTTCCTCCTCCCCTAAAACTGTCACCAACATGATATGACCCTGGCTGTTAAAGTGTCGTTAAATCCAAATAAATTGGGATGGGATTCCCCAAAAGTGGGTGGCATAAGTTTATACGATTGGCTTAAATTCGACTTCATGTTTGTGTTGTAGTCAGGTTATAGCCATAGATGATGAAAGTAAACTTAACCCCCTGACCATTGATGTCAAAATTTCAAGCTGCCTATTTTTCCCATACTGCAACTAGGATTTAACCATTCAATTTTGTTTGACAGAGCTCATTGAGCTCTGTCAAACAAAAATGAATTGGTTAAACTTCAAGTTGCATTATGACAAAAATTTGCGGCTTGAAGTTTCGGTATTTTGACATCAGAGTGCGATGATGGGAGTTGGGTGGTAAAAGACCAATTATGTGATAAACAAAAAATACGGAATTTCCCAAAACCTAGACTGTAAAGGGGCAGCTGTTTTGCCTTACAGGAATAAAAGACACTTGCAAAAAAACATTCTTGAATAACTAAAAATTGTCATTTTTTTAACCTAAAAACAGCTTATGACCCATCTTTGGAAGAAGCCCATTCCAGTGAGGGATTATGAGCAATGGGTTTTTTGCAAAATGTGTAATAAAATTTGAATGGCGATTTAAGTGTGAATCGCGCTGGCCGTTTTTTTTGTGTGTGTGTGTGGGGGGGGGGGGGGGGGGGTAATGACACTTTCGTCAGCCATGGTCAGCTCGTATCGAACAGTTTTATGCCATAACCATTTGAGCAATCACGCGCCGCTGTTAAAGCAGTTGTGTGGAGTAAAGGCTTGAGTAAAGAAAATAAATATTTTAACATTGCTAACGCAGTGGCTGTAACGGTTGTATGAAAATAATGACTGGTGTAACAAAGACATTGTTACATCATGGGCTGACCTACCCTGGGTATAAATTATTCGCGTCCGTCTTGCTGTCAAAGGTCTTCGTGGAGAGTCGGCTCTAACATCACCAACCACAGATCTCAGGAAAACTTCTGTGAATCCATGCTGTTGAAATCGAGATGAATGTCACTCCCCCAAAGGCACAAAAATGAGGTGAACATTTATAATAAATACACCCACAAACTTGTACCACTGGGGGATCCTTGGGTTTTTCGGGTTACCCTCTCATAGCACACCTGGCAGGCGTGATTGCGTGGCCGCTTTGGGTTCCCTACTACACCCTAAGATCCGGAGCAAAAAAAAATGGAAAAAAATAACAGAGAAAGAATGTAGAAGTGGTGGCGGTGCCGGTTAGTTTTGGTAACGGGTCCGAACTATTTGAAAACAGTCCAGACCCACCTCGGTTATGTTACTCCGCAAATGCTGAAATACGAAGTAAGCGGCAACCGCCACCATTCCTTGGCCGAGTTGGTTACATTCCTCTTACACGAAGCCCTAACCAGCAAAGGTATCATGCGTTTGTGCAAGGCTGCCATTCGGCAGCAAATAGTATACGACCTCCATCGGCAAAAGAAAATTGTGGCTATGTTGAAAATGGGCGGAGAATCCTTTTATACACAATATTTTGCACACGTCAGCGATTATCAACAGTTATCACGGAAGTTAATTCATGAAAATGACGAAGAAAAGAAATTGCGCAAATGATTATATTAAATGCACAGTGACTTTGAGTCTTGAAATATATACCCTCACACTATTTCTTTTGATTTTCTTTGTTCTTTTGGATTTATAATTGCCAAAATGAAAAATTATTAAGAACCCTTTTCCAAACTTAGAAAAAGTTAAACTCTGTTTTCTGGGGACAAGCGTAGAGAACTTCTGTTTGTTGCGTGCCGTGGGCAAAAATCGATCAGCTGATGAGTAATGTTCCTAAGATACCGAATTGACGTGAGAGTTGTGTTATCCCACAAGGTCTGCTTGAACCTGTTTGACCTTGAATATGTATACAGTGCAGTTTATTAACATTTCCAGTTCAGTGTCAGCAATTCTACATTCGCCTTTTTCGGTCGAAATTCCCATCAGAGCCCCGAGAAGTGGAGAAGCACCTGTTTATTGCAGAAGACGGCATCTGCTGAACAGACGCAGACGCATTGCCAGGGGTATCCATTTTGTGCGTGGTGTGGGGGGGAGGGGGTGCACAGGGGTTTTCAGGGGCCAAGCATGCATTTTTATTCCAACGACATATCACCAAGATCGAAGAATTCATGATTTTTAGGAAAGCTTGTGCGGAATTTCGGCGTTCAGCCTCCTGTCTACGCCACTGTAGGGTATAATTGGCCTGGTAACTAATGCCTGGTAGGTGTTGGCGACAGGATATTTCCGACAAGAGGGATTGTTCTCCCACTGGCGAGAAGGAGATCTGGAAACTCCCCGACAAGCCCACAATCAAGGTGGCTGTTTCCCCCGACGGATTGTATGTGTGTGTGTGTGGGGGGGGGGGGGGGGGGGGGGCACCACTGGCCAAGGTGGCAGTTTCCCCGACAGGTTGCGGGGGAGGGACGAGGGGGGATTACCCCCACCCCCAATCCTGGCCAAAATTCACTTCCCAAATTCCAGCTCTGTTTGAAATCGGCAAAAATTCCAACTGTTACCATTTACAACTATGCAGTGTACGCAATATAGAGCTTCGTAAGTATGCATGGTGTCAATCGGTACGAGATTTCAAAAGTACGTTTACTTATCGTAATAAAAAAACATCCTCGAAATGCCCCTCCCCCATTTGGAAATCAACTACCCTACACTCCCAGTCGGAAACCTCTCGCCACGTCCCCGGGGGGGGGGGGGGGGGGGGCACTGGTCAAGAGTTTGATTTGCCTGAAGGGTCGAGAGGTATGATAATTATGAACGAACGATTAAACATGACTTCATTTTTGTGTAGTTGTCAAGGCAACCAGCTGCTGAGAGTAACTTCAAACACCGATAAATAAATATTCATGAGTGAAGCCAGTTTTCAGCACAACCGATCTTCGAGGCGGGGGGGGGGGGGGGGGGGCGTGCCCGAAATTTGTGCCCTCCAGGATCGTAAATAAGTATATAGGCCTAACTCTATATTGGTTTGATATGACTGATGTGTTCCTGTAACCAGACCAATCCATATGAACAATTTGTCTTTGCTTTTAACACTTTACCCAACGAATCGGCCGCATCCGCCCGCGTAATATGTAAATTCAGCAGTTGAAAAAAAATTATTTTTCAAAAAATTTCAACAAAACCATATCATGTGACCCCTCGTTGGAACGATCTCGACGAGCTCGTTCCAACGAGGGGTCAGTAGTAGTGCTCGCACGTTTCGGGGAAAGGTTGGATGACCCCGGAAGTGACGTCATGTCACGTGACCTAGTGGCGCCATGTTGTGTTGTCATGGTAACCCGCGTGAGCGGCCATGTTGTGACGTCATCCCCATAGTGATACGTGGTGTTAGTACGCATGCGCAGCGCGTGTTGTTAGGGTGATATGAGCTTCCGTCGTCCATTTTTTATACTGGAAGCCGCCATCTTGGTTTCTATGGTGGCACGTGATTGCTATGTTACCTAAGGCCTACAATAGGATAGGGGTATGTTTTGGGGGTATGTTCCTTTGTAGAAGAGTAAATCTAATTACCACAAACAACCCGACAATCCCTCCAAATCACCAAAATCTACCCGAAATCACCGAAATTGACTGTATTTCCCCATTTTACCGGTTTAGCACGTAGTGCTATAGTACTAAGGGGGTACCGGGGGTGCGTTAGATTGAATCGGAGTAAATCTGATTACCACAAACAACCCGACAATCCTTCCAAATCACCAAAATCCACCCAAAATCACCGAAATTGACTTTATTTCCCCAATTTATCGGCTTAGCACGTAGTGCTATAGTACCGAGAGGGTATCGGGGGTGCATTCGATTGAACAGGAGTAATGTTCTGGATTAGAATTCTCCCAGATCCCCTTTTTGGATCCCTATCCCATGACGTTTTTCCCCTATTAAGAATAGCATGTAGTGCTATAGGACAAATTTACCCAGAATTCTCTGCTTCTATCCATATATGCAATAGTTTACGTCTATCTGGCCATGTTCCTTTGTTCTAGAGTATACTCCAGTAGCGTAGAAGAGTCTATTATTTGGAACAGTTTACCTTATTATTGCTATATTTAGCAATTTCTGGTCTATTCTTGTTAGTTCTGACCCTATTCCAAGTCCTCTTGTTGTTTCATTTATCTAACTAACCAATCAGATTGCTTGATTTCCCATAATGCAGTTATCTCCGCTGTGTATAACAAAAGCCTATATCCAATGGCACCCCAATTTTAGCACCCCTTTTTGAAAAACATATGACCTTCGGCACCCCTTTTTGTCATATGTGCTTATATGTGAAAAGGCACAATGTGACACAATATGCCCTATCACATAAGCACATGCTTTATGTGCCAATATGTGCTTATGTGAAAAGGCACAATGTGACACAATGTGCCCTATCACATAGGCACATACGACCAAAATGGGATTCCATAGCCACAGGCGTTTTCGAAAAAGGGATTCCACAAAGGGGATTCCAAAAAAGGGATCCCAAAAATGGGATTCCGTAAAACATATGACCTTCGGCACCCCTTTTTTGTCATATGTGCTTATGTGAAAAGGCACAATGTGACACAATATGTCCTATCACATAGGCACATGCTTTATGTGCCGATATGTGCTTATGTGAAAAGGCACAATGTGACACAATGTGCCCTATCACATAGGCACATACGACCAAAATGGGATTCCATAGCCACAGGCGTTTTCGAAAAAGGGATTCCACAAATGGGATTCCAAAAAGGGATTCCACAAATGGGATTCCGTTTCCATCTTGTCGCCAAAGCTCCACCGCCACTACTGGTCTATGGTCTATCTGTCCTATCATTAGCTTCAACAACAGTCTTGTTCCACTGCGGCCTTGTACCAGTACTATTGGCTAAACTACCATCAATTACTTCCTAGCTATACCTTCGCTGAAGCTTTCAAAATGTTCCATCTGATTTCCCCTGTATACATATAAGGCATTCCGTAAGTGGCCCATTCCGTAAAAAACATCGGTTATGACCCCTCGTTGGAACGAGCTCGTTCCAACGAGGGGTCATAACCTATGTTTTTGAGATAAAAAATTAAAAAAATTAATTATTCAAGCATTTTTTTTTGCAAGTGTCGTCTGCTTTTCATGTTAGGTAAAGGGTTAAAACATGACTAGTATGTAACTTATTCACATTTCTTCCAGTCCTAAAATATGAAAATTTGTCACGTCACGTGGGAATTTTACCACAGATTTGAATGGGAGGAATCTGAACGTAGAGGGGTAGCCACTACGTTTAGATCGCTGAACTAGTGTCCCCTGTGACCCCCCCCCCTACATCCCCTGTTTCCGCCGCGTCTGACCCCCTTGACAAAAGTGAGAGACCCCATCTCGTTCTCGCCACAAACTCACCGCTATAATCGTCAAGTGATGCTTCGCATCATGGCCCATGATTGAAATGCGTCGAACCCAGAATCGTCAGAAGTCCGCTACTGATGATAAGTACCTGTATATTCTAATCTAGTACGCGTGTACACGTGGTAATTCCGGTTACTATTATTTCTAGTAAATGAACGCATGGTTTTTCGATTGGGTGCATTTCAGGGGTGATTATTATTTTTAATCAAACCGAGCGAATAATTTGACTATCAATTTCGAGTTACCTCCCTTATACCACGCCTGCAGTAAATACCCCAATCTTGCGACACAATTGCTGCCAATTTTCGGAAAATGACGTAAAATATTGCCACCATGATTGTGTTATATCGGATAGAAATACAGCCAACCCTCGAGTTTGAAGTCGATCGGGCCCGTAGAGGCTGAGGAGAAAGATTACATCACTCACAACAAACAGAATAACTCTCATTATAGTAAAGATAGATTTTAAAGGCCAGGAACATATACATCGTGACGCCATTAAATAGGATGTCTGTTCAGTAAATATGTGTGGGGAAGACCAATCAATATTGATTGATCTGCCCCAAATAATGAATATGGAATCTTCTAATTGCTGCTATTGAACTGGCATGGAAGATACAGCGAGAGTTCAAAGCGTTAATTTGTAAGTTACGAGGGAGATGCGGTCGATTCGTTGGATAGATTAAGGGCTTTAAATTAATACACTGTCATACACTGCGCATCCTTCAACAAAGCCTAAATATGGGTTTCTTGACCCAGGGGCGGCTGAAGCCCCCAAAAAGAATGTGTGTGTGGGGGGGGGGGGGGAGGGGCACACCTTTCTGGTTACCACAGGAGTATATGATGGAAAATAATTTTTCTTCGAAAGGGGGTGTTGTGATGCAAAGTATATAAAATTTATAAATGCTACCCTCCACCCATGCTACCCTCCACCCACAGGCACTCTCCCATTAACTGTAACAAGGCAAAGACAATTGAACAAATTTCGATGGCAAAAATAATTTAACACTCTACCACTTAAGAAATGGTTAAAATTGACTTGATTCTTTTCATGTAAATACTAGCACAAGTGCAGCGAGAATCTACATGGATTCTCGCTGGTTTTGTTGCGTGAATCGATTCTCATTGAATTGTAAGCCCTGATAAACTGTTATAGTGTTGAAAAAATGCATTAATTATACCTAGATCTTTAAGGGTTAACTTACAGGCACTTAAATTGATCAAGAAGGTGAGGATTTGTTAAAAAACATTGTTTTGTTACAATTTTTTGGAAAGTGCCTATAGACACTCTCCAATAAACTGTAACAAAACAAATCCATATGAACGAAGAATCGATAACTTTGCACTAAAGGTGATAGCAAACAAACAATAAAAGGCCTTTATTGGGGTGCGTTTAAATCTCCTTGTCGGGATGGTCCACCCCCACCCCATCAGGGAAACTGCCTCCTTTATTGTTGGCTGATGCAGGGATACCCTAAACCCCCTTCCCACCCTCCTTTCAAGAAACAGAAGCCCCATTATTGGCACAACCCCCTGTTTGGGAGATCTAGACTCTGCAACTTCCCCACTAGGGAAACTGCTTCCACTATTGTTGGCTTTTGGTGGAATACCTTAGCCACTACCCCACCCTCCAGAAGCCCATTAACAGCAACATCCTGCCATCACCTTTTCCTTTATTATGGTACCTGCACTCTTTTATCGAGATATTAAATGGTGTTTGGAGTCTTGGGCGGTTAATAATAGATATTGAATTCCCTGTAAGAACCCCAGGTTTTGTAGCAGTGCTTTCTTACTGTAGTAAACAAGTTCTTGTCCGTTTTAGTAGTATGAAAGGACCACACAATCAATGCTTGGGATGGGATTGGGGCGTGGTGGCGACACAGTAATCGGTTCTCGTCACATCACAAAGTTAAGCAACATCGAGCACGGTTAGTAGTTGGATGGGTGACCATTTCAGCGACTGATTCGTGCTCCCGCATTGTGTCCTTGGGCAAGGCACTTAACCCTGATTGCCTACATGGGGGGATGATAACGCTGAGTACTAAGGCATAATGCAAGTCGATGGTGCGCATGTCTTCAACCCTGCCTATGCTGCTGTGCAGAGTTCAGAGTTACAATGTTGGAGAGCTGATAGATGCTCATCGATGCTTGGTGGTTCTCTTCGGGTACTCCGGCTTCCTCCTCCCCTAAAACTGTCACCAACATGATATGACCCTGGCTCTTAAAGTGTCGTTAAATCCAAATAAATTGGGATGGGATTCCCCAAAAGTGGGTGGCATAGGTTTATACGATTGGCTTAAATTCGACTTCATGTTTGTGTTGTAGTCAGGTTATAGCCATAGATGATGAAAGTAAACTTAACCCCCTGACCATTGATGTCAAAATTTCAAGCTGCCTATTTTTCCCATACTGCAACTAGGATTTAACCATTCAATTTTGTTTGACAGAGCTCATTGAGCTCTGTCAAACAAAAATGAATTGGTTAAACTTCAAGTTGCATTATGACAAAAATTTGCGGCTTGAAGTTTCGGTATTTTGACATCAGAGTGCGATGATGGGGGTTGGGTGGTAAAAGACCAGTTATGTGATAAACAAAAAATACGGAATTTCCCAAAACCTAGACTGTAAAGGGGCAGCTGTTTTGCCTTACAGGAATAAAAGACACTTGCAAAAAAACATTCTTGAATAAATAAATAATTGTCATTTTTTTTATCTAAAAACAGCTTATGACCCCTCTTTGGAAGAAGCCCATTCCAGTGAGGGATTATGAGCAATGGGTTTTTTGCAAAATGTGTAATAAAATTTGAATGGCGATTTAAGTGTGAATCGCGCTGGCCGTTTTTTTGTGTGTGTGGGGGGGGGGGGGGGGGGGGGGTAATGACACTTTCGTCAGCCATGGTCAGCTCGTATCGAACAGTTTTATGCCATAACCATTTGAGCAATCACGCGCCGCTGTTAACTGGTAGAGTGCTGGAAGCCCATTTTTGGGCTTTATCCAGATGTGCAGGTACCACAGCTCAAAGGCTTCACATTCTGTGGATGGACTTCAGTTAATTCTTGATGTGATATTATTTAGACTGGGTGGATTTGCCCTGCTACAATTTATGGGAGAGTGCCAGTAGGCACTCTCCCATAACAAGGCAATTCATGTGAACAAAATTTTGACAACCAAAAAAACTTAGCACTCTACCAGTTAAAGCAGTTGTGTGGAGTAAAGGCTTGAGTGGCTTGAGTAAAGAAAATAAATTTTTTAACATTGCTAACGCAGTGGCTGTAACGATTGTATGAAAATAATGACTGGTGTAACAAAGACATTGTTACATTATGGGCTGACCTACCCTGGGTATAAATTATTCGCGTCCGTCTTGCTGTCAAAGGTCTTCGTGGAGAGTCGGCTCTAACATCACCAACCACAGATCTCAGGAAAACTTCTGTGAATCCATGCTGTTGAAATCGAGATGAATGTCACTCCCCCAAAGGCACAAAAATGAGGTGAACATTTATAATAAATACACCCACAAACTTGTACCACTGGGGGATCCTTGGGTTTTTCGGGTTACCCACTCATAGCACACCTGGCAGGCGTGATTGCGTGGCCGCTTTGGGTTCCCTACTACACCCTAAGATCCGGAGCAAAAAAAAATGGAAAAAAATAACAGAGAAAGAATGTAGAAGTGGTGGCGGTGCCGGTTAGTTTTGGTAACGGGTCCGAACTATTTGAAAACAGTCCAGACCCACCTCGGTTATGTTACTCCGCAAATGCTGAAATACGAAATAAGCGGCAACCGCCACCATTCCTTGGCCGAGTTGGTTACATTCCTCTTACACGAAGCCCTAACCAGCAAAGGTATCATGCGTTTGTGCAAGGCTGCCATTCGGCAGCAAATAGTATACGACCTCCATCGGCAAAAGAAAATTGTGGCTATGCTGAAAATGGGCGGAGAATCCTTTTATACACAATATTTTGCACACGTCAGCGATTATCAACAGTTATCACGGAAGTTAATTCATGAAAATGACGAAGAAAAGAAATTGCGCAAATGATTATATTAAATGCACAGTGACTTTGAGTCTTGAAATATATACCCTCACACTATTTCTTTTGATTTTCTTTGTTCTTTTGGATTTATAATTGCCAAAATGAAAAATTATTAAGAACCCTTTTCCAAACTTAGAAAAAGTTAAACTCTGTTTTCTGGGGACAAGCGTAGAGAACTTCTGTTTGTTGCGTGCCGTGGGCAAAAATCGATCAGCTGATGAGTAATGTTCCTAAGATACCGAATTGACGTGAGAGTTGTGTTATCCCACAAGGTCTGCTTGAACCTGTTTGACCTTGAATATGTATACAGTGCAGTTTATTAACATTTCCAGTTCAGTGTCAGCAATTCTACATTCGCCTTTTTCGGTCGAAATTCCCATCAGAGCCCCGAGAAGTGGAGAAGCACCTGTTTATTGCAGAAGACGGCATCTGCTGAACAGACGCAGACGCATTGCCAGGGGTATCCATTTTGTGCGTGGTGTGGGGGGAGGGGGTGCACGGGGGTTTTCAGGGGCCAAGCATGCATTTTTATTCCAACGACATATCACCAAGATCGAAGAATTCATGATTTTTAGGAAAGCTTGTGCGGAATTTCGGCGTTCAGCCTCCTGTCTACGCCACTGTAGGGTATAATTGGCCTGGTAACTAATGCCTGGTAGGTGTTGGCGACAGGATATTTCCGACAAGAGGGATTGTTCTCCCACTGGCGAGAAGGAGATCTGGAAACTCCCCGACAAGCCCACAATCAAGGTGGCTGTTTCCCCCGACGGATTGTGTGTGTGTGTGTGGGGGGGGGGGGGGGGCACCACTGGCCAAGGTGGCAGTTTCCCCGACAGGTTGCGGGGGAGGGACGAGGGGGGATTACCCCCACCCCCAATCCTGGCCAAAATTCACTTCCCAAATTCCAGCTCTGTTTGAAATCGGCAAAAATTCCAACTGTTACCATTTACAACTATGCAGTGTACGCAATATAGAGCTTCGTAAGTATGCATGGTGTCAATCGGTACGAGATTTCAAAAGTACGTTTACTTATCGTAATAAAAAAACATCCTCGAAATGCCCCTCCCCCATTTGGAAATCAACTACCCTACACTCCCAGTCGGAAACCTCTCGCCACGTCCCCGGGGGGGGGGGGGGGGGGGGGCACTGGTCAAGAGTTTGATTTGCCTGAAGGGTCGAGAGGTATGATAATTATGAACGAACGATTAAACATGACTTCATTTTTGTGTAGTTGTCAAGGCAACCAGTTGCTGAGAGTAACTTCAAACACCGATAAATATTCATGAGTGAAGCCAGTTTTCAGCACAACCGATCTTCGAGGCGGGGGGGGGGGGGGGGCGTGCCCGAACTTTGTGCCCTCCAGGATCGTAAATAAGTATATAGGCCTAACTCTATATTGGTTTGATATGACTGATGTGTTCCTGTAACCAGACCAATCCATATGAACAATTTGTCTTTGCTTTTAACCCTTTACCCAACGAATCGGCCGCATCCGCCCGCGTAATATGTAAACTCAGCAGTTGAAAAAAAATTATTTTTCAAAAAATTTCAACAAAACCATATCATGTGACCCCTCGTTGGAACGAGCTCGACGAGCTCGTTCCAACGAGGGGTCAGTAGTAGTGCTCGCACGTTTCGGGGAAAGGTTGGATGACCCCGGTGGATGACCCCGGAAGTGACGTCATGTCACGTGACCTAGTGGCGCCATGTTGTGTTGTCATGGTAACCCGCGTGAGCGGCCATGTTGTGACGTCATCCCCATAGGGATACGTGGTGTTAGTACGCATGCGCAGCGCGTGTTGTTAGGGTGATATGAGCTTCCGTCGTCCATTTTTTATACTGGAAGCCGCCATCTTGGTTTCTATGGTGGCACGTGATTGCTATGTTACCTAAGGCCTACAATAGGATAGGGGTATGTCTTGGGGGTATGTTCCTTTGTAGAAGAGTAAATCTAATTACCACAAACAACCCGACAATCCCTCCAAATCACCAAAATCTACCCGAAATCACCGAAATTGACTGTATTTCCCCACTTTATCGGTTTAGCACGTAGTGCTATAGTACTAAGGGGGTACCGGGGGTGCGTTAGATTGAATCGCAGTAAATCTGATTACCACAAGCAACCCGACAATCCTTCCAAATCACCAAAATCCACCCAAAATCACCGAAATTGACTTTATTTCCCCAATTTATCGGCTTAGCACGTAGTGCTATAGTACCGAGAGGGTATCGGGGGTGCATTCGATTGAACAGGAGTAATGTTCTGGATTAGAATTCTCCCAGATCCCCTTTTTGGATCCCTATCCCATGACGTTTTTCCCCTATTAAGAATAGCATGTAGTGCTATAGGACAAATTTACCCAGAATTCTCTGCTTCTATCCATATATGCAATAGTTTACGTCTATCTGGCCATGTTCCTTTGTTCTAGAGTATACTCCAGTAGCGTAGAAGAGTCTATTATTTGGAACAGTTTACCTTATTATTGCTATATTTAGCAATTTCTGGTCTATTCTTGTTAGTTCTGACCCTATTCCAAGTCCTCTTGTTGTTTCATTTATCTAACTAACCAATCAGATTGCTTGATTTCCCATAATGCAGTTATCTCTGTTGTGTATAACAAAAGCCTATATCCAATGGCACCCCAATTTTAGCACCCCTTTTTGAAAAACATATGACCTTCGGCACCCCTTTTTGTCATATGTGCTTATATGTGAAAAGGCACAATGTGACACAATATGCCCTATCACATAAGCACATGCTTTATGTGCCAATATGTGCTTATGTGAAAAGGCACAATGTGACACAATGTGCCCTATCACATAGGCACATACGACCAAAATGGGATTCCATAGCCACAGGCGTTTTCGAAAAAGGGATTCCACAAATGGGATTCCGTAAAACATATGACCTTCGGCACCCCTTTTTTGTCATATGTGCTTATGTGAGAAGGCACAATGTGACACAATATGTCCTATCACATAGGCACATGCTTTATGTGCCGATATGTTCTTATGTGAAAAGGCACAATGTGACACAATGTGCTCTATCACATAGGCACATACGACCAAAATGGGATTCCATAGCCACAGGCGTTTTCGAAAAAGGGATTCCACAAATGGGATTCCAAAAAGGGATTCCACAAATGGGATTCCGTTTCCATCTTGTCGCCAAAGCTCCACCGCCACTACTGGTCTATGGTCTATCTGTCCTATCATTAGCTTCAACAACAGTCTTGTTCCACTGCGGCCTTGTACCAGTACTATTGGCTAAACTACCATCAATTACTTCCTAGCTATACCTTCGCTGAAGCTTTCAAAATGTTCCATCTGATTTCCCCTGTATACATATAAGGCATTCCGTAAGTGGCCCAGTCCGTAAAATTTGGATTCCGTGTTTTGACATCGACACTCGAGGGTATGGAAAGGGTTTGGTAACACTCAATGACTACAAGACTCTGAACAGAGACAACCAACCACTACAAAATAACAAAGGTACAGATCCAACATAACCAAGATCGAAGTAAACATAACAAAGTGAAAGAATGTCAAACTAGTCGGATTGATCGAACTAGTTTGACAGACTGAACAGAACAAAGTGAACAAAGATCCAACACAACTAAGATCGAAGTGATCAAAACAAAGTGACGAAAATCGAAGTGAACAGATAGAAGAGAACTGACCCAATGAAGGTATCGAACTGAATTGACTATTACAAATTGAACAAAGTTCTGAACTATAACCCAATGTTAACCCCCTTAAATTGAACAAACCTGAATGAACCCTTTGAACTGAACAAAGTTTTCAACTGAATGAATTTTATGTAATTAAAACCCCTTTGAACTGTTTGAATGAACTACAACCCTAATGGAGGTATTAACTCCTTGAACGGAATGAATTCTATTTTTTAATTATATCCCAATGTTAACACCCTTTTGAACTGAATAAATTTTTAAACTTGATGAATTTTAACTGAATGAACTACAACCTAGTAAACTGAATTCTTCCAATAGGGAATGGGAATACCCTCGAGTGTCGATGTCAAAACACGGAATCCAAATTTTACGGACTGGGCCACTTACGGAATGCCTTATATGTATACAGGGGAAATCAGATGGAACATTTTGAAAGCTTCAGCGAAGGTATAGCTAGGAAGTAATTGATGGTAGTTTAGCCAATAGTACTGGTACAAGGCCGCAGTGGAACAAGACTGTTGTTGAAGCTAATGATAGGACAGATAGACCATAGACCAGTAGTGGCGGTGGAGCTTTGGCGACAAGATGGAAACGGAATCCCATTTGTGGAATCCCTTTTTGGAATCCCATTTGTGGAATCCCTTTTTCGAAAACGCCTGTGGCTATGGAATCCCATTTTGGTCGTATGTGCCTATGTGATAGGGCACATTGTGTCACATTGTGCCTTTTCACATAAGCACATATCGGCACATAAAGCATGTGCCTATGTGATAGGACATATTGTGTCACATTGTGCCTTTTCACATAAGCACATATGACAAAAAAGGGGTGCCGAAGGTCATATGTTTTACGGAATCCCATTTGTGGAATCCCTTTTTTGGAATCCCATTTGTGGAATCCCTTTTTAGAAAACGCCTGTGGCTATGGAATCCCATTTTGGTCGTATGTGCCTATGTGATAGGGCACATTGTGTCACATTGTGCCTTTTCACATAAGCACATATTGGCACATAAAGCATGTGCTTATGTGATAGGGCATATTGTGTCACATTGTGCCTTTTCACATAAGCACATATGACAAAAAGGGGTGCCGAAGGTCATATGTTTTTCAAAAAGGGGTGCTAAAATTGGGGTGCCATTGGATATAGGCTTTTGTTATACACAACGGAGATAACTGCATTATGGGAAATCAAGCAATCTGATTGGTTAGTTAGATAAATGAAACAACAAGAGGACTTGGAATAGGGTCAGAACTAACAAGAATAGACCAGAAATTGCTAAATATAGCAATAATAAGGTAAACTGTTCCAAATAATAGACTCTTCTACGCTACTGGAGTATACTCTAGAACAAAGGAACATGGCCAGATAGACGTAAACTATTGCATATATGGATAGAAGCAGAGAATTCTGGGTAAATTTGTCCTGTAGCACTACATGCTATTCTTAATAGGGGAAAAACGTCATGGGATAGGGATCCAAAAAGGGGATCTGGGAGAATTCTAATCCAGAACATTACTCCTGTTCAATCGAATGCACCCCCGATGCCCTCTCGGTACTATAGCACTACGTGCTAAGCCGATAAATTGGGGAAATAAAGTCAATTTCGGTGATTTTGGGTGGATTTTGGTGATTTGGAAGGATTGTCGGGTTGTTTGTGGTAATCAGATTTACTCAGATTCAATCTAACGCACCCCCGGTACCCCCTTAGTACTATAGCACTACGTGCTAAACCGACAAAATGGGGAAATAAAGTCAATTTCGGTGATTTCGGGTAGATTTTGGTGATTTGGAGGGATTGTCGGGTTGTTTGTGGTAATTAGATTTACTCTTCTACAAAGGAACATACCCCCAAAACATACCCCTATCCTATTGTAGGCCTTAGGTAACATAGCAATCACGTGCCACCATAGAAACCAAGATGGCGGCTTCCAGTATAAAAAATGGACGACGGAAGCTCATATCACCCTAACAACACGCGCTGCGCATGCGTACTAACACCACGTATCACTATGGGGATGACGTCACAACATGGCCGCTCACGCGGGTTACCATGACAACACAACATGGCGCCACTAGGTCACGTGACATGACGTCACTTCCGGGGTCATCCACCGGGGTCATCCAACCTTTCCCCGAAACGTGCGAGCACTACTACTGGGGTCACATGATATGGTTTAGTTGAAAGTGTTTGAAAAATTTGAAAAAATGATATTTAAATTAATAAATTTTCATATCGTCTGCGTTGGGTAATGGGTTAACCCTTTACCCAACGCACAGGATATGAAAATTTATTATCTTAATTATTGATTTTTTCAAATATTTCCACAACAAAAAAGCAACAAAACCATATCATGTGACCCCTCATTGGAACGAGCTCGTTCCAATGAGGGGTCACATGATATGGTTTTGTTGAAAATTTTTGAAAAATAGATGTCTTTTCAGCTGTTTAACCCTTTGAAAGCGAGCGGTCGCTTTTCAGGCCAGGAACATACACATCGTGACGTCATTTAATAGGATGTCTGTTCAGTAAATGTGTGGGGTAGACCAATCAATATTGATTGATCTGCCCTAAATAATGAATATGGAATCTTCTAATTGCTGCTATTGAACTGGCATGGAAGATACAGCGAGAGTTCAAAGCGTTAATTTGTAAGTTACGAGGGAGATGCGGTCGATTCGTTGGATAGATTAAGGGCTTTAAATTAATACACTGTCATACACTGCGCATCCTTCAACAAAGCCCAAATGTGGGTTTCTAGACCCAGGGGCGGCTGAAGCCCCCCAAAGGAATGTGTGTGTGTGTGGGAGGGGGGGGGGGGCACACCTTTCTGGGTACCACATGGGTGTATGATGGAAAATAATTTTTCTTCGGAAGGGGTGTTGTAATGCAAAATATATAAATTTATAAATGATACCCTCCACCCTTGTTCCCACCCTATTTAAGATACCATCCTCAGCGACCTCAACCTTATTGTCATTATTATGCGATATTGACCGGTCAATACTGAATCGTGTGGCATCAGCTGTCTTCGTGTCGCATCGGCTGTCTTCGGGCGTTACCACAGATTAGGATTCCTAATCTGTGGTAACACCCGAAAACAGCCGATGCCACACGAAGACAACTGATGACACACGATTTTCATATAATTGGTGAAAAAGACCCCACCCCCGGCTCCGCCGCTCACGTCTAAACCTCAACAAGTTTCATCAATTTTTCTCTGAGAGATTGGTTAACTGGTCACCCAAATGGGCATTTTTTCAATGACACCACACTACCAGGAAGAGCAGCCTTAGTTTAGCAAGATTTTGTTCACAAATAATTGTTTTGTTATAAGTTATTGGAGAGTGCCAATTGGCACTCCCCAATAAGTTAAAATCAAACATTTTTTAAATAAAAAAATTCTACTACTGAACGAACATGAAGCTAATGCATTCAGTGTAACGTCACTAAAGTGGCTTCCATCACTTTTTAACAAAGCCACGATAGTGGCTTCAAGAACTCAAGTTGACTCAACCAGTTAATAAGTACTCCTTGTGATCTATAATTGTCATGAAAAGTTGAATTTGCCCCGGGGAAGACCTGACATCTATATACAGTGACTGGACACTTTCCACGGGTAGGCAATATATCTACGGACGCAATAATATTAGATTTCAAACATTAATTATAGGTATGATCATCAAAAATTTAACTTATGAAGCACCGGGTTAAAAAATTTTCTGATGATGATTTTTTATTAACTGGTAAACGTATGGGTGGACATCACTGCCCGCGCGTGAGTTACGACCACTCCACTTCTACCGTTCTATACACCCTTAACCTTTACCCAACGCAGACGATATCAAAATTTATTATTTTAAATATCATTTTTTTTAATTTTTCAAAAAATTTCAACAAAACCATATCGTGTGACCCCTCATTGGAACGAACTCAATGAGCTCGTTCCAATGAGGGGTCACATGATATGGTTTTATTGAAATATTTTTAAAAATTCAATTTTTTCAACTGCTCAATTTGCATATTACGCGGGTGGACGCGGGCGATTCATTAGGTAAAGAGTTAACCTATAGCTCGAAGTGGGTGAAAAAAGTATGACATCGGAAAAATATTTTGTTCCCCACTTAGTTTAACCTGACTACGACTTTGCTCTTCTCCCCCGTTTTTTACGCTTTTGGTTGAACCTGCGATGCCCATCACATGTAGAGGCTCATGACATGGGAGCCACAGGTTCGTATTTTGCAAAGCACCTGTTAAAAATATCTCATCTTAACTGTGGCTCAGTGGTTACGGCATTGAACTTCAAACCGAAAGGTCCACGGTTCTATCAGGGATAACTGTGTTATGTCCTGGGGCAAGGCACTTCATTCCGTTTGCCGACATGGGGACATGGTGGCGCTTTGTACTAAGGCGTACTACACGTCGTTGGTGCACTCGTCTTCAACCAATGTTAACCCTGCTAGCGCGGAGTTAGTACGTTGGGGAGTCTGACAGTTGCACGCCGTGGTTCTCTCTGGGTACTCCGGCTTTCTCCACCCGTACAACTGACCGATACGAAGTAACCCTGGCTGGCAAAAGTGTCGTTAAACCCCAATAAATAAATAAACCTCCCCTTATCTGACGTTACGATCATATCCGCCTAGCACTACTCACAAACAGTGGCATTCAATTTTCTAAGGTTTTTTTTTCAGTTTTTATCCCATAACAAAGATTATGACACCCTCAGTGGAACGAGATCGTTTGACCATGACCCGACCGACTCACAAGAGACAACCAATTACAGCAAAACTTTTCTCTTTTTTTATCTTTCGCAATTTTGTGCAGCCATAGAAAACCATGAGTGGATTTCAAGCTGTAAAATTATTTTTATTATTAACCCTTTACCCAACGTAACGGCCAAAACCATCCAGCGCTGATCTCAAAAATCGCCAATTAATTTTCATCATTTTTTCATTTTTAGTCTAAAAAACATCGGTTATGACCCCTCGTTGGAACGAGCTCGTTCCAACGAGGGGTCATAACCTATGTTTTTGAGATAAAAAATTAAAAAAATTAATTATTCAAGCATTTTTTTTGCAAGTGTCGTCTGCTTTTCATGTTAGGTAAAGGGTTAAAACATGACTAGTATGTAACTTATTCACATTTCTTCCAGTCCTAAAATATGAAAATTTGTCACGTCACGTGGGAATTTTACCACAGCTTTGAATGGGAGGAATCTGAACGTAGAGGGGTAGCCACTACGTTTAGATCGCTGAACTAGTGTCCCCTGTGACCCCCCCCCCCCCCCTACATCCCCTGTTTCCGCCGCGTCTGACCCCCTTGACAAAAGTGAGAGACCCCATCTCGTTCTCGCCACAAACTCACCGCTGTAATCGTCAAGTGATGCTTCGCATCATGGCCCATGATTGAAATGCGTCGAACCCAGAATCCTCAGAAGTCCGCTACTGATGATAAGTACCTGTATATTCTAATCTAGTACGCGTGTACACGTGGTAATTCCGGTTACTATTATTTCTAGTAAATGAACGCATGGTTTTTCGATTGGGTGCATTTCAGGGGTGATTATTATTTTTAATCAAACCGAGCGAATAATTTGACTATCAATTTCGAGTTACCTCCCTTATACCACGCCTGCAGTAAATACCCCAATCTTGCGACACAATTGCTGCCAATTTTCGGAAAATGACGTAAAATATTGCCACCATGATTGTGTTATATCGGATAGAAATACAGCCAACCCTCGAGTTTGAAGTCGATCGGGCCCGTAGAGGCTGAGGAGAAAGATTACATCACTCACAACAAACAGAATAACTCTCATTATAGTAAAGATAGATTTTAAAGGCCAGGAACATATACATCGTGACGCCATTAAATAGGATGTCTGTTCAGTAAATATGTGTGGGGAAGACCAATCAATATTGATTGATCTGCCCCAAATAATGAATATGGAATCTTCTAATTGCTGCTATTGAACTGGCATGGAAGATACAGCGAGAGTTCAAAGCGTTAATTTGTAAGTTACGAGGGAGATGCGGTCGATTCGTTGGATAGATTAAGGGCTTTAAATTAATACACTGTCATACACTGCGCATCCTTCAACAAACCCTAAATATGGGTTTCTTGACCCAGGGGCGGCTGAAGCCCCCAAAAAGAATGTGTGTGTGTGGGGGGGGGGGGGGGGGAGGGGCACACCTTTCTGGGTACTACAGGAGTATATGATGGAAAATAATTTTTCTTCGAAAGGGGGTGTTGTGATGCAAAATATATAAAATTTATAAATGCTACCCTCCACCCATGCTACCCTCCACCCACAGGCACTCTCCCATTAACTGTAACAAGGCAAAGAAAATTGAACAAATTTCGATGGCAAAAATAATTTAACACTCTACCACTTAAGAAATGGTTAAAATTGACTTGATTCTTTTCATGTAAATACTAGCACAAGTGCAGCGAGAATCTACATGGATTCTCGCTGGTTTTGTTGCGTGAATCGATTCTCATTGAATTGTAAGCCCTGATAAACTGTTATAGTGTTGAAAAAATGCATTAATTATATCTAGATCTTTAAGGGTTAACTTACAGGCACTTAAATTGATCAAGAAGGTGAGGATTTGTTAAAAAAACATTGTTTTGTTACAATTTTTTGGAAAGTGCCTATAGACACTCTCCAATAAACTGTAACAAAACAAATCCATATGAACGAAGAATCGATAACTTTGCACTAAAGGTGATAGCAAACAAACAATAAAAGGCCTTTATTGGGGTGCGTTTAAATCTCCTTGTCGGGATGGTCCACCCCCACCCCATCAGGGAAACTGCCTCCTTTATTGTTGGCTGATGCAGGGATACCCTAAACCCCCTTCCCACCCTCCTTTCAAGAAACAGAAGCCCCATTATTGGCACAACCCCCTGTTGGGGAGATCTAGACTCTGCAACTTCCCCACTAGGGAAACTGCTTCCACTATTGTTGGCTTTTGGTGGAATACCTTAGCCACCACCCCACCCTCCAGAAGCCCATTAACAGCAACATCCTGCCATCACCTTTTCCTTTATTATGGTACCTGCACTCTTTTATCGAGATATTAAATGGTGTTTGGAGTCTTGGGCGGTTAATAATAGATATTGAATTCCCTGTAAGAACCCCAGGTTTTGTAGCAGTGCTTTCTTACTGTAGTAAACAAGTTCTTGTCTGTTTTAGTAGTATGAAAGGACCACACAATCAATGCTTGGGATGGGATTGGGGCGTGGTGGCGACACAGTAATCGGTTCTCGTCACATCACAAAGTTAAGCAACATCGAGCACGGTTAGTAGTTGGATGGGTGACCATTTCAGCGACTGATTCGTGCTCCCGCATTGTGTCCTTGGGCAAGGCACTTAACCCTGATTGCCTACATGGGGGGATGATAACGCTGAGTACTAAGGCATAATGCAAGTCGATGGTGCGCATGTCTTCAACCCTGCCTATGCTGCTGTGCAGAGTTCAGAGTTACAATGTTGGAGAGCTGATAGATGCTCATCGATGCTTGGTGGTTCTCTTCGGGTACTCCGGCTTCCTCCTCCCCTAAAACTGTCACCAACATGATATGACCCTGGCTGTTAAAGTGTCGTTAAATCCAAATAAATTGGGATGGGATTCCCCAAAAGTGGGTGGCATAGGTTTATACGATTGGCTTAAATTCGACTTCATGTTTGTGTTGTAGTCAGGTTATAGCCATAGATGATGAAAGTAAACTTAACCCCCTGACCATTGATGTCAAAATTTCAAGCTGCCTATTTTTCCCATACTGCAACTAGGATTTAACCATTCAATTTTGTTTGACAGAGCTCATTGAGCTCTGTCAAACAAAAATGAATTGGTTAAACTTCAAGTTGCATTATGACAAAAATTTGCGGCTTGAAGTTTCGGTATTTTGACATCAGAGTGCGATGATGGGGGTTGGGTGGTTAAAGATCAATTATGTGATAAACAAAAAATACGGAATTTCCCAAAACCTAGACTGTAAAGGGGCAGCTGTTTTGCCTTACAGGAATAAAAGACACTTGCAAAAAAACATTCTTGAATAACTAAAAATTGTCATTTTTTTTTTACCTAAAAACAGCTTATGACCCCTCTTTGGAAGAAGCCCGTTCCAGTGAGGGATTATGAGCAATGAGTTTTTTGCAGAATGTGTAATAAAATTTGAATGGCGATTTAAGTGTGAATCGCGCTGGCCGTTTTTTGTGTGAGGGGGGGGGGGGGGGTAATGACACTTTCGTCAGCCATAGTCAGCTCGTATCGAACAGTTTTATGCCGTAACCATTTGAGCAATCACGCGCCGCTGTTAACTGGTAGAGTGCTGGAAGCCCATTTTTGGGCTTTATCCAGATGTGCAGGTACCACAGCTTAAAGGCTTCACATTCTGTGGATGGACTTCAGTTAATTCTTGATGTGATATTATTTAGACTGGGTGGATTTGCCCTGCTACAATTTATGGGAGAGTGCCAGTAGGCACTCTCCCATAAATTGTAACAAGGCAATACATGTGAACAAAATTTTGACAACCAAAAAAACTTGGCACTCTACCAGTTAAAGCAGTTGTGTGGAGTAAAGGCTTGAGTGGCTTGAGTAAAGAAAATAATTTTTTTAACATTGCTAACGCAGTGGCTGTAACGGTTGTATGAAAATAATGACTGGTGTAACAAAGACATTGTTACATCATGGGCTGACCTACCCTGGGTATAAATTATTCGCGTCCGTCTTGCTGTCAAAGGTCTTCGTGGAGAGTCGGCTCTAACATCACCAACCACAGATCTCAGGAAAACTTCTGTGAATCAATGCTGTTGAAATCTAGATGAATGTCACTCCCCCAAAGGCACAAAAATGAGGTGAACATTTATAATAAATACACCCACAAACTTGTACCACTGGGGGATCCTTGGGTTTTTCGGGTTACCCTCTCATAGCACACCTGGCAGGCGTGATTGCGTGGCCGCTTTGGGTTCCCTACTACACCCTAAGATCCGGAGCAAAAAAAAATGGAAAAAAATAACAGAGAAAGAATGTAGAAGTGGTGGCGGTGCCGGTTAGTTTTGGTAACGGGTCCGAACTATTTGAAAACAGTCCAGACCCACCTCGGTTATGTTACTCCGCAAATGCTGAAATACGAAGTAAGCGGCAACCGCCACCATTCCTTGGCCGAGTTGGTTACATTCCTCTTACACGAAGCCCTAACCAGCAAAGGTATCATGCGTTTGTGCAAGGCTGCCATTCGGCAGCAAATAGTAGACGACCTCCATCGGCAAAAGAAAATTGTGGCTATGTTGAAAATGGGCGGAGAATCCTTTTATACACAATATTTTGCACACGTCAGCGATTATCAACAGTTATCACGGAAGTTAATTCATGAAAATGACGAAGAAAAGAAATTGCGCAAATGATTATATTAAATGCACAGTGACTTTGAGTCTTGAAATATATACCCTCACACTATTTCTTTTGATTTTCTTTGTTCTTTTGGATTTATAATTGCCAAAATGAAAAATTATTAAGAACCCTTTTCCAAACTTAGAAAAAGTTAAACTCTGTTTTCTGGGGACAAGCGTAGAGAACTTCTGTTTGTTGCGTGCCGTGGGCAAAAATCGATCAGCTGATGAGTAATGTTCCTAAGATACCGAATTGACGTCAGAGTTGTGAAATCCCACAAGGTCTGCTTGAACCTGTTTGACCTTGAATATGTATACAGTGCAGTTTATTAACATTTCCAGTTCAGTGTCAGCAATTCTACATTCGCCTTTTTCGGTCGAAATTCCCATCAGAGCCCCGAGAAGTGGAGAAGCACCTGTTTATTGCAGAAGACGGCATCTGCTGAAAGGACGCATTGCCAGGGGTATCCATTTTGTGCGTGGTGTGGGGGGAGGGGGTGCACAGGGGTTTTCAGGGGCCAAGCATGCATTTTTATTCCAACGACATATCACCAAGATCGAAGAATTCATGATTTTTAGGAAAGCTTGTGCGGAATTTCGGCGTTCAGCCTCCTGTCTACGCCACTGTAGGGTATAATTGGCCTGGTAACTAATGCCTGGTAGGTGTTGGCGACAGGATATTTCCGACAAGAGGGATTGTTCTCCCACTGGCGAGAAGGAGATCTGGAAACTCCCCGACAAGCCCACAATCAAGGTGGCTGTTTCCCCCGACGGATTGTGTGTGTGTGTGTGGGGGGGGGGGGGGGGGCACCACTGGCCAAGGTGGCAGTTTCCCCGACAGGTTGCGGGGGAGGGACGAGGGGGGATTACCCCCACCCCCAATCCTGGCCAAAATTCACTTCCCAAATTCCAGCTCTGTTTGAAATCGGCAAAAATTCCAACTGTTACCATTTACAACTATGCAGTGTACGCAATATAGAGTTTCGTAAGTATGCATGGTGTCAATCGGTACGAGATTTCAAAAGTACGTTTACTTATCGTAATAAAAAAACATCCTCGAAATGCCCCTCCCCCATTTGGAAATCAACTACCCTACACTCCCAGTCGGAAACCTCTCGCCACGTCCCCGGGGGGGGCACTGGTCAAGAGTTTGATTTGCCTGAAGGGTCGAGAGGTATGATAATTATGAACGAACGATTAAACATGACTTCTTTTTTGTGTAGTTGTCAAGGCAACCAGTTGCTGAGAGTAACTTCAAACACCAATAAATAAATATTCATGAGTGAAGCCAGTTTTCAGCACAACCGATCTTCGAGGCGGGGGGGGGGGGGGGGGGGCGTGCCCGAACTTTGTGCCCTCCAGGATCGTAAATAAGTATATAGGCCTAACTCTATATTGGTTTGATATGACTGATGTGTTCCTGTAACCAGACCAATCCATATGAACAATTTGTCTTTGCTTTTAACCCTTTACCCAACGAATCGGCCGCATCCGCCCGCGTAATATGTAAATTCAGCAGTTGAAAAAAAATTATTTTTCAAAAAATTTCAACAAAACCATATCATGTGACCCCTCGTTGGAACGAGCTCGACGAGCTCGTTCCAACGAGGGGTCAGTAGTAGTGCTCGCACGTTTCGGGGAAAGGTTGGATGACCCCGGTGGATGACCCCGGAAGTGACGTCATGTCACGTGACCTAGTGGCGCCATGTTGTGTTGTCATGGTAACCTGCGTCAGCGGCCATGTTGTGACGTCATCCCCATAGTGATACGTGGTGTTAGTACGCATGCGCAGCGCGTGTTGTTAGGGTGATATGAGCTTCCGTCGTCCATTTTTTATACTGGAAGCCGCCATCTTGGTTTCTATGGTGGCACGTGATTGCTATGTTACCTAAGGCCTACAATAGGATAGGGGTATGTTTTGGGGGTATGTTCCTTTGTAGAAGAGTAAATCTAATTACCACAAACAACCCGACAATCCCTCCAAATCACCAAAATCTACCCGAAATCACCGAAATTGACTGTATTTCCCCATTTTATCGGTTTAGCACGTAGTGCTATAGTACTAAGGGGGTACCGGGGGTGCGTTAGATTGAATCGGAGTAAATCTGATTACCACAAACAACCCGACAATCCTTCCAAATCACCAAAATCCACCCAAAATCACCGAAATTGACTTTATTTCCCCAATTTATCGGCTTAGCACGTAGTGCTATAGTACCGAGAGGGTATCGGGGGTGCATTCGATTGAACAGGAGTAATGTTCTGGATTTGAATTCTCCCAGATCCCCTTTTTGGATCCCTATCCCATGACGTTTTTCCCCTATTAAGAATAGCATGTAGTGCTATAGGACAAATTTACCCAGAATTCTCTGCTTCTATCCATATATGCAATAGTTTACGTCTATCTGGCCATGTTCCTTTGTTCTAGAGTATACTCCAGTAGCGTAGAAGAGTCTATTATTTGGAACAGTTTACCTTATTATTGCTATATTTAGCAATTTCTGGTCTATTCTTGTTAGTTCTGACCCTATTCCAAGTCCTCTTGTTGTTTCATTTATCTAACTAACCAATCAGATTGCTTGATTTCCCATAATGCAGTTATCTCCGTTGTGTATAACAAAAGCCTATATCCAATGGCACCCCCATTTTAGCACCCCTTTTTGAAAAACATATGACCTTCGGCACCCCTTTTTGTCATATGTGCTTATGTGAAAAGGCACAATGTGACACAATATGCCCTATCACATAAGCACATGCTTTATGTGCCAATATGTGCTTATGTGAAAAGGCACAATGTGACACAATGTGCCCTATCACATAGGCACATACGACCAAAATGGGATTCCATAGCCACAGGCGTTTTCGAAAAAGGGATTCCACAAATGGGATTCCAAAAAAGGGATTCCACAAATGGGATTCCGTAAAACATATGACCTTCGGCACCCCTTTTTTGTCATATGTGCTTATGTGAAAAGGCACAATGTGACACAATATGTCCTATCACATAGGCACATGCTTTATGTGCCGATATGTGCTTATGTGAAAAGGCACAATGTGACACAATGTGCCCTATCACATAGGCACATACGACCAAAATGGGATTCCATAGCCACAGGCGTTTTCGAAAAAAGGATTCCACAAATGGGATTCCAAAAAGGGATTCCACAAATGGGATTCCGTTTCCATCTTGTCGCCAAAGCTCCACCGCCACTACTGGTCTATGGTCTATCTGTCCTATCATTAGCTTCAACAACAGTCTTGTTCCACTGCGGCCTTGTACCAGTACTATTGGCTAAACTACCATCAATTACTTCCTAGCTATACCTTCGCTGAAGCTTTCAAAATGTTCCATCTGATTTCCCCTGTATACATATAAGGCATTCCGTAAGTGGCCCAGTCCGTAAAATTTGGATTCCGTGTTTTGACATCGACACTCGAGGGTATGGAAAGGGTTTGGTAACACTCAATGACTACAAGACTCTGAACAGAGACAACCAACCACTACAAAATAACAAAGGTACAGATCCAACATAACCAAGATCGAAGTAAACATAACAAAGTGAAAGAATGTCAAACTAGTCGGATTGATCGAACTAGTTTGACAGACTTAACAGAACAAAGTGAACAAAGATCCAACACAACTAAGATCGAAGTGATCAAAACAAGTGAACAAAGATCCAATGAAGTTATCGAAGAGAACTGACCCAATGAAGGTATCGAACTGAATTGACTATTACAAATTGAACAAAGTTCTGGACTATAACCCAATGTTAACCCCCTTAAATTGAACAAACCTGAATGAACCCTTTGAACTGAACAAAGTTTTCAACTGAATGAATTTTATGTAATTAAAACCCCTTTGAACTGTTTGAATGAACTACAACCCTAATGGAGGTATTAACTCCTTGAACGGAATGAATTCTATTTTTTAACTATATCCCAATGTTAACACCCTTTTGAACTGAATAAATTTTTAAACTTAATGAATTTTAACTGAATGAACTACAACCTAGTAAACTGAATTCTTCCAATAGGGAATGGGAATACACGTCACTATGTGATAGGACATATTGTGTCACATTGTGCCTTTTCACATAAGCACATATCGGCACATAAAGCATGTGCCTATGTGATAGGACATATTGTGTCACATTGTGCCTTTTCACATAAGCACATATGACAAAAAAGGGGTGCCGAAGGTCATATGTTTCACGGAATCCCATTTGTGGAATTCCTTTTTTGGAATCCCATTTGTGGAATCCCTTTTTCGAAAACGCCTGTGGCTATGGAATCCCATTTTGGTCGTATGTGCCTATGTGATAGGGCACATTGTGTCACATTGTGCCTTTTCACATAAGCACATATTGGCACATAAAGCATGTGCTTATGTGATAGGGCATATTGTGTCACATTGTGCCTTTTCACATAAGCATATATGACAAAAAGGGGTGCCGAAGGTCATATGTTTTTCAAAAAGGGGTGCTAAAATTGGGGTGCCATTGGATATAGGCTTTTGTTATACACAACGGAGATAACTGCATTATGGGAAATCAAGCAATCTGATTGGTTAGTTAGATAAATGAAACAACAAGAGGACTTGGAATAGGGTCAGAACTAACAAGAATAGACCAGAAATTGCTAAATATAGCAATAATAAGGTAAACTGTTCCAAATAATAGACTCTTCTACGCTACTGGAGTATACTCTAGAACAAAGGAACATGGCCAGATAGACGTAAACTATTGCATATATGGATAGAAGCAGAGAATTCTGGGTAAATTTGTCCTATAGCACTACATGCTATTCTTAATAGGGGAAAAACGTCATGGGATAGGGATCCAAAAAAGGGATCTGGGAGAATTGTAATCCAGAACATTACTCCTGTTCAATCGAATGCACCCCCGATGCCCTCTCGGTACTATAGCACTACGTGCTAAGCCGATAAATTGGGGAAATAAAGTCAATTTCGGTGATTTTGGGTGGATTTTGGTGATTTGGAAGGATTGTCGGGTTGTTTGTGGTAATCAGATTTACTCCGATTCAATCTAACGCACCCCCGGTACCCCCTTAGTACTATAGCACTACGTGCTAAACCGACAAAATGGGGAAATAAAGTCAATTTCGGTGATTTCGGGTAGATATTGGTGATTTGGAGGGATTGTCGGGTTGTTTGTGGTAATTAGATTTACTCTTCTACAAAGGAACATACCCCCAAAACATACCCCTATCCTATTGTAGGCCTTAGGTAACATAGCAATCACGTGCCGCCATAGAAACCAAGATGGCGGCTTCCAGTATAAAAAATGGACGACGGAAGCTCATATCACCCTAACAACACGCGCTGCGCATGCGTACTAACACCACGTATCACTATGGGGATGACGTCACAACATGGCCGCTCACGCGGGATACCATGACAACACAACATGGCGCCACTAGGTCACGTGACATGACGTCACTTCCGGGGTCATCCACCGGGGTCATCCAACCTTTCCCCGAAACGTGCGAGCACTACTACTGGGGTCACATGATATGGTTTAGTTGAAAGTGTTTGAAAAATTTGAAAAAATGATATTTAAATTGATAAATTTTCATATCGTCTGCGTTGGGTAATGGGTTAACCCTTTACCCAACGCACAGGATATGAAAATTTATTATCTTAATTATTGATTTTTTCAAATATTTCCACAACAAAAAAGCAACAAAACCATATCATGTGACCCCTCATTGGAACGAGCTCGTTCCAATGAGGGGTCACATGATATGGTTTTGTTGAAAATTTGTGAAAAATAGATGTCTTTTCAGCTGTTTAACCCTTTGAAAGCGAGCGGTCGCTTTTCAGGCCAGGAACATACACATCGTGACGTCATTTCATAGGATGTCTGTTCAGTAAATGTGTGGGGTAGACCAATCAATATTGATTGATCTGCCCTAAATAATGAATATGGAATCTTCTAATTGCTGCTATTGAACTGGCATGGAAGATACAGCGAGAGTTCAAAGCGTTAATTTGTAAGTTACGAGGGAGATGCAGTCGATTCGTTGGATGGATTAAGGGCTTTAAATTAATACACTGTCATACACTGCGCATCCTTCAACAAAGCCCAAATGTGGGTTTCTAGACCCAGGGGCGGCTGAAGCCCCCCAAAGGAATGGGTGTGTGTGTGGGGGGGGGGGGGGGGGGCACACCTTTCTGGGTACCACACGGGTGTATGATGGAAAATAATTTTTCTTCGGAAGGGGTGGTGTAATGCAAAATATATAAATTTATAAATGATACCCTCCACCCTTGTTCCCACCCTATTTAAGATACCATCCTCAGCGACCTCAACCTTATTGTCATTATTATGCGATATTGACCGGTCAATACTGAATCGTGTGGCATCAGCTGTCTTCGTGTCGCATCGGCTGTCTTCGGGCGTTACCACAGATTAGGATTCCTAATCTGTGGTAACACCCGAAAACAGCCGATGCCACACGAAGACAACTGATGACACACGATTTTCATATAATTGGTGAAAAAGACCCCACCCCCGGCTCCGCCGCCCACGTCTAAACCTCAACAAGTTTCATCAATTTTTCTCTGAGATATTGGTTAACTGGTCACCCAAATGGGTATTTTTTCAATGACACCACACTACCAGGAAGAGCAGCCTTAGTTTAGCAAGATTTTGTTCACAAATAATTGTTTTGTTATAAGTTATTGGAGAGTGCCAATTGGCACTCCCCAATAAGTTAAAATCAAACATTTTTTAAATAAAAAAATTCTACTACTGAACGAACATGAAGCTAATGCATTCAGTGTAACGTCACTAAAGTGGCTTCCATCACTTTTTAATAAAGCCACGATAGTGGCTTCAAGAACTCAAGTTGACTCAACCAGTTAATAAGTACTCCTTGTGATCTATAATTGTCATTCAAAGTTGAATTTGCCCCGGGGAAGACCTGACATCTATATACAGTGACTGGACACTTTCCACGGGTAGGCAATATATCTACGGACGCAATAATATTAGATTTCAAACATTAATTATAGGAATGATCATCAAAAATTTAACTCATGAAGCACCGGGTTAAAAAATTTTCTGATGATGATTTTTTATTACCTGGTAAACGTATGGGTGGACATCAATGCCCGCGCGTGAGTTACGACCACTCCACTACTACCGTTCTATACACCCTTAACCTTTACCCAACGCAGACGATATCAAAATTTATTATTTTAAATATCATTTTTTTTAATTTTTCAAAAAATTTCAACAAAACCATATCGTGTGACCCCTCATTGGAACGAACTCAATGAGCTCGTTCCAATGAGGGGTCACATGATATGGTTTTATTGAAATATTTTTAAAAATTCAATTTTTTCAACTGCTCAATTTGCATATTACGCGGGTGGATGCGGGCGATTCATTAGGTAAAGAGTTAACCTATAGCTCGAAGTGGGTGAAAAAAGTATGACATCGGAAAAATATTTTGTTCCCCACTTAGTTTAACCTGACTACGACTTTGCTCTTCTCCCCCGTTTTTTACGCTTTTGGTTGAACCTGCGATGCCCATCACATGTAGAGGCTCATGACATGGGAGCCACAAGTTCGTATTTTGCAAAGCACCTGTTAAAAATATCTCATCTTAACTGTGGCTCAGTGGTTACGGCATTGAACTTCAAACCGAAAGGTCCACGGTTCTATCAGGGATAACTGTGTTATGTCCTGGGGCAAGGCACTTCATTCCGTTTGCCGACATGGGGACATGGTGGCGCTTTGTACTAAGGCGTACTACACGTCGTTGGTGCACTCGTCTTCAACCAATGTTAACCCTGCTAGCGCGGAGTTAGTACGTTGGGGAGTCTGACAGTTGCACGCCGTGGTTCTCTCTGGGTACTCCGGCTTTCTCCACCCGTATAACTGACCGATACGAAGTAACCCTGGCTGGCAAAAGTGTCGTTAAACCCCAATAAATAAATAAACCTCCCCTTATCTGACGTTACGATCATATCCGCCTAGCACTACTCACAAACAGTGGCATTCAATTTTCTAAGTTTTTTTTCAGTTTTTATCCCATAACAAAGATTATGACACCCTCAGTGGAACGAGATCGTTTGACCATGACCCGACCGACTCACAAGAGACAACCAATTACAGCAAAACTTTTCTCTTTTTTTATCTTTCGCAATTTTGTGCAGCCATAGAATACCATGAGTGGATTTCAAGCTGTAAAATTATTTTTATTATTAACCCTTTACCCAACGTAACGGCCAAAACCATCCAGCGCTGATCTCAAAAATCGCCAATTAATTTTCATCATTTTTTCATTTTTAGTCTAAAAAACATCGGTTATGACCCCTCGTTGGAACGAGCTCGTTCCAACGAGGGGTCATAACCTATGTTTTTGAGATAAAAAATTAAAAAAATTAGTTATTCAAGCATTTTTTTTTGCAAGTGTCGTCTGCTTTTCATGTTAGGTAAAGGGTTAAAACATGACTAGTATGTAACTTATTCACATTTCTTCCAGTCCTAAAATATGAAAATTTGTCACGTCACGTGGGAATTTTACCACAGAT
This sequence comes from Pictodentalium vernedei, assembly GCA_031216915.1. NCBI lineage: Eukaryota > Metazoa > Mollusca > Scaphopoda > Dentaliida > Dentaliidae > Pictodentalium > Pictodentalium vernedei. The sequence goes on along the minus strand of CM062289.1, from coordinate 426,888,018 downwards.
TTGAATGGGAGGAATCTGAACGTAGAGGGGTAGCCACTACGTTTAGATCGCTGAACTAGTGTCCCCTGTGACCCCCCCCCCCTACATCCCCTGTTTCCGCCGCGTCTGACCCCCTTGACAAAAGTGAGAGACCCCATCTCGTTCTCGCCACAAACTCACCGCTGTAATCGTCAAGTGATGCTTCGCATCATGGCCCATGATTGAAATGACTCGAACCCAGAATCCTCAGAAGTCCGCCACTGATGATAAGTACCTGTATATTCTAATCTAGTACGCATGTACACGTAGTAATTCCGGTTACTATTATTTCTAGTAAATGAACGCATGGTTTTTCGATTGGGTGCATTTCAGGGGTGATTATTATTTTTAATCAAACCGAGCGAATAATTTGACTATCAATTTCGAGTTACCTCCCTTATACCACGCCTGCAGTAAATACCCCAATCTTGCGACACAATTGCTGCCAATTTTCGCAAAATGACGTAAAATATTGCCACCATGATTGTGTTATATCGGATAGAAATACAGCCAACCCTCGAGTTTGAAGTCGATCGGGCCCGTAGAGGCTGAGGAGAAAGATTACATCACTCACAACAAACAGAATAACTCTCATTATAGTAAAGATAGCTTTTAAAGGCCAGGAACATATACATCGTGACGCCATTAAATAGGATGTCTGTTCAGTAAATATGTGTGGGGAAGACCAATCAATATTGATTGATCTGCCCCAAATAATGAATATGCAATATTCTAATTGCTGCTATTGAACTGGCATGGAAGATACAATGAGAGTTCAAAGCGTTAATTTGTAAGTTACGAGGGAGATGCGGTCGATTCGTTGGATAGATTAAGGGCTTTAAATTAATACACTGCCATACACTGCGCATCCTTCAACAAAGCCTAAATATGGGTTTCTTGACCCAGGGGCGACTGAAGCCCCAAAAAGAATGTGTGTGTGGGGGGGGGGGGGGCACACCTTTCTGGGTACCACAGGAGTATATGATGGAAAATAATTTTTCTTCGAAAGGGGGTGTTGTGATGCAAAGTATATAAAATTTATAAATGCTACCCTCCACCCATGCTACCCTCCACCCACAGGCACTCTCCCATTAACTGTAACAAGGCAAAGACAATTGAACAAATTTCGATGGCAAAAATAATTTAACACTCTACCACTTAAGAAATGGTTAAAATTGACTTGATTCTTTTCATGTAAATACTAGCACAAGTGCAGCGAGAATCTACATGGATTCTCGCTGGTTTTGTTGCGTGAATCGATTCTCATTGAATTGTAAGCCCTGATAAACTGTTATAGTGTTGAAAAAATGCATTAATTATATCTAGATCTTTAAGGGTTAACTTACAGGCACTTAAATTGATCAAGAAGGTGAGGATTTGTTAAAAAACATTGTTTTGTTACAATTTTTTGGAAAGTGCCTATAGACACTCTCCAATAAACTGTAACAAAACAAATCCATATGAACGAAGAATCGATAACTTTGCACTAAAGGTGATAGCAAACAAACAATAAAAGGCCTTTATTGGGGTGCGTTTAAATCTCCTTGTCGGGATGGTCCACCCCCACCCCATCAGGGAAACTGCCTCCTTTATTGTTGGCTGATGCAGGGATACCCTAAACCCCCTTCCCACCCTCCTTTCAAGAAACAGAAGCCCCATTATTGGCACAACCCCCTGTTGGGGAGATCTAGACTCTGCAACTTCCCCACTAGGGAAACTGCTTCCACTATTGTTGGCTTTTGGTGGAATACCTTAGCCACCACCCCACCCTCCTGTTGAGAAACAGAAGCCCATTAACAGCAACATCCTGCCATCACCTTTTCCTTTATTATGGTACCTGCACTCTTTTATTGAGATATTAAATGGTGTTTGGAGTCTTGGGCGGTTAATAATAGATATTGAATTCCCTGTAAGAACCCCAGGTTTTGTAGCAGTGCTTTCTTACTGTAGTAAACAAGTTCTTGTCTGTTTTAGTAGTATGAAAGGACCACACAATCAATGCTTGGGATGGGATTGGGGCGTGGTGGCGACACAGTAATCGGTTCTCGTCACATCACAAAGTTAAGCAACATCGAGCACGGTTAGTAGTTGGATGGGTGACCATTTCAGCGACTGATTCGTGCTCCCGCATTGTGTCCTTGGGCAAGGCACTTAACCCTGATTGCCTACATGGGGGGATGATAACGCTGAGTACTAAGGCATAATGCAAGTCGATGGTGCGCATGTCTTCAACCCTGCCTATGCTGCTGTGCAGAGTTCAGAGTTACAATGTTGGAGAGCTGATAGATGCTCATCGATGCTTGGTGGTTCTCTTCGGGTACTCCGGCTTCCTCCTCCCCTAAAACTGTCACCAACATGATATGACCCTGGCTGTTAAAGTGTCGTTAAATCCAAATAAATTGGGATGGGATTCCCCAAAAGTGGGTGGCATAAGTTTATACGATTGGCTTAAATTCGACTTCATGTTTGTGTTGTAGTCAGGTTATAGCCATAGATGATGAAAGTAAACTTAACCCCCTGACCATTGATGTCAAAATTTCAAGCTGCCTATTTTTCCCATACTGCAACTAGGATTTAACCATTCAATTTTGTTTGACAGAGCTCATTGAGCTCTGTCAAACAAAAATGAATTGGTTAAACTTCAAGTTGCATTATGACAAAAATTTGCGGCTTGAAGTTTCGGTATTTTGACATCAGAGTGCGATGATGGGGGTTGGGTGGTAAAAGACCAATTATGTGATAAACAAAAAATACGGAATTTCCCAAAACCTAGACTGTAAAGGGGCAGCTGTTTTGCCTTACAGGAATAAAAGACACTTGCAAAAAAACATTCTTGAATAACTAAAAATTGTCATTTTTTTTACCTAAAAACAGCTTATGACCCCTCTTTGGAAGAAGCCCATTCCAGTGAGGGATTATGAGCAATGGGTTTTTTGCAAAATGTGTAATAAAATTTGAATGGCGATTTAAGTGTGAATCGCGCTGGCCGTTTTTGTGTGTGTGTGGGGGGGGGGGGGGGTAATGACACTTTCGTCAGCCATGGTCAGCTCGTATCGAACAGTTTTATGCCATAACCATTTGAGCAATCACGCGCCGCTGTTAACTGGTAGAGTGCTGGAAGCCCATTTTTGGGCTTTATCCAGATGTGCAGGTACCACAGCTTAAAGGCTTCACATTCTGTGGATGGACTTCAGTTAATTCTTGATGTGATATTATTTAGACTGGGTGGATTTGCCCTGCTACAATTTATGGGAGAGTGCCAGTAGGCACTCTCCCATAAATTGTAACAAGGCAATACATGTGAACAAAATTTTGACAACCAAAAAAACTTAGCACTCTACCAGTTAAAGCAGTTGTGTGGAGTAAAGGCTTGAGTGGCTTGAGTAAAGAAAATAAATATTTTAACATTGCTAACGCAGTGGCTGTAACGGTTGTATGAAAATAATGACTGGTGGAACAAAGACATTGTTACATCATGGGCTGACCTACCCTGGGTATAAATTATTCGCGTCCGTCTTGCTGTCAAAGGTCTTCGTGGAGAGTCGGCTCTAACATCACCAACCACAGATCTCAGGAAAACTTCTGTGAATCCATGCTGTTGAAATCGAGATGAATGTCACTCCCCCAAAGGCACAAAAATGAGGTGAACATTTATAATAAATACACCCACAAACTTGTACCACTGGGGGATCCTTGGGTTTTTCGGGTTACCCTCTCATAGCACACCTGGCAGGCGTGATTGCGTGGCCGCTTTGGGTTCCCTACTACACCCTAAGATCCGGAGCAAAAAAAAATGGAAAAAAATAACAGAGAAAGAATGTAGAAGTGGTGGCGGTGCCGGTTAGTTTTGGTAACGGGTCCGAACTATTTGAAAACAGTCCAGACCCACCTCGGTTATGTTACTCCGCAAATGCTGAAATACGAAGTAAGCGGCAACCGCCACCATTCCTTGGCCGAGTTGGTTACATTCCTCTTACACGAAGCCCTAACCAGCAAAGGTATCATGCGTTTGTGCAAGGCTGCCATTCGGCAGCAAATAGTATACGACCTCCATCGGCAAAAGAAAATTGTGGCTATGTTGAAAATGGGCGGAGAATCCTTTTATACACAATATTTTGCACACGTCAGCGATTGTCAACAGTTATCACGGAAGTTAATTCATGAAAATGACGAAGAAAAGAAATTGCGCAAATGATTATATTAAATGCACAGTGACTTTGAGTCTTGAAATATATACCCTCACACTATTTCTTTTGATTTTCTTTGTTCTTTTGGATTTATAATTGCCAAAATGAAAAATTATTAAGAATCCTTTTCCAAACTTAGAAAAAGTTAAACTCTGTTTTCTGGGGACAAGCGTAGAGAACTTCTGTTTGTTGCGTGCCGTGGGCAAAAATCGATCAGCTGATGAGTAATGTTCCTAAGATACCGAATTGACGTGAGAGTTGTGAAATCCCACAAGGTCTGCTTGAACCTGTTTGACCTTGAATATGTATACAGTGCAGTTTATTAACATTTCCAGTTCAGTGTCAGCAATTCTACATTCGCCTTTTTCGGTCGAAATTCCCATCCGAGCCCCGAGAAGTGGAGAAGCACCTGTTTATTGCAGAAGACGGCATCTGCTGAACAGACGCATTGCCAGGGGTATCCATTTTGTGCGTGGTGTGGGGGGAGGGGGTGCACAGGGGTTTTCAGGGGCCAAGCATGCATTTTTATTCCAACGACATATCACCAAGATCGAAGAATTCATGATTTTTAGGAAAGCTTGTGCGGAATTTCGGCGTTCAGCCTCCTGTCTACGCCACTGTAGGGTATAATTGGCCTGGTAACTAATGCCTGGTAGGTGTTGGCGACAGGATATTTCCGACAAGAGGGTTTGTTCTCCCACTGGCGAGAAGGAGATCTGGAAACTCCCCGACAAGCCCACAATCAAGGTGGCTGTTTCCCCCGACGGATTGTGTGTGTGTGTGGGGGGGGGGGGGGGGGCACCACTGGCCAAGGTGGCAGTTTCCCCGACAGGTTGCGGGGAGGGACGAGGGGGGATTACCCCCACCCCCAATCCTGGCCAAAATTCACTTCCCAAATTCCAGCTCTGTTTGAAATCGGCAAAAATTCCAACTGTTACCATTTACAACTATGCAGTGTACGCAATATAGAGCTTCGTAAGTATGCATGGTGTCACTCGGTACGAGATTTCAAAAGTACGTTTACTTATCGTAATAAAAAAACATCCTCGAAATGCCCCTCCCCCATTTGGAAATCAACTACCCTACACTCCCAGTCGGAAACCTCTCGCCACGTCCCCGGGGGGGGGGGGGGGGCCACTGGTCAAGAGTTTGATTTGCCTGAAGGGTCGAGAGGTATGATAATTATGAACGAACGATTAAACATGACTTCATTTTTGTGTAGTTGTCAAGGCAACCAGTTGCTGAGAGTAACTTCAAACACCAATAAATAAATATTCATGAGTGAAGCCAGTTTTCAGCACAACCGATCTTCGAGGCGGGGGGGGGGGGGGGCGTGCCCGAACTTTGTGCCCTCCAGGATCGTAAATAAGTATATAGGCCTAACTCTATATTGGTTTGATATGACTGATGTGTTCCTGTAACCAGACCAATCCATATGAACAATTTGTCTTTGCTTTTAACCCTTTACCCAACGAATCGGCCGCATCCGCCCGCGTAATATGTAAATTCAGCAGTTGAAAAAAAAATATTTTTCAAAAAATTTCAACAAAACCATATCATGTGACCCCTCGTTGGAACGAGCTCGACGAGCTCGTTCCAACGAGGGGTCAGTAGTAGTGCTCGCACGTTTCGGGGAAAGGTTGGATGACCCCGGTGGATGACCCCGGAAGTGACGTCATGTCACGTGACCTAGTGGCGCCATGTTGTGTTGTCATGGTAACCCGCGTGAGCGGCCATGTTGTGACGTCACCCCCATAGTGATACGTGGTGTTAGTACGCATGCGCAGCGCGTGTTGTTAGGGTGATATGAGCTTCCGTCGTCCATTTTTTATACTGGAAGCCGCCATCTTGGTTTCTATGGTGGCACGTGATTGCTATGTTACCTAAGGCCTACAATAGGATAGGGGTATGTTTTGGGGGTATGTTCCTTTGTAGAAGAGTAAATCTAATTACCACAAACAACCCGACAATCCCTCCAAATCACCAAAATCTACCCGAAATCACCGAAATTGACTGTATTTCCCCATTTTATCGGTTTAGCACGTAGTGCTATAGTACTAAGGGGGTACCGGGGGTGCGTTAGATTGAATCGGAGTAAATCTGATTACCACAAACAACCCGACAATCCTTCCAAATCACCAAAATCCACCCAAAATCACCGAAATTGACTTTATTTCCCCAATTTATCGGCTTAGCACGTAGTGCTATAGTTCCGAGAGGGTATCGGGGGTGCATTCGATTGAACAGGAGTAATGTTCTGGATTTGAATTCTCCCAGATCCCCTTTTTGGATCCCTATCCCATGACGTTTTTCCCCTATTAAGAATAGCATGTAGTGCTATAGGACAAATTTACCCAGAATTCTCTGCTTCTATCCATATATGCAATAGTTTACGTCTATCTGGCCATGTTCCTTTGTTCTAGAGTATACTCCAGTAGCGTAGAAGAGTCTACTATTTGGAACAGTTTACCTTATTATTGCTATATTTAGCAATTTCTGGTCTATTCTTGTTAGTTCTGACCCTATTCCAAGTCCTCTTGTTGTTTCATTTATCTAACTAACCAATCAGATTGCTTGATTTCCCATAATGCAGTTATCTCCGTTGTGTATAACAAAAGCCTATATCCAATGGCACCCCAATTTTAGCACCCCTTTTTGAAAAACATATGACCTTCGGCACCCCTTTTTGTCATATGTGCTTATGTGAAAAGGCACAATGTGACACAATATGCCCTATCACATAAGCACATGCTTTATGTGCCAATATGTGCTTATGTGAAAAGGCACAATGTGACACAATGTGCCCTATCACATAGGCACATACGACCAAAATGGGATTCCATAGCCACAGGCGTTTTCGAAAAAGGGATTCCACAAATGGGATTCCAAAAAAGGGATTCCACAAATGGGATTCCGTAAAACATATGACCTTCGGCACCCCTTTTTTGTCATATGTGCTTATGTGAAAAGGCACAATGTGACACAATATGTCCTATCACATAGGCACATGCTTTATGTGCCGATATGTGCTTATGTGAAAAGGCACAATGTCACACAATGTGCCCTATCACATAGGCACATACGACCAAAATGGGATTCCATAGCCACAGGCGTTTTCGAAAAAGGGATTCCACAAATGGGATTCCAAAAAGGGATTCCACAAATGGGATTCCGTTTCCATCTTGTCGCCAAAGCTCCACCGCCACTACTGGTCTATGGTCTATCTGTCCTATCATTAGCTTCAACAACAGTCTTGTTCCACTGCGGCCTTGTACCAGTACTATTGGCTAAACTACCATCAATTACTTCCTAGCTATACCTTCGCTGAAGCTTTCAAAATGTTCCATCTGATTTCCCCTGTATACATATAAGGCATTCCGTAAGTGGCCCAGTCCGTAAAATTTGGATTCCGTGTTTTGACATCGACCCTCGAGGGTATGGAAAGGGTTTGGTAACACTCAATGACTACAAGACTCTGAACAGAGACAACCAACCACTACAAAATAACAAAGGTACAGATCCAACATAACCAAGATCGAAGTAAACATAACAAAGTGAAAGAATGTCAGACTAGTCGGATTGATCGAACTAGTTTGACAGACTTAACAGAACAAAGTGAACAAAGATCCAACACAACTAAGATCGAAGTGATCAAAACAAGTGAACAAAGATCCAATGAAGTTATCGAAGAGAACTGACCCAATGAAGGTATCGAACTGAATTGACTATTACAAATTGAACAAAGTTCTGGACTATAACCCAATGTTAACCCCCTTAAATTGAACAAACCTGAATGAACCCTTTGAACTGAACAAAGTTTTCAACTGAATGAATTTTATGTAATTAAAACCCCTTTGAACTGTTTGAATGAACTACAACCCTAATGGAGGTATTAACTCCTTGAACGGAATGAATTCTATTTTTTAACTATATCCCAATGTTAACACCCTTTTGAACTGAATAAATTTTTAAACTTAATGAATTTTAACTGAATGAACTACAACCTAGTAAACTGAATTCTTCCAATAGGGAATGGGAATACACGTCACTATGTGATAGGACATATTGTGTCACATTGTGCCTTTTCACATAAGCACATATGACAAAAAAGGGGTGCCGAAGGTCATATGTTTTACGGAATCCCATTTGTGGAATCCCTTTTTTGGAATCCCATTTGTGGAATCCCTTTTTCGAAAACGCCTGTGGCTATGGAATCCCATTTTGGTCGTATGTGCCTATGTGATAGGGCACATTGTGTCACATTGTGCCTTTTCACATAAGCACATACTGGCACATAAAGCATGTGCTTATGTGATAGGGCATATTGTGTCACATTGTGCCTTTTCACATAAGCACATATGACAAAAAGGGGTGCCGAAGGTCATATGTTTTTCAAAAAGGGGTGCTAAAATTGGGGTGCCATTGGATATAGGCTTTTGTTATACACAACGGAGATAACTGCATTATGGGAAATCAAGCAATCTGATTGGTTAGTTAGATAAATGAAACAACAAGAGGACTTGGAATAGGGTCAGAACTAACAAGAATAGACCAGAAATTGCTAAATATAGCAATAATAAGGTAAACTGTTCCAAATAATAGACTCTTCTACGCTACTGGAGTATACTCTAGAACAAAGGAGCATGGCCAGATAGACGTAAACTATTGCATATATGGATAGAAGCAGAGAATTCTGGGTAAATTTGTCCTATAGCACTACATGCTATTCTTAATAGGGGAAAAACGTCATGGGATAGGGATCCAAAAAGGGGATCTGGGAGAATTCTAATCCAGAACATTAATCCTGTTCAATCGAATGCACCCCCGATGCCCTCTCGGTACTATAGCACTACGTGCTAAGCCGATAAATTGGGGAAATAAAGTCAATTTCGGTGATTTTGGGTGGATTTTGGTGATTTGGAAGGATTGTCGGGTTGTTTGTGGTAATCAGATTTACTCCGATTCAATCTAACGCACCCCCGGTACCCCCTTAGTACTATAGCACTACGTGCTAAACCGACAAAATGGGGAAATAAAGTCAATTTCGGTGATTTCGGGTAGATATTGGTGATTTGGAGGGATTGTCGGGTTGTTTGTGGTAATTAGATTTACTCTTCTGCATACCCCCAAAACATACCCCTATCCTATTGTAGGCCTTAGGTAACATAGCAATCACGTGCCGCCATAGAAACCAAGATGGCGGCTTCCAGTATAAAAAATGGACGACGGAAGCTCATATCACCCTAACAACACGCGCTGCGCATGCGTACTAACACCACGTATCACTATGGGGATGACGTCACAACATGGCCGCTCACGCGGGTTACCATGACAACACAACATGGCGCCACTAGGTCACGTGACATGACGTCACTTCCGGGGTCATCCATCGGGGTCATCCAACCTTTCCCCGAAACGTGCGAGCACTACTACTGGGGTCACATGATATGGTTTAGTTGAAAGTGTTTGAAAAATTTGAAAAAATGATATTTAAATTGATAAATTTTCATATCGTCTGCGTTGGGTAATGGGTTAACCCTTTACCCAACGCACAGGATATGAAAATTTATTATCTTAATTATTGATTTTTTCAAATATTTCCACAACAAAAAAGCAACAAAACCATATCATGTGACCCCTCATTGGAACGAGCTCGTTCCAATGAGGGGTCACATGATATGGTTTTGTTGAAAATTTGAGAAAAATAGATGTCTTTTCAGCTGTTTAACCCTTTGAAAGCGAGCGGTCGCTTTTCAGGCCAGGAACATACACATCGTGACGTCATTTCATAGGATGTCTGTTCAGTAAATGTGTGGGGTAGACCAATCAATATTGATTGATCTGCCCTAAGTAATGAATATGGAATCTTCTAATTGCTGCTATTGAACTGGCATGGAAGATACAGCGAGAGTTCAAAGCGTTAATTTGTAAGTTACGAGGGAGATGCAGTCGATTCGTTGGATAGATTAAGGGCTTTAAATTAATACACTGTCATACACTGCGCATCCTTCAACAAAGCCCAAATGTGGGTTTCTAGACCCAGGGGCGGCTGAAGCCCCCCAAAGGAATGTGTGTGTGTGGGGGGGGGGGGCACACCTTTCTGGGTACCACACGGGTGTATGATGGAAAATAATTTTTCTTCGGAAGGGGTGGTGTAATGCAAAATATATAAATTTATAAATGATACCCTCCACCCTTGTTCCCACCCTATTTAAGATACCATCCTCAGCGACCTCAACCTTATTGTCATTATTATGCGATATTGACCTGTCAATACTGAATCGTGTGGCATCAGCTGTCTTCGTGTCGCATCGGCTGTCTTCGGGCGTTACCACAGATTAGGATTCCTAATCTGTGGTAACATCCGAAAACAGCCGATGCCACACGAAGACAACTGATGACACACGATTTTCATATAATTGGTGAAAAAGACCCCACCCCCGGCTCCGCCGCCCACGTCTAAACCTCAACAAGTTTCATCAATTTTTCTCTGAGAGATTGGTTAACTGGTCACCCAAATGGGTATTTTTTCAATGACACCACACTACCAGGAAGAGCAGCCTTAGTTTAGCAAGATTTTGTTCACAAATAATTGTTTTGTTATAAGTTATTGGAGAGTGCCAATTGGCACTCCCCAATAAGTTAAAATCAAACATTTTTTAAATAAAAAAATTCTACTACTGAACGAACATGAAGCTAATGCATTCAGTGTAACGTCACTAAAGTGGCTTCCATCACTTTTTAATAAAGCCACGATAGTGGCTTCAAGAACTCAAGTTGACTCAACCAGTTAATAAGTACTCCTTGTGATCTATAATTGTCATTCAAAGTTGAATTTGCCCCGGGGAAGACCTGACATCTATATACAGTGACTGGACACTTTCCACGGGTAGGCAATATATCTACGGACTCAATAATATTAGATTTCAAACATTAATTATAGGTATGATCATCAAAAATTTAACTCATGAAGCACCGGGTTAAAAAATTTTCTGATGATGATTTTTTATTAACTGGTAAACGTATGGGTGGACATCACTGCCCGCGCGTGAGTTACGACCACTCCACTACTACCGTTCTATACACCCTTAACCTTTACCCAACGCAGACGATATCAAAATTTATTATTTTAAATATCATTTTTTTTAATTTTTCAAAAAATTTCAACAAAACCATATCGTGTGACCCCTCATTGGTACGAACTCAATGAGCTCGTTCCAATGAGGGGTCACATGATATGGTTTTATTGAAATATTTTTAAAAATTCAATTTTTTCAACTGCTCAATTTGCATATTACGCGGGTGGATGCGGGCGATTCATTAGGTAAAGAGTTAACCTATAGCTCGAAGTGGGTGAAAAAAGTATGACATCGGAAAAATATTTTGTTCCCCACTTAGTTTAACCTGACTACGACTTTGCTCTTCTCCCCCGTTTTTTACGCTTTTGGTTGAACCTGCGATGCCCATCACATGTAGAGGCTCATGACATGGGAGCCACAGGTTCGTATTTTGCAAAGCACCTGTTAAAAATATCTCATCTTAACTGTGGCTCAGTGGTTACGGCATTGAACTTCAAACCGAAAGGTCCACGGTTCTATCAGGGATAACTGTGTTATGTCCTGGGGCAAGGCACTTCATTCCGTTTGCCGACATGGGGACATGGTGGCGCTTTGTACTAAGGCGTACTACACGTCGTTGGTGCACTCGTCTTCAACCAATGTTAACCCTGCTAGCGCGGAGTTAGTACGTTGGGGAGTCTGACAGTTGCGCGCCGTGGTTCTCTCTGGGTACTCCGGCTTTCTCCACCCGTACAACTGACCGATACGAAGTAACCCTGGCTGGCAAAAGTGTCGTTAAACCCCAATAAATAAATAAACCTCCCCTTATCTGACGTTACGATCATATCCGCCTAGCACTACTCACAAACAGTGGCATTCAATTTTCTAAGTTTTTTCAGTTTTTATCCCATAACAAAGATTATGACACCCTCAGTGGAACGAGATCGTTTGACCATGACCCGACCGACTCACAAGAGACAACCAATTACAGCAAAACTTTTCTCTTTTTTTATCTTTCGCAATTTTGTGCAGCCATAGAAAACCATGAGTGGATTTCAAGCTGTAAAATTATTTTTATTATTAACCCTTTACCCAACGTAACGGCCAAAACCATCCAGCGCTGATCTCAAAAATCGCCAATTAATTTTCATCATTTTTTCATTTTTAGTCTAAAAAACATCGGTTATGACCCCTCGTTGGAACGAGCTCGTTCCAACGAGGGGTCATAACCTATGTTTTAAAGATAAAAAATTAAAAAAATTAATTATTCAAGCATTTTTTTTTGCAAGTGTCGTTTGCTTTTCATGTTAGGTAAAGGGTTAAAACATGACTAGTATGTAACTTATTCACATTTCTTCCAGTCCTAAAATATGAAAATTTGTCACGTCACGTGGGAATTTTACCACAGATTTGAATGGGAGGAATCTGAACGTAGAGGGGTAGCCACTACGTTTAGATCGCTGAACTAGTGTCCCCTGTGACCCCCCCCCCCCCCCCTACATCCCCTGTTTCCGCCGCGTCTGACCCCCTTGACAAAAGTGAGAGACCCCATCTCGTTCTCGCCACAAACTCACCGCTGTAATCGTCAAGTGATGCTTCGCATCATGGCCCATGATTGAAATGCGTCGAACCCAGAATCCTCAGAAGTCCGCCACTGATGATAAGTACCTGTATATTCTAATCTAGTACGCGTGTACACGTAGTAATTCCGTGTACTATTATTTCTAGTAGATGAACGCATGGTTTTTCGATTGGGTGCATTTCAGGGGTGATTATTATTTTCAATCAAACCGAGCGAATAATTTGACTATCAATTTCGAGTTACCTCCCTTATACCACGCCTGCAGTAAATACCCCAATCTTGCGACACAATTGCTGCCAATTTTCGGAAAATGACGTAAAATATTGCCACCATGATTGTGTTATATCGGATAGAAATACAGCCAACCCTCGAGTTTGAAGTCGATCGGGCCCGTAGAGGATGAGGAGAAAGATTACATCACTCACAACAAACAGAATAACTCTCATTATAGTAAAGATAGATTTTAAAGGCCAGGAACATATACATCGTGACGCCGTTAAATAGGATGTCTGTTCAGTAAATATGTGTGGGGAAGACCAATCAATATTGATTGATCTGCCCCAAATAATGAATATGGAATCTTCTAATTGCTGCTATTGAACTGGCATGGAAGATACAATGAGAGTTCAAAGCGTTAATTTGTAAGTTACGAGGGAGATGCGGTCGATTCGTTGGATAGATTAAGGGCTTTAAATTAATACACTGTCATACACTGCGCATCCTTCAACAAAGCCTAAATATGGGTTTCTTGACCCAGGGGCGGCTGAAGCCCCCAAAAAGAATGTGTGTGTGTGTGGGGGGGGGGGCACACCTTTCTGGGTACCACAGGAGTATATGATGGAAAATAATTTTTCTTCGAAAGGGGGTGTTGTGATGCAAAGTATATAAAATTTATAAATGCTACCCTCCACCCTTGTTCCCACCCTATTTAAGATACCATCCTCAGCGACCTCAACCTTATTGTCATTATTATGGGATATGGGATATTGACCGGTCAATACTGAATCGTGTGGCATCAGCTGTCTTCGTGTGGCATCGTGTGTCTTCGGGCGTTACCACAGATTAGGGTACTAATCTGTGGTAACACCCGAAGACAGCCGATGCCACACGAAGACAACTGATGACACGCGATTTTCATATAATTGGTGAAAAAGACCCCCCCCCCCCCCCCGACTCCGTCGCCCCTGTCTAAACCTCAACAAGTTTCATCAATTTGTCTCTGAGAGATTGGTTAACTGGTCACCCAAATGATTCACATTTACGTGCCAAATGATTCAGTAGGGACACTGCATCACTCCATAACTGAATAACGAAATGAGTCCTCGGAACATTTAGGGAAGTTGAGAATCTTCCACCATCACCCTCCTCTCCAGCGACTTACATGGCAGATTCAGATGGGGGCGCACGCCCTTCCTATTTTTGGTACTTAAGTTTTTTATACAAGCACCGATACCAAGAGGCACAATATTATCGGCGATCAAACATGGACACCCACTACCCCTGGTAGTAGATATCCATGTTTGGTCACCGATAATACCGCACCCCATGCGTACAGCTATAGGCCCAGTTCCTATCTATACGCAGGTCTCATGTGAGCCGATATAAATCGGCTTTTTTTCTTCAGTCGAAAGCTGGAATATTTTGGTTGGATAGCAATGCGGATATGTGCAAAGAAGCCGGCCACATTCACCTTCCATGTTCCAACATATTCCGACGAGACTCCCCCCCCCCCCCCCCTCCCCCGATTTTGTTGACAAGAGTGGGATTCCTCCTCTTGTGTTCGCCATTAACTCGCCGCTGCAATCGTCGAGTGATGCTTCCCATCATGATCCACGATCGAAAGGTGGCGTCCCCTCAAACCTAGAATCCTGGGTCCGCCACTGACTTAGGCAGGGGAGATTGAGGGTGTGGTGTGGGAAGCTCTCCACTCTACCCTCACTTTTTTCCAAAAAATGTCAGCCTTATAATGTATATCTGTGCCTTTAAATCCCTAAAACTGGTCCATGTATTTTATATAAATCACCCTGATATATCTTTGGTCCGTTTGTTATAGTTATATCTCCAATTTCTGGGAACTTCCGCCTAAACTGGTTGAGTGTTAAGTTATTTATGAAAGGTGATTTGAAACATGGGTATTTTTTCAATGATACCACACTACCAGGAAGAGCAGGCTTAGTTTAGCAAGATTTTGTTCACAAATAATTGTTTTGTTATAAGTTATTGGAGAGTGCCAATTGGCACTTCACAATAAGTTAAAATCAAACATTTTTTAAATAAAAAAATTCTACTACTGAACAAACATGAAGCTAATGCATTCAGTGTAACGTCACTAAAGTGGCTTCCATCACTTTTCAATAAAGCCACGATGGTGGCTTCAAGAACTCAAGTTGACTCAACCAGTTAATAAGTACTCCTTGTGATCTATAATTGTCATTCAAAGTTGAATTTGCCCCGGGGAAGACCTGACATCTATATACAGTGACTGGACACTTTCCACGGGTGGGCAATATATCTACGGACGCAATAATATTAGATTTCAAACATTAATTATAGGTATGATCATCAAAAATTTAACTCATGAAGCACCGGGTTAAAAAATTTTCTGATGATGATTTTTTATTACCTGGTAAACGTATGGGTGGACATCACTGCCCGCGCGTGAGTTACGACCACTCCACGGCGATTGTACTGTACACCCTTAATCCTTTACCCAACGCAGGCGATATCAAAATTTATTATTTTAAATATCTTTTTTTTTTAATTTTTCAAAACATTTTAACAAAACCATATCATGTGACCCCTCACTGGAACGAGCTCAATGAGCTCGTTCCAATGAGGGGTCACATGATATGGTTTTGTTGAAATATTTTTAAAAATTTAATTTTTTTCAACTGCTCAATTTGCATATTACGCGGGCGGATGCGGGCGATTCGTTAGCTAAAGGGTTAACCTATAGCTCGAAGTGGAATGAAGTGGGTGAAAAAAATATGGTAGCAGAAAAATATTTTGTTCCCCACTTCGTTTAATCTGACTACGACTTTGCTCTTCTCCCCCGTTTTTTTACGCTGCTGGTTGAACCAGCGATGCCCATCACATGTAGACGTTCGTGACATGGGAGCCATAGGTTCGTATTTTGCAAAGCATCTGTTAAAAATATCTCACCTTATCTGTGGTTCATTTGTTACGGCATTGAACTTCAAACCGAAAGGTCTACGGTTCGATCCCGTCAGGGATAACTGCGTTATGTCCTGGGGCGCAGGGCACTTCATCCCGTTTGCCCACATGGGGACATGGTGGCACTTTGAACTAAGGCGTACTACACGTCGTTGGTGCACTCGTCTTCAACCAATGTTAACCCTGCAAGCGCGGAGTTAGTACTTTGGGGAGTCTGACAGTTGCACGCCGTGGCTCTGTGGTTCTCTCTGGGTATTCCGGCTTTCTCCACCCGTACAACTGTCCGATACGAAGTAACCCTGACTGGCGAAAGTGTCGTTGAACCCCAATAAATATATAAACCTCCCCTTATCTGACGTTACGATCATATCCGCCTAGCGCTACTCACAAAAAGTGGCATTCAATTTTCTAAGTTTTTTTTCAGTTTTTATCCCATAACAAAGATTATGACACCCTCAGTGGAACGAGGTCGTTTGACCATGACCCGACCGACTCACAAGAGACAACCAATTACAGCAAAACGTTCCTCTTTTTTTATCTTTCGCAATTTTGTGCAGCCATAGAAAACCATGAGTGGATTTCAAGCTGTAAAATGATTATTATTATTAACCCTTTCCCAACGTAACGGCCAAAACCGGCCAGCGCTGATCTCAAAAATCGCCAATTAATTTTCATCATTTTTAGTCTTAAAAACATCGGTTATAACCCCTCGTTGGAACGAGCTCGTTCCAACGAGGGGTCATAACCTATGTTTTTGAGATAAAAAATGAAAAAAAATAATTATTCAAGAATTTTTTTTGCAAGTGTCGTCTGCTTTTCATGTTAGGTAAAGGGTTAAAACATGACTAGTATGTAACTTATTCACATTTCTTCCAGTCCTAAAATGTGAAAATTTGTCACGTCACGTGGGAATTTTACCACAGATTTGAATGGGAGGAATCTGAACGTAGAGGGGTAGCCACTACGTTCAGATCGCTGAACTAGTGTCCCCTGTGACCCCCTACATCCCCTGGTTCCGCCGCCTCTGACCCCGTTGACAAAAGTGAGAGACCGCATCTCGTTCTCGACACAAACTCACCGCTGTCATCGTCAAGTGATGCTTCGCATCATGGCCCATGATTGAAATGCGTCGAACCCAGAATCCTCAGAAGTCCGCCACTGATGATAAGTACCTGTATATGCCAATCTAGTACGCATGTACACGTAGTAATTCCGTGTACTATTATTTCTAGTAGATGAACGCATGGTTTTTCGATTGGGTGCATTTCAGGGGTGATTATTATTTTTTAATCAAATCGAGCGAATAATTTGACTATCAATTTCGAGTTACCTCCCTTATACCTCGCCTGCAGTAAATACCCCAATCTTGCGACACAATTGCTGCCAATTTTCGGAAAATGACGTAAAATATTGCCACCATGATTTTGTTATATCGGATAGAAATACAGCCACCCCTCGAGTTTGAAGTCGATCAGGCCCGTAGAGGCTGAGGAGAAAGATCACATCACTCACAATAAACAGAATAACTCACATTGTAGTAAAGATAGATTTTAAAGGCCAGGAACATATACATCGTGATGTCATTAAATAGGATGCCTGTTCAGTAAATCCGATTTTGTTGACAAGAGTGGGATTCCTCCTCATGTGTTCGCCATTAACTCACCGTTACAATCGTCGAGTGATGCTTCCCATCATGATCCACGATTGAAAGGCGGCGTCCCCTCAAACCTAAAATCCTGGGTCCGCCATTGACGTAGGCAGGGGAGATTGAGGGAGTGGTGCGGGGAACTCTCCACTCTACCCTCACTTTTTTTCTAAAAAATGTCAGCCTTATAACGTACATCCGTGCCTTTAAATCCCTAAAACTGGTCCATGTATTTTATATAAATCACCCTGATATATCTTTGGTCCGTTTGTTATAGTTATATCTCCAATTTCTGGGAACTTCCGCCTTAACTGGTTGAGTGTTAAGTTATTTATGAAAGGTGATTTGAAACATGGGTATTTTTTCAATGATACCACACTACCAGGAAGAGCAGCCTTAGTTTAGCAAGATTTTGTTCACAAATAATTGTTTTGTTATAAGTTATTGGAGAGTGCCAATTGGCACTCCCCAATAAGTTAAAATCAAACATTTTTTAAATAAAAAAATTCTACTACTGAACGAACATGAAGCTAATGCATTCAGTGTAACGTCACTAAAGTGGCTTCCATCACTTTTTAATAAAGCCACGATAGTGGCTTCAAGAACTCAAGTTGACTCAACCAGTTAATAAGTACTCCTTGTGATCTATAATTGTCATTCAAAGTTGAATTTGCCCCGGGGAAGACCTGACATCTATATACAGTGACTGGACACTTTCCACGGGTAGGCAATATATCTACGGACGCAATAATATTAGATTTCAAACATTAATTATAGGAATGATCATCAAAAATTTAACTCATGAAGCACCGGGTTAAAAAATTTTCTGATGATGATTTTTTATTAACTGGTAAACGTATGGGTGGACATCACTGTCCGCGCGTGAGTTACGACCACTCCACTGCTACTGTTCTATACACCCTTAACCCTTTACCCAATGCAGACGATATCAAAATTTATTATTTTAAATATCATTTTTTTTTAATTTTTCAAAAAATTTCAACAAAACCATATCATGTGACTTCTTCATTGGAACGAACTCAATGAGCTCGTTCCAATGAGGGGTCACATGATATGGTTTTGTTGAAATATTTTAAAAGATTTAATTTTTTCAACTGCTCAATTTGCATATAACGCGGGTGGATGCGGGCGATTCGTTAGGTAAAGGGTTAACCTATAGCTCGAAGTGAAATGAAGTGGGTGAAAAAAGTATGGCAGCGGAAAAATATTTTGTTCTCCACTTAGTTTAACGTGACTACGACTTTGCTCTTCTCCCCCATTTTTTACGCTGTTGGTTGAACCAGCGATGGCTTGAAAGAGTCCTTCATTGTCCTGTATTAACCACATCCTGAAGACAATCAACCCTGTGAAGAGCAATGGCCGTATATGGCCATTACCTCTTGTGAAGGGTTAACATTTAGGCCAAATTTGTTTATTTATTGGAGTTTAGCACCACTTTTAACAGTCAAGGTCACATCATATTGGATAGTTTTATGGGTGGAGGAAGCTGGAGTACCAAGAGAGAACCACCAAGCAGACAGGAGCAACTGTCATGACTCTCCAACTTGTGAACTCTGTAGAGTTACCACCGGTTGAAGGCAAGTGTACCATCAAAATGCAGTGTGCCTTAGTACAAGTCCAATGCATTAACCACAGAGCCACCATGCTCCACAAATTGAAAACTATTGGGCATGTGCCCCCACTCTCCCAACGTTTTCCAAAACTACTTGAGAGGGAAAGAGAGAGTTTTGCTTTGTACAAGTCCAATGCTCTGACTACTGAATCACCATACTCCTCAAATTGAGAACTGAGAGCATGGGGCATGTTCCCCCACCCCACCCAACATTTTCCAGAAATACTCGAGAGAGAGAGTTTAGCCTCAGTACAAGTCTAATGCTCTAATCACTGACCCACCATGCTCCTCAAATTGAGAACTGGGGCATGTTCCCCAGCCCCTCCCAACATTTTCCAGAAATACTTGTGAGAGAGAGTTTAGCCTCAGTACAAGTCCAATGCTCTAACCACTGAACCAACATGCTCCTCAAATTGAGAACTGGGGGGCATGTGCCCCCCCCCCCCCAACCCCTAACATTTTCCAGAAATATTTGAGAGGAAGAGAGTTCATACCAACATTGTCTTTACCAAGCCATCATTGTAATCTTAGTGGTAATTAGCAGGAAGGGGCTTCACACTCTTGAGATATGACCAAAGATGCATTTGTTTGATTTGTCTCTACCATAGACTTTAAAGGCTTCATAATTAGATCAGTCGTATTTAATAAAGTTCTCCATCAGGACGAAACAATGTTTCAGTCGATGGAGAAATTTGTTAACTCTTTACCTAACACAAAAACCTGAAGACACCTGCAAACAAATTTCTTGAAGAACTAATTTGTTTCATTTTTTGCATCAAAAACATAGCTTATGACCTCTCATTGGAACAAACTCATTCCAATGAAGGGTCATAAGCTATGTTTTTGAGACAAAAAATAATGAAAATTGAATGGTGATTTCTGTAAATAGCACTGGCCTGTTTTAGCCATTGCTTTGGGTAAAGGGTTAAATATGGAGCCAAAATGTACATTTTTCTCAGTATAGAGATATGCGAGTCCCAAGCATAGCTTTGTGTATTTTATCACACACCTATTAATATAAAACATGAAGTTTCCACTGTTCTGCCTGCATGATAAAAATAAAGTGGTATCACACATGTGGTGAAACAAAACACATTCGATTTCATTTCCAATGTAAACAGAGAAGGAACCCGTCTAAATAAATCACATCATCATTGGTCGAATGCACCAAAGTCAAGATCGCTTGGAAATTCCATGTTCCTCATTTAGATTTGTTCACCCGGGATATTTGAACAATCAGATTCGAGTAAAGAAACTTCAAAATAAAAATAACATTCTGACTGCTTGTTCCTTGACAAATACTTTCCACAACTTGTCATATAATGATGGAGTGTGGTAAACTTAGTAGCTATTTGAAAGGTTTTTGTTGTGTTATTCCCTGCAGTTTAGTCAATATCTGAAGTTCAATCATCGTGACTGTGACACTGATAGCTGACAAATGGTTTCTACCAATGGAATGTCGTAAAAATTAAAAAGCAAATTAGGGTTGGTACCTTGCCCATTAACCCTTTACCCAACGAATCGCCCGCATCCGTCCGCGTAATATGCAAATTCAGCAGTTGAAAAAATATTATTTTTCAAAACATTTCAACAAAACCATATCATGTGACCCCTCGTTGGAACGAGCTCGTTGAGCTCGTTCCAACGAGGGGGTCACATGATATGGTTTTGTTGAAATATTTTGAAAAATTTGAAAAAATGATTTTTAAAATAATAAATTTTCATATCGTCTGCGTTGGGTAAAGGGTTAACAGTGATGTCTTCTTGGCAACGAAGGAAAAGCAGAAATTATCAGCTAAAAAAAGAGCTTTTAGTTCAATATTCATGTTGACTGGTTGTTACATGGGAGGTGTGTGATAAATACAGTACCGCACATGTGTTTCAATGGGTTAAAAATTATCGCGCTCGATTGCTTTGGCCCAGGATATCACTCAATGAGATATATTAGTGTGTGGATGCCTTAGTATGTCCCCCCCCCCCCCCCCCCCCAATCTACAAGAAGGAAATGCTTCCTATGTCCACATTTATAAAACACAGTATTTGACCTGTATACATCACTCTTCTTGTTTTTCTTGAGCAATGGTCTGTTTAATCAGGCCCTAATGGGGAGACATTGGTTGTTAGTTTTTTCTAATAGCAAAGGGCCTTTCCCCAACAACTTTGACAACTAAAAAGGGGAGGGGGTGATACCTTTTTTACGAAATGGTGTTCCGATGTACCTGGACTTCTCATTTTTAAGTGCCCATTTGCACAATACTGTACCCGAATGGACCACCTCATCTAGTTCAGTATAATGGCGCTGGGGTATGTTTTAGATTGAAATACAATCTGAAGACCATTAACTCATAGATGCTATTTCCACATTTTGTCAATTTAGGTGTCATAATAGGCAGCTATGGGGTAAACTAATAAGACATATTCTTAGTACCAGGCCTTTAACCTTTTACCCAGTGCAGACGATATCAAAATTTATTATTTTAAATATAATTTTTTCAAAGAATTTCAACAAAACCATATCATGTGACCCCATGTTGGAACAAGCTCGTTCCAACGAGGGGTCACATGATATGGTTTTGTTGAAATTGTTGGAAAAATAATATTTGCTAAATTTGCATATTACGCGGACGGATGCAGGTGATTTGTTGGGTAAAGGGTTAAATTCTTCACAACTAATGACAGTAAACGCTGTGCCCAAATAAGATAATTTCGCCCAAATTATGCAGAGTTTGAAACTTTATCCAAAGTTTAGCAGTGTTTTGGCAATATATATAGTTTAGCTAGGTTTCCCCGATGTTTGCAGTATAGCTTAGAGCTTTTCTTCGAATCAAACAATACAACAGATAAACAATTTTTATAAAAACCGCTATTAAAGCAGTTGTGTGGGGTAAAGGCTATCACCATAGAAAAACAATCGGCATTGACAGTGTCGTAGACGGTGATTGCTTTACTGTGGCAAATTCTATAGGATCATGCACTTAAAGCTTGAGATCAATTATATTCACGTTTGCGGCATTTCTCGGTAGACGCTATGTGTAATTTACATTCAAATAGGACTTTGGCTCGACACTGGGAAACTAAGAAGCCTTCTCGAGTTAGTCGAGTAAACTTACTTCAAAGGGTGGTGGGAACCAGTGACGACGGTGAAGACCTATAACAAGGGGTTGTAAACTATCATTTTAAGATGGGGGACCTAAAACCCAAAACAGACGCCAAGAAGAAGAAAATACCAGTGCTTTTTCTCCAACCATGCAGGCCACATCCATATTTGCCAATGTGCCCAAATTAGACTGATCTAATGGTCTGCTTAGTTGATCACAGTTTTCTCTAGATAAGTCTTGGCGGTCTATATAGGCAACATAGACTTGCATAGACACAACTGCTAAGTTACTGAACATAAACCAGGGCTTATATTTCATCTAAATTTGGGAGAATCCACTTGGATTCTTGCAAAAATGGTTGCGAGAGTCCATACCTGTTTTGTGCGTCCCAGAATTCCATGAGGCCACCTTGGCTGAACCTGTTGTATATTGATAATACATGTTAACCCTTTACCCAACACTGCTTTTTAATTTTTAAAAACTGAAACTGAATTTGATAATTTTTTAAAACATAAACATTATGTTCCAATAAAACCTTACAAATATGGATGTCATTGGAACCGACTCCTAGAGCCAGTTCCCATGACAACCATATTGTACAATTCAAACGACAAAGTATCAGGATATTTCAGGTCATGTTAGCCTTGTATTGGTCAGTTTGCTTCTGCTATGTTAACTGGTAGAGTGCTGGAAGCCCATATTTGGGCTTTACTCCAAAGCACAGGTACCGTGACATAAAGGCTTCATATTCATTGGCTATGCTTCATATTATCTTTGAAGTGATATTATTTAGTCTGTTAGAATTTGCCTTGTTACAATTAATGGGAGAGTGCCCACAGGCACTCTCCCATTAACTGTAACAAGGCAAAGACAATTGAACAAATTTCGATGGCAAAAATAATTTAACACTCTACCAGTTAAGAAATGGTTAAAATTGACTTGATTTTTTTCATGTGAATACTAGCACAAGTGCAACGAGAATCTAGATTGGATTCTCGCTGATTTTGTTGCGTGAATCGATTCTCATCAAATTGTAAGCCCTGATAAACTGTTATAGTGTGGAAAAAATGTATTAATTATATCTAGATCTTTAAGGGTTAACTTACAGGCACCTAAATTGATCAAGAAGGTAAGGATTTGTTAAAAAACATTGTTTTGTTACAATTTTTTGGAAAGTGCCTATAGACACTCTCCAATAAACTGTAACAAAACAAATCCATATGAACGAAGAATCGATAACTTTGCATTAAAGGTGACAGCAAACAAACAATGAAAGGCCTTTATTGGGTGTGCGTTTAAAACCCCCTTGTTGGGATGGTCCACCCCCACCCCTTCAGGGAAACTGCCTCCTTTATTGTTGGCTGATGCAGGGATACCCTAAACCCCCTTCCCACCCTCCTTTCAAGAAACAGAAGCCCCATTATTGGCACAACACCCTGTTGGGGAGATCTGGCCTCTGTAACTTCCCCATTGGGGAAACTGCCTCCTCTATTGTTGGCTTTTGGTGGAATACCTTAGCCACCACCCCACCCTCCTGTTGAGAAACAGAAGCCCATTAACAGCAACATCCTGCCATCACCTTTTCCTTTATTATGGTACCTGCACTCTTTTATTGAGATGTCAAATGGTGTTTGGAGTCTTGGGCGGTTAAGAATAGATAATGAATTCCCTGTGGGAACCCCAGGTTTTGTAGCAGTGCTTTCTTACTGAAGTTCTTGTCTGTTTTAGTATGTGAGGACCACATAATCAATGCTTGGGATGGGATTGGGGCATGGTGGCGACACAGTAATCGGTTCTCGTCAGATCACCAAAGTTAAGCAACATCGAGCACGGTTAGTAGTTGGATGGGTGACCATTTCAGCGACTGATTCGTGCTCCCGCATTGTGTCCTTGGGCAAGGCACTTAACCCTGATTGCCTACATGGGGGGATGATAACGCTGAGTACTAAGGCATAATGCAAGTCGATGGTGCGCATGTCTTCAACCCTGCCTATGCTGCTGTGCAGAGTTCAGAGTTACAATGTTGGAGAGCTGATAGATGCTCATCGATGCTTGGTGGTTCTCTTCGGGTACTCCGGCTTCCTCCTCCCCTAAAACTGTCACCAACATGATATGACCCTGGCTGTTAAAGTGTCGTTAAATCCAAATAAATTGGGATGGGATTCCCCAAAAGTGGGTGGCATAAGTTTATACGATTGGCTTAAATTCGACTTCATGTTTGTGTTGTAGTCAGGTTATAGCCATAGATGATGAAAGTAAACTTAACCCCCTGACCATTGATGTCAAAATTTCAAGCTGCCTATTTTTCCCATACTGCAACTAGGATTTAACCATTCAATTTTGTTTGACAGAGCTCATTGAGCTCTGTCAAACAAAAATGAATTGGTTAAACTTCAAGTTGCATTATGACAAAAATTTGCGGCTTGAAGTTTCGGTATTTTGACATCAGAGTGCGATGATGGGAGTTGGGTGGTAAAAGACCAATTATGTGATAAACAAAAAATACGGAATTTCCCAAAACCTAGACTGTAAAGGGGCAGCTGTTTTGCCTTACAGGAATAAAAGACACTTGCAAAAAAACATTCTTGAATAACTAAAAATTGTCATTTTTTTAACCTAAAAACAGCTTATGACCCATCTTTGGAAGAAGCCCATTCCAGTGAGGGATTATGAGCAATGGGTTTTTTGCAAAATGTGTAATAAAATTTGAATGGCGATTTAAGTGTGAATCGCGCTGGCCGTTTTTTTGTGTGTGTGTGGGGGGGGGGGGGGGGGGTAATGACACTTTCGTCAGCCATGGTCAGCTCGTATCGAACAGTTTTATGCCATAACCATTTGAGCAATCACGCGCCGCTGTTAACTGGTAGAGTGCTGGAAGCCCATTTTTGGGCTTTATCCAGATGTGCAGGTACCACAGCTTAAAGGCTTCACATTCTGTGGATGGACTTCAGTTAATTCTTGATGTGATATTATTTAGACTGGGTGGATTTGCCCTGCTACAATTTATGGGAGAGTGCCAGTAGGCACTCTCCCATAAATTGTAACAAGGCAATACATGTGAACAAAATTTTGACAACCAAAAAAACTTAGCACTCTACCAGTTAGAGCAGTTGTGTGGAGTAAAGGCTTGAGTGGCTTGAGTAAAGAAAATAAATATTTTAACATTGCTAACGCAGTGGCTGTAACGGTTGTATGAAAATAATGACTGGTGTAACAAAGACATTGTTACATCATGGGCTGACCTACCCTGGGTATAAATTATTCGCGTCCGTCTTGCTGTCAAAGATCTTCGTGGAGAGTCGGCTCTAACATCACCAACCACAGATCTCAGGAAAACTTCGGTGAATCCATGCTGTTGAAATCTAGATGAATGTCACTCCCCCAAAGGCACAAAAATGAGGTGAACATTTATAATAAATACACCCACAAACTTGTACCACTGGGGGATCCTTGGGTTTTTCGGGTTACCCTCTCATAGCACACCTGGCAGGCGTGATTGCGTGGCCGCTTTGGGTTCCCTACTACACCCTAAGATCCGGAGCAAAAAAAAATGGAAAAAAATAACAGAGAAAGAATGTAGAAGTGGTGGCGGTGCCGGTTAGTTTTGGTAACGGGTCCGAACTATTTGAAAACAGTCCAGACCCACCTCGGTTATGTTACTCCGCAAATGCTGAAATACGAAGTAAGCGGCAACCGCCACCATTCCTTGGCCGAGTTGGTTACATTCCTCTTACACGAAGCCCTAACCAGCAAAGGTATCATGCGTTTGTGCAAGGCTGCCATTCGGCAGCAAATAGTATACGACCTCCATCGGCAAAAGAAAATTGTGGCTATGTTGAAAATGGGCGGAGAATCCTTTTATACACAATATTTTGCACACGTCAGCGATTATCAACAGTTATCACGGAAGTTAATTCATGAAAATGACGAAGAAAAGAAATTGCGCAAATGATTATATTAAATGCACAGTGACTTTGAGTCTTGAAATATATACCCTCACACTATTTCTTTTGATTTTCTTTGTTCTTTTGGATTTATAATTGCCAAAATGAAAAATTATTAAGAACCCTTTTCCAAACTTAGAAAAAGTTCAACTCTGTTTTCTGGGGACAAGCGTAGAGAACTTCTGTTTGTTGCGTGCCGTGGGCAAAAATCGATCAGCTGATGAGTAATGTTCCTAAGATACCGAATTGACGTGAGAGTTGTGTTATCCCACAAGGTCTGCTTGAACCTGTTTGACCTTGAATATGTATACAGTGCAGTTTATTAACATTTCCAGTTCAGTGTCAGCAATTCTACATTCGCCTTTTTCGGTCGAAATTCCCATCAGAGCCCCGAGAAGTGGAGAAGCACCTGTTTATTGCAGAAGACGGCATCTGCTGAACAGACGCAGACGCATTGCCAGGGGTATCCATTTTGTGCGTGGTGTGGGGGGAGGGGGTGCACAGGGGTTTTCAGGGGCCAAGCATGCATTTTTATTCCAACGACATATCACCAAGATCGAAGAATTCATGATTTTTAGGAAAGCTTGTGCGGAATTTCGGCGTTCAGCCTCCTGTCTACGCCACTGTAGGGTATAATTGGCCTGGTAACTAATGCCTGGTAGGTGTTGGCGACAGGATATTTCCGACAAGAGGGATTGTTCTCCCACTGGCGAGAAGGAGATCTGGAAACTCCCCGACAAGCCCACAATCAAGGTGGCTGTTTCCCCCGACGGATTGTATGTGTGTGTGTGGGGGGGGGGGGGGGGGCACCACTGGCCAAGGTGGCAGTTTCCCCGACAGGTTGCGGGGGAGGGACGAGGGGGGATTACCCCCACCCCCAATCCTGGCCAAAATTCACTTCCCAAATTCCAGCTCTGTTTGAAATCGGCAAAAATTCCAACTGTTACCATTTACAACTATGCAGTGTACGCAATATAGAGCTTCGTAAGTATGCATGGTGTCAATCGGTACGAGATTTCAAAAGTACGTTTACTTATCGTAATAAAAAAACATCCTCGAAATGCCCCTCCCCCATTTGGAAATCAACTACCCTACACTCCCAGTCGGAAACCTCTCGCCACGTCCCCGGGGGGGGGGGGGGGGGGGGGCACTGGTCAAGAGTTTGATTTGCCTGAAGGGTCGAGAGGTATGATAATTATGAACGAACGATTAAACATGACTTCATTTTTGTGTAGTTGTCAAGGCAACCAGCTGCTGAGAGTAACTTCAAACACCGATAAATAAATATTCATGAGTGAAGCCAGTTTTCAGCACAACCGATCTTCGAGGCGGGGGGGGGGGGGCGGCGTGCCCGAAATTTGTGCCCTCCAGGATCGTAAATAAGTATATAGGCCTAACTCTATATTGGTTTGATATGACTGATGTGTTCCTGTAACCAGACCAATCCATATGAACAATTTGTCTTTGCTTTTAACACTTTACCCAACGAATCGGCCGCATCCGCCCGCGTAATATGTAAATTCAGCAGTTGAAAAAAAATTATTTTTCAAAAAATTTCAACAAAACCATATCATGTGACCCCTCGTTGGAACGAGCTCGACGAGCTCGTTCCAACGAGGGGTCAGTAGTAGTGCTCGCACGTTTCGGGGAAAGGTTGGATGACCCCGGAAGTGACGTCATGTCACGTGACCTAGTGGCGCCATGTTGTGTTGTCATGGTAACCCGCGTGAGCGGCCATGTTGTGACGTCATCCCCATAGTGATACGTGGTGTTAGTACGCATGCGCAGCGCGTGTTGTTAGGGTGATATGAGCTTCCGTCGTCCATTTTTTATACTGGAAGCCGCCATCTTGGTTTCTATGGTGGCACGTGATTGCTATGTTACCTAAGGCCTACAATAGGATAGGGGTATGTTTTGGGGGTATGTTCCTTTGTAGAAGAGTAAATCTAATTACCACAAACAACCCGACAATCCCTCCAAATCACCAAAATCTACCCGAAATCACCGAAATTGACTGTATTTCCCCATTTTACCGGTTTAGCACGTAGTGCTATAGTACTAAGGGGGTACCGGGGGTGCGTTAGATTGAATCGGAGTAAATCTGATTACCACAAACAACCCGACAATCCTTCCAAATCACCAAAATCCACCCAAAATCACCGAAATTGACTTTATTTCCCCAATTTATCGGCTTAGCACGTAGTGCTATAGTACCGAGAGGGTATCGGGGGTGCATTCGATTGAACAGGAGTAATGTTCTGGATTAGAATTCTCCCAGATCCCCTTTTTGGATCCCTATCCCATGACGTTTTTCCCCTATTAAGAATAGCATGTAGTGCTATAGGACAAATTTACCCAGAATTCTCTGCTTCTATCCATATATGCAATAGTTTACGTCTATCTGGCCATGTTCCTGTGTTCTAGAGTATACTCCAGTAGCGTAGAAGAGTCTATTATTTGGAACAGTTTACCTTATTATTGCTATATTTAGCAATTTCTGGTCTATTCTTGTTAGTTCTGACCCTATTCCAAGTCCTCTTGTTGTTTCATTTATCTAACTAACCAATCAGATTGCTTGATTTCCCATAATGCAGTTATCTCCGCTGTGTATAACAAAAGCCTATATCCAATGGCACCCCAATTTTAGCACCCCTTTTTGAAAAACATATGACCTTCGGCACCCCTTTTTGTCATATGTGCTTATATGTGAAAAGGCACAATGTGACACAATATGCCCTATCACATAAGCACATGCTTTATGTGCCAATATGTGCTTATGTGAAAAGGCACAATGTGACACAATGTGCCCTATCACATAGGCACATACGACCAAAATGGGATTCCATAGCCACAGGCGTTTTCGAAAAAGGGATTCCACAAATGGGATTCCAAAAAAGGGATCCCAAAAATGGGATTCCGTAAAACATATGACCTTCGGCACCCCTTTTTTGTCATATGTGCTTATGTGAAAAGGCACAATGAGACACAATATGTCCTATCACATAGGCACATGCTTTATGTGCCGATATGTGCTTATGTGAAAAGGCACAATGTGACACAATGTGCCCTATCACATAGGCACATACGACCAAAATGGGATTCCATAGCCACAGGCGTTTTCGAAAAAGGGATTCCACAAATGGGATTCCAAAAAGGGATTCCACAAATGGGATTCCGTTTCCATCTTGTCGCCAAAGCTCCACCGCCACTACTGGTCTATGGTCTATCTGTCCTATCATTAGCTTCAACAACAGTCTTGTTCCACTGCGGCCTTGTACCAGTACTATTGGCTAAACTACCATCAATTACTTCCTAGCTATACCTTCGCTGAAGCTTTCAAAATGTTCCATCTGATTTCCCCTGTATACATATAAGGCATTCCGTAAGTGGCCCATTCCGTAAAAAACATCGGTTATGACCCCTCGTTGGAACGAGCTCGTTCCAACGATGGGTCATAACCTATGTTTTTGAGATAAAAAATTAAAAAAATTAATTATTCAAGCATTTTTTTTTGCAAGTGTCGTCTGCTTTTCATGTTAGGTAAAGGGTTAAAACATGACTAGTATGTAACTTATTCACATTTCTTCCAGTCCTAAAATATGAAAATTTGTCACGTCACGTGGGAATTTTACCACAGATTTGAATGGGAGGAATCTGAACGTAGAGGGGTAGCCACTACGTTTAGATCGCTGAACTAGTGTCCCCTGTGACCCCCCCCCCTACATCCCCTGTTTCCGCCGCGTCTGACCCCCTTGACAAAAGTGAGAGACCCCATCTCGTTCTCGCCACAAACTCACCGCTATAATCGTCAAGTGATGCTTCGCATCATGGCCCATGATTGAAATGCGTCGAACCCAGAATCGTCAGAAGTCCGCTACTGATGATAAGTACCTGTATATTCTAATCTAGTACGCGTGTACACGTGGTAATTCCGGTTACTATTATTTCTAGTAAATGAACGCATGGTTTTTCGATTGGGTGCATTTCAGGGGTGATTATTATTTTTAATCAAACCGAGCGAATAATTTGACTATCAATTTCGAGTTACCTCCCTTATACCACGCCTGCAGTAAATACCCCAATCTTGCGACACAATTGCTGCCAATTTTCGGAAAATGACGTAAAATATTGCCACCATGATTGTGTTATATCGGATAGAAATACAGCCAACCCTCGAGTTTGAAGTCGATCGGGCCCGTAGAGGCTGAGGAGAAAGATTACATCACTCACAACAAACAGAATAACTCTCATTATAGTAAAGATAGATTTTAAAGGCCAGGAACATATACATCGTGACGCCATTAAATAGGATGTCTGTTCAGTAAATATGTGTGGGGAAGACCAATCAATATTGATTGATCTGCCCCAAATAATGAATATGGAATCTTCTAATTGCTGCTATTGAACTGGCATGGAAGATACAGCGAGAGTTCAAAGCGTTAATTTGTAAGTTACGAGGGAGATGCGGTCGATTCGTTGGATAGATTAAGGGCTTTAAATTAATACACTGTCATACACTGCGCATCCTTCAACAAAGCCTAAATATGGGTTTCTTGACCCAGGGGCGGCTGAAGCCCCCAAAAAGAATGTGTGTGTGGGGGGGGGGGGGGGGGAGGGGCACACCTTTCTGGGTACCACAGGAGTATATGATGGAAAATAATTTTTCTTCGAAAGGGGGTGTTGTGATGCAAAGTATATAAAATTTATAAATGCTACCCTCCACCCATGCTACCCTCCACCCACAGGCACTCTCCCATTAACTGTAACAAGGCAAAGACAATTGAACAAATTTCGATGGCAAAAATAATTTAACACTCTACCACTTAAGAAATGGTTAAAATTGACTTGATTCTTTTCATGTAAATACTAGCACAAGTGCAGCGAGAATCTACATGGATTCTCGCTGGTTTTGTTGCGTGAATCGATTCTCATTGAATTGTAAGCCCTGATAAACTGTTATAGTGTTGAAAAAATGCATTAATTATACCTAGATCTTTAAGGGTTAACTTACAGGCACTTAAATTGATCAAGAAGGTGAGGATTTGTTAAAAAACATTGTTTTGTTACAATTTTTTGGAAAGTGCCTATAGACACTCTCCAATAAACTGTAACAAAACAAATCCATATGAACGAAGAATCGATAACTTTGCACTAAAGGTGATAGCAAACAAACAATAAAAGGCCTTTATTGGGGTGCGTTTAAATCTCCTTGTCGGGATGGTCCACCCCCACCCCATCAGGGAAACTGCCTCCTTTATTGTTGGCTGATGCAGGGATACCCTAAACCCCCTTCCCACCCTCCTTTCAAGAAACAGAAGCCCCATTATTGGCACAACCCCCTGTTTGGGAGATCTAGACTCTGCAACTTCCCCACTAGGGAAACTGCTTCCACTATTGTTGGCTTTTGGTGGAATACCTTAGCCACCACCCCACCCTCCAGAAGCCCATTAACAGCAACATCCTGCCATCACCTTTTCCTTTATTATGGTACCTGCACTCTTTTATCGAGATATTAAATGGTGTTTGGAGTCTTGGGCGGTTAATAATAGATATTGAATTCCCTGTAAGAACCCCAGGTTTTGTAGCAGTGCTTTCTTACTGTAGTAAACAAGTTCTTGTCCGTTTTAGTAGTATGAAAAGACCACACAATCAATGCTTGGGATGGGATTGGGGCGTGGTGGCGACACAGTAATCGGTTCTCGTCACATCACAAAGTTAAGCAACATCGAGCACGGTTAGTAGTTGGATGGGTGACCATTTCAGCGACTGATTCGTGCTCCCGCATTGTGTCCTTGGGCAAGGCACTTAACCCTGATTGCCTACATGGGGGGATGATAACGCTGAGTACTAAGGCATAATGCAAGTCGATGGTGCGCATGTCTTCAACCCTGCCTATGCTGCTGTGCAGAGTTCAGAGTTACAATGTTGGAGAGCTGATAGATGCTCATCGATGCTTGGTGGTTCTCTTCGGGTACTCCGGCTTCCTCCTCCCCTAAAACTGTCACCAACATGATATGACCCTGGCTGTTAAAGTGTCGTTAAATCCAAATAAATTGGGATGGGATTCCCCAAAAGTGGGTGGCATAGGTTTATACGATTGGCTTAAATTCGACTTCATGTTTGTGTTGTAGTCAGGTTATAGCCATAGATGATGAAAGTAAACTTAACCCCCTGACCATTGATGTCAAAATTTCAAGCTGCCTATTTTTCCCATACTGCAACTAGGATTTAACCATTCAATTTTGTTTGACAGAGCTCATTGAGCTCTGTCAAACAAAAATGAATTGGTTAAACTTCAAGTTGCATTATGACAAAAATTTGCGGCTTGAAGTTTCGGTATTTTGACATCAGAGTGCGATGATGGGGGTTGGGTGGTTAAAGACCAATTATGTGATAAACAAAAAATACGGAATTTCCCAAAACCTAGACTGTAAAGGGGCAGCTGTTTTGCCTTACAGGAATAAAAGACACTTGCAAAAAAACATTCTTGAACAACTAAAAATTGTCATTTTTTTTTACCTAAAAACAACTTATGACCCCTCTTTGGAAGAAGCCCATTCCAGTGAGGGATTATGAGCAATGAGTTTTTTGCAGAATGTGTAATAAAATTTGAATGGCGATTTAAGTGTGAATCGCGCTGGCCGTTTTTTTTGTGTGTGGGGGGGGGGGGGGTAATGACACTTTCGTCAGCCATGGTCAGCTCGTATCGAACAGTTTTATGCCGTAACCATTTGAGCAATCACGCGCCGCTGTTAACTGGTAGAGTGCTGGAAGCCCATTTTTGGGCTTTATCCAGATGTGCAGGTACCACAGCTTAAAGGCTTCACATTCTGTGGATGGACTTCAGTTAATTCTTGATGTGATATTATTTAGACTGGGTGGATTTGCCCTGCTACAATTTATGGGAGAGTGCCGGCACTCTCCCATAAATTGTAACAAGGCAATACATGTGAACAAAATTTTGACAACCAAAAAAACTTAGCACTCTACCAGTTAAAGCAGTTGTGTGGAGTAAAGGCTTGAGTGGCTTGAGTAAAGAAAATAAATTTTTTAACATTGCTAACGCAGTGGCTGTAACGGTTGTATGAAAATAATGACTGGTGTAACAAAGACATTGTTACATCATGGGCTGACCTACCCTGGGTATAAATTATTCGCGTCCGTCTTGCTGTCAAAGGTCTTCGTGGAGAGTCGGCTCTAACATCACCAACCACAGATCTCAGGAAAACTTCTGTGAATCCATGCTGTTGAAATCTAGATGAATGTCACTCCCCCAAAGGCACAAAAATGAGGTGAACATTTATAATAAATACACCCACAAACTTGTACCACTGGGGGATCCTTGGGTTTTTCGGGTTACCCTCTCATAGCACACCTGGCAGGCGTGATTGCGTGGCCGCTTTGGGTTCCCTACTACACCCTAAGATCCGGAGCAAAAAAAAATGGAAAAAAATAACAGAGAAAGAATGTAGAAGTGGTGGCGGTGCCGGTTAGTTTTGGTAACGGGTCCGAACTATTTGAAAACAGTCCAGACCCACCTCGGTTATGTTACTCCGCAAATGCTGAAATACGAAGTAAGCGGCAACCGCCACCATTCCTTGGCCGAGTTGGTTACATTCCTCTTACACGAAGCCCTAACCAGCAAAGGTATCATGCGTTTGTGCAAGGCTGCCATTCGGCAGCAAATAGTAGACGACCTCCATCGGCAAAAGAAAATTGTGGCTATGTTGAAAATGGGCGGAGAATCCTTTTATACACAATATTTTGCACACGTCAGCGATTGTCAACAGTTATCACGGAAGTTAATTCATGAAAATGACGAAGAAAAGAAATTGCGCAAATGATTACATTAAATGCACAGTGACTTTGAGTCTTGAAATATATACCCTCACACTATTTCTTTTGATTTTCTTTGTTCTTTTGGATTTATAATTGCCAGAATGAAAAATTATTAAGAATCATTTTCCAAACTTAGAAAAAGTTAAACTCTGTTTTCTGGGGACAAGCGTAGAGAACTTCTGTTTGTTGCGTGCAGTGGGCAAAAATCGATCAGCTGATGAGTAATGTTCCTAAGATACCGAATTGACGTGAGAGTTGTGAAATCCCACAAGGTCTGCTTGAACCTGTTTGACCTTGAATATGTATACAGTGCAGTTTATTAACATTTCCAGTTCAGTGTCAGCAATTCTACATTCGCCTTTTTCGGTCGAAATTCCCATCAGAGCCCCGAGAAGTGGAGAAGCACCTGTTTATTGCAGAAGACGGCATCTGCTGAACAGACGCATTGCCAGGGGTATCCATTTTGTGCGTGGTGTGGGGGGAGGGGGTGCACAGGGGTTTTCAGGGGCCAAGCGTGCATTTTTATTCCAACGACATATCACCAAGATCGAAGAATTCATGATTTTTAGGAAAGCTTGTGCGGAATTTCGGCGTTCAGCCTCCTGTCTACGCCACTGTAGGGTATAATTGGCCTGGTAACTAATGCCTGGTAGGTGTTGGCGACAGGATATTTCCGACAAGAGGGATTGTTCTCCCACTGGCGAGAAGGAGATCTGGAAACTCCCCGACAAGCCCACAATCAAGGTGGCTGTTTCCCCCGACGGATTGTGTGTGTGTGGGGGGGGGGGGGGGGGGGGGGGGCACCACTGGCCAAGGTGGCAGTTTCCCCGACAGGTTGCGGGGGATGGACGAGGGGGGATTACCCCCACCCCCAATCCTGGCCAAAATTCACTTCCCAAATTCCAGCTCTGTTTGAAATCGGCAAAAATTCCAACTGTTACCATTTACAACTATGCAGTGTACGCAATATAGAGCTTCGTAAGTATGCATGGTGTCAATCGGTACGAGATTTCAAAAGTACGTTTACTTATCGTAATAAAAAAACATCCTCGAAATGCCCCTCCCCCATTTGGAAATCAACTACCCTACACTCCCAGTCGGAAACCTCTCGCCACGTCCCCGGGGGGGGGGGGGGGGGGGCACTGGTCAAGAGTTTGATTTGCCTGAAGGGTCGAGAGGTATGATAATTATGAACGAACGATTAAACATGACTTCATTTTTGTGTAGTTGTCAAGGCAACCAGTTGCTGAGAGTAACTTCAAACACCAATAAATAAATATTCATGAGTGAAGCCAGTTTTCAGCACAACCGATCTTCGAGGCGGGGGGGGGGGGGGGGGCGTGCCCGAACTTTGTGCCCTCCAGGATCGTAAATAAGTATATAGGCCTAACTCTATATTGGTTTGATATGACTGATGTGTTCCTGTAACCAGACCAATCCATATGAACAATTTGTCTTTGCTTTTAACCCTTTACCCAACGAATCGGCCGCATCCGCCCGCGTAATATGTAAATTCAGCAGTTGAAAAAAAATTATTTTTCAAAAAATTTCAACAAAACCATATCATGTGAACCCTCGTTGGAACGAGCTCGACGAGCTCGTTCCAACGAGGGGTCAGTAGTAGTGCTCGCACGTTTCGGGGAAAGGTTGGATGACCCCGGTGGATGACCCCGGAAGTGACGTCATGTCACGTGACCTAGTGGCGCCATGTTGTGTTGTCATGGTAACCCGCGTGAGCGGCCATGTTGTGACGTCATCCCCATAGTGATACGTGGTGTTAGTACGCATGCGCAGCGCGTGTTGTTAGGGTGATATGAGCTTCCGTCGTCCATTTTTTATACTGGAAGCCGCCATCTTGGTTTCTATGGTGGCACGTGATTGCTATGTTACCTAAGGCCTACAATAGGATAGGGGTATGTTTTGGGGGTATGTTCCTTTGTAGAAGAGTAAATCTAATTACCACAAACAACCCGACAATCCCTCCAAATCACCAAACTCTACCCGAAATCACCGAAATTGACTGTATTTCCCCATTTTATCGGTTTAGCACGTAGTGCTATAGTACTAAGGGGGTACCGGGGGTGCGTTAGATTGAATCGGAGTAAATCTGATTACCACAAACAACCCGACAATCCTTCCAAATCACCAAAATCCACCCAAAATCACCGAAATTGACTTTATTTCCCCAATTTATCGGCTTAGCACGTAGTGCTATAGTACCGAGAGGGTATCGGGGGTGCATTCGATTGAACAGGAGTAATGTTCTGGATTAGAATTCTCCCAGATCCCCTTTTTGGATCCCTATCCCATGACGTTTTTCCCCTATTAAGAATAGCATGTAGTGCTATAGGACAAATTTACCCAGAATTCTCTGCTTCTATCCATATATGCAATAGTTTACGTCTATCTGGCCATGTTCCTTTGTTCTAGAGTATACTCCAGTAACGTAGAAGAGTCTATTATTTGGAACAGTTTACCTTATTATTGCTATATTTAGCAATTTCTGGTCTATTCTTGTTAGTTCTGACCCTATTCCAAGTCCTCTTGTTGTTTCATTTATCTAACTAACCAATCAGATTGCTTGATTTCCCATAATGCAGTTATCTCCGTTGTGTATAACAAAAGCCTATATCCAATGGCACCCCAATTTTAGCACCCCTTTTTGAAAAACATATGACCTTCGGCACCCCTTTTTGTCATATGTGCTTATGTGAAAAGGCACAATGTGACACAATATGCCCTATCACATAAGCACATGCTTTATGTGCCAATATGTGCTTATGTGAAAAGGCACAATGTGACACAATGTGCCCTATCACATAGGCACATACGACCAAAATGGGATTCCATAGCCACAGGCGTTTTCGAAAAAGGGATTCCACAAATGGGATTCCAAAAAAGGGATTCCACAAATGGGATTCCGTAAAACATATGACCTTCGGCACCCCTTTTTTGTCATATGTGCTTATGTGAAAAGGCACAATGTGACACAATATGTCCTATCACATAGGCACATGCTTTATGTGCCGATATGTGCTTATGTGAAAAGGCACAATGTCACACAATGTGCCCTATCACATAGGCACATACGACCAAAATGGGATTCCATAGCCACAGGCGTTTTCGAAAAAGGGATTCCACAAATGGGATTCCAAAAAGGGATTCCACAAATGGGATTCCGTTTCCATCTTGTCGCCAAAGCTCCACCGCCACTACTGGTCTATGGTCTATCTGTCCTATCATTAGCTTCAACAACAGTCTTGTTCCACTGCGGCCTTGTACCAGTACTATTGGCTAAACTACCATCAATTACTTCCTAGCTATACCTTCGCTGAAGCTTTCAAAATGTTCCATCTGATTTCCCCTGTATACATATAAGGCATTCCGTAAGTGGCCCAGTCCGTAAAATTTGGATTCCGTGTTTTGACATCGACACTCGAGGGTATGGAAAGGGTTTGGTAACACTCAATGACTACAAGACTCTGAACAGAGACAACCAACCACTACAAAATAACAAAGGTACAGATCCAACATAACCAAGATCGAAGTAAACATAACAAAGTGAAAGAATGTCAAACTAGTCGGATTGATCGAACTAGTTTGACAGACTTAACAGAACAAAGTGAACAAAGATCCAACACAACTAAGATCGAAGTGATCAAAACAAGTGAACAAAGATCCAATGAAGTTATCGAAGAGAACTGACCCAATGAAGGTATCGAACTGAATTGACTATTACAAATTGAACAAAGTTCTGAACTATAACCCAATGTTAACCCCCTTAAATTGAACAAACCTGAATGAACCCTTTGAACTGAACAAAGTTTTCAACTGAATGAATTTTATGTAATTAAAACCCCTTTGAACTGTTTGAAGGAACTACAACCCTAATGGAGGTATTAACTCCTTGAACGGAATGAATTCTATTTTTTAACTATGTCCCAATGTTAACACCCTTTTGAACTGAATAAATTTTTAAACTTAATGAATTTTAACTGAATGAACTACAACCTAGTAAACTGAATTCTTCCAATAGGGAATGGGAATACACGTCACTATGTGATAGGACATATTGTGTCACATTGTGCCTTTTCACATAAGCACATATGACAAAAAAGGGGTGCCGAAGGTCATATGTTTTACGGAATCCCATTTGTGGAATCCCTTTTTTGGAATCCGATTTGTGGAATCCCTTTTTCGAAAACGCCTGTGGCTATGGAATCCCATTTTGGTCGTATGTGCCTATGTGATAGGGCACATTGTGTCACATTGTGCCTTTTCACATAAGCACATATTGGCACATAAAGCATGTGCTTATGTGATAGGGCATATTGTGTCACATTGTGCCTTTTCACATAAGCACATATGACAAAAAGGGGTGCCGAAGGTCATATGTTTTTCAAAAAGGGGTGCTAAAATTGGGGTGCCATTGGATATAGGCTTTTGTTATACACAACGGAGATAACTGCATTATGGGAAATCAAGCAATCTGATTGGTTAGTTAGATAAATGAAACAACAAGAGGACTTGGAATAGGGTCAGAACTAACAAAAATAGACCAGAAATTGCTAAATATAGCAATAATAAGGTAAACTGTTCCAAATAATAGACTCTTCTACGCTACTGGAGTATACTCTAGAACAAAGGAACATGGCCAGATAGACGTAAACTATTGCATATATGGATAGAAGCAGAGAATTCTGGGTAAATTTGTCCTATAGCAATACATGCTATTCTTAATAGGGGAAAAACGTCATGGGATAGGGATCC
This sequence comes from Pictodentalium vernedei, assembly GCA_031216915.1. Taxonomy (NCBI): domain Eukaryota; kingdom Metazoa; phylum Mollusca; class Scaphopoda; order Dentaliida; family Dentaliidae; genus Pictodentalium; species Pictodentalium vernedei. Next base: position 426,849,070 of record CM062289.1, on the reverse strand, counting down.
AAAAAGGGGATCTGGGAGAATTCTAATCCAGAACATTACTCCTGTTCAATCGAATGCACCCCCGATGCCCTCTCGGTACTATAGCACTACGTGCTAAGCCGATAAATTGGGGAAATAAAGTCAATTTCGGTGATTTTGGGTGGATTTTGGTGATTTGGAAGGATTGTCGGGTTGTTTGTGGTAATCAGATTTACTCCGATTCAATCTAACGCACCCCCGGTACCCCCTTAGTACTATAGCACTACGTGCTAAACCGACAAAATGGGGAAATAAAGTCAATTTCGTTGATTTCGGGTAGATATTGGTGATTTGGAGGGATTGTCGGGTTGTTTGTGGTAATTAGATTTACTCTTCTACAAAGGAACATACCCCCAAAACATACCCCTATCCTATTGTAGGCCTTAGGTAACATAGCAATCACGTGCCGCCATAGAAACCAAGATGGCGGCTTCCAGTATAAAAAATGGACGACGGAAGCTCATATCACCCTAACAACACGCGCTGCGCATGCGTACTAACACCACGTATCACTATGGGGATGACGTCACAACATGGCCGCTCACGCGGGTTACCATGACAACACAACATGGCGCCACTAGGTCACGTGACATGACGTCACTTCCGGGGTCATCCACCGGGGTCATCCAACCTTTCCCCGAAACGTGCGAGCACTACTACTGGGGTCACATGATATGGTTTAGTTGAAAGTGTTTGAAAAATTTGAAAAAATGATATTTAAATTGATAAATTTTCATATCGTCTGCGTTGGGTAATGGGTTAACCCTTTACCCAACGCACATGATATGAAAATTTATTATCTTAATTATTGATTTTTTCAAATATTTCCACAACAAAAAAGCAACAAAACCATATCATGTGACCCCTCATTGGAACGAGCTCGTTCCAATGAGGGGTCACATGATATGGTTTTGTTGAAAATTTTTGAAAAATAGATGTCTTTTCAGCTGTTTAACCCTTTGAAAGCGAGCGGTCGCTTTTCAGGCCAGGAACATACACATCGTGACGTCATTTCATAGGATGTCTGTTCAGTAAATGTGTGGGGTAGACCAATCAATATTGATTGATCTGCCCTAAATAATGAATATGGAATCTTCTAATTGCTGCTATTGAACTGGCATGGAAGATACAGCGAGAGTTCAAAGCGTTAATTTGTAAGTTACGAGGGAGATGCAGTCGATTCGTTGGATAGATTAAGGGCTTTAAATTAATACACTGTCATACACTGCGCATCCTTCAACAAAGCCCAAATCTGGGTTTCTAGACCCAGGGGCGGCTGAAGCCCCCCAAAGGAATGTGTGTGTGTGGGGGGGGGGGGGCACACCTTTCTGGGTACCACACGGGTGTATGATGGAAAATAATTTTTCTTCGGAAGGGGTGGTGTAATGCAAAATATATAAATTTATAAATGATACCCTCCACCCTTGTTCCCACCCTATTTAAGATACCATCCTCAGCGACCTCAACCTTATTGTCATTATTATGCGATATTGACCGGTCAATACTGAATCGTGTGGCATCAGCTGTCTTCGTGTCGCATCGGCTGTCTTCGGGCGTTACCACAGATTAGGATTCCTAATCTGTGGTAACACCCGAAAACAGCCGATGCCACACGAAGACAACTGATGACACACGATTTTCATATAATTGGTGAAAAAGACCCCACCCCCGGCTCCGCCGCTCACGTCTAAACCTCAACAAGTTTCATCAATTTTTCTCTGAGAGATTGGTTAACTGGTCACCCAAATGGGTATTTTTTCAATGACACCACACTACCAGGAAGAGCAGCCTTAGTTTAGCAAGATTTTGTTCACAAATAATTGTTTTGTTATAATGAGCTCAATTCAATGAGGGGTCACATGATATGGTTTTATTGAAATATTTTTAAAAATTCAATTTTTTCAACTGCTCAATTTGCATATTACGCGGGTGGATGCGGGCGATTCATTAGGTAAAGAGTTAACCTATAGCTCGAAGTGGTAGAAAAAAGTATGACATCGGAGAAATATTTTGTTCCCCACTTAGTTTAACCTGACTACGACTTTGCTCTTCTCCCCCGTTTTTTACGCTTTTGGTTGAACCTGCGATGCCCATCACATGTAGAGGCTCATGACATGGGAGCCACAGGTTCGTATTTTGCAAAGCACCTGTTAAAAATATCTCATCTTAACTGTGGCTCAGTGGTTACGGCATTGAACTTCAAACCGAAAGGTCCACGGTTCTATCAGGGATAACTGTGTTATGTCCTGGGGCAAGGCACTTCATTCCGTTTGCCGACATGGGGACATGGTGGCGCTTTGTACTAAGGCGTACTACACGTCGTTGGTGCACTCGTCTTCAACCAATGTTAACCCTGCTAGCGCGGAGTTAGTACGTTGGGGAGTCTGACAGTTGCACGCCGTGGTTCTCTCTGGGTACTCCGGCTTTCTCCACCCGTACAACTGACCGATACGAAGTAACCCTGGCTGGCAAAAGTGTCGTTAAACCCCAATAAATAAATAAACCTCCCCTTATCTGACGTTACGATCATATCCGCCTAGCACTACTCACAAACAGTGGCATTCAATTTTCTAAGTTTTTTTTCAGTTTTTATCCCATAACAAAGATTATGACACCCTCAGTGGAACGAGATCGTTTGACCATGACCCGACCGACTCACAAGAGACAGCCAATTACAGCAAAACTTTTCTCTTTTTTTATCTTTCGCAATTTTGTGCAGCCATAGAAAACCATGAGTGGATTTCAAGCTGTAAAATTATTTTTATTATTAACCCTTTACCCAACGTAACGGCCAAAACCATCCAGCGCTGATCTCAAAAATCGCCAATTAATTTTCATCATTTTTTCATTTTTAGTCTAAAAAACATCGGTTATGACCCCTCGTTGGAACGAGCTCGTTCCAACGAGGGGTCATAACCTATGTTTTTGAGATAAAAAATTAAAAAAATTAATTATTCAAGCATTTTTTTTTGCAAGTGTCGTCTGCTTTTCATGTTAGGTAAAGGGTTAAAACATGACTAGTATGTAACTTATTCACATTTCTTCCAGTCCTAAAATATGAAAATTTGTCACGTCACGTGGGAATTTTACCACAGATTTGAATGGGAGGAATCTGAACGTAGAGGGGTAGCCACTACGTTTAGATCGCTGAACTAGTGTCCCCTGTGACCCCCCCCCCCCCCCCTACATCCCCTGTTTCCGCCGCGTCTGACCCCCTTGACAAAAGTGAGAGACCCCATCTCGTTCTCGCCACAAACTCACCGCTGTAATCGTCAAGTGATGCTTCGCATCATGGCCCATGATTGAAATGACTCGAACCCAGAATCCTCAGAAGTCCGCCACTGATGATAAGTACCTGTATATTCTAATCTAGTACGCATGTACACGTAGTAATTCCGGTTACTATTATTTCTAGTAAATGAACGCATGGTTTTTCGATTGGGTGCATTTCAGGGGTGATTATTATTTTTAATCAAACCGAGCGAATAATTTGACTATCAATTTCGAGTTACCTCCCTTATACCACGCCTGCAGTAAATACCCCAATCTTGCGACACAATTGCTGCCAATTTTCGCAAAATGACGTAAAATATTGCCACCATGATTGTGTTATATCGGATAGAAATACAGCCAACCCTCGAGTTTGAAGTCGATCGGGCCCGTAGAGGCTGAGGAGAAAGATTACATCACTCACAACAAACAGAATAACTCTCATTATAGTAAAGATAGCTTTTAAAGGCCAGGAACATATACATCGTGACGCTGTGTGGGGAAGACCAATCAATATTGATTGATCTGCCCCAAATAATGAATATGGAATCTTCTAATTGCTGCTATTGAACTGGCATGGAAGATACAATGAGAGTTCAAAGCGTTAATTTGAAAGTTACGAGGGAGATGCGGTCGATTCGTTGGATAGATTAAGGGCTTTAAATTAATACACTGCCATACACTGCGCATCCTTCAACAAAGCCTAAATATGGGTTTCTTGACCCAGGGGCGGCTGAAGCCCCCAAAAAGAATGTGTGTGTGTGTGTGGGGGGGGGGGGGGGGGCACACCTTTCTGGGTACCACAGGAGTATATGATGGAAAATAATTTTTCTTCGAAAGGGGGTGTTGTGATGCAAAGTATATAAAATTTATAAATGCTACCCTCCACCCATGCTACCCTCCACCCACAGGCACTCTCCCATTAACTGTAACAAGGCAAAGACAATTGAACAAATTTCGATGGCAAAAATAATTTAACACTCTACCACTTAAGAAATGGTTAAAATTGACTTGATTCTTTTCATGTAAATACTAGCACAAGTGCAGCGAGAATCTACATGGATTCTCGCTGGTTTTGTTGCGTGAATCGATTCTCATTGAATTGTAAGCCCTGATAAACTGTTATAGTGTTGAAAAAATGCATTAATTATATCTAGATCTTTAAGGGTTAACTTACAGGCACTTAAATTGATCAAGAAGGTGAGGATTTGTTAAAAAACATTGTTTTGTTACAATTTTTTGGAAAGTGCCTATAGACACTCTCCAATAAACTGTAACAAAACAAATCCATATGAACGAAGAATCGATAACTTTGCACTAAAGGTGATAGCAAACAAACAATAAAAGGCCTTTATTGGGGTGCGTTTAAATCTCCTTGTCGGGATGGTCCACCCCCACCCCATCAGGGAAACTGCCTCCTTTATTGTTGGCTGATGCAGGGATACCCTAAACCCCCTTCCCACCCTCCTTTCAAGAAACAGAAGCCCCATTATTGGCACAACCCCCTGTTGGGGAGATCTAGACTCTGCAACTTCCCCACTAGGGAAACTGCTTCCACTATTGTTGGCTTTTGGTGGAATACCTTAGCCACCACCCCACCCTCCTGTTGAGAAACAGAAGCCCATTAACAGCAACATTCTGCCATCACCTTTTCCTTTATTATGGTACCTGCACTCTTTTATTGAGATATTAAATGGTGTTTGGAGTCTTGGGCGGTTAATAATAGATATTGAATTCCCTGTAAGAACCCCAGGTTTTGTAGCAGTGCTTTCTTACTGTAGTAAACAAGTTCTTGTCTGTTTTAGTAGTATGAAAGGACCACACAATCAATGCTTGGGATGGGATTGGGGCGTGGTGGCGACACAGTAATCGGTTCTCGTCACATCACAAAGTTAAGCAACATCGAGCACGGTTAGTAGTTGGATGGGTGACCATTTCAGCGACTGATTCGTGCTCCCGCATTGTGTCCTTGGGCAAGGCACTTAACCCTGATTGCCTACATGGGGGGATGATAACGCTGAGTACTAAGGCATAATGCAAGTCGATGGTGCGCATGTCTTCAACCCTGCCTATGCTGCTGTGCAGAGTTCAGAGTTACAATGTTGGAGAGCTGATAGATGCTCATCGATGCTTGGTGGTTCTCTTCGGGTACTCCGGCTTCCTCCTCCCCTAAAACTGTCACCAACATGATATGACCCTGGCTGTTAAAGTGTCGTTAAATCCAAATAAATTGGGATGGGATTCCCCAAAAGTGGGTGGCATAGGTTTATACGATTGGCTTAAATTCGACTTCATGTTTGTGTTGTAGTCAGGTTATAGCCATAGATGATGAAAGTAAACTTAACCCCCTGACCATTGATGTCAAAATTTCAAGCTGCCTATTTTTCCCATACTGCAACTAGGATTTAACCATTCAATTTTGTTTGACAGAGCTCATTGAGCTCTGTCAAACAAAAATGAATTGGTTAAACTTCAAGTTGCATTATGACAAAAAATTGCGGCTTGAAGTTTCGGTATTTTGACATCAGAGTGCGATGATGGGGGTTGGGTGGTAAAAGACCAATTATGTGATAAACAAAAAATACGGAATTTCCCAAAACCTAGACTGTAAAGGGGCAGCTGTTTTGCCTTACAGGAATAAAAGACACTTGCAAAAAAACATTCTTGAATAACTAAAAATTGTCATTTTTTTTTTACCTAAAAACAGCTTATGACCCCTCTTTGGAAGAAGCCCGTTCCAGTGAGGGATTATGAGCAATGAGTTTTTTGCAGGATGTGTAATAAAATTTGAATGGCGATTTAAGTGTGAATCGCGCTGGCCGTTTTTTGTGTGTGTGTGTGTGTGTGTGTGTGGGGGGGGGGGGGGGGGGTAATGACACTTTCGTCAGCCATGGTCAGCTCGTATCGAACAGTTTTATGCCGTAACCATTTGAGCAATCACGCGCCGCTGTTAACTGGTAGAGTGCTGGAAGCCCATTTTTGGGCTTTATCCAGATGTGCAGGTACCACAGCTTAAAGGCTTCACATTCTGTGGATGGACTTCAGTTAATTCTTGATGTGATATTATTTAGACTGGGTGGATTTGCCCTGCTACAATTTATGGGAGAGTGCCAGTAGGCACTCTCCCATAACAAGGCAATACATGTGAACAAAATTTTGACAACCAAAAAAACTTAGCACTCTACCAGTTAAAGCAGTTGTGTGGAGTAAAGGCTTGAGTGGCTTGAGTAAAGAAAATAAATATTTTAACATTGCTAACGCAGTGGCTGTAAGGGTTGTATGAAAATAATGACTGGTGGAACAAAGACATTGTTACATCATGGGCTGACCTACCCTGGGTATAAATTATTCGCGTCCGTCTTGCTGTCAAAGGTCTTCGTGGAGAGTCGGCTCTAACATCACCAACCACAGATCTCAGGAAAACTTCTGTGAATCCATGCTGTTGAAATCGAGATGAATGTCACTCCCCCAAAGGCACAAAATGAGGTGAACATTTATAATAAATACACCCACAAACTTGTACCACTGGGGGATCCTTGGGGATCCTTGGGTTTTTCGGGTTACCCACTCATAGCACACCTGGCAGGCGTGATTGCGTGGCCGCTTTGGGTTCCCTACTACACCCTAAGATCCGGAGCAAAAAAAAATGGAAAAAAATAACAGAGAAAGAATGTAGAAGTGGTGGCGGTGCCGGTTAGTTTTGGTAACGGGTCCGAACTATTTGAAAACAGTCCAGACCCACCTCGGTTATGTTACTCCGCAAATGCTGAAATACGAAGTAAGCGGCAACCGCCACCATTCCTTGGCCGAGTTGGTTACATTCCTCTTACACGAAGCCCTAACCAGCAAAGGTATCATGCGTTTGTGCAAGGCTGCCATTCGGCAGCAAATAGTATACGACCTCCATCGGCAAAAGAAAATTGTGGCTATGCTGAAAATGGGCGGAGAATCCTTTTATACACAATATTTTGCACACGTCAGCGATTATCAACAGTTATCACGGAAGTTAATTCATGAAAATGACGAAGAAAAGAAATTGCGCAAATGATTATATTAAATGCACAGTGACTTTGAGTCTTGAAATATATACCCTCACACTATTTCTTTTGATTTTCTTTGTTCTTTTGGATTTATAATTGCCAAAATGAAAAATTATTAAGAACCCTTTTCCAAACTTAGAAAAAGTTAAACTCTGTTTTCTGGGGACCATTTTGGTCGTATGTGCCTATGTGATAGGGCACATTGTGTGACATTGTGCCTTTTCACATAAGCACATATCGGCACATAAAGCATGTGCCTATGTGATAGGACATATTGTGTCACATTGTGCCTTTTCACATAAGCACATATGACAAAAAGGGGTGCCGAAGGTCATATGTTTTACGGAATCCCATTTGTGGAATCCCTTTTTTGGAATCCCATTTGTGGAATCCCTTTTTCGAAAACGCCTGTGGCTATGGAATCCCATTTTGGTCGTATGTGCCTATGTGATAGGGCACATTGTGTCACATTGTGCCTTTTCACATAAGCACATATTGGCACATAAAGCATGTGCTTATGTGATAGGGCATATTGTGTCACATTGTGCCTTTTCACATAAGCACATATGACAAAAAGGGGTGCCGATGGTCATATGTTTTTCAAAAAGGGGTGCTAAAATTGGGGTGCCATTGGATATAGGCTTTTGTTATACACAACGGAGATAACTGCATTATGGGAAATCAAGCAATCTGATTGGTTAGTTAGATAAATGAAACAACAAGAGGACTTGGAATAGGGTCAGAACTAACAAGAATAGACCAGAAATTGCTAAATATAGCAATAATAAGGTAAACTGTTCCAAATAATAGACTCTTCTACGCTACTGGAGTATACTCTAGAACAAAGGAACATGGCCAGATAGACGTAAACTATTGCATATATGGATAGAAGCAGAGAATTCTGGGTAAATTTGTCCTATAGCACTACATGCTATTCTTAATAGGGGAAAAACGTCATGGGATAGGGATCCAAAAAGGGGATCTGGGAGAATTCAAATCCAGAACATTACTCCTGTTCAATCGAATGCACCCCCGATACCCTCTCGGTACTATAGCACTACGTGCTAAGCCGATAAATTGGGGAAATAAAGTCAATTTCGGTGATTTTGGGTGGATTTTGGTGATTTGGAAGGATTGTCGGATTGTTTGTGGTAATCAGATTTACTCCGATTCAATCTAACGCACCCCCGGTACCCCCCTTAGTACTATAGCACTACGTGCTAAACCGACAAAATGGGGAAATAAAGTCAATTTCGGTGATTTCGGGTAGATATTGGTGATTTGGAGGGATTGTCGGGTTGTTTGTGGTAATTAGATTTACTCTTCTACAAAGGAACATACCCCCAAAACATACCCCTATCCTATTGTAGGCCTTAGGTAACATAGCAATCACGTGTCGCCATAGAAACCAAGATGGCGGCTTCCAGTATAAAAAATGGACGACGGAAGCTCATATCACCCTAACAACACGCGCTGCGCATGCGTACTAACACCACGTATCACTATGGGGATGACGTCACAACATGGCCGCTCACGCGGGTTACCATGACAACACAACATGGCGCCACTAGGTCACGTGACATGACGTCACTTCCGGGGTCATCCACCGGGGTCATCCAAACCTTTCCCCGAAACGTGCGAGCACTACTACTGGGGTCACATGATATGGTTTAGTTGAAAGTGTTTGAAAAATTTGAAAAAATGATATGTAAATTGATAAATTTTCATATCGTCTGCGTTGGGTAATGGGTTAACCCTTTACCCAACGCACAGGATATGAAAATTTATTATCTTAATTATTGATTTTTTTCAAATATTTCCACAACAAAAAAGCAAAAAAACCATATCATGTGACCCCTCATTGGAACGAGCTCGTTCCAATGAGGGGTCACATGATATGGTTTTGTTGAAAATTTGTGAAAAATAGATGTCTTTTCAGCTGTTTAACCCTTTGAAAGCGAGCGGTCGCTTTCAGGCCAGGAACATACACATCGTGACGTCATTTCATAGGATGTCTGTTCAGTAAATGTGTGGGGTAGACCAATCAATATTGATTGATCTGCCCTAAATAATGAATATGGAATCTTCTAATTGCTGCTATTGAACTGGCATGGAAGAAACAGCGAGAGTTCAAAGCGTTAATTTGTAAGTTACGAGGGAGATGCAGTCGATTCGTTGGATAGATTAAGGGCTTTAAATTAATACACTGTCATACACTGCGCATCCTTCAACAAAGCCCAAATGTGGGTTTCTAGACCCAGGGGCGGCTGAAGCCCCCCAAAGGAATGTGTGTGTGTGTGGGGGGGGGGGGGGGGGGGGGGGGGCACACCTTTCTGGGTACCACACGGGTGTATGATGGAAAATAATTTTTCTTCGGAAGGGGTGGTGTAATGCAAAATATATAAATTTATAAATGATACCCTCCACCCTTGTTCCCACCCTATTTAAGATACCATCCTCAGCGACCTCAACCTTATTGTCATTATTATGCGATATTGACCGGTCAATACTGAATCGTGTGGCATCAGCTGTCTTCGTGTCGCATCGGCTGTCTTCGGGCGTTACCACAGATTAGGATTCCTAATCTGTGGTAACACCCGAAAACAGCCGATGCCACACGAAGACAACTGATGACACACGATTTTCATATAATTGGTGAAAAAGACCCACCCCACCCGGGCTCCGCCGCTCACGTCTAAACCTCAACAAGTTTCATCAATTTTTCTCTGAGAGATTGGTTAACTGGTCACCCAAATGGGTATTTTTTCAATGACACCACACTACCAGGAAGAGCAGCCTTAGTTTAGCAAGATTTTGTTCACAAATAATTGTTTTGTTATAAGTTATTGGAGAGTGCCAATTGGCACTCCCCAATAAGTTAAAATCAAACATTTTTTTAAATAAAAAAATTCTACTACTGAACGAACATGAAGCTAATGCATTCAGTGTAACGTCACTAAAGTGGCTTCCATCACTTTTTAATAAAGCCACGATAGTGGCTTCAAAACTCAAGTTGACTCAACCAGTTAATAAGTACTCCTTGTGATCTATAATTGTCATGAAAAGTTGAATTTGCCCCGGGGAAGACCTGACATCTATATACAGTGACTGGACACTTTCCACGGACGGTAGGCAATATATCTACGGACGCAATAATATTAGATTTCAAACATTAATTATAGGAATGATCATCAAAAATTTAACTCATGAAGCACCGGGTTAAAAAATTTTCTGATGATGATTTTTTTATTAACTGGTAAACGTATGGGTGGACATCACTGCCCGCGCGTGAGTTACGACCACTCCACTACTACCGTTCTATACACCCTTAACCCTTTACCCAACGCAGGACGATATCAAAATTTATTATTTTAAATATCATTTTTTTTAATTTTTCAAAAAATTTCAACAAAACCATATCGTGTGACCCCTCATTGGAACGAACTCAATGAGCTCGTTCCAATGAGGGGTCACATGATATGGTTTTATTGAAATATTTTTAAAAATTCAATTTTTTCAACTGCTCAATTTGCATATTACGCGGGTGGATGCGGGCGATTCATTAGGTAAAGAGTTAACCTATAGCTCGAAGTGGGTGAAAAACAGTATGACATCGGAAAAATATTTTGTTCCCCACTTAGTTTAACCTGACTACGACTTTGCTCTCCCCCCCCCCCCCCCCCCCCCCCCCCCCCCCCCGTTTTTTACGCTTTTGGTTGAACCTGCGATGCCCATCACATGTAGATGCTCATGACATGGGAGCCACAGGTTCGTATTTTGCAAAGCACCTGTTAAAAATATCTCATCTTAACTGTGGCTCAGTGGTTACGGCATTGAACTTCAAACCGAAAGGTCCACGGTTCTATCAGGGATAACTGTGTTATGTCCTGGGGCAAGGCACTTCATTCCGTTTGCCGACATGGGGACATGGTGGCGCTTTGTACTAAGGCGTACTACATGTCGTTGGTGCACTCGTCTTCAACCAATGTTAACCCTGCTAGCGCGGAGTTAGTACGTTGGGGAGTCTGACAGTTGCACGCCGTGGTTCTCTCTGGGTACTCCGGCTTTCTCCACCCGTACAACTGACCGATACGAAGTAACCCTGGCTGGCAAAAGTGTCGTTAAACCCCAATAAATAAATAAACCTCCCCTTATCTGACGTTACGTTCATATCCGCCTAGCACTACTCACAAACAGTGGCATTCAATTTTCTAAGTTTTTTTTCAGTTTTTATCCCATAACAAAGATTATGACACCCCTCAGTGGAACGAGATCGTTTGACCATGACCCGACCGACTCACAAGAGACAACCAATTACAGCAAAACTTTTCTCTTTTTTTATCTTTCGCAATTTTGTGCAGCCATAGAAAACCATGAGTGGATTTCAAGCTGTAAAATTATTTTTATTATTAACCCTTTACCCAACGTAACGGCCAAAACCATCCAGCGCTGATCTCAAAAATCGCCAATTAATTTTCATCATTTTTTCATTTTTAGTCTAAAAAACATCGGTTATGACCCCTCGTTGGAACGAGCTCGTTCCAACGAGGGGTCATAACCTATGTTTTTGAGATAAAAATTAAAAAAATTAATTATTCAAGCATTTTTTTTTGCAAGTGTCGTCTGCTTTTCATGTTAGGTAAAGGGTTAAAACATGACTAGTATGTAACTTATTCACATTTCTTCCAGTCCTAAAATATGAAAATTTGTCACGTCACGTGGGAATTTTACCACAGATTTGAATGGGAGGAATCTGAACGTAGAGGGGTAGCCACTACGTTTAGATCGCTGAACTAGTGTCCCCTGTGACCCCCCCCCCCCTACATCCCCTGTTTCCGCCGCGTCTGACCCCCCTTGACAAAAGTGAGAGACCCCCATCTCGTTCTCCGCCACAAACTCACCGCTGTAATCGTCAAGTGATGCTTCGCATCATGGCCCATGATTGAAATGACTCGAACCCAGAATCCTCAGAAGTCCGCCACTGATGATAAGTACCTGTATATTCTAATCTAGTACGCGTGTACACGTAGTAATTCCGGTTACTATTATTTCTAGTAAATGAACGCATGGTTTTTTCGATAGGGTGCATTTCAGGGGTGATTATTATTTTTAATCAAACCGAGCGAATAATTTGACTATCAATTTCGAGTTACCTCCCTTATACCACGCCCTGCAGTAAATACCCCAATCTTGCGACACAATTGCTGCCAATTTTCGGAAAATGACGTAAAATATTGCCACCATGATTGTGTTTATATCGGATAGAAATACAGCCAACCCTCGAGTTTGAAGGTCGATCGGGCCCGTAGAGGCTGAGGAGAAAGATTACATCACTCACAACAAACAGAATAACTCTCATTATAGTAAAGATAGATTTTAAAGGCCAGGAACATACACATCATGACGTCATTAAATAGGATGTCTGTTCAGTAAATGTGTGGGGTAGACCAATCAATATTGATTGATCTGCCCTAAATAATGAATATGGAATATTCTAATTGCTGCTATTGAATTGACATGGAAGATACAATGAGAGTTCAAAGGGTTAATTTGTAAGTTACGAGGGTGATGCGGTCGATTCGTTGGATAAATTAAGGGCTTTAAATTAATACACTGCCATACACCGTGCATCCTTCAACAAAGCCAAATGTGGGTTTCTAGACCCAGGGGCGGTTGAAGCCCCCCAAAACGAATGTGTGTGTGTGGGGGGGGGGGGGGACACCTTTCTGGGTACCACAAGGGCGTATGTTGGAAAATAATTTTTCTTCGGAAGGGGTGGTGTAATGCAAAATATATAAATTTATAAATGCTACCCCAACCTTGTTCCCAACCTATTTAAGATACCATCCTCAGCGATCTCAACCTCACCCTCATTGTCATTATTATGCGATATGGGATATTGACCGGTCAATAGATAAGAGTACCTAATCTGTGGTAACACCCGAAAACAGCCGATGCCACACGAAGACAACTGATGACACACGATTTTCATATAATTGGTGAAAAAGACCCCACCCCCGGCTCCGCCGCCCCTGTCTAAACCTCAACAAGTTTCATCAATTTTTCTCTGAGAGATTGGTTAACTGGTCACCTAAATGATTTGTGCCAAATGATTCAGTAGAGACAGTGCACTACTCCATAACTGCACAACGAAATGAGTCCTCGGAACATTTAGGGAAGCTTAGAATCTTCCACCACCACACAGTGACACTCCTCTCCAGCGACTTACATGGCAGATTCAGATGGGGGCGCACGCCCTTTCCTATATTTGGTACTTAAGTATTTTTATACAAGCACCGATACCAAGAGGCACAATATTATCGGCGATCAAACATGGACACCCACTACCCTGGTAGTGGATATCCATGTTTGGTCACCGATAATACCGCACCCCATGCGTACAGCTATAGGCCCAGCTCCTATCTATACGCAGGTCTCATGTGAGCCGATATAAATCGGCTTCTTTTCTTCAGTCGAATGCTGGAATATTTTGGTTGGATAGCAATGCGGATATGTGCAAAGAAGCCGGCCACATTCACCTTCATGTTCCAACATATTCCGACGAGGACTCCCCCCCCCCCCCCCCCCCCCGATTTTGTTGAGAAGAGTGGGATTCCTACTCGTGCGTTCGCCACTAACTCGCCGCTACAATCGTCGAGTGATGCTTTCCCATCATGATCCACAATTGAAAGGTGGCGTCCCCTCAAACCTAGAATCCTGGGTCCGCCACTGACTTAGGCAGGGGAGATTGAGGGTGTGGTGTGGGGAGCTCTCCACTCCACCCCTCACTTTTTTTCTAAAAAATGGCAGCCTTATAATGTACATCCGTTCCTTTAAACCCCTAAAGCTGGTCCATGTATTTTATATAAATCATCCTGATATATCTTTGATCCGTTTGTTATAGTTATATCTCCACTTTCTGGGAACTTCCGCCTTAACTGGTTGAGTGTTAAATTATTTTTGAAAGGTGATTTGAAACATGGGTATTTTTCAATGATACCACACTACCAGGAAGAGCAGGCTTAGTTTAGCAAGATTTTGTTCACAAATAATTGTTTGTTATAAGTTATTGGAGAGTGCCAATTGGCACTCCCCAATAAGTTAAAATCAAACATTTTTTAAATAAAAAAATTCTACTACTGAACGAACATGAAGCTAATGCATTCAGTGTAACGTCACTAAAGTGGCTTCCATCACTTTTTAATAAAGCCACGATAGTGGCTTCAAGAACTCAAGTTGACTCAACCAGTTAATAAGTACTCTCTTGTGATCTATAATTGTCATTCAAAGTTGAATTTGCCCCGGGGAAGACCTGACATCTATATACAGTGACTGGACACTTTCCACGGGTAGGCAATATATCTACGGACGCAATAATATTAGATTTCAAACATTAATTATAGGAATGATCATCAAAAATTTAACTCATGAAGCACCGGGTTAAAAAATTATCTGATGATGATTTTTTATTACCTGGTAAACGTATGGGTGGACATCACTGCCCGCGCGTGGATTACGACCACTCCACTGCTACTGTTCTATACACCCTTAACCCTTTACCCAACGCAGACGATATCAAAATTTATTATTTTAAATATCATTTTTTTTTAATTTTTCAAAAAATTTCAACAAAACCATATCATGTGACTTCTTCATTGGAACGAACTCAATGAGCTCGTTCCAATGAGGGGTCACATGATATGGTTTTGTTGAAATATTTTAAAAGATTTAATTTTTTCAACTGCTCAATTTGCATATTACCCTATGGATGCGGGCGATTCGTTAGGTAAAGGGTTAACCTATAGCTCGAAGTGAAATGAAGTGGGTGAAAAAAGTATGACAGCGGAAAAATATTTTGTTCTCCACTTAGTTTAACGTGACTACGACTTTGCTCTTCTCCCCCCATTTTTTACGCTGTTGGTTGAACCAGCGATGGCTTGAAAGAGTCCTTCATTGTCCTGTATTAACCACATCCTGAAGACAATCAACCCTGTGAAGAGCAATGGCCGTATATGGCCATTACCTCTTGTGAAGGGTTAACATTTAGGCCAAATTTGTTTATTTATTGGGGTTTAGCATCACTTTTAACATCCAAGGTCACATCATATTGGATAGTTTTATGGGTGGAAGAAGCCGGAGTACCAAGAGAGAACCACCAAGCAGACAGGAGCAACTGTCATGACTCTCCAACTTGTGAACTCTGTAGAGTTACCACCGGTTGAAGGCAAGTGTACCATCAAAATGCAGTGTGCCTTAGTACAAGTCCAATGCATTAACCACAGAGCCACCATGCTCCAGAAATTGAAAACTATTGGGCATGTGCCCCCACTCTCCCAACGTTTTCCAAAACTACTTGAGAGGGAAAGAGAGAGTTTTGCTTTGTACAAGTCCAATGCTCTGACTACTGAATCACCATACTCCTCAAATTGAGAACTGAGAGCATGGGGCATGTTCCCCCACCCCACCCAACATTTTCCAGAAATACTCGAGAGAGAGAGTTTAGCCTCAGTACAAGTCTAATGCTCTAATCACTGACCCACCATGCTCCTCAAATTGAGAACTGGGGCATGTTCCCCAGCCCCTCCCAACATTTTCCAGAAATACTTGTGAGATAGAGTTTAGCCTCAGTACAAGTCCAATGCTCTAACCACTGAACCAACATGCTCCTCAAATTGAGAACTGGGGGGCATGTCCCCCCCCCCCCAACCCCTAACATTTTCCAGAAATATTTGAGAGGAAGAGAGTTCATACCAACATTGTCTTTACCAAGCCATCATTGTAATCTTAGTGGTAATTAGCAGGAAGGGGCTTCACACTCTTGAGATATGACCAAAGATGCATTTGTTTGATTTGTCTCTACCATAGACTTTAAAGGCTTCATAATTAGATCAGTCGTATTTAATAAAGTTCTCCATCAGGACGAAACAATGTTTCAGTCGATGGAGAAATTTGTTAACCCTTTACCTAACACAAAAACCTGAAGACACCTGCAAACAAATTTCTTGAAGAACTAATTTGTTTCATTTTTTGCATCAAAAACATAGCTTATGACCTCTCATTGGAACAAACTCATTCCAATGAAGGGTCATAAGCTATGTTTTTGAGACAAAAAATAATGAAAATTGAATGGTGATTTTTTTTGTAAATTTCACTGGCCTATTTTGGCCATTGCTTTGGGTAAAGGGTTAAATATGGAGCCAAAATGTACATTTTTCTCAGTATAGATATATGCGAGTCCCAAGCATAGCTTTGTGTATTTTATCACACACCTATTAATATAAAACATGAAGTTTCCACTGTTCTGCCTGCATGATAAAAATAAAGTGGTATCACACATGTGGTTAAACAAAACACGTTCAATTTCATTTCCAATGTAAACAGAGAAGGAACCCGTCTAAATAAATCACATCATCATTGGTCGAATGCACCAAAGTCAAGATCGCTTGGAAATTCCATGTTCCTCATTTAGATTTGTTCACCCGGGATATTTAAACAATCAGATTCGAGTAAAGAAACTTCAAAATAAAAATAACATTCTGACTGCTTGTTCCTTGACAAATACTTTCCACAACTTGTCATTTTATGATGGAGTGTGGTAAACTTAGTAGCTATTTGAAAGGTTTTTGTTGTGTTATTCCCTGCAGTTTAGTCAATATCTGAAGTTCAATCATCGTGACTGTGACACTGATAGCTGACAAATGGTTTCTACCAATGGAATGTCGTAAAAATTAAAAAGCAAATTAGGGTTGGTACCTTGCCCATTAACCCTTTACCCAATGAATCGCCCGCATCCGTCCGCGTAATATGCAAATTCAGCAGTTGAAAAAATATTATTTTTCAAAACATTTCAACAAAACCATATCATGTGACCCCTCGTTGGAACGAGCTCATTGAGCTCGTTCCAACGAGGGGGTCACATGATATGGTTTTGTTGAAATATTTTGAAAAATTTGAAAAAATGATTTTTAAAATAATAAATTTTCATATCGTCTGCGTTGGGTAAAGGGTTAACAGTGATGTCTTCTTGGCAACGAAGGAAAAGCAGAAATTATCAGCTAAAAAAGAGCTTTTAGTTCAATATTCATGTTGGCTGGTTGTTACATGGGAGGTGTGTGATAAATACAGTACCGCACATGTGTTTCAATGGGTTAAAAATTATCGCGCTCGATTGCTTTGGCCCAGGATATCACTCAATGAGATATATTAGTGTGTGGATGCCTTAGTATGTCCCCCCCCCCCCCCCCCCCCCCAATCTACAAGAAGGAAATGCTTCCTATGTCCACATTTATAAAACACAGTATTTGACCTGTATACATCACTCTTCTTGTTTTTCTTGAGCAATGGTCTGTTTAATCAGGCCCTAATGGGGAGACATTGGTTGTTAGTTTTTTCTAATAGCAAAGGGCCTTTCCCCAACAACTTTGACAACTAAAAAGGGGAGGGGGTGATACCTTTTTTACGAAATGGTGTTCCGGTGTACCTGGACTTCTCATTTTTAAGTGCCCATTTGCACAATACTGTACCCGAATGGACCACCTCATCTAGTTCAGTCTAATGGCGCTGGGGTATGTTTTAGATTGAAATACAATCTGAAGACCATTAACTCATAGATGCTATTTCCACATTTTGTCAATTTTGGTGCCATAATAGGCAGCTATGGGGTAAACTAATAAGGCATATTCTTAGTACCAGGCCTTTAAATTCTTCACAACTAACGACGGTAAACGCTGTGCCCAAATAACATAATTCAGCTCAAATTATGCAGAGTTTGAAACTTTTTCCAAAGTGTAGCAGTGTTTCGGCAATATATGTAGTTTAGCTAGGTTTCCCCGATGTTTGCAGTATAGCTTAGAGCTTTTCTTTCGAATCAAACAATACAACAGATAAACAATTTTTTAAAAACCGCTATTAAAGCAGTTGTGTGGGGTAAAGGCTATCGCCATAGAAAAACAATCGGCGTTGACAGTGTCGTATACAACACTGTAGACGGTGATTGCTTTTCTGTGGCAAATTCTATAGGTTCATGCACTTAAAGCTTGAGATCAATTATATTCACGTTGAGGGCATTTCTCGGTAAACACTATGTGTAATTTACATTCAAATAGGACTTTGGCTCGACACTGGGAAACTAAGAAGCCTTCTCGAGTTAGTCGAGTAAACTTACGTCAAAGGGTGGTGGGAACCAGAGACAACGGTGAAGACCTATAGCAAGGGGTTGTAAACTATCATTTTAAGATGGGGGACCTAAAACCCAAAACAGACGCCAAGAAGAAGAAAATACCAGTGCTTTTTCTCCAAACATGCAGGCCACATCCATATTTGCCAATGTGCCCAAATTAGACTGATCTCAAGGTCTGCTTAGTAGATCACAGTTTTCTCTAGATAAGTCTTGGCGGTCTATATAGGCAACATAGACTTGCCTAGACACAACTGCTAAGTTACTGAACATAAACCAGGGCTTATATTTCATCTAAATTTGGGAGAATCCACTTGGATTCTTGCAAAAATGGTTGCGAGAGTCCATACCTGTTTTGTGCGTCCCAGAATCCCATGAGGCCACCTTGGCTGAACGCGTTGTATACTGATAATACATGTTAACCCTTTACCCAACACTGCTTTTTAATTTTTAAAAACTGAAACTGAATTTGATAATTTTTTAAAACAAAAACAGTATGTACCAATAAAACCTTACAAATATGGATGTCATTGGAACCGACTCTTGGAGCCAGTTCCCATGACAACCATATTGTACAATTCAAATGACAAAGTATCAGGATATTTCAGGTCATGTTAGCCTTGTATTGGTCAGTTTGCTCCTGCTATGTTAACTGGTCGAGTGCTGGAAGCTGCAGGTACCGTGACATAAAGGCTTCATATTCATTGGCTATGCTTCATATTATCTTTGAAGTGATATTATTTAGTCTGTTAGAATTTGCCTTGTTACAATTCACAGGCACTCTCCCATTAATTGTAACAAGGCAAAGACAATTGAACAAATTTCGATGGCAAAAATAATTTGACACTCTACCAGTTAAGAAATGGTTAAAATTGACTTGATTCTTTTCATGTGAATACTAGCACAAGTGCAGCGAGAATCTACATGGATTCTCGCTGGTTTTGTTGCGTGAATCGATTCTCATCGAATTGTAAGCCCTGATAAACTTTTATAGTGTGGAAAAAATGTATTAATTATATCTAGATCTTTAACCCTTTACCCAACGAATCGCACACATCCGCCCACGTAATATGCAAATTCAGCAGTTGAAAAAATATTATTTTTCAAAAAATTTCAACAAAACCATATCATGTGACCCCTCGTTGGAACGAGCTCGTCGAGCTCATTCCAACGAGGGGTCACATGATATGGTTTTGTTGAAATGTTTTGAAAAATTTTTAAAAATATTTAAAATAATAAATTTTGGTATCGTCTGGTTTGGGTAAAGGGTTAAGGGTTAACTTACAGGCTCCTAAATTGATCAAGAAGGTGAGGATTTGTTAAAAAACATTGTTTTGTTACAATTTTTTGGAAAGTGCCTATAGACACTCTCCAATAAACTGTAACAAAACAAATCCATATGAACGAAGAATCGATAACTTTGCACTAAAGGTGATAGCAAACAAACAATAAAAGGCCTTTATTGGGGTGCGTTTAAATCTCCTTGTCGGGATGGTCCACCCCCACCCCATCAGGGAAACTGCCTCCTTTATTGTTGGCTGATGCAGGGATACCCTAAACCCCCTTCCCACCCTCCTTTCAAGAAACAGAAGCCCCATTATTGGCACAACCCCCTGTTGGGGAGATCTAGACTCTGCAACTTCCCCACTAGGGAAACTGCTTCCACTATTGTTGGCTTTTGGTGGAATACCTTAGCCACCACCCCACCCTCCAGAAGCCCATTAACAGCAACATCCTGCCATCACCTTTTCCTTTATTATGGTACCTGCACTCTTTTATCGAGATATTAAATGGTGTTTGGAGTCTTGGGCGGTTAATAATAGATATTGAATTCCCTGTAAGAACCCCAGGTTTTGTAGCAGTGCTTTCTTACTGTAGTAAACAAGTTCTTGTCTGTTTTAGTAGTATGAAAGGACCACACAATCAATGCTTGGGATGGGATTGGGGCGTGGTGGCGACACAGTAATCGGTTCTCGTCACATCACAAAGTTAAGCAACATCGAGCACGGTTAGTAGTTGGATGGGTGACCATTTCAGCGACTGATTCGTGTTCCCGCATTGTGTCCTTGGGCAAGGCACTTAACCCTGATTGCCTACATGGGGGGGATGATAACGCTGAGTACTAAGGCATAATGCAAGTCGATGGTGCGCATGTCTTCAACCCTGCCTATGCTGCTGTGCAGAGTTCAGAGTTACAATGTTGGAGAGCTGATAGATGCTCATCGATGCTTGGTGGTTCTCTTCGGGTACTCCGGCTTCCTCCTCCCCTAAAACTGTCACCAACATGATATGACCCTGGCTGTTAAAGTGTCGTTAAATCCAAATAAATTGGGATGGGATTCACCAAAAGTGGGTGGCATAGGTTTATACGATTGGCTTAAATTCGACTTCATGTTTGTGTTGTAGTCAGGTTATAGCCATAGATGATGAAAGTAAACTTAACCCCCTGACCATTGATGTCAAAATTTCAAGCTGCCTATTTTTCCCATACTGCAACTAGGATTTAACCATTCAATTTTGTTTGACAGAGCTCATTGAGCCCTGTCAAACAAAAATGAATTGGTTAAACTTCAAGTTGCATTATGACAAAAATTTGCGGCTTGAAGTTTCGGTATTTTGACATCAGAGTGCGATGATGGGGGTTGGGTGGTTAAAGACCAATTATGTGATAAACAAAAAATACGGAATTTCCCAAAACCTAGACTGTAAAGGGGCAGCTGTTTTGCCTTACAGGAATAAAAGACACTTGCAAAAAAACATTCTTGAATAACTAAAAATTGTCATTTTTTTTTTACCTAAAAACAGCTTATGACCCCTCTTTGGAAGAAGCCCGTTCCAGTGAGGGATTATGAGCAATGAGTTTTTTGCAGAATGTGTAATAAAATTTGAATGGCGATTTAAGTGTGAATCGCGCTGGCCGTTTTTTTGTGTGTGTGTGTGTGTGTGGGGGGGGGGGGGGGGGGGGTAATGACACTTTCGTCAGCCATGGTCAGCTCGTATCGAACAGTTTTATGCCATAACCATTTGAGCAATCACGCGCCGCTGTTAACTGGTAGAGTGCTGGAAGCCCATTTTGGGGCTTTATCCAGATGTGCAGGTACCACAGCTTAAAGGCTTCACATTCTGTGGATGGACTTCGGTTAATTCTTGATGTGATATTATTTAGACTGGGTGGATTTGCCCTGCTACAATTTATAGGAGAGTGCCAGTAGGCACTCTCCCATAAATTGTAACAAGGCAATACATGTGAACAAAATTTTGACAACCAAAAAAACTTAGCACTCTACCAGTTAAAGCAGTTGTGTGGAGTAAAGGCTTGAGTGGCTTGAGTAAAGAAAATAAATTTTTTAACATTGCTAACGCAGTGGCTGTAACGGTTGTATGAAAATAATGACTGGTGTAACAAAGACATTGTTACATAATGGGCTGACCTACCATGGGTATAAATTATTCGCGTCCGTCTTGCTGTCAAAGGTCTTCGTGGAGAGTCGGCTCTAACATCACCAACCACAGATCTCAGGAAAACTTCTGTGAATCCATGCTGTTGAAATCTAGATGAATGTCACTCCCCCAAAGGCACAAAAATGAGGTGAACATTTATAATAAATACACCCACAAACTTGTACCACTGGGGGATCCTTGGGTTTTTCGGGTTACCCTCTCATAGCACACCTGGCAGGCGTGATTGCGTGGCCGCTTTGGGTTCCCTACTTCACCCTAAGATCCGGAGCAAAAAAAAATGGAAAAAAATAACAGAGAAAGAATGTAGAAGTGGTGGCGGTGCCGGTTAGTTTTGGTAACGGGTCCGAACTATTTGAAAACAGTCCAGACCCACCTCGGTTATGTTACTCCGCAAATGCTGAAATACGAAGTAAGCGGCAACCGCCACCATTCCTTGGCCGAGTTGGTTACATTCCTCTTACACGAAGCCCTAACCAGCAAAGGTATCATGCGTTTGTGCAAGGCTGCCATTCGGCAGCAAATAGTAGACGACCTCCATCGGCAAAAGAAAATTGTGGCTATGTTGAAAATGGGCGGAGAATCCTTTTATACACAATATTTTGCACACGTCAGCGATTGTCAACAGTTATCACGGAAGTTAATTCATGAAAATGACGAAGAAAAGAAATTGCGCAAATGATTACATTAAATGCACAGTGACTTTGAGTCTTGAAATATATACCCTCACACTATTTCTTTTGATTTTCTTTGTTCTTTTGGATTTATAATTGCCAAAATGAAAAATTATTAAGAATCCTTTTCCAAACTTAGAAAAAGTTAAACTCTGTTTTCTGGGGACAAGCGTAGAGAACTTCTGTTTGTTGCGTGCCGTGGGCAAAAATCGATCAGCTGATGAGTAATGTTCCTAAGATACCGAATTGACGTGAGAGTTGTGAAATCCCACAAGGTCTGCTTGAACCTGTTTGACCTTGAATATGTATACAGTGCAGTTTATTAACATTTCCAGTTCAGTGTCAGCAATTCTACATTCGCCTTTTTCGGTCGAAATTCCCATCAGAGCCCCGAGAAGTGGAGAAGCACCTGTTTATTGCAGAAGACGGCATCTGCTGAACAGACGCATTGCCAGGGGTATCCATTTTGTGCGTGGTGTGGGGAGAGGGGGTGCACAGGGGTTTTCAGGGGCCAAGCATGCATTTTTATTCCAACGACATATCACCAAGATCGAAGAATTCATGAGTTTTAGGAAAGCTTGTGCGGAATTTCGGCGTTCAGCCTCCTGTCTACGCCACTGTAGGGTATAATTGGCCTGGTAACTAATGCCTGGTAGGTGTTGGCGACAGAATATTTCCGACAAGAGGGATTGTTCTCCCACTGGCGAGAAGGAGATCTGGAAACTCCCCGACAAGCCCACAATCAAGGTGGCTGTTTCCCCCGACGGATTGTGTGTGTGTGTGTGGGGGGGGGGGGGGGGCACCACTGGCCAAGGTGGCAGTTTCCCCGACAGGTTGCGGGGGAGGGACGAGGGGGGATTACCCCCACCCCCAATCCTGGCCAAAATTCACTTCCCAAATTTCAGCTCTGTTTGAAATCGGCAAAAATTCCAACTGTTACCATTTACAACTATGCAGTGTACGCAATATAGAGCTTCGTAAGTATGCATGGTGTCAATCGGTACGAGATTTCAAAAGTACGTTTACTTATCGTAATAAAAAATCATCCTCGAAACGCCCCTCCCCCATTTGGAAATCAACTACCCTACACTCCCAGTCGGAAACCTCTCGCCACGTCCCCGGGGGGGGGGGGGGGGGGCACTGGTCAAGAGTTTGATTTGCCTGAAGGGTCGAGAGGTATGATAATTATGAACGAACGATTAAACATGACTTCATTTTTGTGTAGTTGTCAAGGCAACCAGTTGCTGAGAGTAACTTCAAACACCAATAAATAAATATTCATGAGTGAAGCCAGTTTTCAGCACAACCGATCTTCGAGGCGGGGGGGGGGGGGGGGCGTGCCCGAACTTTGTGCCCTCCAGGATCGTAAATAAGTATATAGGCCTAACTCTATATTGGTTTGATATGACTGATGTGTTCCTGTAACCAGACCAATCCATATGAACAATTTGTCTTTGCTTTTAACCCTTTACCCAACGAATCGGCCGCATCCGCCCGCGTAATATGTAAATTCAGCAGTTGAAAAAAAATTATTTTTCAAAAAATTTCAACAAAACCATATCATGTGACCCCTCGTTGGAACGAGCTCGACGAGCTCGTTCCAACGAGGGGTCAGTAGTAGTGCTCGCACGTTTCGGGGAAAGGTTGGATGACCCCGGTGGATGACCCCGGAAGTGACGTCATGTCACGTGACCTAGTGGCGCCATGTTGTGTTGTCATGGTAACCCGCGTGAGCGGCCATGTTGTGACGTCATCCCCATAGTGATACGTGGTGTTAGTACGCATGCGCAGCGCGTGTTGTTAGGGTGATATGAGCTTCCGTCGTCCATTTTTTATACTGGAAGCCGCCATCTTGGTTTCTATGGTGGCACGTGATTGCTATGTTACCTAAGGCCTACAATAACAAAATGTCAGTACTCCAATTCATAGGCTTCACATGCTTTTTATACTTTTCTCATTATATTTAAATGAGAAAAGTATAAAAAGCATGTGATAGCGGCTCGGTTGAACATACATGTACTCGACGGCTGGCATCGCACCATGTTGCCGTTTGGAACACCACAAAATATATCTTCTTCTTTATATATATATATATATACATATATATATATATATATATATATATATATATATATATATATATATATATATATATATATATATATATATATATATATATATATGTGTGTATATATATATATATATATATATATATATATATATATATATATTTCTTTGTAATTTATAAATAGGAAGCCTTCTGCACTCGGTGAAACGGTTATCTGTGTTTGTTTTTTCACTCACATGATGAGCTGGTTGGGAGAAATCCAGGACCGTATCCGTCTTTTTTGTTACAGGACTTGGTAGTATAGTATTGAAAACTGGACTTGAATACTAGCGCAAGATCTTCGCTTAACCCGACCATTCACTTCGAGCTTTCTTTTTTCAGGTGAACATTACCATGTTTAAACACATGTTGCATTTACTATATTTTTTTGTTCATTTTATCTTCTTTTCCTGCTCCAGTGATGATGCCAACCCGTGTGCCCCATGCACTAAACCTGTGGAAAAACGAATGTTTGCCACTCCCACTGATACAAAAAATCCTTCACAAACTAAAGTGAGAATTAAATATGGCGATTGACGCAATGCAACACAGACACTCAGTGGGAATTTTCTATAATATTCTTAACAGAAACTCAGGTCAGTCAGGTGTGTGCTTTCGGCCGTATACAGGTACAGTCCATCTCAGATGTTTATCATTCAGAATACCTCATTGCTCCTCTATAATTACTACTGTTATTATGATAATACTCTTACTCTGTGGTGATACTCACCTGAATCCCGGCCCAGTTCGACCAGCATCAGGCAGTGAAAATTCAAACACAATCGCTATCTTAAACTACAATATCCATAGCATCCGCCACAAACTGTCAAAAATAGCAGAAGACGTGGACGACTTTGATATTATCTGTTTTACGGAAACACATTTGGATGACAATGTGAATATAAATGATATATTAATTCCAAACTATTCTGTACCTATTGTACACAATCGTAATCAGTTTGGCGGTGGTGTAGCGGTATATTTTGCGGATCACATCATCTTTAAACAAATAACACACTTGTCATTTGATGACGATATTCTTTGGTTCGAAATTGGTAACAAAGAAAAATTTATTCTCTGCGTTACATACAGATCTGAACGAGAATCGAGCGTAAACTACTGGACAGAACTAGAAGATAGAATTGAAAAGGCTTTAGAAATAAATCCAGCAGTGGTATTAACTGGTGACATAAATTCCAACCTTTTTGATGAGCATAGTAGATTGAAGCAATTATTAACCCAATTCAACCTAACAAATGTCGTATCTGAGCCTACACGAATTGGTAGAACGTCTCGAACACTGCTAGACCCATTCATTATTAGCGATGTTGTTACGGTTGCCCAGTCTGGCACACTTGAATTGGGTCTTTCCGACCATCTTGCGGTATTCGCGCATGTAGTTTGTTCTCACCCAACTCAACCCCTCACCTGTCGCGAAGTCTGGAATTACAAAAAAGCAGATTTTGAACAAATGAACAATCTAATTGATGAAACCGACTGGGAGAACTTAATCTGCAAGGAAGAAGACATGGATGTTGCTGTTTCAGCGTTTATGTCTTCTTTCTTGAAGATTGCGGAAAAATGCATTCCACACCATATAGTTACAATAAGAAAATCCGACAAGCCATGGTTTGACAGCACAATCAGACGTGCTCTCCGCCTACGCGATCGATTACGTAAGTCGGCTCTAAAAACAAACAATCCTAACACATGGGCAAAATATAAAGTAGCTAGGAATAAAGTTAATAACATGAAGAAATTTGCTAAAGAACAATACTTCGAAAAAATTGATGATCTGATATCTGAAAATCATGATCAACGTCAATTCTGGCATGTTATTAAAATGTTTCAGAACAATTTTGCGTCTGAACCAGGTATACCAGCCCTTAGAAAGACCGTGGGTGCCTATTCTGATATCTTAGAAACCGATATTGGGAAAGCTGAACTCCTGAATGAAACATTTATCAAGACTAGCTTGTTGGACTCTAAGGGCAAACAATTCCCACCCTTCAAACACAGATCAATTAAATCAATAGCTGACGTCACTTTTACGCAGGAAGACATTGTCAAAATAATCAAAACTCTCAAAACCAGCAAAAGTAGTGGCCATGACGGCATCGGACATAGAATGCTGAAGGAAACGAAATCTAGCGTTAGCAGACCCCTATTTCTGCTATTTAGAAAATCATTGGACTTGGCTGTTTTTCCATCAGAGTGGAAACACGCTGATGTAATTCCACTGTATAAAAAGGGAGACCGCCAAGACCCTCATAATTATCGACCTATCTCTTTACTATGTTGCATAGGAAAAATCATGGAGCGAGTGGTGTTCAAAGACGTTTACAATCATTTTAATGAGAACAATCTATTTTACCATTTACAATCTGGCTTTCTTCCAAATAACAGTACTGTATTCCAGCTGTTGGAAGTCTACCACCGCCTTTGCGAAGCTGTAGACAGAAGTATGCATACGTGCGGCGTCTTCTGCGATATATCGAAGGCGTTTGACAGAGTGTGGCATCAAGGGCTTATTTTTAAACTAAGGGTATATGAAGTTTCGGGAAGTTTACTTAAATGGTTTCATAGCTACATATCATCTAGAAAACAAAGAGTTAAAATTAACAGCTCTTATTCCAATTATGAAGAAGTCACAGCAGGAGTACCACAGGGATCAGTTCTTGGGCCTTTCCTCTTCTTAGTATACATAAATGACATTGTTGACGAAATAGACTCAATCACTCGCCTTTTTGCGGATGACACGTGCTTGACTGAATCATCCAGTAATCCTAGTAATATTGAGTTGAAAATGAACTCTGAGTTAAAAAAGATAAATGATTGGGCCGAAACTTGGTTAGTCTCATTCAACGCGAAAAAGACTAAAGCTGTCCTGTTCACTCTAAGCAAGACAATTTCGTCACTAGAAATTACATTTAATAATGAAGAAATTGAATTCTGTAAACACCACAGCCATTTAGGCCTAACATTGCAAGCAAACCTGTCGTGGTCAGAACATATTGACAGTATTTGTAAAAAAGCTTACGCGAGGCTATCCCAGTTAAGAAAATTGAAATATGTTTTTAATAGGAAAATCCTTGAAAAACTGTATCTTGCTTTTATCTTACCAATTTTAGAATATGGAAATTCAGTATGGAGCTGCGCTCCCGAGTACCAACTCAAACGAGTGGACGATGTTCACTGTGACGCTGCCCGAATAATCA
Source organism: Pictodentalium vernedei (assembly GCA_031216915.1). Lineage (NCBI taxonomy): Eukaryota > Metazoa > Mollusca > Scaphopoda > Dentaliida > Dentaliidae > Pictodentalium > Pictodentalium vernedei. Next base: position 426,821,108 of record CM062289.1, on the reverse strand, counting down.
CAGGACTTACAAGGTCTGTTTCAAAAGAACGACTTCTGCTGGAAGTAGGTTGGAACAGTTTGGAAAGTAGGCGTCATGTTCAGAAAATGTGTACTTTTTATAAAATTGTTAATCGAACAGCCCCGAATTTTCTACATCACCTACTACCACAACGTGTCTCCGACAGATCTCATTATAGTCTACGCGATGCATCAAATTTTGCCCCTTATCATTGTCGAACGGAACTATTCAAGCGATCTTTTTTCCCTTCCTGTAGTGAAATTTGGAATAATCTGCCCGATGCCATTCGCAATAGCACTTCACTAATCGAATTCAAAAGATTGATCTCACCAGCCAATTTCAAACCACCTTCTCATTTTGCGACAGGAACTCGTAAATATAACATCATCCACGCGAGGCTACGGACTGGTTGTAGTGACCTTAATGGTGATAAATATAATAATTACATTGGTACTTCCCCAATCTGTTCTTGTGGCAGAGGCGTTGAGGATGCAGAACATTACTTTCTGCACTGCACCAACTATGACGACATTCGTCAAACCCTATTTGACGAATTGAGACGAGTAACAAGTGACAGGGCTACAATAGATTTGTTACTTTATGGGAGCCCATCATTGTCATTCAACAGTAATGCATGTATTTTCCTGTCTGTTCAGAAATTTACTCGGGACTCACTCCGGTTTAACCCAGACCACGGCGCATAGATGCAACCATGTAGGATATGACAGTAATAACGTTCAATACGGGTCAGGTGGCACAACATACATGACGTACCGACTGGTTTTATACATGTAGTTGATACTGTTTCTTGCAGCACTGCATCAGCCAGAGACACCGGAAGCAGGGTGTGTGAAGGGAGGGCATCATCACTATATGTATATAGTGTAGTATGGAGCAGGTTTTTTCTTTCTTTCTGTTTTCCTTATGTTTTTCCTTTTTATTGGTAACTTTTTCACTATCTAATTAAGTCTTTCTTTTTATCTATCCTAATTTGTTTTTCATAATTTTGTTCTGCCATTGTATTTCTGTTATTCTATGTACAGAAGCGGAGAGTTTTCTAAGTGACTAGCACTTGTTCTCTAATCCTGATTTGCATTTATTAATGGCAAATAAAAATATGTTTAATCTAATAGGATAGGGGTATGTTTTGGGGGTATGTTCCTTTGTAGAAGAGTAAATCTAATTACCACAAACAACCCGACAATCCCTCCAAATCACCAAAATCTACCCGAAATCACCGAAATTGACTGTATTTCCCCATTTTATCGGTTTAGCACGTAGTGCTATAGTACTAAGGGGGTACCGGGGGTGCGTTAGATTGAATCGGAGTAAATCTGATTACCACAAACAACCCGACAATCCTTCCAAATCACCAAAATCCACCCAAAATCACCGAAATTGACTTTATTTCCCCAATTTATCGGCTTAGCACGTAGTGCTATAGTACCGAGAGGGTATCGGGGGTGCATTCGATTGAACAGGAGTAATGTTCTGGATTAGAATTCTCCCAGATCCCCTTTTTGGATCCCTATCCCATGACGTTTTTCCCCTATTAAGAATAGCATGTAGTGCTATAGGACAGATTTACCCAAAATTCTCTGCTTCTATCCATATATGCAATAGTTTACGTCTATCTGGCCATGTTCCTTTGTTCTAGAGTATACTCCAGTAGCGTAGAAGAGTCTATTATTTGGAACAGTTTACCTTATTATTGCTATATTTAGCAATTTCTGGTCTATTCTTGTTAGTTCTGACCCTATTCCAAGTCCTCTTGTTGTTTCATTTATCTAACTAACCAATCAGATTGCTTGATTTCCCATAATGCAGTTATCTCCGTTGTGTATAACAAAAGCCTATATCCAATGGCACCCCAATTTTAGCACTCCTTTTTGAAAAACATATGACCTTCGGCACCCCTTTTTGTCATATGTGCTTATGTGAAAAGGCACAATGTGACACAATATGCCCTATCACATAAGCACATGCTTTATGTGCCAATATGTGCTTATGTGAAAAGGCACAATTTGACACAATGTGCCCTATCACATAGGCACATACGACCAAAATGGGATTCCATAGCCACAGGCGTTTTCGAAAAAGGGATTCCACAAATGGGATTCCAAAAAAGGGATTCCACAAATGGGATTCCGTAAAACATATGACCTTCGGCACCCCTTTTTTGTCATATGTGCTTATGTGAAAAGGCACAATGTGACACAATATGTCCTATCACATAGGCACATGCTTTATGTGCCAATATGTGCTTATGTGAAAAGGCACAATGTGACACAATGTGCCCTATCACATAGGCACATACGACCAAAATGGGATTCCATAGCCACAGGCGTTTTCGAAAAAGGGATTCCACAAATGGGATTCCAAAAAGGGATTCCACAAATGGGATTCCGTTTCCATCTTGTCGCCAAAGCTCCACCGCCACTACTGGTCTATGGTCTATCTGTCCTATCATTAGCTTCAACAACAGTCTTGTTCCACTGCGGCCTTGTACCAGTACTATTGGCTAAACTACCATCAATTACTTCCTAGCTATACCTTCGCTGAAGCTTTCAAAATGTTCCATCTGATTTCCCCTGTATACATATAAGGCATTCCGTAAGTGGCCCAGTCCGTAAAATTTGGATTCCGTGTTTTGACATCGACACTCGAGGGTATGGAAAGGGTTTGGTAACACTCAATGACTACAAGACTCTGAACAGAGACAACCAACCACTACAAAATAACAAAGGTACAGATCCAACATAACCAAGATCGAAGTAAACATAACAAAGTGAAAGAATGTCAAACTAGTCGGATTGATCGAACTAGTTTGACAGACTTAACAGAACAAAGTGAACAAAGATCCAACACAACTAAGATCGAAGTGATCAAAACAAGTGAACAAAGATCCAATGAAGTTATCGAAGAGAACTGACCCAATGAAGGTATCGAACTGAATTGACTATTACAAACTGAACAAAGTTCTGAACTATAACCCAATGTTAACCCCCTTAAATTGAACAAACCTGAATGAACCCTTTGAACTGAACAAAGTTTTCAACTGAATGAATTTTATGTAACTAAAACCCCTTTGAACTGTTTGAATGAACTACAACCCTAATGGAGGTATTAACTCCTTGAACGGAATGAATTCTATTTTTTAACTATATCCCAATGTTAACACCCTTTTGAACTGAATAAATTTTTAAACTTAATGAATTTTAACTGAATGAACTACAACCTAGTAAACTGAATTCTTCCAATAGGGAATGGGAATACACGTCACTATGTGATAGGACATATTGTGTCACATTGTGCCTTTTCACATAAGCACATATGACAAAAAAGGGGTGCCGAAGGTCATATGTTTTATGGAATCCCATTTGTGGAATCCTTTTTTTGGAATCCCATTTGTGGAATCCCTTTTTCGAAAACGCCTGTGGCTATGGAATCCCATTTTGGTCGTATGTGCCTATGTGATAGGGCACATTGTGTCACATTGTGCCTTTTCACATAAGCACATATTGGCACATAAAGCATGTGCTTATGTGATAGGGCATATTGTGTCACATTGTGCCTTTTCACATAAGCACATATGACAAAAAGGGGTGCCGAAGGTCATATGTTTTTCAAAAAGGGGTGCTAAAATTGGGGTGCCATTGGATATAGGCTTTTGTTATACACAACGGAGATAACTGCATTATGGGAAATCAAGCAATCTGATTGGTTAGTTTGATAAATGAAACAACAAGAGGACTTGGAATAGGGTCAGAACTAACAAGAATAGACCAGAAATTGCTAAATATAGCAATAATAAGGTAAACTGTTCCAAATAATAGACTCTTCTACGCTACTGGAGTATACTCTAGAACAAAGGAACATGGCCAGATAGACGTAAACTATTGCATATATGAATAGAAGCAGAGAATTCTGGGTAAATTTGTCCTATAGCACTACATGCTATTCTTAATAGGGGAAAAACGTCATGGGATAGGGATCCAAAAAGGGGATCTGGGAGAATTCTAATCCAGAACATTACTCCTGTTCAATCGAATGCACCCCCGATGCCCTCTCGGTGCTATAGCACTACGTGCTAAGCCGATAAATTGGGGAAATAAAGTCAATTTCGGTGATTTTGGGTGGATTTTGGTGATTTGGAAGGATTGTCGGGTTGTTTGTGGTAATCAGATTTACTCCGATTCAATCTAACGCACCCCCGGTACCCCCTTAGTACTATAGCACTACGTGCTAAACCGACAAAATGGGGAAATAAAGTCAATTTCGGTGATTTCGGGTAGATATTGGTGATTTGGAGGGATTGTCGGGTTGTTTGTGGTAATTAGATTTACTCTTCTACAAAGGAACATACCCCCAAAACATACCCCTATCCTATTGTAGGCCTTAGGTAACATAGCAATCACGTGCCGCCATAGAAACCAAGATGTCGGCTTCCAGTATAAAAAATGGACGACGGAAGCTCATATCACCCTAACAACACGCGCTGCGCATGCGTACTAACACCACGTATCACTATGGGGATGACGTCACAACATGGCCGCTCACGCGGGTTACCATGACAACACAACATGGCGCCACTAGGTCACGTGACATGAGGTCACTTCCGGGGTCATCCACCGGGGTCATCCAACCTTTCCCCGAAACGTGCGAGCACTACTACTGGGGTCACATGATATGGTTTAGTTGAAAGTGTTTGAAAAATTTGAAAAAATGATATTTAAATTGATAAATTTTCATATCGTCTGCGTTGGGTAATGGGTTAACCCTTTACCCAACGCACAGGATATGAAAATTTATTATCTTAATTATTGATTTTTTCAAATATTTCCACAACAAAAAAGCAACAAAACCATATCATGTGACCCCTCATTGGAACGAGCTCGTTCCAATGAGGGGGTCACATGATATGGTTTTGTTGAAAATTTGTGAAAAATAGATGTCTTTTCAGCTGTTTAACCCTTTGAAAGCGAGCGGTCGCTTTTCAGGCCAGGAACATACACATCGTGACGTCATTTCATAGGATGTCTGTTCAGTAAATGTGTGGGGTAGACCAATCAATATTGATTGATCTGCCCTAAATAATGAATATGGAATCTCCTAATTGCTGCTATTGAACTGGCATGGAAGATACAGCGAGAGTTCAAAGCGTTAATTTGTAAGTTACGAGGGAGATGCAGTCGATTCGTTGGATAGATTAAGGGCTTTAAATTAATACACTGTCATACACTGCGCATCCTTCAACAAAGCCCAAATGTGGGTTTCTAGACCCAGGGGCGGCTGAAGCCCCCCAAAGGAATGTGTGTGTGTGTGGGAGGGGGGGGGCACACCTTTCTGGGTACCACACGGGTGTATGATGGAAAATAATTTTTCTTCGGAAGGGGTGTTGTAATGCAAAATATATAAATTTATAAATGATACCCTCCACCCTTGTTCCCACCCTATTTAAGATACCATCCTCAGCGACCTCAACCTTATTGTCATTATTATGCGATATTGACCGGTCAATACTGAATCGTGTGGCATCAGCTGTCTTCGTGTCGCATCGGCTGTCTTCGGGCGTTACCACAGATTAGGATTCCTAATCTGTGGTAACACCCGAAAACAGCCGATGCCACACGAAGACAACTGATGACACACGATTTTCATATAATTGGTGAAAAAGACCCCACCCCCGGCTCCGCCGCCCACGTCTAAACCTCAACAAGTTTCATCAATTTTTCTCTGAGAGATTGGTTAACTGGTCACCCAAATGGGTATTTTTTCAATGACACCACACTACCAGGAAGAGCAGCCTTAGTTTAGCAAGATTTTGTTCACAAATAATTGTTTTGTTATAAGTTATTGGAGAGTGCCAATTGGCACTCCCCAATAAGTTAAAATCAAACATTTTTTAAATAAAAAAATTCTACTACTGAACGAACATGAAGCTAATGCATTCAGTGTAACGTCACTAAAGTGGCTTCCATCACTTTTTAATAAAGCCACGATAGTGGCTTCAAGAACTCAAGTTGACTCAACCAGTTAATAAGTACTCCTTGTGATCTATAATTGTCATTCAAAGTTGAATTTGCCCCGGGGAAGACCTGACATCTATATACAGTGACTGGACACTTTCCACGGGTAGGCAATATATCTACGGACACAATAATATTAGATTTCAAACATTAATTATAGGTATGATCATCAAAAATTTAACTCATGAAGCACCGGGTTAAAAAATTTTCTGATGATGATTTTTTATTAACTGGTAAACGTATGGGTGGACATCACTGCCCGCGCGTGAGTTACGACCACTCCACTACTACCGTTCTATACACCCTTAACCCTTTACCCAACGCAGGCGATATCAAAATTTATTATTTTAAATATCTTTTTTTTTTAATTTTTCAAAACATTTTAACAAAACCATATCATGTGACCCCTCACTGGAACGAGCTCAATGAGCTCGTTCCAATGAGGGGTCACATGATATGGTTTTATTGAAATATTTTTAAAAATTCAATTTTTTCAACTGCTCAATTTGCATATTACGCGGGTGGATGCGGGCGATTCATTAGGTAAAGAGTTAACCTATAGCTCGAAGTGGGTGAAAAAAGTATGACATCGGAAAAATATTTTGTTCCCCACTTAGTTTAACCTGACTACGACTTTGCTCTTCTCCCCCGTTTTTTACGCTTTTGGTTGAACCTGCGATGCCCATCACATGTAGAGGCTCATGATATGGGAGCCACAGGTTCGTATTTTGCAAAGCACCTGTTAAAAATATCTCATCTTAACTGTGGCTCAGTGGTTACGGCATTGAACTTCAAACCGAAAGGTCCACGGTTCTATCAGGGATAACTGTGTTATGTCCTGGGGCAAGGCACTTCATTCCGTTTGCCGACATGGGGACATGGTGGCGCTTTGTACTAAGGCGTACTACACGTCGTTGGTGCACTCGTCTTCAACCAATGTTAACCCTGCTAGCGCGGAGTTAGTACGTTGGGGAGTCTGACAGTTGCACTCCGTGGTTCTCTCTGGGTACTCCGGCTTTCTCCACCCGTACAACTGACCGATACGAAGTAACCCTGGCTGGCAAAAGTGTCGTTAAACCCCAATAAATAAATAAACCTCCCCTTATCTGACGTTACGATCATATCCGCCTAGCACTTTCAGTTTTTATCCCATAACAAAGATTATGACACCCTCAGTGGAACGAGATCGTTTGACCATGACCCGACCGACTCACAAGAGACAACCAATTACAGCAAAACTTTTCTCTTTTTTTATCTTTCGCAATTTTGTGCAGCCATAGAAAACCATGAGTGGATTTCAAGCTGTAAAATGTGGGTTTCTAGACCCAGGGGCGGCTGAAGCCCCCCAAAAAGAATGTGTGTGTGGGGGGGGGGGGGGGCACACCTTTCTGGGTACCACAGGAGTATATGATGGAAAATAATTTTTCTTGGAAAGGGGGTGTTGTGATGCAAAGTATATAAAATTTATAAATGCTACCCTCCACCCTTGTTCCCACCCTATTTAAGATACCATCCTCAGCGACCTCAACCTCAACCTTATTGTCATTATTATGGGATATGGGATATTGACCGGTCAATACTGAATCGTGTGGCATCAGCTGTCTTCGTGTGGCATCGAGTGTCTTCGGGCGTTACCACAGATTAGGGTACTAATCTGTGGTAACACCCGAAGACAGCCGATGCCACACGAAGACAACTGATGACACGCGATTTTCATATAATTGGTGAAAAAGACCCCCCCCCCCCCCCCGACTCCGTCGCCCCTGTCTAAACCTCAACAAGTTTCATCAATTTGTCTCTGAGAGATTGGTTAACTGGTCACCCAAATGATTCACATTTACGTGCCAAATGATTCAGTAGGGACACTGCATCACTCCATAACTGAATAACGAAATGAGTCCTCGGAACATTTAGGGAAGTTGAGAATCTTCCACCATCACACTCCTCTCCAGCGACTTACATGACAGATTCAGATGGGGGCGCACGCCCTTCCTATTTTTGGTACTTAAGTTTTTTATACAAGCACCGATACCAAGAGGCACAATATTATCGGCGATCAAACATGGACACCCACTACCCCTGGTAGTAGATATCCATGTTTGGTCACCGATAATACCGCACCCCATGCGTACAGCTATAGGCCCAGTTCCTATCTATACGCAGGTCTCATGTGAGCCGATATAAATCGGCTTTTTTTCTTCAGTCGAAAGCTGGAATATTTTGGTTGGATAGCAATGCGTATATGTGCAAAGAAGCCGGCCACATTCACCTTCCATGTTCCAACATATTCCGACGAGACTCCCCCCCCCCCCCCCCCCTCCCCCGATTTTGTTGACAAGAGTGGGATTCCTCCTCTTGTGTTCGCCATTAACTCGCCGCTGCAATCGTCGAGTGATGCTTCCCATCATGATCCACGATCGAAAGGTGGCGTCCCCTCAAACCTAGAATCCTGGGTCCGCCACTGACTTAGGCAGGGGAGATTGAGGGTGTGGTGTGGGAAGCTCTCCACTCTACCCTCACTTTTTTCTAAAAAATGTCAGCCTTATAATGTATATCTGTGCCTTTAAATCCCTAAAACTGGTCCATGTATTTTATATAAATCACCCTGATATATCTTTGGTCCGTTTGTTATAGTTATATCTCCAATTTCTGGGAACTTCCGCCTTAACTGGTTGAGTGTTAAGTTATTTTTGAAAGGTGATTTGAAACATGGGTATTTTTTCAATGATACCACACTACCAGGAAGAGCAGGCTTAGTTTAGCAAGATTTTGTTCACAAATAATTGTTTTGTTATAAGTTATTGGAGAGTGCCAATTGGCACTCCCCAATAAGTTAAAAGCAAACATTTTTTAAATAAAAAAATTCTGCTACTGAACAAACATGAAGCTAATGCATTCAGTGTAACGTCACTAAAGTGGCTTCCATCACTTTTCAATAAAGCCATGATAGTGGCTTCAAGAACTCAAGTTGACTCAACCAGTTAATAAGTACTCCTTGTGATCTATAATTGTCATTCAAAGTTGAATTTGCCCCGGGGAAGACCTGACATCTATATACAGTGACTGGACACTTTCCACGGGTAGGCAATATATCTACGGACGCAATAATATTAGATTTCAAACATTAATTATAGGAATGATCATCAAAAATTTAACTCATGAAGCACCGGGTTAAAAAATTTTCTGATGATGATTTTTTATTACCTGGTAAACGTATGGGTGGACATCATTGCCCGCGCGTGAGTTACGACCACTCCACGGCGATTGTACTGTACACCCTTAACCCTTTACCCAACCCAGACGATATCAAAATTTATTATTTTAAATATCATTTTTTTTTAATTTTTCAAAAAATTTCAACAAAACCATATCATGTGACCCCCATTGGAACGAGTCACATGATATGGTTTGTTGAAATATTTTTAAAAAATTAATTTTTTTCAACTGCTCAATTTGCATATTACGCGGGGGATTCGTTAGATAAAGGGTTAACCTATAGCTCGAAGTGGAATGAAGTGGGTGAAAAAAGTATGGCAGCGGAAAAATATTTTGTTCCCCACTTAGTTTAACCTGACTACGACTTTGCTCTTCTCCCCCGTTTTTTTTACGCTGTTGGTTGAACCAGCGATGCCCATCACATGTAGAGGCTCATGACATGGGAGCCACAGGTTCGTATTTTGCAAAGCACCTGTTAAAAATATCTCACCTTATCTGTGGTTCATTGGTTACGGCATTGAACTTCAAACCGAAAGGTCTGCGGTTCGATCCCGTCAGGGATAACTGCGTTATGTCCTGGGGCAAGGCACTTCATCCCGTTTGCCCACATGGGGACATGGTGGCACTTTGAACTAAGGCGTACTACACGTCGTTGGTGCACTCGTCTTCAACCAATGTTAACCCTGCAAGCGCGGAGTTAGTACTTTGGGGAGTCTGACAGTTGCACGCCGTGGCTCTGTGGTTCTCTCTGGGTATTCCGGCTTTCTCCACCCGTACAACTGTCCGATACGAAGTAACCCTGACTGGCAAAAGTGTCGTTGAACCCCAATAAATAAATAAACCTCCCCTTATCTGACGTTACGATCATATCCGCCTAGCGCTACTCACAAAAAGTGGCATTCAATTTTCTAAGTTTTTTTTCAGTTTTTATCCCATAACATAGATTATGACACCCTCAGTGGAACGAGATCGTTTGACCATGACCCGACCGACTCACAAGAGACAACCAATTACAGCAAAACTTTTCTCTTTTTTTATCTTTCGCAATTTTGTGCAGCCATAGAAAACCATGAGTGGATTTCAAGCTGTAAAATGATTATTATTATTAACCCTTTCCCAACGTAACGGCCAAAACCGGCCAGCGCTGATCTCAAAAATCGCCAATTAATTTTCATCATTTTTAGTCTTAAAAACATCGGTTATAACCCCTCGTTGGAACGAGCTCGTTCCAACGAGGGGTCATAACCTATGTTTTTGAGATAAAAAATGAAAAAAAATAATTATTCAAGAATTTTTTTTGCAAGTGTCGTCTGCTTTTCATGTTAGGTAAAGGGTTAAAACATGACTAGTATGTAACTTATTCACATTTCTTCCAGTCCTGAAATGTGAAAATTTGTCACGTCACGTGGGAATTTTACCACAGATTTGAATTTTGTTATATCGGATAGAAATACAGCCACCCCTCGAGTTTGAAGTCGATCGGGCCCGTAGAGGCTGAGGAGAAAGATCACATCACTCACAACAAACAGAATAACTCACATTGTAGTAAAGATAGATTTTAAAGGCCAGGAACATATACATCGTGATGTCATTAAATAGGATGCCTGTTCAGTAAATCCGATTTTGTTGACAAGAGTGGGATTCCTCCTCATGTGTTCGCCATTAACTCGCCGTTACAATCGTCGAGTGATGCTTCCCATCATGATCCACGATTGAAAGGCGGCGTCCCCTCAAACCTAAAATCCTGGGTCCGCCATTGACGTAGGCAGGGGAGATTGTGGGAGTGGTGCGGGGAACTCTCCACTCTACCCTCACTTTTTTTCTAAAAAATGTCAGCCTTATAACGTACATCCGTGCCTTTAAATCCCTAAAACTGGTCCATGTATTTTATATAAATCATCCTGATATATCTTTGATCCGTTTGTTATAGTTATATCTCCAATTTCTGGGAACTTCCGCCTTAACTGGTTGAGTGTTAAGTTATTTATGAAAGGTGATTTGAAACATGGGTATTTTTCAATGATACCACACTACCAGGAAGAGCAGCCTTAGTTTAGCAAGATTTTGTTCACAAATAATTGTTTTGTTATAAGTTATTGGAGAGTGCCAATTGGCACTCCCCAATAAGTTAAAAGCAAACATTTTTTAAATAAAAAAATTCTGCTACTGAACAAACATGAAGCTAATGCATTCAGTGTAACGTCACTAAAGTGGCTTCCATCACTTTTCAATAAAGCCATGATAGTGGCTTCAAGAACTCAAGTTGACTCAACCAGTTAATAAGTACTCCTTGTGATCTATAATTGTCATTCAAAGTTGAATTTGCCCCGGGGAAGACCTGACATCTATATACAGTGACTGGACACTTTCCACGGGTAGGCAATATATCTACGGACACAATAATATTAGATTTCAAACATTAATTATAGGTATGATCATCAAAAATTTAACTCATGAAGCACCGGGTTAAAAAATTTTCTGATGATGATTTTTTATTACCTGGTAAACGTATGGGTGGACATCACTGCCCGCGCGTGAGTTACGACCACTCCACTACTACCGTTCTATACACCCTTAACCTTTACCCAACGCAGACGATATCAAAATTTATTATTTTAAATATCATTTTTTTTAATTTTTCAAAAAATTTCAACAAAACCATATCGTGTGACCCCTCATTGGAACGAACTCAATGAGCTCGTTCCAATGAGGGGTCACATGATATGGTTTTATTGAAATATTTTTAAAAATTCAATTTTTTCAACTGCTCAATTTGCATATTACGCGGGTGGATGCGGGCGATTCATTAGGTAAAGAGTTAACCTATAGCTCGAAGTGGGTGAAAAAAGTATGACATCGGAAAAATATTTTGTTCCCCACTTAGTTTAACCTGACTACGACTTTGCTCTTCTCCCCCGTTTTTTACGCTTTTGGTTGAACCTGCGATGCCCATCACATGTAGAGGCTCATGACATGGGAGCCACAGGTTCGTATTTTGCAAAGCACCTGTTAAAAATATCTCATCTTAACTGTGGCTCAGTGGTTACGGCATTGAACTTCAAACCGAAAGGTCCACGGTTCTATCAGGGATAACTGTGTTATGTCCTGGGGCAAGGCACTTCATTCCGTTTGCCGACATGGGGACATGGTGGCGCTTTGTACTAAGGCGTACTACACGTCGTTGGTGCACTCGTCTTCAACCAATGTTAACCCTGCTAGCGCGGAGTTAGTACGTTGGGGAGTCTGACAGTTGCACGCCGTGGTTCTCTCTGGGTACTCCGGCTTTCTCCACCCGTACAACTGACCGATACGAAGTAACCCTGGCTGGCAAAAGTGTCGTTAAACCCCAATAAATAAATAAACCTCCCCTTATCTGACGTTACGATCATATCCGCCTAGCACTACTCACAAACAGTGGCATTCAATTTTCTAAGTTTTTTTCAGTTTTTATCCCATAACAAAGATTATGACACCCTCAGTGGAACGAGATCGTTTGACCATGACCCGACCGACTCACAAGAGACAACCAATTACAGCAAAACTTTTCTCTTTTTTTATCTTTCGCAATTTTGTGCAGCCATACAAAACCATGAGTGGATTTCAAGCTGTAAAATTATTTTTATTATTAACCCTTTACCCAACGTAACGGCCAAAACCATCAAGCGCTGATCTCAAAAATCGCCAATTAATTTTCATCATTTTTTCATTTTTAGTCTAAAAAACATCGGTTATGACCCCTCGTTGGAACGAGCTCGTTCCAACGAGGGGTCATAACCTATGTTTTTGAGATAAAAAATTAAAAAAATTAATTATTCAAGCATTTTTTTTTGCAAGTGTCGTCTGCTTTTCATGTTAGGTAAAGGGTTAAAACATGACTAGTATGTAACTTATTCACATTTCTTCCAGTCCTAAAATATGAAAATTTGTCACGTCACGTGGGAATTTTACCACAGATTTGAATGGGAGGAATCTGAACGTAGAGGGGTAACCACTACGTTTAGATCGCTGAACTAGTGTCCCCTGTGACCCCCCCCCCCCCCCACATCCCCTGTTTCCGCCGCGTCTGACCCCCTTGACAAAAGTGAGAGACCCCATCTCGTTCTCGCCACAAACTCACCGCTGTAATCGTCAAGTGATGCTTCGCATCATGGACCATGATTGAAATGCGTCGAACCCAGAATCCTCAGAAGTCCGCTACTGATGATAAGTACCTGTATATTCTAATCTAGTACGCGTGTACACGTGGTAATTCCGGTTACTATTATTGCTAGTAAATGAACGCATGGTTTTTCGATTAGGTGCATTTCAGGGGTGATTATTATTTTTAATCAAACCGAGCGAATAATTTGACTATCAATTTCGAGTTACCTCCCTTATACCACGCCTGCAGTAAATACCCCAATCTTGCGACACAATTGCTGCCAATTTTCGGAAAATGACGTAAAATATTGCCACCATGATTGTGTTATATCGGATAGAAATACAGCCAACCCTCGAGTTTGAAGTCGATCGGGCCCGTAGAGGCTGAGGAGAAAGATTACATCACTCACAACAAACAGAATAACTCTCATTATAGTAAAGATAGATTTTAAAGGCCAGGAACATATACATCGTGACGCCATTAAATGGGATGTCTGTTCAGTAAATATGTGTGGGGAAGACCAATCAATATTGATTGATCTGCCCCAAATAATGAATATGGAATCTTCTAATTGCTGCTATTGAACTGGCATGGAAGATACAGCGAGAGTTCAAAGCGTTAATTTGTAAGTTACGAGGGAGATGCGGTCGATTCGTTGGATAGATTAAGGGCTTTAAATTAATACACTGTCATACACTGCGCATCCTTCAACAAAGCCTAAATATGGGTTTCTTGACCCAGGGGCGGCTGAAGCCCCCAAAAAGAATGTGTGTGTGTGGGGGGGGGGGGGAGGGGCACACCTTTCTGGGTACCACAGGAGTATATGATGGAAAATAATTTTTCTTCGAAAGGGGGTGTTGTGATGCAAAGTATATAAAATTTATAAATGCTACCCTCCACCCATGCTACCCTCCACCCACAGGCACTCTCCCATTAACTGTAACAAGGCAAAGACAATTGAACAAATTTCGATGGCAAAAATAATTTAACACTCTACCACTTAAGAAATGGTTAAAATTGACTTGATTCTTTTCATGTAAATACTAGCACAAGTGCAGCGAGAATCTACATGGATTCTCGCTGGTTTTGTTGCGTGAATCGATTCTCATTGAATTGTAAGCCCTGATAAACTGTTACAGTGTTGAAAAAATGCATTAATTATATCTAGATCTTTAAGGGTTAACTTACAGGCACTTAAATTGATCAAGAAGGTGAGGATTTGTTAAAAAACATTGTTTTGTTACAATTTTTTGGAAAGTGCCTATAGACACTCTCCAATAAACTGTAACAAAACAAATCCATATGAACGAAGAATCGATAACTTTGCACTAAAGGTGATAGCAAACAAACAATAAAAGGCCTTTATTGGGGTGCGTTTAAATCTCCTTGTCGGGATGGTCCACCCCCACCCCATCAGGGAAACTGCCTCCTTTATTGTTGGCTGATGCAGGGATACCCTAAACCCCCTTCCCACCCTCCTTTCAAGAAACAGAAGCCCCATTATTGGCACAACCCCCTGTTGGGGAGATCTAGACTCTGCAACTTCCCCACTAGGGAAACTGCTTCCACTATTGTTGGCTTTTGGTGGAATACCTTAGCCACCACCCCACCCTCCAGAAGCCCATTAACAGCAACATCCTGCCATCACCTTTTCCTTTATTATGGTACCTGCACTCTTTTATCGAGATATTAAATGGTGTTTGGAGTCTTGGGCGGTTAATAATAGATATTGAATTCCCTGTAAGAACCGCAGGTTTTGTAGCAGTGCTTTCTTACTGTAGTAAACAAGTTCTTGTCTGTTTTAGTAGTATGAAAGGACCACACAATCAATGCTTGGGATGGGATTGGGGCGTGGTGGCGACACAGTAATCGGTTCTCGTCACATCACAAAGTTAAGCAACATCGAGCACGGTTAGTAGTTGGATGGGTGACCATTTCAGCGACTGATTCGTGCTCCCGCATTGTGTCCTTGGGCAAGGCACTTAACCCTGATTGCCTACATGGGGGGATGATAACGCTGAGTACTAAGGCATAATGCAAGTCGATGGTGCGCATGTCTTCAACCCTGCCTATGCTGCTGTGCAGAGTTCAGAGTTACAATGTTGGAGAGCTGATAGATGCTCATCGATGCTTGGTGGTTCTCTTCGGGTACTCCGGCTTCCTCCTCCCCTAAAACTGTCACCAACATGATATGACCCTGGCTGTTAAAGTGTCGTTAAATCCAAATAAATTGGGATGGGATTCCCCAAAAGTGGGTGGCATAGGTTTATACGATTGGCTTAAATTCGACTTCATGTTTGTGTTGTAGTCAGGTTATAGCCATAGATGATGAAAGTAAACTTAACCCACTGACCATTGATGTCAAAATTTCAAGCTGCCTATTTTTCCCATACTGCAACTAGGATTTAACCATTCAATTTTGTTTGACAGAGCTCATTGAGCTCTGTCAAACAAAAATGAATTGGTTAAACTTCAAGTTGCATTATGACAAAAATTTGCGGCTTGAAGTTTCGGTATTTTGACATCAGAGTGCGATGATGGGAGTTGGGTGGTAAAAGACCAATTATGTGATAAACAAAAAATACGGAATTTCCCAAAACCTAGACTGTAAAGGGGCAGCTGTTTTGCCTTACAGGAATAAAGGACACTTGCAAAATAACATTCTTGAATAACTAAAAATTGTCATTTTTTTTTACCTAAAAACAGCTTATGACCCCTCTTTGGAAGAAGCCCGTTCCAGTGAGGGATTATGAGCAATGAGTTTTTTGCAGAATGTGTAATAAAATTTGAATGGCGATTTAAGTGTGAATCGCGCTGGCCGTTTTTTTGTGTGTGTGTGTGGGGGGGGGGGGGGGGGGGGGTAATGACACTTTCGTCAGCCATGGTCAGCTCGTATCGAACAGTTTTATGCCATAACCATTTGAGCAATCACGCGCCGCTGTTAACTGGTAGAGTGCTGGAAGCCCATTTTGGGGCTTTATCCAGATGTGCAGGTACCACAGCTTAAAGGCTTCACATTCTGTGGATGGACTTCAGTTAATTCTTGATGTGATATTATTTAGACTGGGTGGATTTGCCCTGCTACAATTTATGGGAGAGTGCCAGTAGGCACTCTCCCATAACAAGGCAATACATGTGAACAAAATTTTGACAACCCAAAAAATTTAGCACTCTACCAGTTAAAGCAGTTGTGTGGAGTAAAGGCTTGAGTGGCTTGAGTAAAGAAAATAAATATTTTAACATTGCTAACGCAGTGGCTGTAAGGGTTGTATGAAAATAATGACTGGTGGAACAAAGACATTGTTACATCATGGGCTGACCTACCCTGGGTATAAATTATTCGCGTCCGTCTTGCTGTCAAAGGTCTTCGTGGAGAGTCGGCTCTAACATCACCAACCACAGATCTCAGGAAAACTTCTGTGAATCAATGCTGTTGAAATCGAGATGAATGTCACTCCCCCAAAGGCACAAAAATGAGGTGAACATTTATAATAAATACACCCACAAACTTGTACCACTGGGGGATCCTTGGGTTTTTCGGGTTACCCTCTCATAGCACACCTGGCAGGCGTGATTGCGTGGCCGCTTTGGGTTCCCTACTACACCCTAAGATCCGGAGCAAAAAAAAATGGAAAAAAATAACAGAGAAAGAATGTAGAAGTGGTGGCGGTGCCGGTTAGTTTTGGTAACGGGTCCGAACTATTTGAAAACAGTCCAGACCCACCTCGGTTATGTTACTCCGCAAATGCTGAAATACGAAGTAAGCGGCAACCGCCACCATTCCTTGGCCGAGTTGGTTACATTCCTCTTACACGAAGCCCTAACCAGCAAAGGTATCATGCGTTTGTGCAAGGCTGCCATTCGGCAGCAAATAGTATACGACCTCCATCGGCAAAAGAAAATTGTGGCTATGTTGAAAATGGGCGGAGAATCCTTTTATACACAATATTTTGCATACGTCAGCGATTGTCAACAGTTATCACGGAAGTTAATTCATGAAAATGACGAAGAAAAGAAATTGCGCAAATGATTATATTAAATGCACAGTGACTTTGAGTCTTGAAATATATACCCTCACACTATTTCTTTTGATTTTCTTTGTTCTTTTGGATTTTTAATTGCCAAAATGAAAAATTATTAAGAACCCTTTTCCAAACTTAGAAAAAGTTAAACTCTGTTTTCTGGGGACAAGCGTAGAGAACTTCTGTTTGTTGCGTGCCGTGGGCAAAAATCGATCAGCTGATGAGTAATGTTCCTAAGATACCGAATTGACGTGAGAGTTGTGTTATCCCACAAGGTCTGCTTGAACCTGTTTGACCTTGAATATGTATACAGTGCAGTTTATTAACATTTCCAGTTCAGTGTCAGCAATTCTACATTCGCCTTTTTCGGTCGAAATTCCCATCAGAGCCCCGAGAAGTGGAGAAGCACCTGTTTATTGCAGAAGACGGCATCTGCTGAACAGACGCAGACGCATTGCCAGGGGTATCCATTTTGTGCGTGGTGTGGGGGGAGGGGGTGCACAGGGGTTTTCAGGGGCCAAGCATGCATTTTTATTCCAACGACATATCACCAAGATCGAAGAATTCATGATTTTTAGGAAAGCTTGTGCGGAATTTCGGCGTTCAGCCTCCTGTCTACGCCACTGTAGGGTATAATTGGCCTGGTAACTAATGTGTTGGCGACAGGATATTTCCGACAAGAGGGATTGTTCTCCCACTGGCGAGAAGGAGATCTGGAAACTCCCCGACAAGCCCACAATCAAGGTGGCTGTTTCCCCCGACGGATTGTGTGTGTGTGTGGGGGGGGGGGGGGGGGGCACCACTGGCCAAGGTGGCAGTTTCCCCGACAGGTTGCGGGGGGGGGGGGGACGAGGGGGGATTACCCCCACCCCCAATCCTGGCCAAAATTCACTTCCCAAATTCCAGCTCTGTTTGAAATCGGCAAAAATTCCAACTGTTACCATTTACAACTATGCAGTGTACGCAATATAGTGCTTCGTAAATATGCATGGTGTCAATCGGTACGAGATTTCAAAAGTACGTTTACTTATCGTAATAAAAAAACATCCTCGAAATGCCCCTCCCCCATTTGGAAATCAACTACCCTACACTCCCAGTCGGAAACCTCTCGCCACGTCCCCGGGGGGGGGGGGGGGGGGGGGGGGGCACTGGTCAAGAGTTTCAGATTCAGATTCAGATTCTTTATTCACGATATACTTATATGTATGATGTAAACAAAAATAAAGATTATGCATGAGTAACAAATAGCATACCGTGTGAAGTGGCATAGCCAGATTGGCTGTCTACCTGCCACCCCCTAAAGGAAACATAACTCACGAACAGACTGTGACTAGATGAGTTTGATTTGCCTGAAGGGTCGAGAGGTATGATAATTATGAACGAACGATTAAACATGACTTCATTTTTGTGTAGTTGTCAAGGCAACCAGTTGCTTAGAGTAACTTCAAACACCAATAAATAAATATTCATGAGTGAAGCCAGTTTTCAGCACAACCGATCTTCGAAGCGGGGGGGGGGGGGGGGGCGTGCCCGAACTTTGTGCCCTCCAGGATCGTAAATAAGTATATAGGCCTAACTCTATATTGGTTTGATATGACTGATGTGTTCCTGTAACCAGACCAATCCATATGAACAATTTGTCTTTGCTTTTAACCCTTTACCCAACGAATCGGCCGCATCCGCCCGAGTAATATGTAAATTCAGCAGTTGAAAAAAAATTATTTTTCAAAAAATTTCAACAAAACCATATCATGTGACCCCTCGTTGGAACGAGCTCGACGAGCTCGTTCCAACGAGGGGTCAGTAGTAGTGCTCGCACGTTTCGGGGAAAGGTTGGATGACCCCGGTGGATGACCCCGGAAGTGACGTCATGTCACGTGACCTAGTGGGGCCATGTTGTGTTGTCATGGTAACCCGCGTGAGCGGCCATGTTGTGACGTCATCCCATAGTGATACGTTGTGTTAGTACGCATGCGCAGCGCGTGT
Source organism: Pictodentalium vernedei (assembly GCA_031216915.1). Taxonomy (NCBI): domain Eukaryota; kingdom Metazoa; phylum Mollusca; class Scaphopoda; order Dentaliida; family Dentaliidae; genus Pictodentalium; species Pictodentalium vernedei. The sequence continues at coordinate 426,801,714 of CM062289.1, read as the reverse complement.
TGTTAGGGTGATATGAGCTTCCGTCGTCCATTTTTTATACTGGAAGCCGCCATCTTGGTTTCTATGGTGGCACGTGATTGCTATGTTACCTAAGGCCTACAATAGGATAGGGGTATGTTTTGGGGGTATGTTCCTTTGTAGAAGAGTAAATCTAATTACCACAAACAACCCGACAATCCCTCCAAATCACCAAAATCTACCCGAAATCACCGAAATTGACTGTATTTCCCCATTTTATCGGTTTAGCACGTAGTGCTATAGTACTAAGGGGGTACCGGGGTGCGTTAGATTGAATCGGAGTAAATCTGATTACCACAAACAACCCGACAATCCTTCCAAATCACCAAAATCCACCCAAAATCACCGAAATTGACTTTATTTCCCCAATTTATCGGCTTAGCACGCAGTGCTATAGTACCGAGAGGGTATCGGGGGTGCATTCGATTGAACAGGAGTAATGTTCTGGATTAGAATTCTCCCAGATCCCCTTTTTGGATCCCTATCCCATGACGTTTTTCCCCTATTAAGAATAGCATGTAGTGCTATAGGACAAATTTACCCAGAATTCTCTGCTTCTATCCATATATGCAATAGTTTACGTCTATCTGGCCATGTTCCTTTGTTCTAGAGTATACTCCAGTAGCGTAGAAGAGTCTATTATTTGGAACAGTTTACCTTATTATTGCTATATTTAGCAATTTCTGGTCTATTCTTGTTAGTTCTGACCCTATTCCAAGTCCTCTTGTTGTTTCATTTATCTAACTAACCAATCAGATTGCTTGATTTCCCATAATGCAGTTATCTCCGTTGTGTATAACAAAAGCCTATATCCAATGGCACCCCAATTTTAGCACCCCTTTTTGAAAAACATATGACCTTCGGCACCCCTTTTTGTCATATGTGCTTATGTGAAAAGGCACAATGTGACACAATATGCCCTATCACATAAGCACATGCTTTATGTGCCAATATGTGCTTATGTGAAAAGGCACAATGTTACACAATGTGCCCTATCACATAGGCACATACGACCAAAATGGGATTCCATAGCCACAGGCGTTTTCGAAAAAGGGATTCCACAAATGGGATTCCAAAAAAGGGATTCCACAAATGGGATTCCGTAAAACATATGACCTTCGGCACCCCTTTTTTGTCATATGTGCTTATGTGAAAAGGTACAATGTGACACAATATGTCCTATCACATAGGCACATGCTTTATGTGCCGATATGTGCTTATGTGAAAAGGCACAATGTGACACAATGTGCCCTATCACATAGGCACATACGACCAAAATGGGATTCCATAGCCACAGGCGTTTTCGAAAAAGGGATTCCACAAATGGGATTCCAAAAAGGGATTCCACAAATGGGATTCCGTTTCCATCTTGTCGCCAAAGCTCCACCGCCACTACTGGTCTATGGTCTATCTGTCCTATCATTAGCTTCAACAACAGTCTTGTTCCACTGCGGCCTTGTACCAGTACTATTGGCTAAACTACCATCAATTACTTCCTAGCTATACCTTCGCTGAAGCTTTCAAAATGTTCCATCTGATTTCCCCTGTATACATATAAGGCATTCCGTAAGTGGCCCAGTCCGTAAAATTTGGATTCCGTGTTTTGACATCGACACTCGAGGGTATGGAAAGGGTTTGGTAACACTCAATGACTACAAGACTCTGAACAGAGCCAACCAACCACTACAAAATAACAAAGGTACAGATCCAACATTACCAAGATCGAAGTAAACATAACAAAGTGAAAGAATGTCAAACTAGTCGGATTGATCGAACTAGTTTGACAGACTTAACAGAACAAAGTGAACAAAGATCCAACACAACTAAGATCGAAGTGATCAAAACAAGTGAACAAAGATCCAATGAAGTTATCGAAGAGAACTGACCCAATGAAGGTATCGAACTGAATTGACTATTACAAATTGAACAATGTTCTGAACTATAACCCAATGTTAACCCCCTTAAATTGAACAAACCTGAATGAACCCTTTGAACTGAACAAAGTTTTCAACTGAATGAATTTTATGTAATTAAAACCCCTTTGAACTGTTTGAATGAACTACAACCCTAATGGAGGTATTAACTCCTTGAACGGAATGAATTCTATTTTTTAACTATATCCCAATGTTAACACCCTTTTGAACTGAATAAATTTTTAAACTTAATGAATTTTAACTGAATGAACTACAACCTAGTAAACTGAATTCTTCCAATAGGGAATGGGAATACCCTCGAGTGTCGATGTCAAAACACGGAATCCAAATTTTACGGACTGGGCCACTTACGGAATGCCTTATATGTATACAGGGGAAATCAGATGGAACATTTTGAAAGCTTCAGCGAAGGTATAGCTAAGAAGTAATTGATGGTAGTTTAGCCAATAGTACTGGTACAAGGCCGCAGTGGAACAAGACTGTTGTTGAAGCTAATGATAGGACAGATAGACCATAGACCAGTAGTGGCGGTGGAGCTTTGGCGACAAGATGGAAACGGAATCCCATTTGTGGAATCCCTTTTTGGAATCCCATTTGTGGAATCCCTTTTTCGAAAACGCCTGTGGCTATGGAATCCCATTTTGGTCGTATGTGCCTATGTGATAGGGCACATTGTGTCACATTGTGCCTTTTCACATAAGCACATATCGGCACATAAAGCATGTGCCTATGTGATAGGACATATTGTGTCACATTGTGCCTTTTCACATAAGCACATATGACAAAAAAGGGGTGCCGAAGGTCATATGTTTTACGGAATCCCATTTGTGGAATCCCTTTTTTGGAATCCCATTTGTGGAATCCCTTTTTCGAAAACGCCTGTGGCTATGGAATCCCATTTTGGTCGTATGTGCCTATGTGATAGGGCACATTGTGTTACATTGTGCCTTTTCACATAAGCACATATTGGCACATAAAGCATGTGCTTATGTGATAGGGCATATTGTGTCACATTGTGCCTTTTCACATAAGCACATATGACAAAAAGGGGTGCCGAAGGTCATATGTTTTTCAAAAAGGGGTGCTAAAATTGGGGTGCCATTGGATGTAGGCTTTTGTTATACACAACGGAGATAACTGCATTATGGGAAATCAAGCAATCTGATTGGTTAGTTAGATAAATGAAACAACAAGAGGACTTGGAATAGGGTCAGAACTAACAAGAATAGACCAGAAATTGCTAAATATAGCAATAATAAGGTAAACTGTTCCAAATAATAGACTCTTCTACGCTACTGGAGTATACTCTAGAACAAAGGAACATGGCCAGATAGACGTAAACTATTGCATATATGGTAGAAGCAGAGAATTCTGGGTAAATTTGTCCTATAGCACTACATGCTATTCTTAATAGGGGAAAAACGTCATGGGATAGGGATCCAAAAAGGGGAACTGGGAGAATTCTAATCCAGAACATTACTCCTGTTCAATCGAATGCACCCCCGATGCCCTCTCGGTACTATAGCACTACGTGCTAAGCCGATAAATTGGGGAAATAAAGTCAATTTCGGTGATTTTGGGTGGATTTTGGTGATTTGGAAGGATTGTCGGGTTGTTTGTGGTAATCAGATTTACTCCGATTCAATCTAACGCACCCCCGGTACCCCCTTAGTACTATAGCACTACGTGCTAAACCGACAAAATGGGGAAATAAAGTCAATTTCGGTGATTTCGGGTAGATTTTGGTGATTTGGAGGGATTGTCGGGTTGTTTGTGGTAATTAGATTTACTCTTCTACAAAGGAACATACCCCCAAAACATACCCCTATCCTATTGTAGGCCTTAGGTAACATAGCAATCACGTGCCACCATAGAAACCAAGATGGCGGCTTCCAGTATAAAAAATGAACGACGGAAGCTCATATCACCCTAACAACACGCGCTGCGCATGCGTACTAACACCACGTATCACTATGGGGATGACGTCACAACATGGCCGCTCACGCGGGTTACCATGACAACACAACATGGCGCCACTAGGTCACGTGACATGACGTCACTTCCGGGGTCATCCACCGGGGTCATCCAACCTTTCCCCGAAACGTGCGAGCACTACTACTGGGGTCACATGATATGGTTTAGTTGAAAGTGTTTGAAAAATTTGAAAAAATGATATTTAAATTAATAAATTTTCATATCGTCTGCGTTGGGTAATGGGTTAACCCTTTACCCAACGCACAGGATATGAAAATTTATTATCTTAATTATTGATTTTTTCAAATATTTCCACAACAAAAAAGCAACAAAACCATATCATGTGACCCCTCATTGGAACGAGCTCGTTCCAATGAGGGGTCACATGATATGGTTTTGTTGAAAATTTTTGAAAAATAGATGTCTTTTCAGCTGTTTAACCCTTTGAAAGCGAGCGGTCGCTTTTCAGGCCAGGAACATACACATCGTGACGTCATTTAATAGGATGTCTGTTCAGTAAATGTGTGGGGTAGACCAATCAATATTGATTGATCTGCCCTAAATAATGAATATGGAATCTTCTAATTGCTGATATTGAACTGGCATGGAAGATACAGCGAGAGTTCAAAGCGTTAATTTGTAAGTTACGAGGGAGATGCGGTCGATTCGTTGGATAGATTAAGGGCTTTAAATTAATACACTGTCATACACTGCGCATCCTTCAACAAAGCCCAAATGTGGGTTTCTAGACCCAGGGGCGGCTGAAGCCCCCCAAAGGAATATGTGTGTGTGTGGGAGGGGGGGGGGGCACACCTTTCTGGGTACCATACGGGTGTATGATGGAAAATAATTTTTCTTCGGAAGGGGTGTTGTAATGCAAAATATTAAATTTATAAATGACACCCTCCACCCTTGTTCCCACCCTATTTAAGATACCATCCTCAGCGACCTCAACCTTATTGTCATTATTATGCGATATTGACCGGTCAATACTGAATCGTGTGGCATCAGCTGTCTTCGTGTCGCATCGGCTGTCTTCGGGCGTTACCACAGATTAGGATTCCTAATCTGTGGTAACACCCGAAAACAGCCGATGCCACACGAAGACAACTGATGACACACGATTTTCATATAATTGGTGAAAAAGACCCCACCCCCGGCTCCGCCGCTCACGTCTAAACCTCAACAAGTTTCATCAATTTTTCTCTGAGAGATTGGTTAACTGGTCACCCAAATGGGTATTTTTTCAATGACACCACACTACCAGGAAGAGCAGCCTTAGTTTAGCAAGATTTTGTTCACAAATAATTGTTTTGTTATAAGTTATTGGAGAGTGCCAATTGGCACTCCCCAATAAGTTAAAATCAAACATTTTTTAAATAAAAAAATTCTACTACTGAACGAACATGAAGCTAATGCATTCAGTGTAACGTCACTAAAGTGGCTTCCATCACTTTTTAATAAAGCCACGATAGTGGCTTCAAGAACTCAAGTTGACTCAACCAGTTAATAAGTACTCCTTGTGATCTATAATTGTCATTCAAAGTTGAATTTGCCCCGGGGAAGACCTAACACCTTCATCTATATACAGTGACTGGACACTTTCCACGGGTAGGCAATATATCTACGGACGCAATAATATTAGATTTCAAACATTAATTATAGGTATGATCATCAAAAATTTAACTCATGAAGCACCGGGTTAAAAAATTTTCTCATGATGATTTTTTATTAACTGGTAAACGTATGGGTGGACATCACTGCCCGCGCGTGAGTTACGACCACTCCACTACTACCGTTCTATACACCCTTAACCCTTTACCCAACGCAGACGATATCAAAATTTATTATTTTAAATATCATTTTTTTTAATTTTTCAAAAAATTTCAACAAAACCATATCGTGTGACCCCTCATTGGAACGAACTCAATGAGCTCGTTCCAATGAGGGGTCACATGATATGGTTTTATTGAAATATTTTTAAAAATTCAATTTTTTCAACTGCTCAATTTGCATATTACGCGGGTGGATGCGGGCGATTCATTAGGTAAAGAGTTAACCTATAGCTCGAAGTGGGTGAAAAAAGTATGACATCGGAAAAATATTTTGTTCCCCACTTAGTTTAACCTGACTACGACTTTGCTCTTCTCCCCCGTTTTTTACGCTTTTGGTTGAACCTGCGATGCCCATCACATGTAGAGGCTCATCACATGGGAGCCACAGGTTCGTATTTTGCAAAGCACCTGTTAAAAATATCTCATCTTAACTGTGGCTCAGTGGTTACGGCATTGAACTTCAAACCGAAAGGTCCACGGTTCTATCAGGGATAACTGTGTTATGTCCTGGGGCAAGGCACTTCATTCCGTTTGCCGACATGGGGACATGGTGGCGCTTTGTACTAAGGCGTACTACACGTCGTTGGTGCACTCGTCTTCAACCAATGTTAACCCTGCTAGCGCGGAGTTAGTACGTTGGGGAGTCTGACAGTTGCACGCCGTGGTTCTCTCTGGGTACTCCGGCTTTCTCCACCCGTACAACTGACCGATACGAAGTAACCCTGGCTGGCAAAAGTGTCGTTAAACCCCAATAAATAAATAAACCTCCCCTTATCTGACGTTACGATCATATCCGCCTAGCACTACTCACAAACAGTGGCATTCAATTTTCTAAGTTTTTTTTTCAGTTTTTATCCCATAACAAAGATTATGACACCCTCAGTGGAACGAGATCGTTTGACCATGACCCGACCGACTCACAAGAGACAACCAATTACAGCAAAACTTTTCTCTTTTTTTATCTTTCGCAATTTTGTGCAGCCATAGAAAACCATGAGTGGATTTCAAGCTGTAAAATTATTTTTATTATTAACCCTTTACCCAACGTAACGGCCAAAACCATCCAGCGCTGATCTCAAAAATCGCCAATTAATTTTCATCATTTTTTCATTTTTAGTCTAAAAAACATCGGTTATGACCCCTCGTTGGAACGAGCTCGTTCCAACGAGGGGTCATAACCTATGTTTTTGAGATAAAAAATTAAAAAAATTAATTATTCAAGCATTTTTTTTTTGCAAGTGTCGTCTGCTTTTCATGTTAGGTAAAGGGTTAAAACATGACTAGTATGTAACTTATTCACATTTCTTCCAGTCCTAAAATATGAAAATTTGTCACGTCACGTGGGAATTTTACCACAGATTTGAATGGGAGGAATCTGAACGTAGAGGGGTAGCCACTACGTTTAGATCGCTGAACTAGTGTCCCCTGTGACCCCCCCCCCCCCTACATCCCCTGTTTCCGCCGCGTCTGACCCCCTTGACAAAAGTGAGAGACCCCATCTCGTTCTCGCCACAAACTCACCGCTGTAATCGTCAAGTGATGCTTCGCATCATGGCCCATGATTGAAATGACTCGAACCCAGAATCCTCAGAAGTCCGCCACTGATGATAAGTACCTGTATATTCTAATCTAGTACGCGTGTACACGTAGTAATTCCGGTTACTATTATTTCTAGTAAATGAACGCATGGTTTTTCGATAGGGTGCATTTCAGGGGTGATTATTATTTTTAATCAAACCGAGCGAATAATTTGACTATCAATTTCGAGTTACCTCCCTTATACCACGCCTGCAGTAAATACCCCAATCTTGCGACACAATTGCTGCCAATTTTCGGAAAATGACGTAAAATATTGCCACCATGATTGTGTTATATCGGATAGAAATACAGCCAACCCTCGAGTTTGAAGTCGATCGGGCCCGTAGAGGCTGAGGAGAAAGATTACATCACTCACAACAAACAGAATAACTCTCATTATAGTAAAGATAGATTTTAAAGGCCAGGAACATACACATCATGACGTCATTAAATAGGATGTCTGTTCAGTAAATGTGTGGGGTAGACCAATCAATATTGATTGATCTGCCCTAAATAATGAATATGGAATATTCTAATTGCTGCTATTGAATTGACATGGAAGATACAATGAGATTTCAAAGGGTTAATTTGTAAGTTACGAGGGTGATGCGGTCGATTCGTTGGATAAATTAAGGGCTTTAAATTAATACACTGCCATACACCGTGCATCCTTCAACAAAGCCCAAATGTGGGTTTCTAGACCCAGGGGCGGCTGAAGCCCCCAAAACGAATGTGTGTGTGTGGGGGGGGACACCTTTCTGGGTACCACAAGGGCGTATGTTGGAAAATAATTTTTCTTCGGAAGGGGGTGTTGTAATACAAAATATATAAATTTATAAATGCTACCCCAACCTTGTTCCCAACCTATTTAAGATACCATCCTCAGCGATCTCAACCTCACCCTCATTGTCATTATTATGCGATATGGGATATTGACCGGTCAATAGATAAGAGTACCTAATCTGTGGTAACACCCGAAGACAGCCGATGCCACACGAAGACAACTGATGACACACGATTTTCATATAATTGGTGAAAAAGACCCACCCCCGGCTCCGCCGCCCCTGTCTAAACCTCAACAAGTTTCATCAATTTTTCTCTGAGAGATTGGTTAACTGGTCACCTAAATGATTTGTGCCAAATGATTCAGTAGAGACAGTGCACTACTCCATAACTGCACAACGAAATGAGTCCTCGGAACATTTAGGGAAGCTTAGAATCTTCCACCACCACACTCCTCTCCAGCGACTTACATGGCAGATTCAGATGGGGGCGCACGCCCTTCCTATATTTGGTACTTAAGTATTTTTATACAAGCACCGATACCAAGAGGCACAATATTATCGGCGATCAAACATGGACACCCACTACCCTGGTAGTGGATATCCATGTTTGGTCACCGATAATACCGCACCCCATGCGTACAGCTATAGGCCCAGCTCCTATCTATACGCAGGTCTCATGTGAGCCGATATAAATCGGCTTCTTTTCTTCAGTCGAATGCTGGAATATTTTGGTTGGATAGCAATGCGGATATGTGCAAAGAAGCCGGCCACATTCACCTTCCATGTTCCAACATATTCCGACGAGACTCCCCCCCCCCCCCCCCCCCCGATTTTGTTGACAAGAGTGGGATTCCTCCTCGTGCGTTCGCCACTAACTCGCCGCTACAATCGTCGAGTGATGCTTTCCCATCATGATCCACAATTGAAAGGTGGCGTCCCCTCAAACCTAGAATCCTGGGTCCGCCACTGACTTAGGCAGGGGAGATTGAGGGTGTGGTGTGGGAAGCTCTCCACTCCACCCTCACTTTTTTTCTAAAAAATGGCAGCCTTATAATGTACATCCGTTCCTTTAAACCCCTAAAACTGGTCCATGTATTTTATATAAATCATCCTGATATATCTTTGATCCGTTTGTTATAGTTATATCTCCAATTTCTGGGAACTTCCGCCTTAACTGGTTGAGTGTTAAGTTATTTATGAAAGGTGATTCGAAACATGGGTATTTTTTCAATGATACCACACTACCAGGAAGAGCAGGCTTAGTTTAGCAAGATTTTGTTCACAAATAATTGTTTGTTATAAGTTATTGGAGATTGTCAATTGGCACTCTCCAATAAGTTAAAATCAAACATTTTTTAAATAAAAAAAATTCTACTACTGAACGAACATGAAGCTAATGCATTCAGTGTAACGTCACTAAAGTGGCTTCCATCACTTTTCAATAAAGCCATGATAGTGGCTTCAAGAACTCAAGTTGACTCAACCAGTTAATAAGTACTCCTTGTGATCTATAATTGTCATGAAAAGTTGAATTTGCCCCGGGGAAGACCTGACATCTATATACAGTGACTGGACACTTTCCACGGGTAGGCAATATATCTACGGACGCAATAATATTAGATTTCAAACATTAATTATAGGAATGATCATCAAAAATTTAACTCATGAAGCACCGGGTTAAAAAATTTTCTGATGATGATTTTTTATTAACTGGTAAACGTATGGGTGGACATCACTGCCCGCGCGTGGATTACGACCACTCCACTGCTACTGTTCTATACACCCTTAACCCTTTGCCCAACGCAGACGATATCAAAATTTATTATTTTAAATATCATTTTTTTTTAATTTTTCAAAAAATTTCAACAAAACCATATCATGTGACTTCTTCATTGGAACGAACTCAATGAGCTCGTTCCAATGAGGGGTCACATGATATGGTTTTGTTGAAATATTTTAAAAGATTTAATTTTTTCAACTGCTCAATTTGCATATTACGCGGGTGGATGCGGGCGATTCGTTAGGTAAAGGGTTAACCTATAGCTCGAAGTGAAATGAAGTGGGTGAAAAAAGTATGGCAGCGGAAAAATATTTTGTTCTCCACTTAGTTTAACGTGACTACGACTTTGCTCTTCTCCCCCATTTTTTACGCTGTTGGTTGAACCAGCGATGGCTTGAAAGAGTCCATCATTGTCCTGTATTAACCACATCCTGAAGACAATCAACCCTGTGAAGAGCAATGGCCGTATATGGCCATTACCTCTTGTGAAGGGTTAACATTTAGGCCAAATTTGTTTATTTATTGGAGTTTAGCACCACTTTTAACAGTCAAGGTCACATCATATTGGATAGTTTTATGGGTGGAGGAAGCTGGAGTACCAAGAGAGAACCACCAAGCAGACAGGAGCAACTGTCATGACTCTCCAACTTGTGAACTCTGTAGAGTTACCACCGGTTGAAGGCAAGTGTACCATCAAAATTCAGTGTGCCTTAGTACAAGTCCAATGCATTAACCACAGAGCCACCATGCTCCACAAATTGAAAACTATTGGGCATGTGCCCCCACTCTCCCAACGTTTTCCAAAACTACTTGAGAGGGAAAGAGAGAGTTTTGCTTTGTACAAGTCCAATGCTCTGACTACTGAATCACCATACTCCTCAAATTGAGAACTGAGAGCATGGGGCATGTTCCCCCACCCCACCCAACATTTTCCAGAAATACTCGAGAGAGAGAGTTTAGCCTCAGTACAAGTCTAATGCTCTAATCACTGACCCACCATGCTCCTCAAATTGAGAACTGGGGCATGTTCCCCAGCCCCTCCCAACATTTTCCAGAAATACTTGTGAGAGAGAGTTTAGCCTCAGTACAAGTCCAATGCTCTAACCACTGAACCAACATGCTCCTCAAATTGAGAACTGGGGGGCATGTGCCCCCCCCCCCCCCCCCCCAACCCCTAACATTTTCCAGAAATATTTGAGAGGAAGAGAGTTCATACCAACATTGTCTTTACCAAGCCATCATTGTAATCTTAGTGGTAATTAGCAGGAAGGGGCTTCACACTCTTGAGATATGACCAAAGATGCATTTGTTTGATTTGTCTCTACCATAGACTTTAAAGGCTTCATAATTAGATCAGTCGTATTTAATAAAGTTCTCCATCAGGACGAAACAATGTTTCAGTCGATGGAGAAATTTGTTAACCCTTTACCTAACACAAAAACCTGAAGACACCTGCAAACAAATTTCTTGAAGAACTAATTTGTTTCATTTTTTGCATCAAAAACATAGCTTATGACCTCTCATTGGAACAAACTCATTCCTATGAAGGGTCATAAGCTATGTTTTTGAGACAAAAAATAATGAAAATTGAATGGTGATTTTTTTGTAAATAGCACTGGCCTGTTTTGGCCATTGCTTTGGGTAAAGGGTTAAATATGGAGCCAAAATGTACATTTTTCTCAGTATAGAGATATGCGAGTCCCAAGCATAGCTTTGTGTATTTTATCACACACCTATTAATATAAAACATGAGGTTTCCACTGTTCTGTCTGTATGATAAAAATAAAGTTGTATCGCACATGTGGTGAAACAAAACACGTTCGATTTCATTTCCAACATAAACAGAGAAGGAACCCGTCTAAATAAATCACGTCATCATTGGTCGAATGCACCGGAGTCAAGATCGCTTGGAAATTCCATGTTCCTCATTTAGATTTGTTCACCCGGGATATTTAAACAATCAGATTCGAGTAAAGAAACTTCAAAATAAAAATAACATTCTGACTGCTTGTTCCTTGACAAATACTTTCCACAACTTGTCATATAATGATGGAGTGTGGTAAACTTAGTAGCTATTTGAAAGGTTTTTGTTGTGCTATTCCCTGCAGTTTAGTCAATATCTGAAGTTCAGTCATCGTGACTGTGACACTGATAGCTGACAAATGGTTTCTACCAATGCAATGTCGTAAAAATTAAAAAGCAAATTAGGGTTGGTACCTTGACCATTAACCCTTTACCCAACGAATCGCCCGCATCCGTCCGCGTAATATGCAAATTCAGCAGTTGAAAAAATATTATTTTTCAAAACATTTCAACAAAACCATATCATGTGACCCCTCGTTGGAACGAGCTCGTTGAGCTCGTTCCAACGAGGGGTCACATGATATGGTTTTGTTGAAATATTTTGAAAAATTTGAAAAAATGATTTTTAAAATAATAAATTTTCATATCGTCTGCGTTGGGTAAAGGGTTAACAGTGATGTCTTCTTGGCAACGAAGGAAAAGCAGAAATTATCAGCTAAAAAAAGAGCTTTTAGTTCAATATTCATGTTGACTGGTTGTTACATGGGAGGTGTGTGATAAATACAGTACCGCACATGTGTTTCAATGGGTTAAAAATTATCGCGCTCGATTGCTTTGGCCCAGGATATCACTCAATGAGATATATTAGTGTGTGGATGCCTTAGTATGTCCCCCCCCCCCCCCCCAATCTACAAGAAGGAAATGCTTCCTATGTCCACATTTATAAAACACAGTATTTGACCTGTATACATCACTCTTCTTGTTTTTCTTGAGCAATGGTCTGTTTAATCAGGCCCTAATGGGGAGACATTGGTTGTTAGTTTTTTCTAATAGCAAAGGGCCTTTCCCCAACAACTTTGACAACTAAAAAGGGGAGGGGGTGATACCCTTTTTACGAAATGGTGTTCCGGTGTACCTGGACTTCTCATTTTTAAGTGCCCATTTGCACAATACTGTACCCGAATGGACCACCTCATCTAGTTCAGTCTAATGGCACTGGGGTATGTTTTGGATTGAAATACAATCTGAAGACCATTAACTCATAGATGCTATTTCCACATTTTGTCAATTTTGGTGTCATAATAGGCAGCTATGGGGTAAACTAATAAGGCATATTCTCAGTACCAGGCCTTTAACCCTTCACCCAACGCAGACGATATCAAAATTTATTATTTTAAATATAATTTTTTCAAAGAATTTCAACAAAACCATATCATGTGACCCCTCGTTGGAACGAGCTCGTTCCAAACCATGATATGGTTTTGTTGAAATTGTTTGAATAATAATATTTTTTCAACTGCTGAATTTGCAGGTTACGCAAGTGGATGCGGACGATTCGTTGGGTAAAGGGTTAAATTCTTTACAACTAACGGCGGTAAACGCTGTGCCCAAATAAGATAATTTCGCCCAAATTATGCAGAGTTTGAAACTTTTTTCCAAAGTTTAGCAGTGTTTCGGCAATATATATAGTTTAGCTAGGTTTCCCCAATGTTTGCAGTATAGCTTAGAGCTTTTCTTCGAATCAAACAATACAACAGATAAACAATTTTTTTAAAAACCGCTATTAAAGCAGTTGTGTGGGATAAAGGCTATCGTCATAGAAAAACAATCAGCGTTGACAGTGTCGTATACAACACTGTAGACGGTGATTGCTTTTCTGTGGCAAATTCTATAGGATCATGCACTTAAAGCTTGAGCTCAATTATATTCACGTTTGTGGCATTTCTCGGTAAACGCTATGTGTAATTTACATTCAAATAGGACTTTGGCTCGACAGTGGGAAACTAAGAAATTTACGTCAAAGGGTGGTGGGAACCATTGACAATGGTGAAGACCTATAACAAGGGGTTGTAAACTATCATTTTAAGATGGGGGACCTAAAACCCAAAACAGACGCCAAGAAGAAGAAAATACCAGTGCTTTTTCTCCAAACATGCAGGCCACATCCATATTTGCCAATGTGCCCAAATTAGACTGATCTCAAGGTCTGCTTAGTAGATCAGTTTTCTCTAGATAAGTCTTGGCGGTCTATATAGGCAACATAGACTTGCCTAGACACAACTGCTAAGTTACTGAACATAAACCAGGGCTTATATTTCATCTAAATTTGGGAGAATCCACTTGGATTCTTGCAAAAATGGTTGCGAGAGTCCATACCTGTTTTGTGCATCCCAGAATCCCATGAGGCCACCTTGGCTGAACCCGTTGTATACTGATAATATATGTTAACCCTTTACCCAACACTGCTTTTTTAATTTTTTGAAAACTGAAACTGAATTTGATAATTTTTTAAAACATAAACAGTATGTACCAATAAAACCTTACAAATATGGATGTCATTGGAACCGACTCTTAAAGCCAGTTCCCATGACAACCATATTGTACAATTCAAATGACAAAGTATCAGGATACTTCAGGTCATGTTAGCCTTGTATTGGTCAATTTGCTTCTGCTATGTTAACTGGTAGAGTGCTGGAAGCCCATATTTGGGCTTTACTCCAAAGCGCAGGTACCGTGACATAAAGGCTTCATATTCATTGGCTATGCTTCATGTTATCTTTGAAGTGATATTATTTAATCTGTTAGAATTTGCCTTGTTACAATTAATGGGAGAGTGCCCACAGGCACTCTCCCATTAACTGTAACAAGGCAAAGACAATTGAACAAATTTCGATGGCAAAAATAATTTAACACTCTACCACTTAAGAAATGGTTAAAATTGACTTGATTCTTTTCATGTGAATACTAGCACAAGTGCAGCGAGAATCTACATGGATTCTCGCTGGTTTTGTTGCGTGAATCGATTCTCATTGAATTGTAAGCCCTGATAAACTGTTATAGTGTTGAAAAAATGCATTAATTATATCTAGATCTTTAAGGGTTAACTTACAGGCACTTAAATTGATCAAGAAGGTGAGGATTTGTTAAAAAACATTGTTTTGTTACAATTTTTTGGAAAGTGCCTATAGACACTCTCCAATAAACTGTAACAAAACAAATCCATATGAACGAAGAATCGATAACTTTGCACTAAAGGTGATAGCAAACAAACAATAAAAGGCCTTTATTGGGGTGCGTTTAAATCTCCTTGTCGGGATGGTCCACCCCCACCCCATCAGGGAAACTGCCTCCTTTATTGTTGGCTGATGCAGGGATACCCTAAACCCCCTTCCCACCCTCCTTTCAAGAAACAGAAGCCCCATTATTGGCACAACCCCCTGTTTGGGAGATCTAGACTCTGCAACTTCCCCACTAGGGAAACTGCTTCCACTATTGTTGGCTTTTGGTGGAATACCTTAGCCACCACCCCACCCTCCAGAAGCCCATTAACAGCAACATCCTGCCATCACCTTTTCCTTTAGTATGGTACCTGCACTCTTTTATCGAGATATTAAATGGTGTTTGGAGTCTTGGGCGGTTAATAATAGATATTGAATTCCCTGTAAGAACCCCAGGTTTTGTAACAGTGCTTTCTTACTGTAGTAAACAAGTTCTTGTCTGTTTTAGTAGTATGAAAGGACCACACAATCAATGCTTGGGATGGGATTGGGGCGTGGTGGCGACACAGTAATCGGTTCTCGTCACATCACAAAGTTAAGCAACATCGAGCACGGTTAGTAGTTGGATGGGTGACCATTTCAGCGACTGATTCGTGCTCCCGCATTGTGTCCTTGGGCAAGGCACTTAACCCTGATTGCCTACATGGGGGGATGATAACGCTGAGTACTAAGGCATAATGCAAGTCGATGGTGCGCATGTCTTCAACCCTGCCTATGCTGCTGTGCAGAGTTCAGAGTTACAATGTTGGAGAGCTGATAGATGCTCATCGATGCTTGGTGGTTCTCTTCGGGTACTCCGGCTTCCTCCTCCCCTAAAACTGTCACCAACATGATATGACCCTGGCTGTTAAAGTGTCGTTAAATCCAAATAAATTGGGATGGGATTCCCCAAAAGTGGGTGGCATAGGTTTATACGATTGGCTTAAATTCGACTTCATGTTTGTGTTGTAGTCAGGTTATAGCCATAGATGATGAAAGTAAACTTAACCCCCTGACCATTGATGTCAAAATTTCAAGCTGCCTATTTTTCCCATACTGCAACTAGGATTTAACCATTCAATTTTGTTTGACAGAGCTCATTGAGCTCTGTCAAACAAAAATGAATTGGTTAAACTTCAAGTTGCATTATGACAAAAATTTGCGGCTTGAAGTTTCGGTATTTTGACATCAGAGTGCGATGATGGGGGTTGGGTGGTAAAAGACCAATTATGTGATAAACAAAAAATACGGAATTTCCCAAAACCTAGACTGTAAAGGGGCAGCTGTTTTGCCTTACAGGAATAAAAGACACTTGCAAAAAAACATTCTTGAATAACTAAAAATTGTCATTTTTTTTTTACCTAAAAACAGCTTATGACCCCTCTTTGGAAGAAGCCCGTTCCAGTGAGGGATTATGAGCAATGAGTTTTTTGCAGAATGTGTAATAAAATTTGAATGGCGATTTAAGTGTGAATCGCGCTGGCCGTTTTTTTGTATGTGTGTGTGGGGGGGGGGGGGGGGTAATGACACTTTCGTCAGCCATGGTTAGCTCGTATCGAACAGTTTTATGGCGTAACCATTTGAGCAATCACGTGCCGCTGTTAACTGGTAGAGTGCTGGAAGCCCATTTTTGGGCTTTATCCAGATGTGCAGGTACCACAGCTTAAAGGCTTCACATTCTGTGGATGGACTTCAGTTAATTCTTGATGTGATATTATTTAGACTGGGTGGATTTGCCCTGCTACAATTTATGGGAGAGTGCCAGTAGGCACTCTCCCATAACAAGGCAATACATGTGAACAAAATTTTGACAACCAAAAAAACTTAGCACTCTACCAGTTAAAGCAGTTGTGTGGAGTAAAGGCTTGAGTGGCTTGAGTAAAGAAAATAAATTTTTTAACATTGCTAACGCAGTGGCTGTAACGGTTGTATGAAAATAATGACTGGTGTAACAAAGACATTGTTACATCATGGGCTGACCTACCATGGGTATAAATTATTCGCGTCCGTCTTGCTGTCAAAGGTCTTCGTGGAGAGTCGGCTCTAACATCACCAACCACAGATCTCAGGAAAACTTCTGTGAATCCATGCTGTTGAAATCTAGATGAATGTCACTCCCCCAAAGGCACAAAAATGAGGTGAACATTTATAATAAATACACCCACAAACTTGTACCACTGGGGGATCCTTGGGTTTTTCGGGTTACCCTCTCATAGCACACCTGGCAGGCGTGATTGCGTGGCCGCTTTGGGTTCCCTACTTCACCCTAAGATCCGGAGCAAAAAAAAATGGAAAAAAATAACAGAGAAAGAATGTAGAAGTGGTGGCGGTGCCGGTTAGTTTTGGTAACGGGTCCGAACTATTTGAAAACAGTCCAGACCCACCTCGGTTATGTTACTCCGCAAATGCTGAAATACGAAGTAAGCGGCAACCGCCACCATTCCTTGGCCGAGTTGGTTACATTCCTCTTACACGAAGCCCTAACCAGCAAAGGTATCATGCGTTTGTGCAAGGCTGCCATTCGGCAGCAAATAGTAGACGACCTCTATCGGCAAAAGAAAATTGTGGCTATGTTGAAAATGGGCGGAGAATCCTTTTATACACAATATTTTGCACACGTCAGCGATTGTCAACAGTTATCACGGAAGTTAATTCATGAAAATGACGAAGAAAAGAAATTGCGCAAATGATTATATTAAATGCACAGTGACTTTGAGTCTTGAAATATATACCCTCACACTATTTCTTTTGATTTTCTTTGTTCTTTTGGATTTATAATTGCCAAAATGAAAAATTATTAAGAATCCTTTTCCAAACTTAGAAAAAGTTAAACTCTGTTTTCTGGGGACAAGCGTAGAGAACTTCTGTTTGTTGCGTGCCGTGGGCAAAAATCGATCAGCTGATGAGTAATGTTCCTAAGATACCGAATTGACGTGAGAGTTGTGAAATCCCACAAGGTCTGCTTGAACCTGTTTGACCTTGAATATGTATACAGTGCAGTTTATTAACATTTCCAGTTCAGTGTCAGCAATTCTACATTCGCCTTTTTCGGTCGAAATTCCCATCAGAGCCCCGAGAAGTGGAGAAGCACCTGTTTATTGCAGAAGACGGCATCTGCTGAACAGACGCATTGCCAGGGGTATCCATTTTGTGCGTGGTGTGGGGGGAGGGGGTGCACAGGGGTTTTCAGGGGCCAAGCATGCATTTTTATTCCAACGACATATCACCAAGATCGAAGAATTCATGATTTTTAGGAAAGCTTGTGCGGAATTTCGGCGTTCAGCCTCCTGTCTACGCCACTGTAGGGTATAATTGGCCTGGTAACTAATGCCTGGTAGGTGTTGGCGACAGGATATTTCCGACAAGAGGGATTGTTCTCCCACTGGCGAGAAGGAGATCTGGAAACTCCCCGACAAGCCCACAATCAAGGTGGCTGTTTCCCCCGACGGATTGTGTGTGTGTGTGTGGGGGGGGGGGGGGGGGGCACCACTGGCCAAGGTGGCAGTTTCCCCGACAGGTTGCGGGGGAGGGACGAGGGGGGATTACCCCCACCCCCAATCCTGGCCAAAATTCACTTCCCAAATTCCAGCTCTGTTTGAAATCGGCAAAAATTCCAACTGTTACCATTTACAACTATGCAGTGTACGCAATATAGAGCTTCGTAAGTATGCATGGTGTCAATCGGTACGAGATTTCAAAAGTACGTTTACTTATCGTAATAAAAAAACATCCTCGAAATGCCCCTCCCCCATTTGGAAATCAACTACCCTACACTCCCAGTCGGAAACCTCTCGCCACGTCCCCGGGGGGGGGGGGGGGGGGGGGCACTGGTCAAGAGTTTGATTTGCCTGAAGGGTCGAGAGGTATGATAATTATGAACGAACGATTAAACATGACTTCATTTTTGTGTAGTTGTCAAGGCAACCAGTTGCTGAGAGTAACTTCAAACACCAATAAATAAATATTCATGAGTGAAGCCAGTTTTCAGCACAACCGATCTTCGAGGCGGGGGGGGGGGGGCGTGCCCGAACTTTGTGCCCTCCAGGATCGTAAATAAGTATATAGGCCTAACTCTATATTGGTTTGATATGACTGATGTGTTCCTGTAACCAGACCAATCCATATGAACAATTGTCTTTGCTTTTAACCCTTTACCCAACGAATCGGCCGCATCCGCCCGCGTAATATGTAAATTCAGCAGTTGAAAAAAAATTATTTTTCAAAAAATTTCAACAAAACCATATCATGTGACCCCTCGTTGGAACGAGCTCGACGAGCTCGTTCCAACGAGGGGTCAGTAGTAGTGCTCGCACGTTTCGGGGAAAGGTTGGATGACCCCGGTGGATGACCCCGGAAGTGACGTCATGTCACGTGACCTAGTGGCGCCATGTTGTGTTGTCATGGTAACCCGCGTGAGCGGCCATGTTGTGACGTCATCCCCATAGTGATACGTGGTGTTAGTACGCATGCGCAGCGCGTGTTGTTAGGGTGATATGAGCTTCCGTCGTCCATTTTTTATACTGGAAGCCGCCATCTTGGTTTCTATGGTGGCACGTGATTGCTATGTTACCTAAGGCCTACAATAGGATAGGGGTATGTTCCTTTGTAGAAGAGTAAATCTAATTACCACAAACAACCCGACAATCCCTCCAAATCACCAAAATCTACCCGAAATCACCGAAATTGACTGTATTTCCCCATTTTATCGGTTTAGCACGTAGTGCTATAGTACTAAGGGGGTACCGGGGGTGGGTTAGATTGAATCGGAGTAAATCTGATTACCACAAACAACCCGACAATCCTTCCAAATCACCAAAATCCACCCAAAATCACCGAAATTGACTTTATTTCCCCAATTTATCGGCTTAGCACGTAGTGCTATAGTACCGAGAGGGTATCGGGGGTGCATTCGATTGAACAGGAGTAATGTTCTGGATTAGAATTCTCCCAGATCCCCTTTTTGGATCCCTATCCCATGACGTTTTTCCCCTATTAAGAATAGCATGTAGTGCTATAGGACAAATTTACCCAGAATTCTCTGCTTCTATCCATATATGCAATAGTTTACGTCTATCTGGCCATGTTCCTTTGTTCTAGAGTATACTCCAGTAGCGTAGAAGAGTCTATTATTTGGAACAGTTTACCTTATTATTGCTATATTTAGCAATTTCTGGTCTATTCTTGTTAGTTCTGACCCTATTCCAAGTCCTCTTGTTGTTTCATTTATCTAACTAACCAATCAGATTGCTTGATTTCCCATAATGCAGTTATCTCCGTTGTGTATAACAAAAGCCTATATCCAATGGCACCCCAATTTTAGCACCCCTTTTTGAAAAACATATGACCTTCGGCACCCCTTTTTGTCATATGTGCTTATGTGAAAAGGCACAATGTGACACAATATGCCCTATCACATAAGCACATGCTTTATGTGCCAATATGTGCTTATGTGAAAAGGCACAATGTGACACAATGTGCCCTATCACATAGGCACATACGACCAAAATGGGATTCCATAGCCACAGGCGTTTCGAAAAAGGGATTCCACAAATGGGATTCCAAAAAAGGGATTCCACAAATGGGATTCCGTAAAACATATGACCTTCGGCACCCCTTTTTTGTCATATGTGCTTATGTGAAAAGGCACAATGTGACACAATATGTCCTATCACATAGGCACATGCTTTATGTGCCGATATGTGCTTATGTGAAAAGGCACAATGTCACACAATGTGCCCTATCACATAGGCACATACGACCAAAATGGGATTCCATAGCCACAGGCGTTTTCGAAAAAGGGATTCCACAAATGGGATTCCAAAAAGGGATTCCACAAATGGGATTCCGTTTCCATCTTGTCGCCAAAGCTCCACCGCCACTACTGGTCTATGGTCTATCTGTCCTATCATTAGCTTCAACAACAGTCTTGTTCCACTGCGGCCTTGTACCAGTACTATTGGCTAAACTACCATCAATTACTTCCTAGCTATACCTTCGCTGAAGCTTTCAAAATGTTCCATCTGATTTCCCCTGTATACATATAAGGCATTCCGTAAGTGGCCCAGTCCGTAAAATTTGGATTCCGTGTTTTGACATCGACACTCGAGGGTATGGAAAGGGTTTGGTAACACTCAATGACTACAAGACTCTGAACAGAGACAACCAACCACTACAAAATAACAAAGGTACAGATCCAACATAACCAAGATCGAAGTAAACATAACAAAGTGAAAGAATGTCAGACTAGTCGGATTGATCGAACTAGTTTGACAGACTTAACAGAACACTGAAAGTGAACAAAGATCCAACACAACTAAGATCGAAGTGATCAAAACAAGTGAACAAAGATCCAATGAAGTTATCGAAGAGAACTGACCCAATGAAGGTATCGAACTGAATTGACTATTACAAATTGAACAAAGTTCTGAACTATAACCCAATGTTAACCCCCTTAAATTGAACAAACCTGAATGAACCCTTTGAACTGAACAAAGTTTTCAACTGAATGAATTTTATGTAATTAAAACCCCTTTGAACTGTTTGAATGACCTACAACCCTAATGGAGGTATTAACTCCTTGAACGGAATGAATTCTATTTTTTAACTATATCCCAATGTTAACACCCTTTTGAACTGAATAAATTTTTAAACTTAATGAATTTTAACTGAATGAACTACAACCTAGTAAACTGAATTCTTCCAATAGGGAATGGGAATACACGTCACTATGTGATAGGACATATTGTGTCACATTGTGCCTTTTCACATAAACACATATGACAAAAAAGGGGTGCCGAAGGTCATATGTTTTACGGAATCCCATTTGTGGAATCCCTTTTTTGGAATCCCATTTGTGGAATCCCTTTTTCGAAAACGCCTGTGGCTATGGAATCCCATTTTGGTCGTATGTGCCTATGTGATAGGGCACATTGTGTCACATTGTGCCTTTTCACATAAGCACATATTGGCACATAAAGCATGTGCTTATGTGATAGGGCATATTGTGTCACATTGTGCCTTTTCACATAAGCACATATGACAAAAAGGGGTGCCGAAGGTCATATGTTTTTCAAAAAGGGGTGCTAAAATTGGGGTGCCATTGGATATAGGCTTTTGTTATACACAACGGAGATAACTGCATTATGGGAAATCAAGCAATCTGATTGGTTAGTTAGATAAATGAAACAACAAGAGGACTTGGAATAGGGTCAGAACTAACAAGAATAGACCAGAAATTGCTAAATATAGCAATAATAAGGTAAACTGTTCCAAATAATAGACTCTTCTACGCTACTGGAGTATACTCTAGAACAAAGGAACATGGCCAGATAGACGTAAACTATTGCATATATGGATAGAAGCAGAGAATTCTGGGTAAATTTGTCCTATAGCACTACATGCTATTCTTAATAGGGGAAAAACGTCATGGGATAGGGATCCAAAAAGGGGATCTGGGAGAATTCTAATCCAGAACATTACTCCTGTTCAATCGAATGCACCCCCGATGCCCTCTCGGTACTATAGCACTACGTGCTAAGCCGATAAATTGGGGAAATAAAGTCAATTTCGGTGATTTTGGGTGGATTTTGGTGATTTGGAAGGATTGTCGGGTTGTTTGTGGTAATCAGATTTACTCCGATTCAATCTAACGCACCCCCGGTACCCCCTTAGTACTATAGCACTACGTGCTAAACCGACAAAATGGGGAAATAAAGTCAATTTCGGTGATTTCGGGTAGATATTGGTGATTTGGAGGGATTGTCGGGTTGTTTGTGGTAATTAGATTTACTCTTCTACAAAGGAACATACCCCCAAAACACACCCCTATCCTATTGTAGGCCTTAGGTAACATAGCAATCACGTGCCGCCATAGAAACCAAGATGGCGGCTTCCAGTATAAAAAATGGACGACGGAAGCTCATATCACCCTAACAACACGCGCTGCGCATGCGTACTAACACCACGTATCACTATGGGGATGACGTCACAACATGGCCGCTCACGCGGGTTACCATGACAACACAACATGGCGCCACTAGGTCACGTGACATGACGTCACTTCCGGGGTCATCCACCGGGGTCATCCAACCTTTCCCCGAAACGTGCGAGCACTACTACTGGGGTCACATGATATGGTTTAGTTGAAAGTGTTTGAAAAATTTGAAAAAATGATATTTAAATTGATAAATTTTCATATCGTCTGCGTTGGGTAATGGGTTAACCCTTTACCCAACTCACAGGATATGAAAATTTATTATCTTAATTATTGATTTTTTCAAATATTTCCACAACAAAAAAGCAACAAAACCATATCATGTGACCCCTCATTGGAACGAGCTCGTTCCAATGAGGGGTCACATGATATGGTTTTGTTGAAAATTTGTGAAAAATAGATGTCTTTTCAGCTGTTTAACCCTTTGAAAGCGAGCGGTCGCTTTTCAGGCCAGGAACATACACATCGTGACGTCATTTCATAGGATGTCTGTTCAGTAAATGTGTGGGGTAGACCAATCAATATTGATTGATCTGCCCTAAATAATGAATATGGAATCTTCTAATTACTGCTATTGAACTGGCATGGAAGATACAGCGAGAGTTCAAAGCGTTAATTTGTAAGTTACGAGGGAGATGCAGTCGATTCGTTGGATAGATTAAGGGCTTTAAATTAATACACTGTCATACACTGCGCACCCTTCAACAAAGCCCAAATGTGGGTTTCTAGACCCAGGGGCGGCTGAAGCCCCCCAAAGGAATGTGTGTGTGTGGGGGGGGGGAGGCACACCTTTCTGGGTACCACACGGGTGTATGATGGAAAATAATTTTTCTTCGGAAGGGGTGGTGTAATGCAAAATATATAAATTTATAAATGATACCCTCCACCCTTGTTCCCACCCTATTTAAGATACCATCCTCAGCGACCTCAACCTTATTGTCATTATTATGCGATATTGACCGGTCAATACTGAATCGTGTGGCATCAGCTGTCTTCGTGTCGCATCGGCTGTCTTCGGGCGTTACCACAGATTAGGATTCCTAATCTGTGGTAACACCCGAAAACAGCCGATGCCACACGAAGACAACTGATGACACACGATTTTCATATAATTGGTGAAAAAGACCCCACCCCCGGCTCCGCCGCTCACGTCTAAACCTCAACAAGTTTCATCAATTTTTCTCTGAGAGATTGGTTAACTGGTCACCCAAATGGGTATTTTTTCAATGACACCACACTACCAGGAAGAGCAGCCTTAGTTTAGCAAGATTTTGTTCACAAATAATTGTTTTGTTATAAGTTATTGGAGAGTGCCAATTGGCACTCCCCAATAAGTTGAAATCAAACATTTTTTAAATAAAAAAATTCTACTACTGAACGAACATGAAGCTAATGCATTCAGTGTAACGTCACTAAAGTGGCTTCCATCACTTTTTAATAAAGCCACGATAGTGGCTTCAAGAACTCAAGTTGACTCAACCAGTTAATAAGTACTCCTTGTGATCTATAATTGTCATTCAAAGTTGAATTTGCCCCGGGGAAGACCTGACATCTATATACAGTGACTGGACACTTTCCACGGGTAGGCAATATATCTACGGACGCAATAATATTAGATTTCAAACATTAATTATAGGAATGATCATCAAAAATTTAACTCATGAAGCACCGGGTTAAAAAATTTTCTGATGATGATTTTTTATTAACTGGTAAACGTATGGGTGGACATCACTGCCCGCGCGTGAGTTACGACCACTCCACTACTACCGTTCTATACACCCTTAACCCTTTACCCAACGCAGACGATATCAAAATTTATTATTTTAAATATCATTTTTTTTAATTTTTCAAAAAATTTCAACACAACCATATCGTGTGACCCCTCATTGGAACGAACTCAATGAGCTCGTTCCAATGAGGGGTCACATGATATGGTTTTATTGAAATATTTTTAAAAATTCAATTTTTTCAACTGCTCAATTTGCATATTACGCGGGTGGATGCGGGCGATTCATTAGGTAAAGAGTTAACCTATAGCTCGAAGTGGGTGAAAAAAGTATGACATCGGAAAAATATTTTGTTCCCCACTTAGTTTAACCTGACTACGACTTTGCTCTTCTCCCCCGTTTTTTACGCTTTTGGTTGAACCTGCGATGCCCATCACATGTAGAGGCTCATGACATGGGAGCCACAGGTTCGTATTTTGCAAAGCACCTGTTAAAAATATCTCATCTTAACTGTGGCTCAGTGGTTACGGCATTGAACTTCAAACCGAAAGGTCCACGGTTCTATCAGGGATAACTGTGTTATGTCCTGGGGCAAGGCACTTCATTCCGTTTGCCGACATGGGGACATGGTGGCGCTTTGTACTAAGGCGTACTACACGTCGTTGGTGCACTCGTCTTCAACCAATGTTAACCCTGCTAGCGCGGAGTTAGTACGTTGGGGAGTCTGACAGTTGCACGCCGTGGTTCTCTCTGGGTACTCCGGCTTTCTCCACCCGTACAACTGACCGATACGAAGTAACCCTGGCTGGCAAAAGTGTCGTTAAACCCCAATAAATAAATAAACCTCCCCTTATCTGACGTTACGATCATATCCGCCTAGCACTACTCACAAACAGTGGCATTCAATTTTCTAAGTTTTTTTTTCAGTTTTTATCCCATAACAAAGATTATGACACCCTCAGTGGAACGAGATCGTTTGACCATGACCCGACCGACTCACAAGAGACAACCAATTACAGCAAAACTTTTCTCTTTTTATATCTTTCGCAATTTTGTGCAGCCATAGAAAACCATGAGTGGATTTCAAGCTGTAAAATTATTTTTATTATTAACCCTTTACCCAACGTAACGGCCAAAACCATCCAGCGCTGATCTCAAAAATCGCCAATTAATTTTCATCATTTTTTCATTTTTAGTCTAAAAAACATCGGTTATGACCCCTCGTTGGAACGAGCTCGTTCCAACGAGGGGTCATAACCTATGTTTTTGAGATAAAAAATTAAAAAAATTAATTATTCAAGCATTTTTTTTTGCAAGTGTCGTCTGCTTTTCATGTTAGGTAAAGGGTTAAAACATGACTAGTATGTGACTTATTCACATTTCTTCCAGTCCTAAAATATGAAAATTTGTCACGTCACGTGGGAATTTTACCACAGATTTGAATGGGAGGAATCTGAACGTAGAGGGGTAGCCACTACGTTTAGATCGCTGAACTAGTGTCCCCTGTGACCCCCCCCCCCCCTTACATCCCCTGTTTCCGCCGCGTCTGACCCCCTTGACAAAAGTGAGAGACCCCATCTCGTTCTCGCCACAAACTCACCGCTGTAATCGTCAAGTGATGCTTCGCATCATGGCCCATGATTGAAATGCGTCGAACCCAGAATCCTCAGAAGTCCGCTACTGATGATAAGTACCTGTATATTCTAATCTAGTACGCGTGTACACGTGGTAATTCCGGTTACTATTATTTCTAGTAAATGAACGCATGGTTTTTCGATTGGGTGCATTTCAGGGGTGATTATTATTTTTAATCAAACCGAGCGAATAATTTGACTATCAATTTCGAGTTACCTCCCTTATACCACGCCTGCAGTAAATACCCCAATCTTGCGACACAATTGCTGCCAATTTTCGGAAAATGACGTAAAATATTGCCACCATGATTGTGTTATATCGGATAGAAATACAGCCAACCCTCGAGTTTGAAGTCGATCGGGCCCGTAGAGGCTGAGGAGAAAGATTACATCACTCACAACAAACAGAATAACTCTCATTATAGTAAAGATAGATTTTAAAGGCCAGGAACATATACATCGTGACGCCATTAAATAGGATGTCTGTTCAGTAAATATGTGTGGGGAAGACCAATCAATATTGATTGATCTGCCCCAAATAATGAATATGGAATCTTCTAATTGCTGCTATTGAACTGGCATGGAAGATACAGCGAGAGTTCAAAGCGTTAATTTGTAAGTTACGAGGGAGATGCGGTCGATTCGTTGGATAGATTAAGGGCTTTAAATTAATACACTGTCATACACTGCGCATCCTTCAACAAAGCCTAAATATGGGTTTCTTGACCCAGGGGCGGCTGAAGCCCCCAAAAAGAATGTGTGTGTGTGTGGGGGGGGGGGGAGGGGCACACCTTTCTGGGTACCACAGGAGTATATGATGGAAAATAATTTTTCTTCGAAAGGGGGTGTTGTGATGCAAAGTATATAAAATTTATAAATGCTACCCTCCACCCATGCTACCCTCCACCCACAGGCACTCTCCCATTAACTGTAACAAGGCAAAGACAATTGAACAAATTTCGATGGCAAAAATAATTTAACACTCTACCACTTAAGAAATGGTTAAAATTGACTTGATTCTTTTCATGTGAATACTAGGACAAGTGCAGCGAGAATCTACATGGATTCTCGCTGGTTTTGTTGCGTGAATCGATTCTCATTGAATTGTAAGCCCTGATAAACTGTTATAGTGTTGAAAAAATGCATTAATTATATCTAGATCTTTAAGGGTTAACTTACAGGCACTTAAATTGATCAAGAAGGTGAGGATTTGTTAAAAAACATTGTTTTGTTACAATTTTTTGGAAAGTGCCTATAGACACTCTCCAATAAACTGTAACAAAACAAATCCATATGAACGAAGAATCGATAACTTTGCACTAAAGGTGATAGCAAACAAACAATAAAAGGCCTTTATTGGGGTGCGTTTAAATCTCCTTGTCGGGATGGTCCACCCCCACCCCATCAGGGAAACTGCCTCCTTTATTGTTGGCTGATGCAGGGATACCCTAACCCCCCTTCCCACCCTCCTTTCAAGAAACAGAAGCCCCATTATTGGCACAACCCCCTGTTGGGGAGATCTAGACTCTGCAACTTCCCCACTAGGGAAACTGCTTCCACTATTGTTGGCTTTTGGTGGAATACCTTAGCCACCACCCCACCCTCCAGAAGTCCATTAACAGCAACATCCTGCCATCACCTTTTCCTTTATTATGGTACCTGCACTCTTTTATCGAGATATTAAATGGTGTTTGGAGTCTTGGGCGGTTAATAATAGATATTGAATTCCCTGTAAGAACCCCAGGTTTTGTAGCAGTGCTTTCTTACTGTAGTAAACAAGTCCTTGTCTGTTTTAGTAGTATGAAAGGACCACACAATCAATGCTTGGGATGGGATTGGGGCGTGGTGGCGACACAGTAATCGGTTCTCGTCACATCACAAAGTTAAGCAACATCGAGCACGGTTAGTAGTTGGATGGGTGACCATTTCAGCGACTGATTCGTGTTCCCGCATTGTGTCCTTAGGCAAGGCACTTAACCCTGATTGCCTACATGGGGGGATGATAACGCTGAGTACTAAGGCATAATGCAAGTCGATGGTGCGCATGTCTTCAACCCTGCCTATGCTGCTGTGCAGAGTTCAGAGTTACAATGTTGGAGAGCTGATAGATGCTCATCGATGCTTGGTGGTTCTCTTCGGGTACTCCGGCTTCCTCCTCCCCTAAAACTGTCACCAACATGATATGACCCTGGCTGTTAAAGTGTCGTTAAATCCAAATAAATTGGGATGGGATTCCCCAAAAGTGGGTGGCATAAGTTTATACGATTGGCTTAAATTCGACTTCATGTTTGTGTTGTAGTCAGGTTATAGCCATAGATGATGAAAGTAAACTTAACCCCCTGACCATTGATGTCAAAATTTCAAGCTGCCTATTTTTCCCATACTGCAACTAGGATTTAACCATTCAATTTTGTTTGACAGAGCTCATTGAGCTCTGTCAAACAAAAATGAATTGGTTAAACTTCAAGTTGCATTATGACAAAAATTTGCGGCTTGAAGTTTCGGTATTTTGACATCAGAGTGCGATGATGGGGGTTGGGTGGTAAAAGACCAATTATGTGATAAACAAAAAATACGGAATTTCCCAAAACCTAGACTGTAAAGGGGCAGCTGTTTTGCCTTACAGGAATAAAAGACACTTGCAAAAAAACATTCTTGAATAACTAAAAATTGTCATTTTTTTTTACCTAAAAACAGCTTATGACCCCTCTTTGGAAGAAGCCCATTCCAGTGAGGGATTATGAGCAATGGGTTTTTTGCAAAATGTGTAATAAAATTTGAATGGCGATTTAAGTGTGAATCGCGCTGGCCGTTTTTTTGTGTGTGTGTGGGGGGGGGGGGGGGGGGGGGGTAATGACACTTTCGTCAGCCATGGTCAGCTCGTATCGAACAGTTTTATGCCATAACCATTTGAGCAATCACGTGCCGCTGTTAACTGGTAGAGTGCTGGAAGCCCATTTTTGGGCTTTATCCAGATGTGCAGGTACCACAGCTTAAAGGCTTCACATTCTGTGGATGGACTTCAGTTAATTCTTGATGTGATATTATTTAGACTGGGTGGATTTGCCCTGCTACAATTTATGGGAGAGTGCCAGTAGGCACTCTCCCATAACAAGGCAATACATGTGAACAAAATTTTGACAACCAAAAAAACTTAGCACTCTACCAGTTAAAGCAGTTGTGTGGAGTAAAGGCTTGAGTGGCTTGAGTAAAGAAAATAAATATTTTAACATTGCTAACGCAGTGGCTGTAACGGTTGTATGAAAATAATGACTGGTGTAACAAAGACATTGTTACATCATGGGCTGACCTACCATGGGTATAAATTATTCGCGTCCGTCTTGCTGTCAAAGGTCTTCGTGGAGAGTCGGCTCTAACATCACCAACCACAGATCTCAGGAAAACTTCTGTGAATCCATGCTGTTGAAATCGAGATGAATGTCACTCCCCCAAAGGCACAAAAATGAGGTGAACATTTATAATAAATACACCCACAAACTTGTACCACTGGGGGATCCTTGGGTTTATCGGGTTACCCTCTCATAGCACACCTGGCAGGCGTGATTGCGTGGCCGCTTTGGGTTCCCTACTACACCCTAAGATCCGGAGCAAAAAAAAATGGAAAAAAAAAAACAGAGAAAGAATGTAGAAGTGGTGGCGGTGCCGGTTAGTTTTGGTAACGGGTCCGAACTATTTGAAAACAGTCCAGACCCACCTCGGTTATGTTACTCCGCAAATGCTGAAATACGAAGTAAGCGGCAACCGCCACCATTCCTTGGCCGAGTTGGTTACATTCCTCTTACACGAAGCCCTAACCAGCAAAGGTATCATGCGTTTGTGCAAGGCTGCCATTCGGCAGCAAATAGTAGACGACCTCCATCGGCAAAAGAAAATTGTGGCTATGTTGAAAATGGGCGGAGAATCCTTTTATACACAATATTTTGCACACGTCAGCGATTATCAACAGTTATCACGGAAGTTAATTCATGAAAATGACGAAGAAAAGAAATTGCGCAAATGATTATATTAAATGCACAGTGACTTTTGAGTCTTGAAATATATACCCTCACACTATTTCTTTTGATTTTCTTTGTTCTTTTGGATTTATAATTGCCAAAATGAAAAATTATTAAGAACCCTTTTCCAAACTTAGAAAAAGTTAAACTCTGTTTTCTGGGGACAAGCGTAGAGAACTTCTGTTTGTTGCGTGCCGTGGGCAAAAATCGATCAGCTGATGAGTAATGTTCCTAAGATACCGAATTGACGTGAGAGTTGTGAAATCCCACAAGGTCTGCTTGAACCTGTTTGACCTTGAATATGTATACGGTGCAGTTTATTAACATTTCCAGTTCAGTGTCAGCAATTCTACATTCGCCTTTTTCGGTCGAAATTCCCATCAGAGCCCCGAGAAGTGGAGAAGCACCTGTTTATTGCAGAAGACGGCATCTGCTGAACAGACGCAGACGCATTGCCAGGGGTATCCATTTTGTGCGTGGTGTGGGGGGAGGGGGTGCACAGGGGTTTTCAGGGGCCAAGCATGCATTTTTATTCCAACGACATATCACCAAGATCGAAGAATTCATGATTTTTAGGAAAGCTTGTGCGGAATTTCGGCGTTCAGCCTCCTGTCTACGCCACTGTAGGGTATAATTGGCCTGGTAACTAATGCCTGGTAGGTGTTGGCGACAGGATATTTCCGACAAGAGGGATTGTTCTCCCACTGGCGAGAAGGAGATCTGGAAACTCCCCGACAAGCCCACAATCAAGGTGGCTGTTTCCCCCGACGGATTGTATGTGTGTGTGGGGGGGGGGGGGGGGGGACCACTGGCCAAGGTGGCAGTTTCCCCGACAGGTTGCGGGGGAGGGACGAGGGGGGATTACCCCCACCCCCAATCCTGGCCAAAATTCACTTCCCAAATTCCAGCTCTGTTTGAAATCGGCAAAAATTCCAACTGTTACCATTTACAACTATGCAGTGTACGCAATATAGAGCTTCGTAAGTATGCATGGTGTCAATCGGTACGAGATTTCAAAAGTACGTTTACTTATCGTAATAAAAAAACATCCTCGAAATGCCCCTCCCCCATTTGGAAATCAACTACCCTACACTCCCAGTCGGAAACCTCTCGCCACGTCCCCGGGGGGGGGGGGGGGGGCACTGGTCAAGAGTTTGATTTGCCTGAAGGGTCGAGAGGTATGATAATTATGAACGAACGATTAAACATGACTTCATTTTTGTGTAGTTGTCAAGGCAACCAGCTGCTGAGAGTAACTTCAAACACCGATAAATAAATATTCATGAGTGAAGCCAGTTTTCAGCACAACCGATCTTCGAGGCGGGGGGGGGGGGGGGGGGCGTGCCCGAAATTTGTGCCCTCCAGGATCGTAAATAAGTATATAGGCCTAACTCTATATTGGTTTGATATGACTGATGTGTTCCTGTAACCAGACCAATCCATATGAACAATTTGTCTTTGCTTTTAACCCTTTACCCAACGAATCGGCCGCATCCGCCCGCGTAATATGTAAATTCAGCAGTTGAAAAAAAAATATTTTTCAAAAAACTTCAACAAAACCATATCATGTGACCCCTCGTTGGAACGAGCTCGACGAGCTCGTTCCAACGAGGGGTCAGTAGTAGTGCTCGCACGTTTCGGGGAAAGGTTGGATGACCCCGGAAGTGACGTCATGTCACGTGACCTAGTGGCGCCATGTTGTGTTGTCATGGTAACCCGCGTGAGCGGCCATGTTGTGACGTCATCCCCATAGTGATACGTGGTGTTAGTACGCATGCGCAGCGCGTGTTGTTAGGGTGATATGAGCTTCCGTCGTCCATTTTTTATACTGGAAGCCGCCATCTTGGTTTCTATGGTGCCACGTGATTGCTATGTTACCTAAGGCCTACAATAGGATAGGGGTATGTTTTGGGGGTATGTTCCTTTGTAGAAGAGTAAATCTAATTACCACAAACAACCCGACAATCCCTCCAAATCACCAAAATCTACCCGAAATCACCGAAATTGACTGTATTTCCCCATTTTATCGGTTTAGCAGGTAGTGCTATAGTACTAAGGGGGTACCGGGGGTGCGTTAGATTGAATCGGAGTAAATCTGATTACCACAAACAACCCGACAATCCTTCCAAATCACCAAAATCCACCCAAAATCACCGAAATTGACTTTATTTCCCCAATTTATCGGCTTAGCACGTAGTGCTATAGTACCGAGAGGGTATCGGGGGTGCATTCGATTGAACAGGAGTAATGTTCTGGATTAGAATTCTCCCAGATCCCCTTTTTGGATCCCTATCCCATGACGTTTTTCCCCTATTAAGAATAGCATGTAGTGCTATAGGACAAATTTACCCAGAATTCTCTGCTTCTATCCATATATGCAATAGTTTACGTCTATCTGGCCATGTTCCTTTGTTCTAGAGTATACTCCAGTAGCGTAGAAGAGTCTATTATTTGGAACAGTTTACCTTATTATTGCTATATTTAGCAATTTCTGGTCTATTCTTGTTAGTTCTGACCCTATTCCAAGTCCTCTTGTTGTTTCATTTATCTAACTAACCAATCAGATTGCTTGATTTCCCATAATGCAGTTATCTCCGCTGTGTATAACAAAAGCCTATATCCAATGGCACCCCAATTTTAGCACCCCTTTTTGAAAAACATATGACCTTCGGCACCCCTTTTTGTCATATGTGCTTATATGTGAAAAGGCACAATGTGACACAATATGCCCTATCACATAAGCACATGCTTTATGTGCCAATATGTGCTTATGTGAAAAGGCACAATGTGACACAATGTGCCCTATCACATAGGCACATACGACCAAAATGGGATTCCATAGCCACAGGCGTTTTCGAAAAAGGGATTCCACAAATGGGATTCCAAAAAAGGGATTCCAAAAATGGGATTCCGTAAAACATATGACCTTCGGCACCCCTTTTTTGTCATATGTGCTTATGTGAAAAGGCACAATGTGACACAATATGTCCTATCACATAGGCACATGCTTTATGTGCCGATATGTGCTTATGTGAAAAGGCACAATGTGACACAATGTGCCCTATCTCATAGGCACATACGACCAAAATGGGATTCCATAGCCACAGGCGTTTTCGAAAAAGGGATTCCACAAATGGGATTCCAAAAAGGGATTCCACAAATGGGATTCCGTTTCCATCTTGTCGCCAAAGCTCCACCGCCACTACTGGTCTATGGTCTATCTGTCCTATCATTAGCTTCAACAACAGTCTTGTTCCACTGCGGCCTTGTACCAGTACTATTGGCTAAACTACCATCAATTACTTCCTAGCTATACCTTCGCTGAAGCTTTCAAAATGTTCCATCTGATTTCCCCTGTATACATATAAGGCATTCCGTAAGTGGCCCATTCCGTAAAAAACATCGGTTATGACCCCTCGTTGGAACGAGCTCGTTCCAACGAGGGGTCATAACCTATGTTTTTGAGATAAAAAATTAAAAAAATTAATTATTCAAGCATTTTTTTTTGCAAGTGTCGTCTGCTTTTCATGTTAGGTAAAGGGTTAAAACATGACTAGTATGTAACTTATTCACATTTCTTCCAGTCCTAAAATATGAAAATTTGTCACGTCACGTGGGAATTTTACCACAGATTTGAATGGGAGGAATCTGAACGTAGAGGGGTAGCCACTACGTTTAGATCGCTGAACTAGTGTCCCCTGTGACCCCCCCCCCCCCCTATATCCCCTGTTTCCGCCGCGTCTGACCCCCTTGACAAAAGTGAGAGACCCCATCTCGTTCTCGCCACAAACTCACCGCTGTAATCGTCAAGTGATGCTTCGCATCATGGCCCATGATTGAAATGCGTCGAACCCAGAATCCTCAGAAGTCCGCTACTGATGATAAGTACCTGTATATTCTAATCTAGTACGCGTGTACACGTGGTAATTCCGGTTACTATTATTTCTAGTAAATGAACGCATGGTTTTTCGATTGGGTGCATTTCAGGGGTGATTATTATTTTTAATCAAACCGAGCGAATAATTTGACTATCAATTTCGAGTTACCTCCCTTATACCACGCCTGCAGTAAATACCTCAATCTTGCGACACAATTGCTGCCAATTTTCGGAAAATGACGTAAAATATTGCCACCATGATTGTGTTATATCGGATAGAAATACAGCCAACCCTCGAGTTTGAAGTCGATCGGGCCCGTAGAGGCTGAGGAGAAAGATTACATCACTCACAACAAACAGAATAACTCTCATTATAGTAAAGATAGATTTTAAAGGCCAGGAACTTATACATCGTGACGCCATTAAATAGGATGTCTGTTCAGTAAATATGTGTGGGGAAGACCAATCAATATTGATTGATCTGCCCCAAATAATGAATATGGAATCTTCTAATTGCTGCTATTGAACTGGCATGGAAGATACAGCGAGAGTTCAAAGCGTTAATTTGTAAGTTACGAGGGAGATGCGGTCGATTCGTTGGATAGATTAAGGGCTTTAAATTAATACACTGTCATACACTGCGCATCCTTCAACAAAGCCTAAATATGGGTTTCTTGACCCAGGGGCGGCTGAAGCCCCCAAAAAGAATGTGTGTGGGGGGGGGGGGGGGAGGGACACACCTTCCTGGGTACCACAGGAGTATATGATGGAAAATAATTTTTCTTCGAAAGGGGGTGTTGTGATGCAAAGTATATAAAATTTATAAATGCTACCCTCCACCCATGCTACCCTCCACCCACAGGCACTCTCCCATTAACTGTAACAAGACAAAGACAATTGAACAAATTTCGATGGCAAAAATAATTTAACACTCTACCACTTAAGAAATGGTTAAAATTGACTTGATTCTTTTCATGTAAATACTAGCACAAGTGCAGCGAGAATCTACATGGATTCTCGCTGGTTTTGTTGCGTGAATCGATTCTCATTGAATTGTAAGCCCTGATAAACTGTTATAGTGTTGAAAAAATGCATTAATTATACCTAGATCTTTAAGGGTTAACTTACAGGCACTTAAATTGATCAAGAAGGTGAGGATTTGTTAAAAAACATTGTTTTGTTACAATTTTTTGGAAAGTGCCTATAGACACTCTCCAATAAACTGTAACAAAACAAATCCATATGAACGAAGAATCGATAACTTTGCACTAAAGGTGATAGCAAACAAACAATAAAAGGCCTTTATTGGGGTGCGTTTAAATCTCCTTGTCGGGATGGTCCACCCCCACCCCATCAGGGAAACTGCCTCCTTTATTGTTGGCTGATGCAGGGATACCCTAAACCCCCTTCCCACCCTCCTTTCAAGAAACAGAAGCCCCATTATTGGCACAACCCCCTGTTTGGGAGATCTAGACTCTGCAACTTCCCCACTAGGGAAACTGCTTCCACTATTGTTGGCTTTTGGTGGAATACCTTAGCCACCACCCCACCCTCCAGAAGCCCATTAACAGCAACATCCTGCCATCACCTTTTCCTTTATTATGGTACCTGCACTCTTTTATTGAGATATTAAATGGTGTTTGGAGTCTTGGGCGGTTAATAATAGATATTGAATTCCCTGTAAGAACCCCAGGTTTTGTAGCAGTGCTTTCTTACTGTAGTAAACAAGTTCTTGTCTGTTTTAGTAGTATGAAAGGACCACACAATCAATGCTTGGGATGGGATTGGGGCGTGGTGGCGACACAGTAATCGGTTCTCGTCACATCACAAAGTTAAGCAATATCGAGCACGGTTAGTAGTTGGATGGGTGACCATTTCAGCGACTGATTCGTGCTCCCGCATTGTGTCCTTGGGCAAGGCACTTAACCCTGATTGCCTACATGGGGGGATGATAACGCTGAGTACTAAGGCATAATGCAAGTCGATGGTGCGCATGTCTTCAACCCTGCCTATGCTGCTGTGCAGAGTTCATTGTTACAATGTTGGAGAGCTGATAGATGCTCATCGATGCTTGGTGGTTCTCTTCGGGTACTCCGGCTTCCTCCACCCCTAAAACTGTCACCAACATGATATGACCCTGGCTGTTAAAGTGTCGTTAAATCCAAATAAATTGGGATGGGATTCCCCAAAAGTGGGTGGCATAGGTTTATACGATTGGCTTAAATTCGACTTCATGTTTGTGTTGTAGTCAGGTTATAGCCATAGATGATGAAAGTAAACTTAACCCCCTGACCATTGATGTCAAAATTTCAAGCTGCCTATTTTTCCCATACTGCAACTAGGATTTAACCATTCAATTTTGTTTGACAGAGCTCATTGAGCTCTGTCAAACAAAAATGAATTGGTTAAACTTCAAGTTGCATTATGACAAAAATTTGCGGCTTGAAGTTTCGGTATTTTGACATCAGAGTGCGATGATGGGGGTTGGGTGGTAAAAGACCAATTATGTGATAAACAAAAAATACGGAATTTCCCAAAACCTAGACTGTAAAGGGGCAGCTGTTTTGCCTTACAGGAATAAAAGACACTTGCAAAAAAACATTCTTGAATAACTAAAAATTGTCATTTTTTTTTACCTAAAAACAACTTATGACCCCTCTTTGGAAGAAGCCCATTCCAGTGAGGGATTATGAGCAATGAGTTTTTTGCAGAATGTGTAATAAAATTTGAATGGCGATTTAAGTGTGAATCGCGCTGGCCGTTTTTTGTGTGTGTGTGTGTGTGTGTGTGGGGGGGGGGGGGGGGGTAATGACACTTTCGTCAGCCATGGTCAGCTCGTATCGAACAGTTTTAGGCCGTAACCATTTGAGCAATAACGCGCCGCTGTTAACTGGTAGAGTGCTGGAAGCCCATTTTTGGGCTTTATCCAGATGTGCAGGTACCACAGCTTAAAGGCTTCACATTCTGTGGATGGACTTCAGTTAATTCTTGATGTGATATTATTTAGACTGGGTGGATTTGCCCTGCTACAATTTATGGGAGAGTGCCAGTAGGCACTCTCCCATAAATTGTAACAAGGCAATACATGTGAACAAAATTTTGACAACCAAAAAAACTTAGCACTCTACCAGTTAAAGCAGTTGTGTGGAGTAAAGGCTTGAGTGGCTTGAGTAAAGAAAATAAATTTTTTAACATTGCTAACGCAGTGGCTGTAACGGTTGTATGAAAATAATGACTGGTGGAACAAAGACATTGTTACATCATGGGCTGACCTACCCTGGGTATAAATTATTCGCGTCCGTCTTGCTGTCAAAGGTCTTCGTGGAGAGTCGGCTCTAACATCACCAACCACAGATCTCAGGAAAACTTCTGTGAATCCATGCTGTTGAAATCTAGATGAATGTCACTCCCCCAAAGGCACAAAAATGAGGTGAACATTTATAATAAATACACCCACAAACTTGTACCACTGGGGGATCCTTGGGTTTTTCGGGTTACCCACTCATAGCACACCTGGCAGGCGTGATTGCGTGGCCGCTTTGGGTTCCCTACTACAGCCTAAGATCCGGAGCAAAAAAAATGGAAAAAAAAACAGAGAAAGAATGTAGAAGTGGTGGCGGTGCTGGTTAGTTTTGGTAACGGGTCCGAACTATTTGAAAACAGTCCAGCCCCACCTCGGTTATGTTACTCCGCAAATGCTGAAATACGAAGTAAGCGGCAACCGCCACCATTCCTTGGCCGAGTTGGTTACATTCCTCTTACACGAAGCCCTAACCAGCAAAGGTATCATGCGTTTGTGCAAGGCTGCCATTCGGCAGCAAATAGTATACGACCTCCATCGGCAAAAGAAAATTGTGGCTATGCTGAAAATGGGCGGAGAATCCTTTTATACACAATATTTTGCACACGTCAGCGATTATCAACAGTTATCACGGAAGTTAATTCATGAAAATGACGAAGAAAAGAAATTGCGCAAATGATTATATTAAATGCACAGTGACTTTGAGTCTTGAAATATATACCCTCACACTATTTCTTTTGATTTTCTTTGTTCTTTTGGATTTATAATTGCCAAAATGAAAAATTATTAAGAACCCTTTTCCAAACTTAGAAAAAGTTACTCTGTTTTCTGGGGACAAGCGTAGAGAACTTCTGTTTGTTGCGTGCCGTGGGCAAAAATCGATCAGCTGATGAGTAATGTTCCTAAGATACCGAATTGACGTGAGAGTTGTGAAATCCCACAAGGTCTGCTTGAACCTGTTTGACCTTGAATATGTATACGGTGCAGTTTATTAACATTTCCAGTTCAGTGTCAGCAATTCTACATTCGCCTTTTTCGGTCGAAATTCCCATCAGAGCCCCGAGAAGTGGAGAAGCACCTGTTTATTGCAGAAGACGGCATCTGCTGAACAGACGCAGACGCATTGCCAGGGGTATCCATTTTGTGCGTGGTGTGGGGGAGGGGGTGCACAGGGGTTTTCAGGGGCCAAGCATGCATTTTTATTCCAACGACATATCACCAAGATCGAAGAATTCATGATTTTTAGGAAAGCTTGTGCGGAATTTCGGCGTTCAGCCTCCTGTCTACGCCACTGTAGGGTATAATTGGCCTGGTAACTAATGCCTGGTAGGTGTTGGCGACAGGATATTTCCGACAAGAGGGATTGTTCTCCCACTGGCGAGAAGGAGATCTGCAAACTCCCCGACAAGCCCACAATCAAGGTGGCTGTTTCCCCCGACGGATTGTGTGTGTGTTTGTGGGTGGGGGGGGGGGGGGGCACCACTGGCCAAGGTGGCAGTTTCCCCGACAGGTTGTGGGGGAGGGACGAGGGGGGATTACCCCCACCCCCAATCCTGGCCAAAATTCACTTCCCAAATTCCAGCTCTGTTTGAAATCGGCAAAAATTCCAACTGTTACCATTTACAACTATGCAGTGTACGCAATATAGAGCTTCGTAAATATGCATGGTGTCAATCGGTACGAGATTTCAAAAGTACGTTTACTTATCGTAATAAAAAAACATCCTCGAAATGCCCCTCCCCCATTTGGAAATCAACTACCCTACACTCCCAGTCGGAAACCTCTCGCCACGTCCCCGGGGGGGGGGGGGGGGGGGGGGGCACTGGTCAAGAGTTTGATTTGCCTGAAGGGTCGAGAGGTATGATAATTATGAACGAACGATTAAACATGACTTCATTTTTGTGTAGTTGTCAAGGCAACCAGTTGCTGAGAGTAACTTCAAACACCAATAAATAAATATTCATGAGTGAAGCCAGTTTTCAGCACAACCGATCTTCGAGGCGGGGGGGGGGGGGGAGGGCGTGCCCGAACTTTGTGCCCTCCAGGATCGTAAATAAGTATATAGGCCTAACTCTATATTGGTTTGATATGACTGATGTGTTCCTGTAACCAGACCAATCCATATGAACAATTTGTCTTTGCTTTTAACCCTTTACCCAACGAATCGGCCGCATCCGCCCGCGTAATATGTAAATTCAGCAGTTGAAAAAAAATTATTTTTAAAAAATTTCAACAAAACCATATCATGTGACCCCTCGTTGGAACGAGCTCGACGAGCTCGTTCCAACGAGGGGTCAGTAGTAGTGCTCGCACGTTTCGGGGAAAGGTTGGATGACCCCGGTGGATGATCCCGGAAGTGACGTCATGTCACGTGACCTAGTGGCGCCATGTTGTGTTGTCATGGTAACCCGCGTGAGCGGCCATGTTGTGACGTCATCCCCATAGTGATACGTGGTGTTAGTACGCATGCGCAGCGCGTGTTGTTAGGGTGATATGAGCTTCCGTCGTCCATTTTTTATACTGGAAGCCGCCATCTTGGTTTCTATGGTGGCACGTGATTGCTATGTTACCTAAGGCCTACAATAGGATAGGGGGTATGTTTTGGGGGTATGTTCCTTTGTAGAAGAGTAAATCTAATTACCACAAACAACCCGACAATCCCTCCAAATCACCAAAATCTACCCGAAATCACCGAAATTGACTGTATTTCCCCATTTTATCGGTTTAGCACGTAGTGCTATAGTACTAAGGGGGTACCGGGGGTGCGTTAGATTGAATCGGAGTAAATCTGATTACCACAAACAACCCGACAATCCTTCCAAATCACCAAAATCCACCCAAAATCACCGAAATTGACTTTATTTCCCCAATTTATCGGCTTAGCACGCAGTGCTATAGTACCGAGAGGGTATCGGGGGTGCATTCGATTGAACAGGAGTAATGTTCTGGATTAGAATTCTCCCAGATCCCCTTTTTGGATCCCTATCCCATGACGTTTTTCCCCTATTAAGAATAGCATGTAGTGCTATAGGACAAATTTACCCAGAATTCTCTGCTTCTATCCATATATGCAATAGTTTACGTCTATCTGGCCATGTTCCTTTGTTCTAGAGTATACTCCAGTAGCGTAGAAGAGTATTATTTGGAACAGTTTACCTTATTATTGCTATATTTAGCAATTTCTGGTCTA
Source organism: Pictodentalium vernedei (assembly GCA_031216915.1). Taxonomy (NCBI): domain Eukaryota; kingdom Metazoa; phylum Mollusca; class Scaphopoda; order Dentaliida; family Dentaliidae; genus Pictodentalium; species Pictodentalium vernedei. Next base: position 426,761,012 of record CM062289.1, on the reverse strand, counting down.
TTCTTGTTAGTTCTGACCCTATTCCAAGTCCTCTTGTTGTTTCATTTATCTAACTAACCAATCAGATTGCTTGATTTCCCATAATGCAGTTATCTCCGTTGTGTATAACAAAAGCCTATATCCAATGGCACCCCAATTTTAGCACCCCTTTTTGAAAAACATATGACCTTCGGCACCCCTTTTTGTCATATGTGCTTATGTGAAAAGGCACAATGTGACACAATTTGCCCTATCACATAAGCACGTGCTTTATGTGCCAATATGTGCTTATGTGAAAAGGCACAATGTGACACAATGTGCCCTATCACATAGGCACATACGACCAAAATGGGATTCCATAGCCACAGGCGTTTTCGAAAAAGGGATTCCACAAATGGGATTCCAAAAAGGGATTCCACAAATGGGATTCCGTAAAACATATGACCTTCGGCACCCCTTTTTTGTCATATGTGCTTATGTGAAAAGGCACAATGTGACACAATATGTCCTATCACATAGGCACATGCTTTATGTGCAGATATGTGCTTATGTGAAAAGGCACAATGTGACACAATGTGCCCTATCACATAGGCACATACGACCAAAATGGGATTCCATAGCCACAGGCGTTTTCGAAAAAGGGATTCCACAAATGGGATTCCAAAAGGGGATTCCACAAATGGGATTCCGTTTCCATCTTGTCGCCAAAGCTCCACCGCCACTACTGGTCTATGGTCTATCTGTCCTATCATTAGCTTCAACAACAGTCTTGTTCCACTGCGGCCTTGTACCAGCACTATTGGCTAAACTACCATCAATTACTTCCTAGCTATACCTTCGCTGAAGCTTTCAAAATGTTCCATCTGATTTCCCCTGTATACATATAAGGCATTCCGTAAGTGGCCCAGTCCGTAAAATTTGGATTCCGTGTTTTGACATCGACACTCGAGGGTATGGAAAGGGTTTGGTAACACTCAATGACTACAAGACTCTGAACAGAGACAACCAACCACTACAAAATAACAAAGGTACAGATCCAACATTACCAAGATCGAAGTAAACGTAACAAAGTGAAAGAATGTCAAACTAGTCGGATTGATCGAACTAGTTTGACAGACTTAACAGAACAAAGTGAACAGAGATCCAACACAACTAAGATCGAAGTGATCAAAACAAGTGAACAAAGATCCAATGAAGTTATCGAAGAGAACTGACCCAATGAAGGTATCGAACTGAATTGACTATTACAAATTGAACAAAGTTCTGAACTATAACCCAATGTTAACCCCCTTAAATTGAACAAACCTGAATGAACCCTTTGAACTGAACAAAGTTTTCAACTGAATGAATTTTATGTAATTAAAACCCCTTTGAACTGTTTGAATGAACTACAACCCAAATGGAGGTATTAACTCCTTGAACGGAATGAATTCTATTTTTTAACTATATCCCAATGTTAACACCCTTTTGAACTGAATAAATTTTTAAACTTAATGAATTTTATCTGAATGAACTACAACCTAGTAAACTGAATTCTTCCAATAGGGAATGGGAATACCCTCGAGTGTCGATGTCAAAACACGGAATCCAAATTTTACGGACTGGGCCACTTACGGAATGCCTTATATGTATACAGGGGAAATCAGATGGAACATTTTGAAAGCTTCAGCGAAGGTATAGCTAGGAAGTAATTGATGGTAGTTTAGCCAATAGTACTGGTACAAGGCCGCAGTGGAACAAGACTGTTGTTGAAGCTAATGATAGGACAGATAGACCATAGACCAGTAGTGGCGGTGGAGCTTTGGCGACAAGATGGAAACGGAATCCCATTTGTGGAATCCCTTTTTGGAATCCCATTTGTGGAATCCCTTTTTCGAAAACGCCTGTGGCTATGGAATCCCATTTTGGTCGTATGTGCCTATGTGATAGGGCACATTGTGTCACATTGTGCCTTTTCACATAAGCACATATCGGCACATAAAGCATGTGCCTATGTGATAGGACATATTGTGTCACACTGTGCCTTTTCACATAAGCACATATGACAAAAAAGGGGTGCCGAAGGTCATATGTTTTACGGAATCCCATTTGTGGAATCCCTTTTTTGGAATCCCATTTGTGGAATCCCTTTTTCGAAAACGCCTGTGGCTATGGAATCCCATTTTGGTCGTATGTGCCTATGTGATAGGGCACATTGTGTCACATTGTGCCTTTTCACATAAGCACATATTGGCACATAAAGCATGTACTTATGTGATAGGGCATATTGTGTCACGTTGTGCCTTTTCACATAAGCACATATGACAAAAAGGGGGTGCCGAAGGTCATATGTTTTTCAAAAAGGGGTGCTAAAATTGGGGTGCCATTGGATATAGGCTTTTGTTATACACAACGGAGATAACTGCATTATGGGAAATCAAGCAATCTGATTGGTTAGTTAGATAAATGAAACAACAAGAAGACTTGGAATAGGGTCAGAACTAACAAGAATAGACCAGAAATTGCTAAATATAGCAATAATAAGGTAAACTGTTCCAAATAATAGACTCTTCTACGCTACTGGAGTATACTCTAGAACAAAGGAACATGGCCAGATAGACGTAAACTATTGCATATATGGTAGAAGCAGAGAATTCTGGGTAAATTTGTCCTATAGCACTACATGCTATTCTTAATAGGGGAAAAACGTCATGGGATAGGGATCCAAAAAGGGGATCTGGGAGAATTCTAATCCAGAACATTACTCCTGTTCAATCGAATGCACCCCCGATGCCCTCTCGGTACTATAGCACTACGTGCTAAGCCGATAAATTGGGGAAATAAAGTCAATTTCGGTGATTTTGGGTGGATTTTGGTGATTTGGAAGGATTGTCGGGTTGTTTGTGGTAGTCAGATTTACTCCGATTCAATCTAACGCACCCCCGGTACCCCCTTAGTACTATAGCACTACGTGCTAAACCGACAAAATGGGGAAATACAGTCAATTTCGGTGATTTCGGGTACATTTTTGGTGATTTGGAGGGATTGTCGGGTTGTTTGTGGTAATTAGATTTACTCTTCTACAAAGGAACATACCCCCAAAACATACCCCTATCCTATTGTAGGCCTTAGGTAACATAGCAATCACGTGCCACCATAGAAACCAAGATGGCGGCTTCCAGTATAAAAAATGGACGACGGAAGCTCATATCACCCTAACAACACGCGCTGCGCATGCGTTCTAACACCACGTATCACTATGGGGATGACGTCACAACATGGCCGCTCACGCGGGTTACCATGACAACACAACATGGCGCCACTAGGTCACGTGACATGACGTCACTTCCGGGGTCATCCAACCTTTCCCCGAAACGTGCGAGCACTACTACTGGGGTCACATGATATGGTTTAGGTGAAAGTGTTTGAAAAATTTGAAAAAATGATATTTAAATTAATAAATTTTCATATCGTCTGCGTTGGGTAATGGGTTAACCCTTTACCCAACGCACAGGATATGAAAATTTATTATCTAAATTATTGATTTTTTCAAATATTTCCACAACAAAAAAGCAACAAAACCATATCATGTGACCCCTCATTGGAACGAGCTCGTTCCAATGAGGGGTCACATGATATGGTTTTGTTGAAAATTTTTGAAAAATAGATGTCTTTTCAGCTGTTTAACCCTTTGAAAGCGAGCGGTCGCTTTTCAGGCCAGGAACATACACATCGTGACGTCATTTAATAGGATGTCTGTTCAGTAAATGTGTGGGGTAGACCAATCAATATTGATTGATCTGCCCTAAATAATGAATATGGAATCTTCTAATTGCTGCTATTGAACTGGCATGGAAGATACAGCGAGAGTTCAAAGCGTTAATTTGTAAGTTACGAGGGAGATGCAGTCGATTCGTTGGATAGATTAAGGGCTTTAAATTAATACGCTGTCATACACTGCGCATCCTTCAACAAAGCCCAAATGTGGGTTTCTAGACCCAGGGGCGGCTGAAGCCCCCCAAAGGAATGTGTGTGTGTGTGGGAGGGGGGGGGGCACACCTTTCTGGGTACCACACGGGTGTATGATGGAAAATAATTTTTCTTCGGAAGGGGTGTTGTAATGCAAAATATATAAATTTATAAATGATACCCTCCACCCTTGTTCCCACCCTATTTAAGATACCATCCTCAGCGACCTCAACCTTATTGTCATTATTATGCGATATTGACCGGTCAATACTGAATCGTGTGGCATCAGCTGTCTTCGTGTCGCATCGGCTGTCTTCGGGCGTTACCACAGATTAGGATTCCTAATCTGTGGTAACACCCGAAAACAGCCGATGCCACACGAAGACAACTGATGACACACGATTTTCATATAATTGGTGAAAAAGACCCCACCCCCGGCTCCGCCGCCCACGTCTAAACCTCAACAAGTTTCATCAATTTTTCTCTGAGAGATTGGTTAACTGGTCACCCAAATGGGTATTTTTTCAATGACACCACACTACCAGGAAGAGCAGCCTTAGTTTAGCAAGATTTTGTTCACAAATAATTGTTTTGTTATAAGTTATTGGAGAGTGCCAATTGGCACTCCCCAATAAGTTAAAATCAAACATTTTTTAAATAAAAAAATTCTACTACTGAACGAACATGAAGCTAATGCATTCAGTGTAACGTCACTAAAGTGGCTTCCATCACTTTTTAATAAAGCCACGATAGTGGCTTCAAGAACTCAAGTTGACTCAACCAGTTAATAAGTACTCCTTGTGATCTATAATTGTCATTCAAAGTTGAATTTGCCCCGGGGAAGACCTGACATCTATATACAGTGACTGGACACTTTCCACGGGTAGGCAATATATCTACGGACGCAATAATATTAGATTTCAAACATTACTTATAGGAATGATCATCAAAAATTTAACTCATGAAGCACCGGGTTAAAAAATTTTCTGATGATGATTTTTTATTAACTGGTAAACGTATGGGTGGACATCACTGCCCGCGCGTGAGTTACGACCACTCCACTACTACCGTTCTATACACCCTTAACCCTTTACCCAACGCAGACGATATCAAAATTTATTATTTTAAATATCATTTTTTTTAATTTTTCAAAAAATTTCAACAAAACCATATCGTGTGACCCCTCATTGGAACGAACTCAATGAGCTCGTTCCAATGAGGGGTCACATGATATGGTTTTATTGAAATATTTTTAAAAATTCAATTTTTTCAACTGCTCAATTTGCATATTACGCGGGTGGATGCGGGCGATTCATTAGGTAAAGAGTTAACCTATAGCTCGAAGTGGGTGAAAAAAGTATGACATCGGAAAAATATTTTGTTCCCCACTTAGTTTAACCTGACTACGACTTTGCTCTTCTCCCCCGTTTTTTACGCTTTTGGTTGAACCTGCGATGCCCATCACATGTAGAGGCTCATGACATGGGAGCCACAGGTTCGTATTTTGCAAAGCACCTGTTAAAAATATCTCATCTTAACTGTGGCTCAGTGGTTACGGCATTGAACTTCAAACCGAAAGGTCCACGGTTCTATCAGGGATAACTGTGTTATGTCCTGGGGCAAAGCACTTCATTCCGTTTGCCGACATGGGGACATGGTGGCGCTTTGTACTAAGGCGTACTACACGTCGTTGGTGCACTCGTCTTCAACCAATGTTAACCCTGCTAGCGCGGAGTTAGTACGTTGGGGAGTCTGACAGTTGCACGCCGTGGTTCTCTCTGGGTACTCCGGCTTTCTCCACCCGTACAACTGACCGATACGAAGTAACCCTGGCTGGCAAAAGTGTCGTTAAACCCCAATAAATAAATAAACCTCCCCTTATCTCAAAAATCGCCAATTAATTTTCATCATTTTTTCATTTTTAGTCTAAAAAACATCGGTTATGACCCCTCGTTGGAACGAGCTCGTTCCAACGAGGGGTCATAACCTATGTTTTTGAGATAAAAAATTAAAAAAATTAATTATTCAAGCATTTTTTTTTGCAAGTGTCGTCTGCTTTTCATGTTAGGTAAAGGGTTAAAACATGACTAGTATGTAACTTATTCACATTTCTTCCAGTCCTAAAATATGAAAATTTGTCACGTCACGTGGGAATTTTACCACAGATTTGAATGGGAGGAATCTGAACGTAGAGGGGTAGCCACTACGTTTAGATCGCTGAACTAGTGTCCCCTGTGACCCCCCCCTACATCCCCTGTTTCCGCCGCGTCTGACCCCCTTGACAAAAGTGAGAGACCCCATCTCGTTCTCGCCACAAACTCACCGCTGTAATCGTCAAGTGATGCTTCGCATCATGGCCCATGATTGAAATGCGTCGAACCCAGAATCCTCAGAAGTCCGCCACTGATGATAAGTACCTGTATATTCTAATCTAGTACGCGTGTACACGTAGTAATTCCGTGTACTATTATTTCTAGTAAATGAACGCATGGTTTTTCGATAGGGTGCATTTCAGGGGTGATTATTATTTTTAATCAAACCGAGCGAATAATTTGACTATCAATTTCGAGTTACCTCCCTTATACCACGCCTGCAGTAAATACCCCAATCTTGCGACACAATTGCTGCCAATTTTCGGAAAATGACGTAAAATATTGCCACCATGATTGTGTTATATCGGATATCGGATAGAAATACAGCCAACCCTCGAGTTTGAAGTCGATCGGGCCCGTAGAGGCTGAGGAGAAAGATTACATCACTCAGAACAAACAGAATAACTCTCATTATAGTAAAGATAGATTTTAAAGGCCAGGAACATATACATCGTGACGCCATTAAATAGGATGTCTGTTCAGTAAATATGTGTGGGGAAGACCAATCAATATTGATTGATCTGCCCCAAATAATGAATATGGAATCTTCTAATTGCTGCTATTGAACTGGCATGGAAGATACAATGAGAGTTCAAAGCGTTAATTTGTAAGTTACGAGGGAGATGCGGTCGATTCGTTGGATAGATTAAGGGCTTTAAATTAATGCACTGTCATACACTGCGCATCCTTCAACAAAGCCTAAATATGGGTTTCTTGACCCAGGGGCGGCTGAAGCCCCCAAAAAGAATGTGTGTGTGTGTGGGGGGGGGGGGGGGCACACCTTTCTGGGTACCACAGGAGTATATGATGGAAAATAATTTTTCTTCGAAAGGGGGTGTTGTGATGCAAAGTATATAAAATTTATAAATGCTACCCTCCACCCTTGTTCCCACCCTATTTAAGATACCGTCCTCAGCGACCTCAACCTCAACCTTATTGTCATTATTATGGGATATGGGATATTGACCGGTCAATACTGAATCGTGTGGCATCAGCTGTCTTCGTGTGGCATCGTGTGTCTTCGGGCGTTACCACAGATTAGGGTACTAATCTGTGGTAACACCCGAAGACAGCCGATGCCACACGAAGACAACTGATGACACGCGATTTTCATATAATTGGTGAAAAAGACCCCCCCCCCCCCCCCCCCGACTCCATCGCCCCTGTCTAAACCTCAACAAGTTTTATCAATTTGTCTCTGAGAGATTGGTTAACTGGTCACCCAAATGATTCACATTTACGTGCCAAATGATTCAGTAGGGACACTGCATCACTCCATAACTGAATAACGAAATGAGTCCTCGGAACATTTAGGGAAGTTGAGAATCTTCCACCATCACACTCCTCTCCAGCGACTTACATGGCAGATTCAGATGGGGGCGCACGCCCTTCCTATTTTTGGTACTTAAGTTTTTTATACAAGCACCGATACCAAGAGACACAATATTATCGGCGATCAAACATGGACACCCACTACCCCTGGTAGTAGATATCCATGTTTGGTCACCGATAATACCGCACCCCATGCGTACAGCTATAGGCCCAGTTCCTATCTATACGCAGGTCTCATGCACATGTGAGCCGATATAAATCGGCTTTTTTTCTTCAGTCGAAAGCTGGAATATTTTGGTTGGATAGCAATGCAGATATGTGTAAAGAAGCCGGCCACATTCACCTTCCATGTTCCAACATATTCCGACGAGACTCCCCCCCCCCCCCCCTCCCCCGATTTTGTTGACAAGAGTGGGATTCCTCCTCTTGTGTTCGCCATTAACTCGCCGCTGCAATCGTCGAGTGATGCTTCCCATCATTATACACGATCGAAAGGTGGCGTCCCCTCAAACCTAGAATCCTGGGTCCGCCACTGACTTAGGCAGGGGAGATTGAGGGTGTGGTGTGGGAAGCTCTCCACTGTACCCTCACTTTTTTCTAAAAAATGTCAGCCTTATAATGTATATCTGTGCCTTTAAATCCATAAAACTGGTCCATGTATTTTATATAAATCACCCTGATATATCTTTGGTCCGTTTGTTATAGTTATATCTCCAATTTCTGGGAACTTCCGCCTTAACTGGTTGAGTGTTAAGTTATTTATGAAAGGTGATTTGAAACATGGGTATTTTTTCAATGATACCACACTACCAGGAAGAGCAGCCTTAGTTTAGCAAGATTTTGTTCACAAATAATTGTTTTGTTATAAGTTATTGGAGAGTGCCAATTGGCACTCCCCAATAAGTTAAAATCAAACATTTTTTAAACAAAAAAATTCTACTACTGAACGAACATGAAGCTAATGCATTCAGTGTAACGTCACTAAAGTGGCTTCCATCACTTTTCAATAAAGCCACGATAGTGGCTTCAAGAACTCAAGTTGACTCAACCAGTTAATAAGTACTCCTTGTGATCTAATTGTCATGAAAAGTTGAATTTGCCCCGGGGAAGACCTGACATCTATATACAGTGACTGGACACTTTCCACGGGTAGGCAATATATCTACGGACGCAATAATATTAGATTTCAAACATTAATTATAGGTATGATCATCAAAAATTTAACTCATGAAGCACCGGGTTAAAAAATTTTCTGATGATGATTTTTTATTAACTGGTAAACGTATGGGTGGACATCACTGCCCGCGCGTGAGTTACGACCACTCCACGGCGATTGTACTGTACACCCTTAATCCTTTACCCAACGCAGGCGATATCAAAATTTATTATTTTAAATATCATTTTTTTTTAATTTTTCAAAAAATTTCAACAAAACCATATCATGTGACCCCTCACTGGAACGAGCTCAATGAGCTCGTTCCAGTGAGGGGTCACATGATATGGTTTTGTTGAAATATTTTTAAAAATTTAATTTTTTTCAACTGCTCAATTTGCATATTACGCGGGCGGATGCGGGCGATTCGTTAGCTAAAGGGTTAACCTATAGCTCGAAGTGGAATGAAGTGGGTGAAAAAAATATGGTAGCAGAAAAATATTTTGTTCCCCACTTCGTTTAATCTGACTACGACTTTGCTCTTCTCCCCCGTTTTTTTACGCTGCTGGTTGAACCAGCGATGCCCATCACATGTAGACGTTCGTGACATGGGAGCCATAGGTTCGTATTTTGCAAAGCATCTGTTAAAAATATCTCACCTTATCTGTGGTTCATTTGTTACGGCATTGAACTTCAAACCGAAAGGTCTACGGTTCGATCCCGTCAGGGATAACTGCGTTATGGCCTGGGACGCAGGGCACTTCATCCCGTTTGCCCACATGGGGACATGGTGGCACTTTGTACTAACGCGTACTACACGTCGTTGGTGCACTCGTCTTCAACCAATGTTAACCCTGCTAGCGTGGAGTTAGTACGTTGGGGAGTCTGACAGTTGCGCTCCCTGGCTCTGTGGTTCTCTCTGGGTACTCCGGCTTTCTCCACCCGTACAACTGTCCGATACGAAGTAACCCTGGCTGGCGAAAGTGTTGTTAAAGCCCAATAAATAAATAAACCTTCCCTTATCTGACGTTACGATCATATCCGCCTAGCGCTACTTACAAAAAGTGGCATTCAAGTTTGTTTTCAGTTTTCATCCCATAACATAGATTATGACACCCTCAGTGGAACGAGATCGTTTGACCATGACCCGACCGACTCACAAGAGACAACCAATTACAGCAAAACTTTTCTCTTTTTTTTTATCTTTACGCAATTTTGTGCAACCATAGAAAACCATGGGTGGATTTCAAGCTGTAAAATTATTATTATTATTAAAACATGACTAGTGTTTAACTTATTCACATTTCTTCCAGTCCTAAAATCTGAAAATTAGTCACGTCACGTGGGAATTTTACTACATATTTGAATGTGAGGAATATGAACGTAGAGGGCTAGCCACTACGTTCAGATCGCTGAACTAGTGCCCCCCCCCCCCCCCCCCCCGATTCCACCGCCTCTGACCCCGTTGACAAAAGTGAGAGACCCTATCTCGTTCTCGCCACAAACTCACCGCTACAAACGTCAACTGATGCTTCGCATCATGGCACATGACTGAAATGCATCGAACCCAGAATCCTCAGAAGTCCGCCATTGATAAGTACTTGTATATGCCAATCGAGTTCGCGTGCACACGTAGCAATGCCGTGTACGATTATTTCTAATAGATGAACGCATGGTTTTTCGATAGGGTGCATTTCAGGTGTCACGGAACTAAATATTTTCCCATAGGCGACCATTATAACGTTCAGGCCAAAACAAATATGATCGCATCACTTTAATTTTGGCATTCAAATATCTTTGTCAAGTATAGCCCTTCAGACAACTTTTTCTGACCCCAAAACAGGGGGTCATACAACAAATAAGAAAGAAAAATTGACAGCAAGGGAAGTACCGGTCACGTGCACATATTTTTCAGGGAATTCCCCCACAAAAACACACCAAATGTGAATTGTATTTTTTAGGTCCAAAAGTCATCAAATCACCCTCTTTTTATCAGGAATATTCATCAATGATGCAAGTTGTCAATAGAATGCTTCAAACGTGTCTTGAAACAATTTATTTTCCCAATGCTGTTTATTTTTAGAGATTGCATCACTTCAAGGCGGCTATTTCTAGTTCAAATATTTAGTTCAGTGATACCTTAAGGGGTGATTATTTTTTGTAATCAAATCGCGCGAATAATTTGACTATCAATTTCGAGTTACCTCCCTTATACCACACCTGCAGCAAATACCCCTATCTTGCGACACAATTCTGCCAATTTTCGGTAAATGACGCAAAATATTGCCTCCATGATTCAGTAAAATCGGATAGAAATACAGCCACCCTTCGAGTTTGAAGTCGATCGAGCCCGTAGAGGCTGAAGAGAAAGATCGCATCACTCACAACAAACAGAATAACTCACATTATATACTACTCGAAGTTTGCTAAGCACCAAGTATATCCAACTATCTGTTTTAAGTTTTAGTTGAAATATTGTAATGAAAAGTGTATATATTTTTTATTTAATTATATCTTTAATGATTTAAGTACAGAAATTATGATTTTATTTGTGTTTGACATTATTTTTTAGCTTTTGAATACGATAACTATGGAAAATGGATATTATTGGCAAAAGAGAAAATTTTTCAAATTTGCCAAAAAGTTGACGGAGCGGACTGGTATGGGTTCAGTATCGAGTATGAGACCCATTACTGTTAATTACAGCTTGACAACGCCTTCTCGTGCTCCCAATCAGGTTCCTGGTGGTCCTTTGTGGGATGTTGTTCCATTCTTGGACCAGCATGGCACCAAGCTCCTGGACACTTCTTGGCTGAACCGGACGGGCTGAGATTGCAAGCTGTAACTCATTCCAGACATGTTCCATTGGATTGAGGTCAGGGATCTTGCTAGCCAGTCCATACGCTCAATCCCCTCCCTCTGTCGGCAACATGAGGACGTGCATTATCGTCCATCAGAATGAATCTCACCCATTGCACCTACATACAATCAGACGCAGCCATCCAGGATCTCATCAATATACCGTTGTGCAGTTCAATGTACCACGTTCAAGGACACAGAGTTCTGTACGTCCATCCCAGCTGATGCCGCCCAGACCATGATTGACCCTCCACCATACCGGTCATGCTCAGCAATGTTGGCTGCATGGAATCGCTCTCCTGGTCTTCTCCATACCCTAGAACGCCTATCGGTGTGGTCTAGGCAGTAACTTGACTCATCTGTAAAAAGGGCAGGTCCCAATCTTCTCTGGTCCATCCAGCGTGGTCCATGGCCCATTCATATCGTGCCTTGCGGTGGTTTTGGGACAGCGGAATGCGAATACATGGTCTTCTCGATCAGAGACCACCTCCGTGCAACCTTGCCCGGATAGTCTGCGTCGAAACATTTACCCCGGATGCATTCTGAAGGTCACTGCGAAGCTGGGTTGCTGTGGCAAAGTGGCTCCTACGGGCCTGAATGATCAAAAACCGGTCTTCAGCTGCAGATGTTGCCCTGTCTCTGCCACCACCATGCCGTCTTACTGGTGTGCCATACTGATGAAATCTTGCCCAGGCTCTGTATGGTGCACACCAAGGGCTTCACCAACCTGACGATGGGTAGCCCCTTGCTCCACCATCCCTATAGTCCGCCACATTTCTGCTTCAGACAAATGTCTTCTTACATTTGCATTTGCCATATTCAATCATTAAATCACAAGGGTTTGTGCTGAAATTAAGATTGAATACCCTACACATGCCATGTACATGTAGACAGTACACGAAAACATCACGAAAATCAAGGGGTACATGCTTTCCATGACTGTCACGAAAAGTCTGCCTGTCAAGAGAGCTGATGTAAACACTGTAAATACATTCCTCAATCATATCCACCAAAAATATCGCAAATATGTCGCAAGCAAATTTCACAATGATGTGTCAAATATTTAGTGCTTAGCAAACTTCGAGTAGTATAGTAAAGATAGATTTTAAAGAATTATTTTCGTCAGACAAAAGTAATTCTTAGAAATAATAATAATAATAAACGAATGTTTCCGGCATGTTTCGTTTTGTTATTGTTTTAACCCTTTGTCTCACACAAAAAGCAGACGACACTTGCAAACAAAATTCTTGAACAACTAAATATTTTAATTTTTTGCATCAAAAACATAGCTTATGACCCCTCATTGGAACGAGATCAGTGAGTTCGTTCCAATGAGGGGTCATAAGTAATGTTTTTGAGACAAAAAAATAACGAAAATTGAATGGTGAATTTTGTGACGAGAGCCGGCCTGTTTTGTTCGTTACGTTGGGTAAAGAGTTCTCACTGGTGGATCGAAAGAAGAAGATCTTTAATAAAGATCTTCTTCGGATCTACCAGTCAGATTTTTAAGATCTTGTTTTCGGTTCTCAGTAACTAACAGTGACGTGCACAGCTGTCACAAAGCGATTTTTCAGACCGGATTTCACCATGAAGATAACTGCAGCAAGGCGTGTCACTAGGCCTATGCGGTAATCAGACAAAGTCACCTTGGGCAAAGTCAGTCCCCTTTGTATTAAATCCCCTTGGATTAAATCACTTTTGAACCTAATCTCTTCATTTTAATTTTTCATAGGCAGATTAAATCTCCTCGCTCTCTGTCACTCACTTAAATTTTCAGAGGCGGTATAATCCCCTCACTTTAGTTTTCAGAGGCGGCATAATCGCCTCACTTTAATTTTCCGAGGCGGTATAATCCTCTCACTTTAATTTTCAGAGGTGGTATAATCCCCTCACTTTAATGTTCAGAGGCGGTATAATTCCTTCATCTCACTTTAATTTTCAGAGGCGGCATAATCCCCTCACTTTAATTTTCAGAGGCGGTATAATCCCCTCACTTTAATTTTCAAAGGCGGTATACTCCCCTCACTTTAATGTTCAGAGGCGGTATAATTCCTTCATCTCACTTTAATTTTCAGAGGCGGCATAATCCCCTCACTTTAATTTTCAGAGGCGGTTTAATCCTCTAACTTTAATTTTCAGAGGTGAATATAATTCCCTGGAACGTAACATAATTAATTTAATTATCACAAACAGTACTGTCTCAATAAAGGCTGTAAAGAACCATAAACCGCCCCCCCCCCCCCCCCCCGTGAGTACTCTGGGATGTGAAGCAGTGCTTGTGTGCTGCGGTAAACAAGCTCTGTTTTACTGGTAAAATAGGAGTAGGCTTGAGTCGATTGTGGACATTGTAAGAGATTGTTTTAACCATTTACCCAACGCAGACGATATCAAAATTTATTATTTTAAATATCATTTTTTCAAATTTTTGAAAAAATTTCAACAAAACCATATCATGTGAACCCTCGTTGGAACGAGCTCGACGAGCTCGTTCCAACGAGGGGTCACATGATATGGTTTTGTTGAAATTTTTTGTGCTGAATTTGCATATTATGCGGGCGGATGCGGGCGATTCGTTTGGTAAAGGGTTAACTAAAATGGAGATAAGAGAAGATGAGACCGTTCGGGACGTAGGACGTAATTAAAGCTTGATGTGGAATTGGGTGAGCACAAAGTATCAGGTTGCATCCTCACCCAACTGTTGATAAAGTCGCGCGGTGGAAGGGGAATCCCTTATTCGCGTATGGGTTTTCTTGCTGAGGCCTCTGCAGTAAGGTCAGGCTTCATGCTCAGGGGTTCTTCTGGAAAGTAAAGTACCTTCAGATCTGGACGATTTTTTCGTTACAGAATAGCATTCTGTATTCTTCGATTCTTAGCAGAAGTATAAACACCGAAATCAAGTGAACAACCACGAATGAAGGAAGAACGGTAAAAAAAGACAGTGGATTAATTGTACAATAATTGTTTTTGTTTGTGTTCTTCTTGTCATCTCCTTATAGTCCGCAATAGATGGGGGGGGGGGGGGATAGATGGGAGGGGGGAGGCGAATACGGCGTCCTACATCCAGATGAAATGAGAATTAGGTGTAGAAAATTGTTTGACTGATCGTCGGCTTAGTGCTAGAATGTTCTATGTCCCAAAGGGGACATAGAACATTCTAGCACTCAGGCGACGTAATGTCGAAAGTTTTAACCCATTACCTAACACGAAAAGCAGACGACACTTGCAGATAAAATTCTTGAAACACTATTTTTTTTAAATTTTTTGCGTCAAAAGCATAGCTTATGTCCCCTCATTGGAACGAGCTCAACGACCTCGTTCCAATGAGGGGCCCTGAGCTATGTTTTTGTGACAAAAAGAAAAAGTAATAAAAATTGAATGGTGAATTTTGCGAATAGCACTGAACGGTTTTTTTGCCGTTACGTTGGGTAAAGGGTTAATAGAAGGGGCAGTGTAGTAGTAAATGCTCAGTTGCTTTGAGCTCTCCACACCGGTAACACAGGAATGTGATAAATGGTTATCATATCAATGGAATTCTCTCGGACATACAAAGGAAAGGCATTCCATTGGTTGGTGACGTTGGGGATGAATGAAGACTGGTACAAATCTGTGCGACAGATTGAAACTCGATGGTTGTGATAAGATCGGAGATTGGGTCGTTGGCTGGTTGTCGAGACAAGTGGCGGTACTTTATTGGCAATATAATTATGCATGGAGGAATTATAATGTGATACATTTTGAAAAATTGTATCCGTGATTTATGTTTGCGGCGTCTTTCTTGGAGCGGTTCCCAACGTGTCTCAGAGATTTACTCGCACTGGCAGCTGCATCCGTTTTGACCCTTGTCCTGGTTATCTGTATATTCTCAAGATCTACAATCTTAAATGCTAATAGTTGTCCCATACAGTATTGGCGTACGTTAGAAGGGCATAATAAATGCAAAATCATTTTTTCTAAGATCTTGCGTTGGAGAGTAAATTTGTGTTTTTTTCAAGTCTAAAGGCGTCCAGACCTTAGAACAGATATGATAAATGTGGTCATTCCATGTGCAATTGCTATTTAATAGTGCTCCTAAATGCTTTATGGTTATTAACCTCAGAAATGTGATTACCACCTAAATGTAGCGGTTGATGTGTCACAGGATTACATTTATGTGATATCAGCATCAGGATTGAACTACAAGTCCACCATGCTTTAACCCAATGTTCAATCGTGTTAAATCATGGTCCATCAAGATCGAAGCTTGGTCCGGATACTCATTTCACTATAGTATATAAAGAGGTGTCATTGACAAAGAGGCGTATAAAACTAAGTAAATTTGCATTTATTTTATATATACAGCAAACAACAGGGGTCCAAGCATGGAACCCTGGGTAATCCCGGAGTTAATACCACGAGGATACTTCGACAGCCTTGACTACTTGTTGGGACCTGTCAGAGAGATAAGATTTTAGAAATAGAAGACGGTCGCCTGAAACTCCAATACGCTTTAGCTTGCTAATAAGACCAACAAGCCATACATTGTCGAAGGCTTTCGCCTTTTCAGAGATCGCAGAAGACCACTCCGACTTCTTTACCTTCGTCTGATGCTCGACAAAATTCAGCGTATAGATCAGTACTCCACGAGAACCCCGGGAAGTGAAGCAGTGTTTGTTTTCTGTGGTACACAAACTCTGGTTTACTGGTAAAATAGGACCCAGTCACCAATGCTTAGGGTGGAAGTCCTCTAAAATGGGCAGCATGTGTATAAAACAATCGACTAAACTTAACTTTATATCTCCATGTTCCGGTCATGATGAGCCATTGTGCAGAAAAATGTGACCTTAAACACCAATAAATAAATAAATATAGATCCATCAGTTGGAGAACGGTCAAGTCACGAGGAGTGAAGCCTGACTGAAGCTGACTCAGAACATTCTGGTCATTAAAATATTCAAATAAGCGTCTACACATACATTCTTAAATATATCACCAGCACAGCTGATCAGCGATATTGGTCTGTAATTATTCTGTGTGAAACACACAGACTTTTGTTTTTGTACGGTTTCCTTTTCTTTTCTTCTTCCTCTTCTTCTTCTTCTTCTTCTTCTTCGCTGCCTTGTCCGCACGATAACTCGAAAACGTTCCTCCTATCTCGCCGATTTACTGATAGACAGTCACAAGTTCTCGGCCACCTATATTTTTCCGATTCCTGGGGCTTTGAAAAAAAACGTGGGCGTGGCCAAAATTTTGAAAGTGGGTTACACTCATATCTCAAGCATGGTATGATATATGGACCTGGGACCAACATCAAATGAGTCAACACTCGATGGAGGTTCAAAATCTGGTTCAAGGTCACTGAGGTCGCCCAGGGGTCAACGGGTGCATTTTCCAGAATTGCTGGAAATTACATTTTCTTACCCCTAAGGTCTCGTTACAGTTATTCAGTTGAAAACGTTGGTTTTTCAAGAAATGCGCGGCTTCTTATTAACACGGACGAGGATATTTGTCATTTAAATTACCTCCCCTATCCACAATACTCGCAATGTATACAGTGTCTGGAAGCTCTGAATATGGCCTTTTCTGGAGACAATTGCAAACAACAAAAATTTTACAATATCACTCAAATACACTCAGCTGAATGACACAGTTGAAGGCTAAAAAAATGGCTCAAAATGGTTAAAATTTTCTCATTTTGGAAATAAATTTCCAATTTTCGTGCCTCGATAGTGATAAAACTGTGTTACAGGAATTCCTCATTCCTCCACGCGGGATTTTACAGTATAAGATGATCATTCTGACAAATAAAACACATATGGATTTCTTATTAATTTATTCAGAAGGCTTTCTCAAAGCAAATTTACACAAAAATTGGCCCATTTGTAACCTCCAAATCTTCAGGTCCCAAACAGGTCTGGGTTAATCATTTAGCACTCCCGTGTGACATTGACCCTCAATTGTTATGCACTAGACAATACACAGTTTGAATCAAGACCATCAACAGATTATTTTGGCCACCTCCACATTAATGAGAATTATTTACTAAATCCACACCACCACCCACAAACTAAAACTTTTGATCAAAATAGTCATTTGGCTGAGGATATCCGATAACCTCACAAATGACCTTTTAATAGAAAACGAGACTTAATGCTTTCCCAAAGTTCACAACTTCACACATGAAAAAAGTGGGCGTGGCCAAAAAATTTGAAAGTGGGTCACACTCATATCTCAAGCACGGTATGATGTATGGACCATGGACAAAACCAATTGAGTCGACATTCGATGGAGGTTCAAAATATGGTTCAAGGCCACTGAGGTCACCCAGGAATCATTGAGTGCATTTTTCAGAATTGATGCAAATCACATTTTTGGACCCCTAATGCATTCCCTTAATCGAACCCTTTGAATGCTGTGCACAGTTATGCTTTTTCTGGTTTCTTAGAAAAATTGTTCTGATTCCTGTATGAATATCTGTGAATACTGTTAAGGAAAATCCATTTCTCATTTGTTTAGAAATATTTTACTCCCGAAAATAAGCCTCCAGAAATTGTCTTTCTATATATTTCGCCGGAATTGGCAAAAAACTGTCAAAATTGGGGCTTATCGGCACTTTCACGAAACACGTCTTGTAGATTTTTTTTAAATATTCATCATTGCTAGACCTACCCATGACACGACCTTTGATCCACACGACATACTAGGCGATGCATATGGTAACCCTCCACAGGCTGCCAAACATCGAAATTTTGATGAAATTGGCCAGTTTCAGACCCCCACAGCACCCAAACGATACCTGAGAGGTAAACATAACTTCCTTTATTGGAAGTGGAATTCACCGAGGATCATTTTTGTAAGTAATAAGGGTGTTAAAAAACCCAAGCGTTAACCCGTTTTGGGTTGGTTAAACAGCAATACCCCCATAAAGCTCAAAAATTCATGTTTTTCGTGGATTTCTCTAAACGAGTCTTATAGATTTTCAAGAAAAATTTGTCACTCCCAGGCCTTGGGGTGACAATAGAAGTTGCATGCACAAAATACTGCGGTGAGCATTTGTTAACCCTCCACGGGCTGCTAAAAGTCAAAATTGTGATAAAAAGGGCTGTGCATAAAATACTGCGGTGAGCATTTGTTAACCCTCCACGGGCTGCTAAAAGTCAAAATTGTGATAAAAAGGGCTGTTTTTGGACGCCAACAGCACCCAATGGGTACGCCACAAAGAAAAGTGCCTTCCTTTATCGAGCGCACAATCTATACGCAAACATTTTTGTAAGTAGTAAGGGTATTCAAAAGTCGAAGTCTTAACCCATTTTGGACAGGCTAAAGAGAGAGACCCCTTAAAATCTTAAAATTCCCATTTTCTGTGGATTTCTCTAAAAACATTCTGTAGGTTTTCAAGAAAAATTGACTACTCGCAGGTCTTTGTGTGATATTACAAGTTGAGTGGACAAAATATCCCGGTGAGCGTTTATTAACCCTCTATAGGCTGCCAAGCATCGTAATTTTGTTGAAATGGGCTGTTTCCGGACACGCACAGCACCCAATGCGTACCTGAGAAATAAACATAATCTCCTTTGTTGGAAGTGGAATTCATCGTGGGCCATTTTTGTAGGTAATAAGAGTATTCAAAAAACCAAGCGTTAACCCTTTTTGTGGTTGTCAATTGTGATACCCATCAAAAGCTTAAAAATTTATGTTTTCCCTGGATTTCTTTACAAACATGTGGTAGAGTTTTCAAGAGAAAATGGCCACTGATAGGTCTTGGTGTCACATTACCAATTGATAGGATAAATTATTCCGGGAAGCATTTATTAACCCTCCATGGGTTGCTAAATGTGAAAATTTTGAAAAAATAGTCTGTTTTTGGACACCAACAACATCAAATGGGAATGCAACAGAGATGCATAACTTCTTTTACCGGACGCAAAACTGACAGGGAAACATTTTTGTAAGTAGTAAATGTGTTCAAAAATAGAGGTCTTAACCCATTTTTGACTGGTTAAGGAGATATACCCCTTAAAAGCTTAAAATTCCAGTTTTCTGGGGATTTCTCAAAAAAAAAATTCAAGAGCAATTGACCATTCGCAGGTCTTCGAGTGACATTACAAGTTGCATGAACAAAATGTTTCGGTATGCATTTGTTAACCCTCCAGAGGCTGCCAAGCATAGCTATTTGGAGAAAATGGGCTGTTCTTGGGCAACCATAACACCAAATGTGTACCTACGAGATAAACATAACCTCCTTCATTGGAAGTGGAATTCACCGTCGATCATTTCTGTAGGTAATGAAGATATTCACAAAACCAAGTATTAACCCTTTAGAGCTGGTTACAGAGAGATACCCCTCAAAAGGTTAAAAATTCGTGTTATCTGAGGATTTCTTTAAAAACATCCCGTAGATTTTCAAGAAAAAATTGCCATTCTCAGATCTTAGTGTGACATTACAGATTGCATGTACAAAATATTCCTGGAAGCATTTGTTAACCCTATGCAGGTTCTCAAACATCAAAATGTTGATAAAATGGGCTGTGTTTGCATACCCACAGTACCTGAATTTGAGACGAGAGATCAAAATAAGTGGAAGTAGAATTCACTGAGAATTATTTTTGGAAGTAATAAGAGTATTCAAAAAACAACACTTAACCCGTTTTGGGCTGGAAAAACAATGATACCCATCAAAAGCTTAAAATTCCTGTTCTCCCTGGATTTCTCTGAAAACATCTTGTAGATTTTAAAGAAAAAATGGCCATTCACAGTTCTTGGTGTGACAATACAAGTTGCATGAATAAATATTCCTGTTGGCACTTGTTAACCCTCTACAAGCTGCCAGACATCAATATTTTGGATACATTTGAGATAAAATGGACCATTTTTAAACTGACACAGCACTCAGTGGGTATGTGTCAAACAAACATAACTCCTTCTGTCGGTCATTAACTTGTTGGACGACGATATTGACATTAACCCACTCCACAGTTAATGATGGTTTTTACCTAAACAATTTTTTTATCAAACTGAGTCGTTCGTTTGAGACTACTATACTCACCTTTCTCATAACATCAATGAAGGAACTTCAGTGAGACGTTTAAAAACAATTCATCAGTCACTGTGGGGTCATGAAAAATCATGGAATCTCATCGGGAAAAGCCATGATTCTCCAGAATCATAAAGTCTAGTTTGTAACTAAGTTTGATAGGTTCTTTTTTCAAAACGGAGAACACATTAGCTTTTTTCCAGTCTAATGGGACAGGAGTTATTCGGTGAAATATTGAACAAAACCAAGAGTGGCTCGCATAGAGGTGGCCTGCTTTCTCCGAGAAGCCGCGGACTTACAGCTTACGCCTTAGAAGCTTTAATAGATTTCATCGCTTCGAATACTTCACTGTAATGAGGAGTAATATTGTCAATGGTTTGTTGAGTTGTCGTCGGGGTGGAAGCGTTAGAACATCAACTGTTGACATTGGACAGAAGTATTCGCTGAACAAATCGGCTTTCTCTGCCATGGAGATGTATTATTTATTTATTGGTGTTTAAGGTCATATACTTATGCACAATGGCTAATCATGACCGTGACAGTTTTACGGGTGGAGGAAGCCGGAGTACCCGGAGAGAACCACCGAGCAACGACGAGCAGCTGCCAGCTCCCCAACATCGTAACTCCACACTGCAGCACAGGCAGGGTTAGATTGGTTGAAGACATGCGTGCAAGCGACGTGCAGTACGCCTTAGTACACGGCGTCATCGTGCCCCCATGTGGACAATCGGGGTTAAGTGCCTTTCTCAAGGACACGCTCAGACGGTCACCCATCCGAGGAATAACCGGGCTCGACGTTGCTGAACTTCGGTGATCTGACGAGAACCGGTTACCGCAACGCCACCGCCCCCGCCCCTCCCCCATGGAGGTGTAGATATTGTTTAAATGGTTTATCTCTTTACCCAACGTAACGGCCAAAACCGGCCAGCACTATTCTAAAGAAAATCGACAATTAATTTTCATTATATTTTTATTTTTTGTCTCAAAAAAATTGGCTATGACCCCTCTTTGGAACGTGCTCGTTCAAATGAGGGGTCATAACCTATGTTTTTGAGACAAAAAATGAAGAAAAAAAAATAGTTATTCAAGAATTTTGTCTGCAAGTGTCGTCTGCTTTTCGTGTTAGGTAAAGGGTTAAATGGTTTATGGGAGGAATTGCTGATCGTTTATTACATTGATGAGAGTTGAGAGTTTTCAAAGTGTTTCATCACTGTAATGATATAATTCTTTGGCTTTCCAATGACTTGCCGCGGTCCTCTAACGAGGAAGCCTTCTACATCACCCCCCCCCCCCCCCACCACCACCACCTCCCATCCACCCGCCAAGACACTCCTCTCTCACCATAACTGTGATAGTGTTGTTTCGCTGCTACTCAATGTGAATTGCACTTTAGACAACTGTGAAGTTTCGGCCTTCCTTATGGTACTTCGCTTCTTTCATGTTTACATTTTCTCCATGCATATGGGATCCCGTTACGCTTGGCTACACGATATAACCTTGTTACATTACAAGTTACAATTCAAATTTGTAGACCTAGACCTTTGTCGTTGTTTGTCCGTGTGGTGATGAGCTTGGCGGGAATATGTTTGGATGCAGTATCAAGAATCTTACTGGTGAAATTTAACGCAATCTTATGAAGACATGGAATGTCAGAGTTGGCGGAGCCAGTGGGGCACAGGGGACACGTGCCCCTCCACTTTTTCCACAGATATGCTATACGCGGTTACACAAGGAGTTAAAATGGGCGCGTGCAAACGTGTCAAGATGCAGGCATTCCTGTAATAATATATTATTTGCAAATCCAAACAACATTGGGTCCGTTTCTTCTATTTCAACCGTCTTCCAACCCGAAGGCTAGCCTTCGGGTTGGAAGATGATTAAAGTAGAAGAAATGGACAGGACAGTGACCACACCGCTGTATGTTCATCTAAATGAGTGACGATAAAGTGTGTCATGGTACATTTACCTATATGTTTATATACGATTATGTTTATATACGATTGGAACTTTTCTGGATCTCTGGATCTCCACATCAGATTTCAACACTCCAGAATCTAGGCTTTGATGATTAGACCATTAAATTGTTGAGCAATTACTGTAATGCAATTTCTCCAATACTTTGGCCCCTTACCTAGCGCAATAGTCGTATCGGGGCTGAACTGTTCGCAAAGATAGCACTGTGCGGGTATTATTCGTTCTGTTCTTGCCTCCGGAACAGGGCCCGTGGTTTATCACTGGAGTAAGCTCATTTAGTCATTCCGCTGAGTGCCATGTCGTTGTCCCTGAGGCTAGAATTGAAAGTCAAAGGACTGATAAGAAAATAAATGGAAATCCTATCTGAGAGTGTTTCTTGTGAAAACAGTGTTCTGTTTGCGCTGGGCTAGGGGTTAAATAATTATGTATTAAAAGTTCCCCTCATGAATCCCGTAAGGATGCAAATTGTTTACAATTTTGATGTCAGAACTAATTATCTTTTAATACGGGAATGGCAGGAAGACAGCCCCCAGGGCTATGCTGTTCCCATGCAGTTTTACATTTATTTCTGTACATTTCTGCAAGTTGTTTATTATACTTCATGCAAACGTATACTGCAAAATAAAAAAAAATTCAAAATGTCTTCCACTGGGCTAAACCATGGTGGCCTTGACAATTTGTGCCCCTCCACTTTTATCGAGCTTCCGCCGCCTCGGTAGACTGTTAAAAATGATTAGCAGCCATGATTTCATTTGATACCAAACTAAAAAAAAAAATGTGAAGTAAACCAACAACTTATTTTGTTATCTACCCTGCAACATTCCTCTAGTGTTTGCAGAATTTCGTGAGAACTGTCTATTCACAATTTCTTGAGTTTGGTATCAAATCAAGCCATGGCTGCTATTAGTAGCCATGATTTCATTTGATACCAAACTAAAAAAAAAATGTGAAGCAAATGTGAAGTAAACCAACAACTTATTTCGTTATCTACCCTGCAACTTGAGTTTGGTATCAAATCAAGTCATAGAAATATTTTGAACTTTCAAAAACGGATACTATATCCTGCACCTTTAAGAAATCCCTTACAAAAAATAACATGGTAAACCATTATTCCCCATTCACTCAACCCACTTTTCCCCTCCTCTCCCCCAACATTCAGATATTAACTATTTAATGATTGCCCAAACTTTCTCTTATATATATATATATCCCTTTACAAAAAATAACATGATAAACCATTATTATCCATGCACTCACCACCCCTCCCCCCCCCCCCCCCCTTTCTCCTCTCTCCCCCAACATTCAGATATTAACTACTTAGTGATTGCCATAACTTTCTCTTTGTGATTTCTTCTGTTCTGTTAAGCCCCAACACTCGGGTGTCAACTCTAATTATCTCTCCTTGTGTTAGCAAATGAATGTTGAAGAAAAACCAGGAATTTTTTTTTTTTCATTTGAGGGTTTTTTTCCTACCCATGCAAAAAAAGTGAGGGGTTTTTACTTGAGGGTTTTTTTCTTGAGGGTTTTTTCCGTGAGGGTTTTTTTCCGTGAGGGTTTTTTCCGCACACCGATAAATAGACTTCACCTGTATGATTTACCAGACGTTTACAGCAATTATACTGTATGTGGATTATCTTGACTGGGGTGGGGTTGGTACTTGTATGTCTGTAAGATTGCGATCTATTTCAGTTAACCGATTTTTAACAGACTGTATACATTTTAGCGTTTGCTGCCACTTACTGCAAAAAATGATCCGAAATCCATCGAAACTGAACTAGTTTGAGAGAAAGATAGCTGGCGAACATATGCGGAGGCTGTGGATCCGACCCTTGTTTCACCAGTTATTGGTTGTGTTAAAATATATCCATACAAAAAAACTTGGCTCGGCAAAAAAGTGGAGGGGCTGAAGCCCCCCCCCCCCCCCCGGTTCCGCCGTCCCTGGGTTATATTCGACCCTGAAAATTAAAGTTACATAAGAGGAAATTAATGGCATGTTAAACCTGCATTGCTAGGATTAACGATGCGAGGAATGGACGAATAACTGGCCGAAGGCTATTAATGTTACACGGCTGTTAATTTCAAATAATAGTCGATATATAATTTCACAATACTTATTGTCCATGATGAATAACTTTCACAGCCTCTTGCACCGTGATAAAGCACAAATAAAAAACAAGTAACAAAGAGATGCTAATTAAGCATCTCAGTGGAGGCCCTCAAACCAATCCTTTTCATAAGTACCAAACAAGGTCATTTGTAAAATCTAACATATATTCAATTTGAAATCACACAAGTAAAGCATTTTAAATTCCATAAGTGTATTTTATTAAGAATACAAAATTTCTACTTTTGGGACGATTTGGACTCACATATCCAAAAAGCTGTTATCAGAGAAAAAGGAGTCATACATTCACAAAGTGTTCAGATAATACAAATCCAGAATGTTGTTATCTTTTGTTATTGTTTTTTTTTTTTTTTTTTGTTTTTTTTTTTGGTGTTAGTAAATTTGAAATGCATAACAAGCCGTTACCGTGAAAGGCGTGACTCACTTCAAAGTCTGCATCAGAAACCGTCAGTCGTATGAAATAAGTTTAATTAACCTTATTTTGATCTTCTGCACACACCTAACGTTCATAAAGAGCGAATTTATTAGACAAATGCCTGGGATAATCTTGTAATTGTTTACAATTTTGTTAAGCACGGATATTCCATGTGACCCCTCATTGGAACGTGCTCGTCGAGCTCGTTCCAATGAGGGGTTACTTGATATGGTTTTGTTGAAATATATTGTTTTCAACTGCTTAATCCTTTGAACACGTAAGGCCGATTTTTCGGTCCAATGCATAATTTCGTTCCATTTTTGTCTTATTATAAGAGGTCAATACACGAGGCATTTGTGGTAAAATAATAACTGCAGTCTGCAGCCAGACGGCTGCAGACTGCAGTTAGTATTTTATCATCCCTGTATATTGATATTGGACTGGTCCATCCCACTGTAAGTGTACTCAAAGATGATACCATTCAAGGAAACGGGGCTTCAAAGGGTTAATTCGTAAATTATGTTGGTATGTGCTGCAGATTCGTTTGGAGAGGGTTTAACTCCAGTGTTCAAAAAAGATTATGCAACTTATTCCCACTTTTTTCCAGATGTGAATATGAAGAATGTGGAAATATCTCACCTAATAATATCACGTGTCCTCAATTCGACCTCTCTCTTCAAGACACACACAATTACTTTGACACGATTACGCTTTAAAATGTCTTTGTCGTGCAGATGTGGGCCAGAAGCGTGTGCGTGGGAAGGCGGGCGTTTTGCGTCCTTGACCAGTTTCTGTCGGAAATTCTTGTAGGAAATTCTTGTTGCCTGCCAGAACTATGCCAGCCAGAACTATTGTTAATTTAATCTTATTTGTTTTACAAGGATTGGTGAACAAGTTATGCAACTTATATTAACGCCTCTCCTTGGCCCAATGGCGCAGGGGTGACCTCCGTAGCGGCAACTTCGTGGCCTCGCTCTTCTCGAATACTACGAAGAGATCTTTAGCCTGCACGGAATGTGTCTCTCTCCGCACAGATGACAGCCATTTTACGTCCCAATCCGATAGGACGGTACGCTGTGACAGCATAAACCCCACAATTGATGCTGACAGAAAGTGTTCGGACACGTCGAGAACTTTCCCCGATCGGGGATCGATCCCGGGACCTCTGGCATGAGAGACTAACGCACTTATCCACTCGGCCACCACTCGCTCGAACGCCAGCATTTTCTCTGTAATACGCAAATTTGAAAAAAAATTGACCATTTCTGAAATCACAACTTTCAGTATGCAAAAAGTATTATCGCGTTTCAAATATCCTGTATATTAACCCTTTGAACAAGCAAGTCCGATTTTTCGGTCGAAGGCATAATTTCGTCCCATTTTGTCTTATTAAGAGAGATCTATAACAAGGGGCACTGATTATAAATTAATAACGGCTGCAGACTGTAATTATTATTTTACCCTCCATGTTTATTGATATTGGACTGGCATATTTCACTGTAAGTGTCCACAAAGGCGATACCATTCCAGGAAACGAGGATTAACCCTTTACCCAACGTAACGGCCAAAACCGGCCAGCGCTATTCTCAAAAATCGCCAATTAATTTTCATTATTTTTTTCATTTCTTTGTCTCAAAAACATAGGTTATGACCCCTCGTTGGAACGAGCTCGTCGAGCTCGTTCCAACGAGGGGTCATAACCTATGTTTTTGAGACAAAAAATGAAAAAAATTAGTTATTCAAGAATTATTTTTGCAAGTGTCGTCTGCTTTTCACGTTAGGTAAAGGGTTAAAGGTTTATGACAAATGAATAGTCACGTTCATGAAAATATTTCGTGTACTATTATTATTTAAAAAAAATACTTTTGTTAAGTGAAAGTAATTCTTTAAAATGGTAATAATAAACGAACTTTTCCGACCTGTTTCCTTTATAGATGTTTTAAAAAGGTATATTGAGCTTGGTCTCAAGTTCGTACCAAAGTTCTTAGTTTTGGGCCTGCAAGTAGTTCAAAACACAGGCATCCCTCTAATATATTTTCTGCAATTACAAACAAATTCAGTTATTACGGCCCACGGATTACATCTTTGACTGGTCAATTCTAATTTTTTGTCTGGTGAACCCATCTTTCAACCAGAAGAGGATTGGAACCTGGCAGCAGAAGAATAAATAGGCCGAGTCATGGTCAGTGTCTTGCGGGTATACATGTAGGTCTTACGTACATCTTCTCATATGAGATTATAATATGGCTTGACATAGTCATCAGCTGTTTAAAAGGTACAGCATATCTGTACATTCACCCCACACTTGTTGTCTGATTTTCTTCCATCGTATCGAACCATAGATGGACCGGTTCGTCTTTGACACTTACCACCTACTTTCCACCCGTTCAGTGAGCTTCTGCTGCAGAAAACTGTTCGTACATCTCCGAAAGACCAATAAAATGTTTAAATAAATTCAGTTTGGGAAACTAAATGTCTTCTATTTTGTCACCCAAAGCGGAATCATCATCGACAGTCCAGTGTCAAAATATAATTATGTTTAGACAAAATATCAACAACAACAAAATTCCTACCATTTTGTAAAATTTTACCAAGAAAAGGCCTAAAAAAAATTCTAACGTACCGAAAATGTTCCGACAAAATTTTGGTGGCGACCTTAGCTCTCCCAATACCCATACCCCAACATCATCGTCACTGTTTCGCTGCCTCTCTATGGCTTGATTTTGTGGGGTGAGGGCAGTGGATTAACCCTTGCGAATTAACATGACAGTGCGCGTTTTATAAGACAAACCTTTTAAATTTATTTTAATTTCGAACACATCAAGGCATGAAATAAATTTCCAAAAAAATATTTTTATCATAGTGAAGAAAGATGCACAAGAGTGAAAACCTTTGATCACATATCATTTGGTGTATTTGATCTGCATTTGGTCCGACTCCGCTGCAGTTAACCCTTTACCTAACATGAAAAGCAGACGACACTTGCAAAAAGAATTCGTGAATAACTATTATTTTCATTTTTGTCTCAAAAACATAGGTTATGACCCTTCATTGGAACGAGCTCGAGGAGCTCGTTCCATTGAGGGGTCATAACCTATGTTTTACAGACAAAAAATTAAAAAATAATGAAAATTAATTGGTGAGTTTTGAGAATAGCGCTGGCCGTTTTTGGCTGTTACGTTAGGTAAAGGGTTAATATTCTCCGTGGTCGAGTCAGGTCAAGCTTATCCAAATCTAATGTATAGATCGGACATGAAAAGAAGAGGAGATCAGTTTTATATCATACCGCTAAAAAGAAAAGATCACGCTGAACGGGTTTCCAGTCCATATCCAAAGATATTCTTGACCAATCCCAATTCCTTGTGCTGACGTTAACTAAAAATAAACACTTAGAGTTATTCCCCTTGATTTGCACTTGGTTCACGAAAGAACGGACTTAATTTTTTTTCCCCACTCTGCGTCAGCTTGTTCATATTGGATATTAGGTATGTTCTCTGGCGGAGAGGGGGGAGGGGGCGGCTGGGGGGGGGGGGCGTAAGGAGTGCAACTGCCCCGGGATTTTTGGTGTTTTAAAAATGTTTAGGTTGACCTATCGATACGCCTAAGCTGAAAGTCGTGGGAAGGCTTTTGGTTCTGTCCTCCGACAACGCTGTTGGAGGTGGCAAGAGTACGCAATTACATTACTGACCACGTTCAATTCATATTAAAAAAACCCTCACTTGTTCCGGTTTGTTGGTTTTTCACCGATTTTCCTGCATCGTGGCGATCACGATTATCTTTGGAGAAAAATGCACACATACACACAGGAGAAATACCTGTAGGTAATTCTTTACCCAAAATGTGAGGAAATAATTGAGTAGATATTGTCAAGAAAATGCAGGAAGATGCTTCTCCTAGCACTAATTTTAAAAAAATCACCAACCCCCCCCCCCCAACCCCCGCGCTTATCGATTCTCGCCTCCGGTGCTCGCAGGGCCCGTAGCGTCCGTTCTATACATTGCCCCTCGGCACGTCGCGGCCTTGGGCATGTTTGTAAACTGCCAGTAGTGTGAAAAATTTCATATGGCATTATGGCTTAGTAAGATTTGAATTTTATAATTCTCGTGCTTACATTCAGTGCAACAAAGCGCTTTAGCACTGCAGATGGCGCATTGTTGCACTTAAGTGACGATATATTGTATCACTTATGTCTTCATTCGTAATGGGCAGGCATCCTGTCTGGAATGACTTTGATCTTAGACTATGACGGAAGCTCTTTACCAAAACCAATCCTGTAGTTATTTCACTGTTATGGTCAAGTTAGAAAGTACAGAGTGTTGTGTCCCGAATTAGCGATAATTTGAAACATTACAATACCATTACAGTCTCTAATAGCTAACACCAACATGATATTGTAAAAGATTCACTTACATTGATTACTCATTTTCATTTTCAATGTAAGTTTGTCTGATATGCTCGTCCTGTCTGGCACCATCGGGTTCCGCCTGATCCTTGCATTTGATACACGACCAGTCTGATCCGTGCTTTGGAACCTTACGGGATGGGCCGAACCGGAAGGGGCCAGCCCAATAGGTTCCTCCCACCACTCGCACCATTTGCAAATGCAATTGTTGATCTATTCTTTAAAAAAAACAATACTGGCACTTCATGATGTTGCATCACAACTTTATTTTATTTTTTCCTTTTTCAATCTAGATATTTCATTATTTTCTTTCTGGACATTCTTCTACATACCTGTTCCTATCTACCTACCTCTTACTCTCTTTCTCCCTCACTTAGGGGAAGGCAAGAAGACAGCCTCTCCCTGCCGGTGTGACAGGAATGGAAGTCCGTATGAAAATTAGTCCCCCTGGACTATTATTCCGCGGAATTATAGTCCTATGTCTAACATTTCTAGGAATAGTAGTCCGCCGGACTACTATTCCTAGAAATGTTAGACCTAGGACTATAATTCCGCGGAATAATAGTCCAGAGGGACTAACGTTCCTGCGGACTTCCATTCCTTTTACACCGGTATACTTAAGTAGCTTGTTGGTCTCAAACTTATGGTTTGATTTCTGTATTGTGTTTTGTACATTATATGTAAATTGTGTTTTATTTTCTGTATACTGGTGAAATAAAATATATAAATATATCTGTCTGCCCTTCTGCATCGCCTTGGTCCGCCCGGACCGGTCCAGGTCGGTTGTGTACCGTTTGTCTTCACAGGATATACACAGCAAGGGTTTCCGGTCCGGACCGTGGTCCAGCCCTGGATGATACCGGACCGGAATCTTTTGATCAGATCCGCAATACTACTGCTGAGTCACCGGTCGTTGCCCCCATTTCTGAGGGCTCTAAACAGATTGCACTAGATTCAGTACACACACACTCTTATCCAGCTTTCGCGTGTATAAAACCTAAATGCCAAGCTTGAAGGAGTGTCAAGTGAGAAGCCAAATATCCTTACCTCGAAACAAATACGGGTGTGGCGGTAGGGGACCTTTTCCACGTCTCAACTGATATGACTCACTCCCTCTTAAACTGAGAGGGGCTGAAAACTGGAGTCCCCCACCCCCCAACCATCAGGGCTTCAGAAAAAAAACTTGTTTACCATTGGAGAATTGAGGAGATCAGCATTCCCATACTCGGTTATTTGATGAGGGGCAGACGTCACCTCTGTTTCCAAAACAAATAACACGTGGAAATTTAACAAACACAGTGCAGGTCAGAAAATCGCGTCCGTGAACGCGACTCAACCTTAAATAAATAGATATTGGTATATTTGGTCTACACGCTTGGTCATTTGTGTTAAATTAACTTTTATTGTAAGTATCAGTTGTAATATTGTTAACCCTTTACCCAACGTAACGGCCAAAACCGGCCAGCGCTATTCTCAAAAATCGCCTATTAATTTTAATTACTTTTTCATTTCTTGTCTCAAAAACATAGGTTATGACCCCTCATTGGAACGAGCTCGTCGAGCTCGTTCCAATGAGGGGTCATAACCTATGTTTTTGAGACAAAAAATGAAAAAAAATAGTTATTCAAGAATTTTTTTGGCAAGTGTCGTCTGCTTTTCATGTTAGGTAAAGGGTTAATAATACGGTAAATCTGAGTCGGAAACAAAACTTTTGGTTAAGAACACACTGAAATGCGGCTGCGTAGTCTAAATAGAGTTGCGTATCTTCGTTGCTTTTCAAAGCATAACTGAGTAACCATTTTGAAAGTTTAGCATTCGAAATGCATTGATAGAAATACAGCATTGTCAATACCTCTGTCATAGGAAATTGGATAGTTGAGTTATACATAAGGAGATGAGTGAGATATGAAGAGATTGAAGATAACCGCCATCGATCACTCCCTATTTCGCCCCACAGATGTACAAATGTGAAGTGTGCCCACCCTCACATGACCTAAGATGGGGAATGCTGTTAAAGTCTATTAAATGTACTTTACAAATTATACGATGTAGGAATTGCCATCCTTAGCTTGACGACACCGGAAAGAGATAGCAAGAGCACCTCCACATAGGTCTAGCACCCCCCCCCCCCCCCTGTCATTTCCCTATCCAAATCGGCGCTTAGCACATCACGGCATGTCCGCTGATTACCATGTATTGGGGAAAATTTTACCTCTCGCACCCTCAAGTTGGGCATTATTTGACGTCCTAGCATTGCGTCTGAACTACCGGTGGTGCTACGGCCCCTGTCGGGGAGATTCCCCCCCCCCCCCCCCCCCGGGTACGCGACAAGTCGCCGTCGGACGGCGAGTTGTCCCGATTTTTACGGCGAGTTGTCCCGTTTTTTTTTTTTTTTTTTTCTTTAAATTGTAATTTATTCTTAATTTGTTCTCTTGAAATACTGTTAATTTTATCATTTACTTACCTGTAGAGTATTTTTACA
The DNA here is from genome assembly GCA_031216915.1 of Pictodentalium vernedei. NCBI lineage: Eukaryota > Metazoa > Mollusca > Scaphopoda > Dentaliida > Dentaliidae > Pictodentalium > Pictodentalium vernedei. Next base: position 426,728,961 of record CM062289.1, on the reverse strand, counting down.
AATAAATCCAACCTCCCTGAATTGAAAAAAAAAACAGAATTAAATCCATATTTTATGAAAGTACCTGCTTTTGCACGCGCTATCAATAATTTACGCTTAATCTTAAATAATTGTCAGAGCAACGTTCATAAATATTATATGTACAAGGTGATATTTATGAACTAACTCTAGGTCAGATGGGAATAATTTTAAATAAATAAATAAATTCTTGGCGGGGCGATGTTTATATTTGATCTTTGAAATGAATAATTTTAAATAAATTCTTGTCGAAGCGATATTTATTTTAGAAAGAGGGAAAGAAGAAACGGTTTCCAATGGTGTATGTGCTGATGTCAGGTAGATCCAGAGGGGATTATGTTCATGTTTTGAGGTCCATTTCTCAGAAAGTGCAACATCCAACTGTAACAGATTTTGAAACAGGTAAATAATTGTTTTGATAAATAAATAAATATTTTATGGTAACTTATGAACCTTTGTTTTTATTTTTTATATTTTTTTTAAATATTTTTTTACAGCTCTTTGGTAAGCTGTTAGAGAGGTGTTTCCTGGCAGAGAAATGAAGGTCTGTTGTTTTCATTGGAGCCAGGCAGTCTACAGATATGTCACGAGAATAGGTCTTCAGACAGCCTACAGAGATGGAGGGCCAATGCACGATTTTATCCGTCAAATATTAGCCTTGCCATTCCTACCAGCTGGTCACATACGGGAGACTTTTGAGGCATAAAACAATAAAACTCAGCCCGAGACAAAACTCAGGGACTTTGTCGATTACATCCTACGCCAATGGGTTGACTCATATCTTTTGTGAATTATAGTAATTTTCAAATAATACAGAATTCTATAAATTTATTTTATATCTGTGAATTCTCTTTTCAGACCATTTTCATGTGAATTCACATATATAAAATAATTCCCGGCGAATAGGAGGTACATGCTGTACCCCTTTGTCTAAGCACGATCTGTAAAAGAGTAAATTTGCTTGAAAATGTATTAATTAATTAATTAATTAATTAATTAATTAATTAATTAATTAATCAATTAATTAATTAATTAATTAATTAATTAATTAATTTCAACGAATCGTCAGTCACTCTGATTAAAATTGTTATGTTAGTAACTATTATTATATGTTATATTGAACCTGTCTTGTTATATAAATCATGAGTATTAATAAAAATAATTTAATCCTATGCCGCGTGTTACTTATCAATTACTACTCCACGGCGACTTGTCCCGACGGCGACTCGTTCCACCTCGGGCACGGCGAGTTGGTCCCCACCCCACCCCCCCCACCCCCCGCCACCCGTCGTAGTCTGCTATCCGACCGTCGAAGTAGGCCTATGCAGGCCAGCTTCGAGGTCGGATAGCTGGGCTATCCCCCGCCGCCATGCCCGTTGGTTGAACTCCCTTTTTCATTCCTGGATAGTCGGGGAGAACCCTTCAGAACTAAGGAAGGACGAGTCCACTCAGTTGAGGAATGTGTTGAACACTTTCAGTACTTTAGATTTTCACTGTCATCAGAAAAGTGAGTTATCTACCTTGCGTGTCGTAGACGGCGACTTCGCCTGCTGCAGTTACGTCAATGCCTGTTTATCATAGTAAAACCCGATAATTAATTGAATCGAGAAACTTCAAACCTGGATAAAGTCGCCGACCGGCTGTAATCATTTGCAAACATGTGTGTCCGATAGATATGAAACGGGTAAGTAAATGGAGGGTGACAATGACACGCTAAATATAATAATGCATGTGTCCAATCCCAGAAGCAGTCCTCTCGCTGACTTCAGTTGAGCCGAAGGCCTTGCATTTGCAAGCTGCGACCAGCACCAAGTGACCAACACAGTTGCAGCAGACAGTTTGATGTGGATAGTCAACACGGAAGTCCAAGCTCTTTAGGCTACATAGAACTTTAAGAACTCGTTGCGGTAGTGTCAAGACTCAAGTAGCATCTGATGTGATGGTCTCTGTGACACGATCGTGTGTGCAACTTCAAGTACTACAATTACGATGCTGCCGCTGGGCTCCACAATTGTGGGGGAGGGGGGGGGGAAGAGGGTCTTATTCTTAAATTGCATCCAAACCTGCTTCCACGACACAGTTTCTTCGCGGTCAAACATGTAATATCTTACCAGATATTTAAGGGCCTATATAAGTAATGAAATTTTGTTTATTTTGAAAATTCTCACCTCTGATATTCCTTCAATTCAAATTAAATATACACAAAATGTACATCAAAATAAAGGTTGGGATGTATAGAACACGAAACACATAAGTAATCAACTCATTGAGTCGACTGTAGGCACCACTGGTTCCTGGAAGTCTGTAGTCCAATAATATTAGCCTTCGCCTGTGCTCCGAATTTATTATTTTTTGATTTTTAATATGTCGCACCGTCGAAGTCTAATCTGATCTTTCGTTTTTCCAGCAGCAAAGTACGAAATTAGGCGACATAACACTAATATGATGAATACTCATTCTCCATACATGTTCCCACATTCGACAAGAATAATATGCCTTCACATTCATATTAGATGTATAAATTTCCTATACTTACTGTCTAATTACGTATTAAATACCAATTAAATAAAAACATTTTTTCAAGCGGTAAAGTTACAGCGGTTGGAAAATTGTTAAAAATCGTATCCCATTTCCGGGAACGGACATCAGCGGTATTGCAACGACTGCCGCGTCGTTTGACTTGGTGTGCACTACATTATCGGTATTCCGTTTTTCACTCCGCGTTTTCCTATCAACCCATCTTCAGGTTCAACAGTTTGTTTCGAGTTGAAAAAATTGCAGTGCAAATGACGCCTAAATAATTCAAAATATCGATTTATTTGCAAGAAAATAACCACCAGAATGAAGAAAAATGTGTTTTACACAACTGTCAGTCGGAAGGAGGAACCAGGTGGGGAAATTTGATCTTTAATCGAGGTCCAACCGTTCAGCGAGAGTCTCTCGCTGAACTTTGCTGCTGGAAAAACGAAAGATCAGATTAGACTTCGACGGTGCGACATATTAAAAATCAAAAAATAATAAATTCGGAGCACAGGCGAAGGCTAATCTTATTGGACTAGGAAGTCTGCTGCCGTATTCGCACCAGAACTGATAATTTAATAATATTTCACGAAAACAACTTGTGGCCAAATGTGCTTTATATATCCAAGAACACAGCTAGGAGATAAAAATTCTTCAAAACACGGCGACAGAGCTACATTGGGGAAAATTCCAAAGCCCTTGCTTTTGTTTATGTGTGAGTCTACTTTCGATTTCCGGTCGACGTCATCGGACAGAAAAAGCATGTAAAAACAACGCCGTCTCAAATCAAATAATGAAAAAGATCGCCTTCATACAGTATACTGTTATTAGATAGAGATTGCATAGTTGCCATATTCAGTGCAAGATATCATGATACCTGTTGAAATTTCTTAGAATTACGATTTTGTTTTTGGATGGAAATTCGTGGTAACGAGTGATTTGCGCATGTCTGTCGAGCATGGAAACCATCTTCAATAAAAAATGCAGACAGTGTTGTCCTTTTCCAAAATGCAGTCCTGCCAGTGTATTCGAAAGTGTTTTGAATGCCTAGCTTTGTTCTTGGATATATGAAGCACATTTGGCCACAAGTTGTTCTGATGAAATATTATTTTATTATCAGTTCTGGTGCGAATACGGTAGCAGACTTCCAGGAACCAGTGGTGCCTACAGTCGACTCTATGAGTTGATTACATATGTGTTTCGTGTGCTATACATCCCAACCTTCATTTTGATGTATAATTTGTGTATATTTAATCTGAATTTAAGGAATATGAGAGGTGAGAATTTCAAAATAAACAAAATTCCATTACTTATATAGGCCCTTAATTATACTCACCCAGTAGGAATAATAACACAGCGATCGTTGAACAAATGAACAACAATAACAAAGGACGGATTCACAATCTTGACCCAAAAAGTTGTCAGTCGTCTTCATTCAGTCTTCTCGTATCCAGTGTAGTTCCCAAGCGTTCCACAATTCCCGACAATCCTACCTAGCAACAGGTACTTCCTGATCACTTCCTGGTCACATGTATAAACATCTATATACAACTGCACGTGATCACAACACTCCTCCCCATCAACAAAGCGATCCTCACATCCTGGTTGTAACATATTTACAGCTATCAACATTTCTCTTTACAAATATTCACTGCAATCTCTAATCCTCTGTAAACATATTTACATAATAACTGCAGCATTCTTAAAATTTATAAAAACGTCGAGCGTTACTTAATGTGGCTGCACATACTTCTTCTGCAGACAGCTTTAAAATCTTGCCTATCTCTACAGCTACCTCCCCAACAGTTTTGGGAGAGTTAACAGACCTGCCTCCAAAATAAGGACTATCTGTCTCCAACAGCAATCTATTCAATGGTACCATTCGAAGTGCTTTCCGTTGTTCATGATCAAAGTATACTACTTTATTGGTAAATCCAAAATAAATGTTTGGTAGATCCAGCCATTTTCTAATTTCATGGGAGTTAAAAGTTGTGCAGTGCAAGTGAATCAACTGCTGTTGGCGGTTGTTATACAAAATAATCTTTCTTGCTATTCTTGAGACATCTTCGGCATATTTGTCTTCACTACGAAGATGAAAAACAAGTGGCATGGAAATTGGTGACTTTAAAATAAATTTTTGTAGAATATATTCTTGTCTACTAGGAAGTGTGGTCTTATATGTAAAATCTAAACCTATCTCTCCAAATGCTCTGAGGGAAGAATGACAAAGATATTCTTCTAATTTAGAATAAATTTTGTTATTTAAAATTCTGTAACTCCTAGGATGCAGACCAATGGCTATCTTCCATTTGGGATCCATTTTAAAAACTTCCATAGGAGGGTAGGATTCTGGATCACAGAATACGGCAACTCCACCAACCAGGTCGCAAGCAAAATTCCCATCTATGGACCTACTGAAAACATGCTCCCAATGAGCTATATCTCTTGAACCAACACTGTGTTCAATAGTTCTGTCCATATGAAAATGGCTATCTATTACCCGAGGAATAGTTGGTATATCCTCCTCAGACGAGATATCAGAATACAATTTCTTCTGAATGGCTAAATTACTACATTCATCATCAAAATCGTCACAATCACCTATGGCTAAAACATCTTCTTCCTGAAATACATTTTGTGATACTTGTAGTTGAGGTTTACATTCTGGTGTGGTGTTTTCTTTATTATTATTCTCTTCCTCATTATCAAAATCATCATATTCATCAACAGTTAAAACATCATCTTCATGATACATGCTTTGTGATACTGGTTGGCTCAAACCACTTTGCGGGTGACAACGACTCTTCCAATAATCTTCTCGTTGCCTACAACTCTGATAAATTTTATGTTGATCATTTGAAGACAACACCGACCATAAGGAGATTGCAACTCTCCAGTAAATAAGAACTGCCGGGCTGTTTACTGGATGGATATTAAAAGATCCTGACAATGGTGATGAGAAATTAAACTCTTTACATAAAAGAGCCATACCATTTAAATAAAGATCCCCTGTCAACTCACATTGTCGAGGGATATCCTTCCTTTCATTAACAATTTCAACCAATTTCCACCATGCATCATTATCAACTGCCTTCTCGTTCACACCGAGAACACATCCTGCTATAGCAGTTAACACCATCACATAATTTTTACAAACTACAGATAATTCTTCTCTTGAAACTGGTTCCCAGAGAAACTCAGGAAGATGTGTAAACTGAACATGTTTTCTAAGAAGACGAGGTCGACTTGGACATAAAGGACATGGCTGGTTGTTCACTTCACGTGCCAGACGTCGTTTTCTTTTTAAAGCCCTTTTCGATAAGACCTAAAGGAGGTGATGCTCTTGGTGCATCCGATGAAATAAGCGGAAAAATTCTCTCTCTTTCTCTCCCAACTGTATATACTTCCGCAAAAAACTTAGGTAATATCACTCCATTGATATCCCCAGTACTTAAAATAACATCGGATGAATCACTCATAAAAAGTGGAATTTTTGCCTCCAAACATTTTTGGACATCCAAATAAATTTTTATACATGCACCAATTTCCTTCCCCTTTTCCGATTCTTTTTGGCGAACATCCGATGATTTCAAATGAATAAATTTATTCAATAATATCCTTTTCAGCCCATCATTTTTCACCCTACTCCAGCCATATGGTGAAATATCAAAAACAGCCATAGGAATTTCATCAGCAGATACTACACGTTTCAGCCTTTCATTTGTTCCCGGAATGACAAAGGGTATTGGTTCACAGTAACGTGCACCAGAGTCAGTTCCCTTGGTAACAAGTAAACCTTCCCCTGTAGCTAGGTGTTTAGGTCCAAACTCATTGCTGGTTGAACCCGAACATTCTCCTGCACTTAACTCAACCCTAACATCTAACTTATTAGGTCCAAACTCATTGCTGGTTGAACCCAATACATTGACTGATCTTGTATTCAGTGGTAATTCATACCGGGACTTTCTAGTATTAATACTAGTTCTTACCACACTACTGCTGGAACCTTTAATCTTGATTTCACCAACCTTTTTTGCCACTCATTCTGGTAATTAAACAATTTAAACCTGCATTTAGAAACAAATATCTCTTGTTAGAAGTGTATATCTTTAGTTATACTGTACAATCAGGACAACAATATTCCTTTAAATTTTTCCCTTTTCTGGCTGTAACATTCACACATTCCCCATGAAACCCTTCCAAACAAGTGTCGCATTGGATCATAAATTTACCATCATCAGGGCGATTACAAAAACAATATAAAATCTGAGAACTGTTCAAATCGGCTCTCTTTTCTAACTTCTTTTTTACTGAATTAATCCAAGTGGGGAGATCTCTGTCTTTGCAAATTTTGATCCGATCATGATGAAGAATTACTCTTCTAGTTCTCAATCTGACCTCAAACAGATCTGCAGTGATTACCTCAACAACAATACCGGGCCCTTTCCAACTTGCCGCCAATTTTCTACTTTTTCCTTTACCTGTTGTTGTATCCCGGACATAAACTAAATCACCAAATTTATACGTTTTACTTAGAACCCCTAGGCCTAAAAAAATAAACAATCTGTTTCTCAGGCCCTCCCGCATGGTCCTTTTGGCTGCCGCATGCTATCTTTTTATAACCAATTTAAACTTAAAAAAATTAAAATTAAATGGTTTATGTCTGATATTTTACTCAAGTTAAAAAAATTTATGAATTTGTCCCTTGAGTGCAAGAAGGCTTTGCAATGCTTTAGCATTGCAAAGCCTTCTTGCACTCAAGGGATGAAATACACCACCACCCATGGTATTCTGTAGATTATGAGTCCTAAAACTTGATCCAAGAACATGAACTTTTGATGGCAAAGAAGTAATTACTGAAATAAAAAATAAAATAAAAAACCGCTCGCCCGCATGCAATTTCACAAATAATGGCCCGAGAAACAGTAGATCTACTTTGTGTGGCCTAAATCATAAGTTCGTTTCATACTTTTTTTGGATTCTTTTAGATTTTCTCTGGCTATAATATGAGCACTTTTAATAGCCTCTTCCAATTCCAAAACAAAATCGGGATAACTTTCTGAACTGCTATGGGTATCTGTCGGAAACATTAAATCAATGGGCATATTTACTTCCCTCCCTAACATTAAATGGTTTGGAGTGTACCCCGTCTGAGAACAAACAGAGGAACGCAGTGCACCAGCAATTTGTGGCAAATATACATCCCATGTCTTAGGTTTTTTATTTGCAAAGCATCGAACTGCGTCCATCAAAGTTCTGTTATATCGTTCCACCTGTCCATTCGCAGACGGTCGGTAGGGAGTAGTTCGGGTTTTATGAATCTGTGCCAAATCACATAAAGCTTTGAATAAATTACTTTCAAAATTTCGTCCCTGGTCGGTAAAAATTTCGAATGGAAACCCGAATCTCGAAAATAATTCATTGACCAGAGCACGAGCAGTGTCCTCTGCAGTTTGTGTGGGCAAACTAAAACATTCAACCCACTTAGTATATTGACACACATCAATACATATTCTTTCCCTTTTTCTGATACTGGCAGTGGCCCAAGAAAGTCTAAATGTATTCTCTCCATTGGAGAACCTGCATGATACATTTTCATTGGGGCGTTTGAATGGTGACTAGGCTTTTTTGCAACACTGCAGGCCTTACACGAGCGAACAAAAGTTTCCACATCATTGCTCAAACGATGCCAGTAAAACGATTCCCTAATACGATCCTTTGTTCGGGTTATACCCTGATGTCCTGATAATGGAATATCATGACATAAGGATAGAACTTCCAACTTCCAGGATTTAGGAATCACTAAAGCCAATTTATCATTTTTTCTTTTCCTATACAAATACCCATCTTTTAAAGAACACAATTCCTTGTTAATCCAAAAATACTTGGATGCTGGACTAGAAAGTTTAACTTCACTATCACTGACACTGGGTGCCTCATTATTGTTTATCCAATTTAAAATAATTGACAAATCCCGATCCTTTTCTTGCTCGGCTCTGATCTCTTCATTCGAATATTTCAAAAAACCCACCTGTTGTACAGAAACACCTTGGTCTGTAATGAATATAACAGAATGTTTTAAACCAGCAGTCTCCACTGGTGACAGGGCGACTGGAGGTTCTCCATCAACAACAGACTCATCTGAACCAGTAGTCTCCGCTATTTCAAGGGTGAATCTGATATCGGTTTCTGTTTGTACATTCTTCCCATTGTTCTCCAAATTTCCAACAGAAGACACAGACTTTGATGTTGGAGTCTCCATTATTTCTAGGGCGACACCAATCTCAGAGTCCTTGCTATTGAATTCATCTCCTGAATCTTCAATCAGGCAGTGCACAAAATGAGTTTCACCGACTTCCACATCATCATTTTCACTCATCACTTCTGTCTCTTTCACTGAATTTTCAATTAAATCCAAATTATAATTTTCATAAATAATGTTACATGGCGGACGTTTCCACCTACTTAACCCCTGGACTAGATGTCTAATTATTCTAATTCTAGGAGTAGCCGACAGAGGTAAAACATCATCAACTTCGTCCTCGAATTTTTGCCATTTAGCAGTCACCCTTTCGCAAAATTTACACCCGCCACATGGCAAATCTTTAACCGGCATTTTTTTTTCACAGCATTCATTCCAAGGAATGCGGCTCAACGAATCAGCATTTTGATGCTTATCACCCCTTCGATACTTTAATGTCATATCAAACTGACTGAGCTCGAGTAACCACCGAGTCAGTTGACCTTCAGGGTTTTTAAAATTTTTAAGCCATGTAAGACTATTGTGATCGGTTCGCACAACGAATGGCCGACCTAACAAATAATGTCGATACTGACGAGTGAAAGTAACAACAGCCAGTAACTCTTTCCTAGTGGTGCAATAGTTTAGCTGCTCTTTAGATAGTGCTAAGCTACCATATTGGATCACTTTTTCTTCTCCATTTTGGACCTGCAATAATTCAGCCCCCATGCAAGAATCGGAACAGTCAGTGTCCAAAATGAATAGATCCTTTTTATTTGGCAGTGTTAAAACTGGAGGGCTAGTCAGTGCTGCTTTTAAATCACACCAAGCTTTTTCCTGTGCTTCCCCCCACACAAAGGGTTCTTTCCCAGTTAATTTATATAACGGGCATGCCAATTCTGAAAAAATTTTCACAAAATTACGGTGATAATTTACAAGCCCTAAAAATTGTTGAACATTTTTTGCATTTTTAGGACGTGGCCAATTTTGAACAGCTTCAATAGCTGCTTTCCCTATTTCAATTCCATTTGAAATTATGTTTCTTCCCAAAAAATTCACTTCTCTTTGAAATAAAACACATTTTCTTGGTTTTAATTTCAATCCATACTGTCGGAATCGGGTCAATACTTGTCGAAGATTGTCGACATGACACTCAAAATCTGTTCCAAGAACTAAACAATCATCACCGAAACACAGGGCAATTTTCCAAAGTAAACCTTTTAAAACCAGACTCATAGCCCGACAATAACTTGCCACAGCACCAGTAAGACCCATACTCATTCGACAAAATTCAAAAAGGCCATATTTTGCCACAAATGCTGTTTTATGTTGATCTTCAGGTTTGATTCTTAACTGGTAGTAGGCTTGGTTTGAATCTAATTGACTACACCACTCATTACCTGCCAAACTATCTAAACAATCTTCTAAAAGGGGAAGAGGGAAAGAATCTTTCCTCGTAACTGCATTTAGTTTACGATAATCTAAACACCATCTAACTGAAAAATCTTTTTTTCTAATTAAAACTGGGACACTAGCCCATTCTGAAATCGAAGGCTGAATCACACCAGCATTTAAAAGTTTTTTCAAGGTTTCCTCTTCCTCTTTAGCGAAAGCATCAGGTATCCTACGCATACGTAATTTCACCGGTGGAGCATCGCCCGTAGGAATTGAATGCTCGATCGCTGTAAAATTACCTAGATCAAAATCGTGATGAGCAAATACATCTTGAAAATCTATCAACAGCTTCTTTAGACAGTTTTTCTGAACTTCATCTAAATGAATTATTGATTTTTCATACAACTCTCGTAAATGAATTGGCTATTCTTCCTCAAAATCTAATTCAGATACTACTTCATTGATCCTGTAATTTTTAACTTCAATTTCAGTACATTCTTGTGCATCAGCAGCAAAAGAAAGTACCTTCCCATTTTTTAATGTCACATAATTTGACGAAGGATTCAAAACACAACAACAAATTATAGAATCCTTTGAATGTAAAGTACTGGCTACAATAAAGTCACCAATTTGACTTTCAATAATAAAATCATTTTCAAAGGGGCCAGTCTCGCATTTAATCAATGCTACTGAATTCGGTGGAATAACCGTTTTTTTTCTGAACTATCACTTCCTTCGGGAAACTAAAACATTTCGAGGTTTCCCACAATTTAACATAACCTCCTCATCACCTAGTTCCAACACATTTTTTGAAAGATCAATTGAAACTGAGTTTCTCTTCAAAAAATCATATCCAAGCAACATTTCATCAGATATTGGGGCTACAAAAACACACTCCCAAAAAATTTTGCCACCAATTTTCAATTCTATTGGCCCTACTATAGAAGCAGACATTCCCGACTCATGAGCTGCTAATCGAAGCCCTAACTCCTTAATCACTGGTGGTCTCGGACAAAGCCGTTTATACACTGTGTCCGAAATCACAGTAACCTCAGCAACAGAGTCCAAAATAGCTTTAATTTTTATACCATTTAACTGAACAGGCATAGAAATAAGGGGTCTTTCTATTTCATTCACTATTAAACCATTTTTTGATGAAAAGTTGCTCGGAAAATCTAATTTTCCATGTTCATCATACGTGAACAATTCATTATTTTCCATTTTTGTCAGCCCTTGAATATCATAAACTTGGCTATTTACATTTTCAACACCAGATTCTACAGACTCCACTTCTTCATTTTCTACACAAATGTTATCCAAAAACCGAGTCTCCCCATTATGGGTGAACTCAATTTCCTCATCACTTTTTCTTCCAATTTTTATTTGCGCTTCAACAATTTCTACAATTTCATTTTTACTTTCAGGCAGACCAACATTTTCATTTTTACTTTTGGGCGAACCAACATTTTCCAAAAATTCAGTTTTTCTACTATCTTTATTCCAAACTTCAACTCCTTTACTTCTAGTACTCAGAGAAGCATCACTAGACATGGTCTCCCCCACAGAAGAGAGGCCATCTCCAGCGGTTTTGGCTTCCTGAGTCTCCCCATTATGGTTAAACTCAGAAAGTTTGTCTGTCGACATGGTCTTCCCAGCAAGGGTGAACCCTGTCGAAGATTCACTATTTGACGTGGTCTCCCCATTACAGGTGATCCCTGCCAATAAATCAAATACTGCTTCCTCTCTAAGACCTTCAGTATTTTGAGTCGACCTGCGGTCCCTTAAGCCGACCCGTTGAAGTTTACTTGATCTGATTGGGGCGACTGACTTTGATGATCTTGTCTTAACCCTTTACCCAACGTAATGGCCAAAACCGGCCAGCGCTATTCTCAAAAATCGCCAATTAATTTTCAAAATATTTTCATTTTTTGTCTCAAAAACATAGGTTATGACCCCTCGTTGGAACGAGCTCGTCGAGCTCGTTCCAACGAGGGGTCATAACCTATGTTTTTGAGACAAAAAATGAAAAAAATTAGTTATTCAAGAATTTTTTTTGCAAGTGTCGTCTGCTTTTCATGTTAGGTAAAGGGTTAAATTTACTTGTGCAGCCCTACAATTTTTTTGTTTACTTGGGCACACCATAGACAAATGACCCTTTCCCCCACAGGAATAACAAGTCACCCCACCCCTTCGAACTTGATTTCTTGACGTGACTTTTTTCAACTCACATTTTAATTTGTCAACCTGCTTCAATAAAATTTCATACCCACCATCGGTATTACAACCTTGATCTCTAGTTGACACTCCCACTTTTCGTACTTCTGGCATTTCATATTCAATTGTGTGTGTATCTCGAGTCAAACCTTGAACTTGAGTAGCTTGAATAAAATTGACCCTTTCAACTGCTTGTTCAAGTGATCTCAAACCAAGTCCATTTACATATTCACCAATACTTCTATCCATTAGTCCCTGACAAAACCGTATAACTGCATGGCTTGAGAGCTTCTCTTCAAGAACTCCCACCCGCACACGAGCTGCCATTTTTTTAACCCTATCTGCCCAGTCGTAAATTGACTCATCTTTAAACTGATGCATGGAATGGAAATGCAAACTCAAAGTACTATCTGTCTGATGGTCGCTAAATCTAACTTTAAATTTTGAAATTAACTGGCCAAATGAAATTTCTGGGAAATGGGTTTTTAAATAAACATTATATTCAGCTGGTTTACCATCTAAACTCAGACTGAATTCTGCCATACTCTCACGGTCTGACCAATTATTGAGTTTTGCTAACTCATCAAACCTCAAATAAAAGTTTTGAAAATCTGTTTGGCCATTAAAACGTAAGATATTATGTACACGACGTACACTGGGAATTGTGTCTACAGATTTTGGTTTCTTAGCCTCATGTCCTACATTATTGAAATGCAAAACTGATTCTCCATAGATAAGAGAATAAGCAGTATCACTAAATTTTGGTTTGACATTGACTACAGATTTTGGTTTCTTAGGCTCTTGTCCTACATTATTGAAATGCAAAACTGATTCTCCATAGATAGGAGAATAAGCACTATCACTAAATTTTGGTTTGACATTGACTACAGATTTTGGTTTCTTAGGCTCTTGTCCTACATTATTGAAATGCAAAATTGATTCTCCATAGATAGGAGAATAAGCACTATCACTAAATTTTGGTTTGACATTGACTGGAGTACTTTCATTGACAGGCACATAATTTGGATAAAATGGGTTTGTTGAAATTGGTTGAAAAACCCCGTCTTTGGGTTTTGCTTCTGACTTATTTAATTTAAATTTGCCAATTTCAATGTGTTTTCTGCATTTTGCGTTTGCAAAATATCCACCTGCCGTTTCAATTCTTCCATGTTTTTATCCTGATACTCCTTCACCAAGAGCTTTGTTTCAAGTAATTCTATTTTATTTTGAAGCTTTTCCACTTGTATTTCCAAAGGTGTCGAAGCAAATTTGGGGTTAAACTCAATTTGTGGAGTATTTGTAACGTTTTTTCCCAATTTTTGCTTTTGAGGAGTACTCAATCTTACATCGACTTGTGGAGAATTTCCACAGATTGGAAACTGAAGCGCTTGTTTAATTTCCCCAAATTGTTCCTTCAAATAATGTTTTTTGTCTGTTTTAGAAGAAATAGAATCTGGTGTCAACAAATATTCACATAATGGGGATCCTTTCGCAGAAGCTCCTACAATAATTTGTCCCCCTATCTCCTTCCTAATATCTGACAACTCAGCATTCACCATTTGTCTACTCAAGAACTCTTGCCTAACTTTTTCATTCTCAAGAGCTAAACGTAATCTCGAAACTGTCTCCCTATCAAAAAATCTTTGAGCAAAAATGTCATCCTCTTTGTAATTTTCAAAGTCTATCAATGGTAAAATTTTCGCCAATTGAAGTGGAAAATCTAAAGAAAGAAAAGAATTCAAATTTAAATTTCCCAATTTTTCCCGAGTGATCAGAATAATTTCTGCCCTTTTTGGTCCAATACCCGGCAATGTCAACAGTTCTGAAAATGAACAATAATTTATTTTTATTGGTACTATTTCCATTTTAACACAATTTTGAAAACAATGCAGCACACAATTTACTCGATCTCAAATAAAGCAATTTACACTTTTTACAATTCACCACTTATCTGTAATTTCATTACACAGTTATTCATTTATTCCAATCGAAATAGGAAACTTTGAACAGATAAGTATTATCCACCTTAAGTGGAGCAAAAATAACACTAGTTATTTTATTCAAAATTATCTTCTGCCGTCGGGAATTTAAAATGAAACACAGAATTTTAGAACTCCCAAAAAAGTAACAAATATTTTCAAACATACGTACATTCCGAAATAGTTTTTCAACCCTCGTATTTTACTTTCGTAAACATCTACTTCCGATTTCCATACAAAAATCTATCACGTGATACGATTAGTTTAGTATCAAAACAGACGACACTAACAGTTTTTCATACTTGAAAAACAAATCTAAATATTTCTGACATACCTCGTTCCGGCCACGAGGATTTAAAAACAATTCAAATTACACCGTTTGAAACACATGATGCTTCCTTTTCTATTTAATAAACAGAATACTTCCAGCAAAATTAATGTCACAAATTTATCATTCCTACTCGGCCATATTCCCCAAAACACAGTTTTGTTCTGAAATTTAGGCGACGCCACTGTAATATCTTACCAGATATTTAATTATACTCACCCAGTAGGAATAATAACACAGCGATCGTTGAACAAATGAACAACAATAACAAAGGACGGATTCACAATCTTGACCAAAAAAGTTGTCAGTCGTCTTCACTCAGTCTTCTCGTATCCAGTGTAGTTCCCGCGCGTTCCACAATTCCCGACAATCCTACCTAGCAACGGGTACTTCCTGATCACATGTATAAACATCTATATACAACTGCACGTGATCACAACAAACATATACCCAAAGGCTGTCCTGGAAATGAGACATGTACGAGTGCAATTGCTCCCATCAGCCAGCACCCGTGATTTCTATTTTGCAGGAGCTAAAAAATGCACTCGTTGAAAAATATTGTGGAGCACTAATATACTGTGAGCCTGAGGGCACATAAATGTGTGTTGTTTTCAGAAAGCATTACTCTGTGGCCAATGGCAAGTTACTGTCATAATTCCGCAATTCCTTATACATTTAACCCTTTGAACACTAGTGCCAGTGGTGTCTGCCATGGCAGTGATTACAAGTGTCCATATTCATTATTTGGGGTAGACCAATCAATATTTTCAATGTGCAGCCTCGGGGCTGCACGTTGAAAATACTGATTGGTTTCTCCCACACATTTACTGAACAGCCGTCCTATTTAATGGCGTTATGACATATCATGTTCCTGGCTGGAAAAGCGGCTGCTTGGATTCAAAGGAAAAGGTTTCTGGTGCTTGGTGACAGTATTCCCTCGAAAATTAAAAAAACTACCATTGTACGTGTGAAGTTTACTCTCGTCACTGATTTCGTGGGAGCTTAAAACTGCACCCGTCAATTTTGTTCATTTCCAGTGCACTGCAGAATATCTGAGGCTAAATTTTTTCCCACTACACTATCCTACCTTTTTTTTGCATAAAATGTCCATTAAAAATAACTTCAAGCCCATCAAATTAAAAATCCCAACTTCCATTTTGAGAACTCTCTTAAACAACCATGACGCCAATTGAAAATATCCAAGTCCATGCAACCCTAAAAGGCAGTTCAGTTAAAAAAAAACATAGTAATTGTTTTATGTGTTGCAGATCATTTGGAAATGCCCAGAAATGGATGGAAACTATTCTATCTACTTAGAAGAATTCAATACAAAACAGCATAACATAACTCTGGTATACAAAAATAGCTATGTAATTTTTACACAATGATATTCATTTTTTGGAAATGTGTAGCATTTTGCTACGCAAAGAAAAAAAGTTATTTTGAGCACTGCATTTTATGAGCACCGTTTCCAGAATTGGCATTCTGCAACTTAAGATTGTCCTGTGTCTTTCAGAAACTACTTCTATTTTCCACCGTTTGCCGATTAGGTAAGATGTCACAATCCGGTTGTAGCAAAGAAATGGTGATAGGTTTGGGTGTTTCCGCGAAGATTAAACATAATTATTCTCACAAAATAGTTCTCACTAAAACATGAATCTCTGTCTCAGATGCAAGGAAATGGCCTTCCTGCAGTGTTCAATTCTAAAATATTCTTTGCCTGGTTCTCAACCATGGCCAATGTGTACCCATCGGATGACCTGTCCGGGGCACGAATTAATCTGCATCTTTTGAATAGCAATTTTCTATTCATTTGTGAAAATTGATTAGCTGTTGATGAAAATTAACTTTGGACAGATATTTTTTGAATAGCAAAATTTGAAAATTTGATTGCAAAATGATACAAGAATCCAGTTACATTGAGCCCTGGACCTGTGTGTAGTCAGGATAAGCATCGGCTCTCAACAAAGGTAACAAGAAAAAAAAAAAGATTTCCAATGAAGAAATGTCCACAAATAGAGTGTGGTTTTCCCGCAATAATGATGTCACAAACACAGAATCAATCAGTAACCTGACAGGATCTCTTTGTCACTCACATATCAAAGAAATTTAAGAAAAATGCTAATTTAATTTCGTGCAAATTCCTTTTGATGTACTGGCTTCATTAATTTAATGACGATAAATTACGGGATTGGACATTTCAAGAGTATGCTGTCCAACACTCACCTATCAAACAATGACCATTTGTCATCAGCATTGACAATCAACTAATTGTGTGATAAAAACATTGGCATTCATATGACAGGCCTTTCTTGTTAAGTTCTTATTGGCTCACTCATCACTGGAGACCAGTAGTTTCTGATATCAAAATGCATGAGGTGAATTAACCCATTTCGATCACATAGTGCCTGGGATAAGCTGTATTGTTCTGATGCGGTAAGGTACTGAACTGGTCTAATTCCTGTTTACATTTTGGGAAACATTTACATGTTTATATTTGACCATCAGTGTACTGACGGTTAACCCCTGTGTGTCATCAGTGTGCTGAGAGTTAACCCTGTGTGCAGACTTGAAATAAACCGCGAACGTTTGTTTTGGTTACGTCAGTTGTAACAGTCGCAAATGACAAAGCAATACAACATAACTTTATTAACCCTTTACCTAACATGAAAAGAAGACGACACTTGCAAAAAAAAAATCTTGAATAACTAATTTTTTTCATTTTTTGTCTCAAAAACATAGGTTATTACCCTTCATTGGAACGAGCTCGACGAGCTCGTTCCAACGAGGGGTCATAACCTATGTTTTTGAGACAAAAAATGAAAAAATAATAAAAATTAATTGGCGATTTTTAAGAATAGTGCTGGCCGGTTTTGGCCATTACGTTGGGTAAAGGGTTAAATTGCTAATCTTGCCAGAAAGACTGCAAATTATCTTAACTCAAGGTTGAGCATTGCATCCACGTATGAAAAAAATGGCGTGATGTTTACACAATAATTAGCAACAACCAACACGCAATCTCGCTTTAGCGAGAGTGTGCATTAGTTGTTGCTATTTATTTTTGGTGGAATTCCTGTTAAGACTTAAAACAGCATGACTGACGTAGTGAAAACAGAGAATGCCAAGAAGCATCACATTATCCTTTTCCTATGGGTTACCAGCATGCTGTATAACCAGTGTTTCCACTAGGTCAAAGCTGATAAGGCTGTTTCAGAGATGAAAATGCATGAGCATAGGGTTGTCATGATTTTTATTACCTGCGTCGCCTGCGGCAGAGCAGGTCAAGTAACCGCTCAACTCCGTCCGTCCGAAACACTTTTTCCGTCAAGGTTTTCTTGGATTCTATGAAAGGGAATGATTTTATATTTGGTCTGCTGCTTCATAAGGATGAGTTATACCGTGTAAGCAATTTTCAGATCTGCCGTGCAGCCACTTCCTGTTTGCCGATACTTTGAAATTTTACTGTACCCACTGAACATTGAAATTTTTCGTCAAACTTTTCTCGGCTTCTATGCAAGGGATTGATTTTATATTTCATTTGGAGCCTGATAATGATCAGTTGTATCGTGTATGCAATTTTCAGATCTGCCGTGCAGCCACTTCCTGTTTACCGATTCAATTGCATGCAGCGATGCAGGTCCAGACCCGGTATTAGTCTTGGGTTGTTTTATTTAGAAATCAATTAATCATCGCAAATAACTAATAATAATCGATTAATTGTACTTAGATGACCCCCGTCTCCCTCTCTTTGAAGTCGATAAAAATGAAGTTCAAGTCAAATAACCTACCTCAAGTAAACAACGAAGATGATCAATATTTTAGGTACATTCAAAGCTTTGATGTTCTGAACCGTCAGTGTAATAATCAAGACCAGTCGTCAGTTGCAAATTTTGTAAGTTCACAAATGCCGACTGGTCTTGATTATTACACTGACAGTTCAGAACGTCAAAGCTTTGAATGTACATAAAAGACAAATGCTTCTAACAGCTTCTTGAGGTTTAATGTTGATTTTCCTGACCTTTTACTTGTAGAAACAATAGTTTTTTCATCAATTTTTTAAAAATTATTAAACGTCTAAAACGGGGTAAAATTTACCGATTCTTCGACAACAAAAAATTCTCATCGATTTACGATTTCGGCATGACCGATCATCAAGCGATTAATCGTGACAGCCCTACACGAGCATCTCCATTACCATGGCTTGCAAAAGAGAGTACTATTATGGAATGTGCCCAGGATAACTCACCTCTCTCACATGAGGGGTATTTTTAAATGTGTATCAACAGATGGCCTCATCATTCTTGAGAGTTTGTATCAGTTAGCTGCTCTCACGGAATAAATCATCTCTCAGTGTTACTTCCTTGGCTACCATATCAGCAAATCTTGAGCTTTCTCTTTCAGAACCCCTACTAGTAGGTATTAATACGTCTTCCCGTAGGCAATGTTTTGCAGCAGCAAAACATTGCCATCGGGAAGACGTATTAACACTTCAACAATTTCTCTGTGTGCCCCCAGAAAACAATAGCCACTACTAAATTAAAAACCAGCCTTGATATAAGAAAATAGAAATAGAAAATGTGGCCTCTAAGCAGACCTTGTGCGCCGTTTCAGAGATGAAAATGCAAGAGCATCTCCATTACCATGGCTTGCAAAAGAGAGTACTATTATGGAATGTGCCCAGGATAACTCGGCTCTCTCACATGAGAGGTATTTTTAAATGTGTATCAACAGATGCCGTCATCATTCTTGAGAGCCTGTATCAGTTAGCTCCTCTCACGGAATAAATCATCTCTCAGTGTTACTTCCTTGGCTACCGTATCAGCAAATCTTGAGCTTCTCTTGCAGAACCCCTACTAGTAGGTATTAATACGTCTTCCCGTAGGCAATGTTTTGCAGCAGCAAAACATTGCCATCGGGAAGACGTATTAACACTTCAACAATTTCTCTGTGTGCCCCCAGAAAACAATAGCCACTACTAAATTAAAAACCAGCCTTGATATAAGAAAATAGAAATAGAAAATGTGGCCTCTAAGCGGACCTTGTGCTCCGTTTCAGAGATGAAAATGCAAGAGCATCTCCATTACCATGGCTTGCAAAAGAGAGTACTATTATGGAATGTGCCCAGGATAACTCAGCTCTCTCACATGAGGGGTATTTTTAAATGTGTATCAACAGATGGCCTCATCATTCTTGAGAGCCTGTATCAGTTAGCTGCTCTCATGGAATAAAATCATCTTTCTATGTACTCCCCCGTGGGAACCCCAGGAAGTGGAGCAGTGCTTGTGTACTGTGGTAAACAAGCTCTGTTTCACTGGTAAAATAGGACCCAGTCACTAATGCTTGGGGTGCGAGTCCTCTAAAATAGGCAACATGGGGTATAAACGATTGACTGACCTTGACTTTATCTCCATGTTGTGGTCATGATTAGCCATTGTGCAGAAGTTTGTGACCTTAAACAACAATAAATAAATAAATAAATTCTGTGTACTTCCTTGGCTACCATACCAGCAAAACTTGGGCTTTCTCTTGCAGAAACACTAGTTATTAATATGTGTTCCCATAGGCAATGTTTTGCAGCAGCAAAACATTGCCATTGGGAAGACATATTAATACTTCTACAATTTCTCTGTGCGCCCCCAGAAAAAAATAGCCAGTACTAAATTAAAAACCACTCCTGTTTTAAGAGGTAACTACATAATAGAGGAAAATGTTGGGTTTGGAAATGTGGCCGCTAAGCAGACCTTCTGCCTACCTAGCAGAATCCCTGGTATAGCGTCACCTACTAATGGGTTGCAATTTTAACCATTTATTTCCAGACCTGAGTGTGCAATTTCAAAATGAGAAAAAGCCCACAGGAGAACTTTCATGTTTTTTTTCTTCATAAAACCATGTTTGGAAATAAATAATTATTTTGGAACCCCTATGTAGTACTGAAATGGTTAACCGGATAATCGGTTTGAAACCAGTTAGCTACCTAACCGATTGGAAAAACCGTCAACCGGTTATCCGAAATATCGTTAATGATCGTCATTCCACTTTTAAAACGTAGTAAATCTGCCGCTTCTCCTTTGTGACAGATTACACATCGAAGCAGCGTTGTAAATATTGAGAAATAATCGACTTTGGCATTCAAGACTCCGTTAATGATCGGCAGCTTCCGTGAGTAATTAGAAATCGAAGAAACTATTCCGTAGTGTGCATATGCAAACGAACTTTGTCGAGTACTCGGCAGCGTTCGTTTGTATACACACTACGGAATAGTTTGAGAATACTGCTTTCCAATTCCTATAGTTTTGATCCCATATTTTGTGAAATAATGGCCACGGATAACCGGATATTATCCGGTTATAGCTTTCGGTTAGTCGGTTTCGGAAATGAGCCAACCATTTCAGCCCTACCCCTATGAGCTTTTTCAGTATTGATATCATGGCCATGGGTTGGCAAGTTTCAAGAAAAAGGTAGAGAAATATTTTTAGTCATCCTGCATCTCGTTTTGACGGGTGGTACTGTACAACTGTTAGTGCTTCCATGTGTTGCCTTAATATTGGATTTGGAAGTTTAGTGCAGCTCTCTGTTTAGAATGATACAAGATGAAAAGGTCTTCCATTATCAGAGCAAAAATTAGTTTGGCATTTCGCCAGTTCTATTTTTTCTAACATCTGTTGCCCAACACAAAGTCTGACATTTAAATTTTTTTGTTCTCCTGTGGTGTCAAATATTGTAATGACAGAGTGACAATGAGATTATTTTTTTGAACACACTTTGTGACTTTTCTGGAACAAGGAGTTTATTTTATATCACAATTATTTTTCATCCAGTACTGCACACATGGATGTAAATCCTGTGGTGTATGGCTGTTACCTCCAATTCGTGTTGGGCAGAGTACTCTTGTACGATATTTTGCATTTCAGTGACCTCTGCTCAGACATAATACTGTCACATATGGTTACTATCATGCTAGGGTATATTAACACTTGGTGAGTGGTGATTTTTTATCTTAACCCTTTTTCTAATTAATTTGAAGAGCTGGGCATATTTCGTTTTTCTGGTTTAGTTCTGTTTTTTATACCCCCATTCACAGCAGTGTCTATATTGGAATTGCCTTGTTTGTCCATCCATCCAACCGTCCTTCGTACTGTCAAACAAGATATAATAGAATAAATGCCTGTATTGGATGTAGTGAGGCCAAAAAGGTTGATAAATAAGGGGAATTTGGTGCGTGTCACAGTAATTTTTAGCTCAACTTTTGCGAAGCCAAATTTGAGCTTATGCCATGGTCCGTCTGTCCGTCAACAATTGGATACGGCTCGGGCTAGAGGCCGTATTTATGAACCGATCTTTACAAAACTTCTTGGGTACCTTTGTTATGACCGTGGGACGAGAACGAGTGTTTTTGGGTTTGGTCCGAAATTCAAGATGGCTGCCAGCCGCCATTTTGTACCGACGATGCAGAAATCTGTTTTTTGTACAGAACTTCCATATGAAAGCTATGATTTGAATAATTTTTTGTATGAATGTTTAGTACCATGGAATACATCACATATAATACGGGTTTTTTTTCTCGTGCGTAAATTATGCAAATTAGACTAACTTTGATGTTTTTTGGTGTTACTTTCAGCACTGTAAGTGCAAATGCCAATACGGCTCGGGCAAGAGGCCGTATTTATGAACCGATCTTTACGAAATTCCTTGGGTACCTTTGTTATCACCGTGGGACGAGAACGAGTGTTTTGGGGTCCGGTCCGAAATTCAAGATGGCCGATGGCAGCCATTTTGTACAAAATTTGGTGCAATCAGATTTTTGCACAGAACTTCCATATGAAAGTGCTGATTTGAATAATTTTTTGTATGAATGTTTAGTACCATGGGATACATCACATATAATACAGGTTTTTTTCTCGTGCAGAAATTATGCAAATTAGATGAACTTTGATTTTTTCAGTGCTACTTACACACAGTAAGTACACATGTCAATACGGCTCGGGCTAGAGTCTGTATTTATGAACCGATCTTCACGAAACGTCTTGGGTACCTTTGTTATCACCTTGGGACGAGAACGAGTGTTTCTGGGTGCGGTCCAAAATTCAAGATGGCTGCCAGTGGCCATTTTGTACCGAAATTAGGTCTAATCAGTTTTTAGCTCATCTTGACAAAGTCAAGCTGAGCTAATCTCATCGCTTCCCTTCCGTCGTCCGTCGTCTGTCGTCCGTCGTCCGTCGTCCGTCAACACCATGTTTTGGTCTTCTCCTCCAAAGCCACTGGGCCAATTCAAGTGAAAGTTTGTGTGAGTGATGGTCCCAAAGGGGCATTTCATTTTTGTTCAACTCGGCATGCCCAGCCCCATAGGGAGGGAGTGGGGGAAAATGCTCCAAAATATTTTTAAAATCTTCTTCTCAAGAACCAGTGTGTACAATGACTTGATATTTGCTATGGAGCTTCCATATGAGGTGTAGAATCAAGTTTGTTCAAACGAAGTTCGTAAAGTAATATTTGGCTTTGTAATAGGAGGGGTAAGATTTTTTGCCCCGCCCAAAATTTCTATTTTCTGAACCTACGGAAGCCCAGATTTTATCTTTGTTCAATATGGAGGGTAATTTAAAAAAATCTTCTTCTTCAGATCCATCAGTCAGAATGCTTTGATATTTGGTATGCAACATCTCTATGGGGGACAGATTCAAATTTGTTCAAATCAAATCCCTAGGTATATATTTGGGCTCACTATGGTAGCCCAAATTTTTACTTAGTGCAATATGAGAAAATTTCTTTAAAAATCTTCTTCTTCAGATCCACCAGTCGGAATGCTTTTATATTTGGTATACAACATCTCTAGGGGGGTCAGATTCCAGGTTGTTCAATTCGAGTGCCTAGGTTAATATTTGGGCTCCATATGGGAACATGAAATTTAACTTAGTACAATATGAGGGAATTTCTTCAAAAATCTTCTTCTTCAGATTCACTTGTCAGAATGCTTTCACATTTGGTATACAACATCTCTAGGGGGGTCAGATTCAAGTTTGTTCAAATCGGATCCATAGGTCAATATTTGGGCTCACTATGGTAGCCCACATTTGAACTTAGTGCAATTCGAAGAAATTTCTTTACAATTTCTCTTCTTCAGATCCAACAGTCAGAATGCTTTCATATTCGGTACACAACATCTCTAGGGAAGTCAGATTTAACTGTGTTCAAATCAAGAGTCTGGGTTAATATTTGGGCTCTCTATGGGAGCCGGAATTGGCCATTTTGCTGAAGAATTAAAAATTTTGTATTCAATGCCCTCTAGAGGTACTAAGCTTAATCCACATAGGTTGTATCAAGGGGCTTCATAGGGGAGCTCTACATTTTACTTTTGATCAACTGAAGAAAAGGCATGATGCCCAGATTATTTTTGTCACTCCAGAGGGACTCAAGGATTGACAGTGTAGGCTATGGAGATGGCTTGCTTAATGTAGACTCATTCTTGGACTCTGTTTAAATTGTGTTCTGTAAAAGATGAGCGCTTCAGGCCCCGTGGGGCCTCTTGTTTGTACACAACTTCTATATACGGCTCAGGCTAGAGGCCGTATTTATGAACCGATCTTTACGAAACTTCTTGGGTACCTTTGTTATCACCGTGGGATGAGAACGAGTGTTTTTGGGTGTGGTCCAAAATTCAAGATGGCCACCAGCAGCCATTTTGTACCAAAATTAGTGCAATCAGTCTTTTGTGCAAAACTTCTGTATGAAAGTTCTGATTTGAATATATTTTTGTATGAATGTTTAGTAACATGGAATACATCACATGTAGTACGGGTTTTTTTCTCGTGCAGAGATTATGCAAATTAGATGAACTTTGATTTATTCAGTGCTACTTATACACTGTAAGTGCACATGTCAATACGGCTCGGGCTAGAGGCTGTATTTATGAACCAATCTTCACAAAACTTCTTGGGTACCTTTGTTATCTCCTTTCGACGAGAACGAGTGTTTCTGGGTGCAGTCCAGAATTCAAGATGGCTGCCAGTGGCCTTTTTGTACCGAAATTAGGTCCAATCAGTTTTTTGTCACAACTTCTACACAGCTCATATTTGTGAACTGATCTTCACGAAACTTCTTGGGTACCTTTGTTTTCACCTTGGGACAGGAATGAGTGTGTTTTGATGTGCCTTTGTTATCACTGTGCTATGAGAACAAATATTTTGGGGTTCAGTCAGACCCACTCTGGGACTCAAAGATATTTTTCTAGTTTAGCATCTGACTGTCACCCACCTTTACAATACTTTACCTATACATTTGTTACAGGCAACGGTCAGTATTTATGTACAGGCCGTTACAATACTTTATATGTACCTTTGTTATCAGGTCATTACCTAGATGTTTGTCATTGCTGTGTCACAGACTATACATGTACATGTCTTTGTCTTGACAAGTTGAGCTACAGTGTCATTGACACTTTCATTTGACATATTACAAAAATTTATATACAATTAACAGGAGTTTACTCTACAACCCATATGCAATTAACAGATCAAATTTGTACTGAAGGTATGGTAAATGGTTTTGTGTTTGAAAATTATATTCAATTAACAGGGATATACAGTTAAGAGATATCCAATTAAGTGGGCTCCAGTGTATTATATATATGGTGAATAATGTAATCCAAATATTCATATACACAAAACCACATTCTGTCATGAGATTTTCACTATATTATTTATTTACTGTACAGTAATTCCCGTTGTTTGAAGAACTGCCGGATCATATCACAGATAACATAGCATAATGATGGTATTTCGTTTTTCATAAGAAACACGAACTAGTCATTTCAGAAAATTGAGGACATTCGCATTCAATTTTCTGAAATGCAATAGACCCGATCGCTTCATACTCCCTGCAATCCATTACAAAATGTAATTCATCTTCTAGGGCACCAACATTGCATATGACACACACCCTTTCGTTTACAGGTACGGGTGGCTGCACATGCCTACCTGTTTCTATACAAAGTTTATGGTTGCTTACACGTTACCGAGTAAATAGAATTCTCGCTTCTAATGACGTGGTGTGTAACAGATAAGGTTCCAGATTGAATGTTTCCTTGAACCCCCTATACAGTACATGGAGGGTGGATTGTAACTAAATCACCCAGGGGGTGGAGTCATCACCCAAAGTATCACTTTCAAATTCTGTATAAGTGGGCAAAAAACACAAGCAATGTTTAAGCCAATGGACATCCGGGTATAACCCAGAGGTCCATTGGCTGAAACTTTGCTCGTGTTTATTATGCTTTACCACAAATTTGCAATTTGGAATCTCCACTCTGCGGGTGATTTAGTGATAATACGCTTATTACAAAAATATTGGTTTATCGTCATTATTTATTTACCCACAATTTAATTTTCAAGATGTCTTGAGTTTTTACCTGTGTCGCCAGCGGCAGAGCAGGTCTAGTAACCGCTTGACTCCATCTGTCAATCTGTCAGTCCGTCCGAAACACTTTTTCCATCAAGGTTTTCTTGGCTTCTATGAAAGGAAATGATTTTATATTTGGTCTGCTGCTTCATAATGATGAGTTGTATCGTGTAAGCAATTTTCAGATCTGCCGAGCAGCCATTTCCTGTTTGCCAATACTTTGAAATTTTACTGTACCCACTGAACATTGAAATTTTTCGTCAAACTTTTCGCGGCTTCTATGCAAGGGATTGATTTTATATTTCATCTGGAACCTGATAATGATCAATTGTATCGTATATGCAATTTTCAGATCTGCCCTGCAGCCACTTCCTGGTTGCCGATTCAATTGCATGCATCGACGCAGGTCCAGACCCGGTATTGGTCTTGGCTTGTTTAACTGTAGCCCCGAATGAATAATATTATCCATTTACCCAAGGAATCATCAGCATGTGCTCAAGTAATATACAATTTCAGCAGTTGAAAAAACAATTTTCCAAAATTTCAACAAAACTATATCATGTGACCTCTCATTGGAACGAGCTCGTTGAGCTCGTTCCAATGAGGGGTCACATGATATTGTTCTGTAGAGTTTTTTTTTGAAACTCTGATTAACTTTTTTTTTTAAATAATAAATTTTGAAATCGTCTACCTTGGGTAAAGAAAGGTTTTCGAACCGCGTCATCAAGGCATGCTAATTCGTTTCGACTGTGATGCCTCAAGCCTTGATTGTGGTCTTTATGTTCATTTTTCTGAACAGTTTTTGATATACTGGTATACCTCGGTATTTTTTTGAATAACGATGCGGGTGTTCAGTTTTGAATATCGTGCAGCCCTAGATACAGTGGAACCCTGTTAATTGAAGAGCCACTTTGCCTGGAAATTATTCAATTAACAGGAATATTCGATTAAGAGGGATTGTGTCACTCTCCTGTATTCTAATGTAGAGATAAACTTAGCATTTATTTTTTTATATCTTCATTATCTTGTTTGACAGAGTTCCATGGTGTACCTGTTACAACCTGATTGCCTCAACCCTTTCGCTAATGAAAACATGCCACATCCTCCACATACAGTACAGCTGCCGTGGACTGGTCTCGTTCCACAGATGTGCAATATTTCCACGGATGCAATAATATTAGATTTCAATCACTAATTATAGGAAGAATGAAAAAAAATTTAATTAATGAAGCACTGGGTACAGTAAAACCTGTCTTGAGAGACCACCTGTCTTGAGAGACCACATCTACCAGGCACCGATTGGTTTTACTCTATAATGGACCTGCTATGGGAGACCACCTGTCTTGAGAGACCACCTGTCTTGACAGACCACTGTGACCTGGTACCAACTTGTATTTTTATGCCATAATAGATCTGTCTTGAGAGACCACCCCTTTGAAGACTGAAACCATGACAAAAACTTTTTACCTGTTCTGGAATTGGAAAATCCATTGCGGTTCTACTAACATAATTAAAAGTATTAAAAGCTCTTAATTGGGTTTCAGTTGCTAACTCATTAAAGATTGAGATGTTTTTATACGACCCATGTGAAAAGATTAGGATTATTGCTGAATAAACAATTTCATACATACCTGAAATGTGACAGATAGGAATAAAAATAAATTTGTGTTGAAAATCTTTTTGTAACAAATTGAAATGGACTGTTATAAAAATTATAAAAATAAATTAGTGTTGAAAATGAAAATCTTCATTGAAGATTTTCAACACTAATTTATTTTTATAATTTTTATAACAGTCCATTTCAATTTGTTACAAAAACTTCATAAAAAAGAACAACTACAAAGTAATTACAAGAATCCATTCTTCTCCATTTCTGAATTTTGTGGTTGTTTATTCACTGACTTGAGAAAACCTGAAACCTGTTATGAGAGACCACCTGTCTTGAGAGACCACTTTTGTGTGGCCCAAAGGGCGGTCTCTCCAGACAGGTTCTACTGTACTTGATAAATTAAAATTTTGCTGATGATGATGATTTTTAATACCTGGTAAATGCATGCCTGAACATCACTGCCCACGCGTTGATTATGAGTCTTTACGACCAATCCACTGCGAGTGTACTGTAGTTTACAAGTTCAGCAGTTGAAAAAAAATTTCTACAAAACCATATCAGGAGCATGGTGGCTCACTGGTTAAAACATTGAAATTTTAACTGAAAGATTAATAGTTTGATCCTAACCAGCGGTAAAAATGTTGTGTCCTTGGACAAAACATTTAATCCTGATTGCCCATGTGAGGCTCTGTGTATTGAGGCTTACTGCACATGGATGGTGCATTTGCCTTCAAATACAGCTAACTCCACTTGTGAGTGTTACAGTACGGCTGCCTTGAACTGGTCACTTTCCACGGGAGTGCAATATTTCCATGGACGAAGTAATATTAGATTCCAAACACTAATTATAGGAATAATCATCGAAAATTTAATTAATGAAGCACCGGGTGTACCCCGGTGCTTCATTAATTACATTTTTGCTCATGATGATTTTATTACCTGGTAAACAGTACAACCCAGTGCTTCATTAATTAAAATTCTGCTCATGATGATTTTTATACCCCCCGCAAACAAAGTTTGGGGGTGGGGTGTATATAGGAATCACCCTGTCCATCCGTCCGTCCGTCCATCCGTCTGTCCATCTGCCCATCCTTGTAAGCGCAACTCCTCCTAAACCGTTTGAAGAATTTTCATGAAACTTTACACAATGGAAGAACTCCGTATGAAGATGTGCATGAAGCAATATAATTCCGTTCTGACATTTCCAAGGGGAGATAATCTAACTTAAACTGTCTGTCCCTCCTTGTAAGCGCAACTCCTCCTAAACTGTTGGAAGAATTTTCATGAAACTTTACACAATGGAAGAACTCCATATGAAGATGTGCATGAAGCAATATAATTCCGTTCTGACATTTCAGGCACGGGGGGTATCACTTTGTGAGTTTGCTCACAGTACCTCTAGTATATTACCTGGTAAACACATGTGAACATCGCTGCCCACATGTGGATTATGACCAATCCATGGCAACTGAACAGGAGTAAGTTGGAGAGACTGAAAGTTGCACATTGGTTCTCTACAGGTATTTCTCCACCCATAAACTGTCTGACATGATTTGACTCTGGTTCTTGAATAAAAGTGTCGTTAAAAGCATTGCAGATGGTGCCTTTTCTGCACTTAAGAGACAATA
The DNA here is from genome assembly GCA_031216915.1 of Pictodentalium vernedei. Lineage (NCBI taxonomy): Eukaryota > Metazoa > Mollusca > Scaphopoda > Dentaliida > Dentaliidae > Pictodentalium > Pictodentalium vernedei. The sequence continues at coordinate 426,699,638 of CM062289.1, read as the reverse complement.
TACTATTATTTAGGGCACATGTTTGCCATCGCTAATTTGGGGTAATTTAAAGGCCTGGGTTACAAGAAGTTCCTCATTGTATTCTGACTTTCACTAAGGCCTAAAAAGTTAAAAATCTGTTTCTCATGCCCTCCTGCAGGGTCCTTTTGGCTGCCACATACTCTCATTATATAACCAATGCAAACTTAAAATAAAAATTAAATGGTTCATGGTTGATATTTTACCCAAGTTGATAAAATTGATAAATTTGTCCCCTGAGTTCCACAAGGCTTTGCAATGCTGAAGCATTGCAAAGCCTTCTAGCACTCAAGGGACGAAATACCCAATGCTTTTCTGTAGAATAGGGCCACTGTCGCCCACCTGAGTTCAAAATCGGCCATCTCAAAATTTTCACGGATTGAAGGAGGTAACAAAGCGCAATTTGTGAAGTTTATAGTGTGTCGTTGACGCAGTAACCCAGAGACAGTGAGTAACTTTCTAAATACGAGCAAGAGGTCTGCCAGTTCCAAAGTTGTAGTTAGTTAGTCTACATCAGACTGTGACAACTCTCGTGTCCCGCGCGATTACGGGACATATCATCCCTCAAGCCAGTTCGACCCCTGACGATTCACCTGGGACGTTTCATCCCAAAATCAAAGCAGGGACAATTCGTCCCCCAAATCTGATTGATTCGCCCAAAGTTATTGGCATCTTGCAGTGAACACGGTGCACAGGCTTGAACACTCACCATGTAATGTATAAATACGGGCTTGGGTTATTTGGATGGAAGATAACTATAACAAACACTCACTGTTAGTGTGTGTCATGGGTAACCTGGTATCTTGCATCCAAATATTCAAGCCTGCATCTATACATTACGTGATGAAGTACATCATAATTACACAAAACATTTCCTTAAAATGATATTAGTTGTCTACCCAGCAGGCTGAAACAAAATGCCTCCCGCAAACCATAAATGGCCCTCCTGTGGTCATTTTAGGCAAACCCAAAAATGGCCCTCCTGGGGTGATTTGAGGTGAACCATAATGGCCCTTCTGCAATTTTCAAAATGACAAGCCTGTTCTAATGGCAAAGAAATAATTACAAAAATGAAAAATAAAATAAAAAACTGCCCGCCTACATACAATTTTACAAAAAATGGCTTGAGAAACAGAAGATTTACTTTGTGGGACCTAATGTTGTTGACTATTTCTTTAGAATTTAATTTTTGCTTTCTTCAGCATTGCTGTGATCAGAAGCCTACTGAACAGAAAAATATAAAGCACAAAAAGAAATAGTTGAAACTTTTGAAACAAGGAAAAGGGAATTTTGTATTACAAACTGATGTAATTTGAAGAGGAGGTTTACCAAAAGGTAAAAAAAACATTTTACTGTGCTTAAAATGAGCAGTTGATTATAAAATGTACTGGTGTTCAGCAAATAAAACCCTGTCTCTGTATCAGCAATTATACTCAGCTTGAGGAGTACTATTTGTCAATGAATTCAGCCGACAAGCATTCTGAGTGGAAAACTTGACGTGCACATAATTTTTTAACACCCCTTTTTCTAAAGTTTTGTCTTAATTTTATAACTATGTACAACATTTTGTGTCATACAAGAACGTTTTTGACATGCAAATAATACTGGCTGTCTTGCTGTGTTTGTTCCCAAAATACTAGAAATTTTTCTTATTTTGTTCCCAAAGCATAGCTTGTGCTCCTTCATTGGAACTTAATTGTTTCTGTGCCCAGAACAAAAAAATACCCCATTGCCAGCTAGGACTACTGGGTGTAATGCAATAAGATATCAGACCAAAGTAACATCATATAAGCCTGAGATCAAATGTCCAATAAGTATTCACATAATTAATTACATCATTAGATTAGGGCTGTCACGATTAATCGATTAATCGATTGTTGATAGGTCACCGCGAAATCGATTAGTATTTTTTGTTGTCGAATAATCGGTAAATTGTATTCCGTTTTAGATGTTTAATAATTAAAAGAAAATTTAATGAAAAAACTATTGTTTCTAAAGGTAAAGAGTTAAGAACATCGATGTTAAACCCCAAGAAGCCGTTGGAAGCATTTGTCTTCCATGTACATTCGCCAAAGCTTTGATGTTCTGAACTTTTGAACTGTCAGTGTAATAATCAAGACCAGTCGGCAGTTGCGAAGTTCGCAACTGCCGACCGGTCTTGATTATTACACTGACGGTTCAAAAGTTCAGAACATCAAAGCTTTGAATGTCCCTAAAAGTTGATCGTCTTTGTTGTTTACTTGAGGTAGGTCAGCTGACTTGAACTTCGTTTTTATCGACTTCAAAGAGGGGGTGGGGGTCATCTAGGTATGATTAATCGATTATTTGCGACGATTAATCGATTCCTAAAATGAAAAATCGTGACAGCCCTACATTAGATTCGATTTTCTATATTTGTTGGATGAACGAAACATACTTTTATGTGCTTTGTTCAACATTAGAGATTGATTTTGTTAGAAATTTTAATATTTTCAAGGGAGATTACTTGTGATGCATGTCTCGTATCTCTCTATTATTGCTATCAGGAAACACGGGAAGTGGTGCAGTGCTCATTTACTGCAGTAAACAAGTTCTGCTTTACTGGTAAAACAGGACCTGGAACCAATTCCTCGTGTGTAAGTCCTCTAAAGATGGCAGCATAAATATAAACGATTGGCTAAACTTGACTTCATACCTATATTGCGATCACGATACAGCCAAAGATGCTGAAAGTGGCCTTAAAATGCCAATAAATAAATATAAATGTACAGCTAGTGCTGGAAACATGAATCGGTTAACCCTTTTCCTAATATGAAAAGCAGACGACACCTGCAAACAAAATTCTTGAATAACTATTTTTTTTCATTTTTAGCTTAACTTGACAAAGTCAAGATAAGCTATTGCCATCACACGTGCGGAAGTCTGTGAGTCTGTTCACATTTTCCTTTAGCACGGGCTACACCCCGCAGTTCTTGTCTCATTGTCATGAAATTTCATATGCAGGTTTGGGGCCATGTCTAGATGAGAATGTCCCCTTTTTGTCGCGATCAGTCAACCGGTATAGCTGCCCAAGCCCAAAACCCGAAAACCATTAGCACAGTCTGCAGGTCATATTTATGAAGGGATTTCATTGTAACTTGGTAGGATGCCTCTGTATAATGCCTAGATGAGAACGTCCCCTTTTGGGCATGATCTGTCAACCGTGATGGCTGCCCAAGCCCGAAACCCAAAAACTTTTAGCACAGTCTGCAGGTCATGTTTAATATGGAGGGATTTCAATGTAACTTGGTAGGATGACTCCTTATGATGTCTAGATGAGAATTTCCCCATTTGGGCGTGATCTGCTAACCGTGACGACTGCCCGAGCCTAAAACCCCAAAACCTTTAGCACAGTCTACAGGTCATATTTATCGATTAATTTCATTGTGACTTGGTGGGTTGACTTCATATAATGTCTGATGAGAAAGTCCCCTTGTGGACATGATTGGGCAACTGTGATGGCTACAGGGGCCCGAAATCCCGAAAACCTTTAGCACAGTCTACAGGTGATATTTATGAAGGGATTGCATTGTATCTTGGTAGGATGACTCCAAATAATGTCTAAATGAGAATGTCCCCTTTTGGTCGCGATCATTCAGCCTTGATGGCTGCCAGAGCCCCAAAACCTTTAGCATAGTCTATAGGTCATATTTATGGAAGGATTTCATAGTAACTTGTTAGGTTGACTCCATATATTGCCTAGATGATGACATCCCCTTTTGGTCGTGATTGGTCAACTGTGACGGCTTCAGGGGCCCGAAGCCCGAAAACCTTGTGCACTGTCTACAGGTCATATTTATGAAGGGATTTCATTGTAACTTTGTAGGATCACTCCAGATGATGCCCAGATGAGAAATGTCCCCTTTTGGTTGCGATCATTCAACCATGATGGCTGCCCAAGCCCAAAAACCTTTACCACAGTCTACAGGTCATATTTATGAAGGGATTTCATTGTAACTTGGTAGGTTGACTTCATATAATGTCTAGATGAGAATGTCTCCTTTGGACGCAATTGGGAAACTGATGGCTACAGGGGCACGAAGCCCGAAAACCTTTAGCACAGTCTACAGGCCATATTTATGAACTGATTTCAATGTAACTTGATAGGATGACTCCTTTTGGAATAATTTCACTGTAACTTGGTAACTTTCGTTGATAGACGTTAACTGAGAGGGCCACATACATTAACTGTGAGGTCATATTAACCCACCCCTCAGCTCTTCAGTACAGTGTACACCTCATATTATTTTTATCAAAAACATAGCATACAGGGAACAGAAATGAACATATTCCCAATTATTACAATTCTTGTCTTATTTCATAATCCTTTCATAAACATTGAACATTATCCTTTTCATCAAACACAACACACAAGTTAAGCTACAGTGTCATTGACACTTTCATTTGTATCAAAACATAGGTTATGACCTCTCATTGGAACGAGCTCGATGAGCTCATTCCAAAGAGAGGTCATAACCTATGTTTTTGAGACATAAAATGAAAAAATAATGAAAATTAATTGCCGATTTTTGTGAATAGTACTGGCCGTTTGGACGTTACTTTGGGTAAAGGGTTAACTTGCTGTACACTGACATCAAAAATATTAAACTTTCAGGCTGCAGGTTTTACCCATAATGGAGCTAGAAATTGAACCAATTCAATTTTGTTTGACAGAGCTCATTGAGCTCAACAAGACTGAATTTATTAAATTCCAAGTTGCAGCTTGGGAAAAATTGCTGTTCGAACTTTTGATATCAGCCTGATGTAACTTCATATCAGCCTGAGACCAAGGGTCTCAGGCTGATATGAAGTTCCTTTGGGCTGATATCTTGGCCGATATGAAACTAATCAAGTAATAATGTCAAAGTTATATATCTTTGAAAAAATGAAAAAAAAATAGTCCTGTTACAAATAAGTGAAATTAACACTCAGACTATTAGGTTACAATACAGTGTTTTCGTGCAAACAGTGCCTCTAGTGGTTTGCACCCCAATCTTTAGTGGGGGATAAAAGTTCCTAGAATTATTCGATTGGTGGAAAATGAACTGAGCTTGTAAGTGTGAATAAAATTTTAAAGTGCATGTTTTGGAAAAGATATAAAATATTGGTGACAGTTGTCCTTTGAAATGTGTGGGAGAAGATAAAAATTGGGTGGGGGTAGGTAAAAATATGTCAATTTCATTCAGTGTGAAACTGGATGGGAGTTCAGGAAGCTCCAAATTAAAAGGCAAAATTCACATGGCGACCTACTGTATTTGCTCTATGTATTGGGACACTCTATGATTTGGGACACACATTTATTCCAGAAAACTATATTTTTTTATGCTCTAAAGTTTGGGACATTCAGGAGATTTGTTCCAGTTGACCCGTCGCTAGTAGCAGACGACACTCATAAAAAAAATTCTTGAGTAACTAAACATTTTCATTTTTTGCTTCTAAAACATAGCTTCTGATCCCTCATTGGAACGAGCGCAATGCGCTCGTTCCAATGAGGGATCATAAGCTATGTTTCGGAAGCAAAAAATGAAAATATAAAAAAAATTGGATGGCGATTTTTGTATATAGTGATGGAAAATGAATCACACACAACTTTATTCAGCATCAAATCAAGACCAGGCTGTGTTCTTTTCCTATTTTCTAAGAATTGGGACACCTGTGAAAATAATTATTTTTAGCTGTCCCAAAACATAGAGTAAATACGGTATATTTTTTTTCAGTATATTTTTTTCATGAGATGATAAACTAAATGGATAGATGGTTGTTTTTGCACAAATCAGCTTGATAAGATGAGGAGAGGAGGAACAATGAGTACTGTCATCAATAGAAAAAAGCACTGTATTGTAACCATTAACAACATGTGCAGACATAATTTTGTTCATAATTCACATCATGGTCTGGAAGTTTAGGCAAAATTACTGCTTACTCACTCCATAGAATACTGAACATGCTTTCACATAAATTTACTCTTGTGTTCCAAATAAAAGTACAGGTGGGAATAAAAGTATGCTGTGGAAATTTTATCAAAATTAAATAAAAGTTTTGGCCCAAATAATAGTACTGGGAGGGGGAAGTAATGCTAGTTAATTATACCCCACCAAACAAAGTTTGTGGGGATCTAGCGATGGGATCCATCCATCTATCCATCCTCTGCCTGTCTGTCCGTCCGTCTGTCCATCCATCCATTCATTGATCCGTAACAGCTTTAGACCTCTGTCAGTGCATGTCAGATTTGAATAATCTTTGGTCTGCTGATGGACCATCATGAGAGAAAGTATATTCATGAGTAACAGGTTTTTTTCAATTAGTTTTTTCTAGAGTTATGGCCCTTTTTTTCCTTTTTTCGACTTGGAAAATTTCAGATTTTATGGTTTCTGGTTAGTAAACCACTTCTCGGCAGGAGATACCGGTGGCGTTGCACCTTGTTTTATCTAAAGACCAACCTATTTTCCAGTACTGCAGTTAGTTTTATTACAGAAAAGTAATAGGCATTTAGCATCATGATTACAACAATAAATACACTATGCTGAACAAAAAAAATATCACACAATCTAGTGATGATTTACTGATTTGAAAATCTCCTCATTGTTGGAAGGGCAACTTTAATAAACATACAGGCCCAAAAAGTGCATACAGTTTGTAGAGCTGTAGATTTTTAAATTTCTTGTTCGGTTTCGGTTTTGGTTTTTCAGGTGGAGTAAAACCTCGGTTCGGTTCGGTTTTCGGTTTGTTCATGAGGCCAAGTAAAATTAAATAAAACTCATTCTTATGTCCTCGAGTCATAACTGAATGGTAGTGAAATTGAGTGAAACTCAATGAATGCCCGAAATAAGCTATAATACATGAAGAATCAGGAAGGCCAATATAATATTTCCCTAAATATACAGAACTTTTATTGTGCGTGGCCATTTTTCGAGGTCTGACACTTACACGCAACTTGAGGAAAGCTGTGAACACAACTAAACTGAAGTGTCGGAAATTCACAGAATGTAGCCTTCCCAGAGTAGTGAGAGTACCCAGACACTGCCAATGGCAGTGTCTGGGTATTCTCACTACTCTGGAATGGCTACTTTCTGTGAGTTTCTGCAGCAAGAGAGTATTTAATAAAAAACGAAAAACCTTAGATTACGGGATGTCAACAGTTTCAGTTTCGTTTTTTTTTTTAAAAACTAAAAACCTCGGTTCGGTTTCGGTTAACCTACAGCTCTAACAGTGTGGAAAAATTCCCCTGAATTAATAAACATACATGTATGTTTATTAGGAATACATGTTGAAGGCATTTGTACATGTACATGTCAAGTCAAAGAGAGTTGCTCAGTGTTGGATTTTTGCAGGCTGTTATGAAACCAGTGCCACCTAGATTTGCATTAGAAAGTTATCCTCACAACCATCACCCCTCCTCAACCTCTCCATACACACACAAAATGGCAAAATGAGAAAAAATAAATGAACAACCAAATAGAAAAAACAATAACACAAAAATTACAGCTGTGATTAACCTTGGGCACTATTAACTCCTTGCATGCTGCTGGCAGATATTCCTGCCTAGGACAGAATTTCTCTTGCCACTGAAATAAGTATAATTTGGGCACATTTAACCCTTTACCCAACGCAGACGCTATCAAAATTTATTATTTTAAATATCATTTTTTAAATTTTTTCAAAAAATTTCAACAAAACCATATCATGTCACCTCTCGTTGGAACGAGCTAGACGAGATCATTCCAATGAGGGGTCATATGATATGGTTTTGTTGAAATTTTTTGAAAAATAGTATTTTTTCAACTGCTGAATTTGCATATTACGCGGGCGGATGTGGGCGATTCGTTGGGTAAAGGGTTAAAGAAATTTTTCTCCTGTAAATTGAATGAATTTTTTTCACCATTGATTCCTTGATATTAATTTCGATGACTTTTTATGCCCCCCGAAAAATTTTTTCGGGGTGTACAGTGTTTGTCATTTCTAACCTTCAGTCTGTCTGTCTGTCCCTCAGGAAGATTTTCGTGTCCGCACCATAACTGAGATGCTTCATTGGATTTTGTTGAAACTTGGTATATATGTTGCTTATGGGGAGATGATGTGTTGCACACAAAGGTTTTTTTTTTGTTTGATGGAGGTCAGGGTCACAGATTAAGGTCATTGCCACGTCGGTAGTCACTTCTGAGTGACAGTCTCTTGTTTTATCTAATCTAGTCATGGCTGCTTCACAGCAACCATGGCTATATTTGATAAAAATATTTAGAAAATACTCAGTGGGATAAGAGTTAAACAGTGTCGTACCTGTTTGTTGGCAGTTTCTTGTTTGAGAATACCGGTGATAATAATGCGTAAATGTCCTTGATTGTCCTTAACCCTTTACCCAATGCAGACAATATCAAAATTTATTATTTTAAATATAATTTTTGAATTTTTTTTCAAAAAATTTCAACAAAACCATATCATGTGACCCCTCGTTGGAACAAGCTCCTATATTTCTATAGGATAATAATCATATGGGGACATGCATGAAGCTTGATTTGAAAACCTTTCTATGTAAATATGATTTTGGGGGGAGGGGGGGGGGGGGGTCGTGGTCAGGGAGAGAATTTGTTAGGGGACTTCATCATGATGGATTTAGACAGAATTCCTGACTTCAGCCTTTACCTATCATAACATACTAGTAACATTAACCCTTTACCCAACGAATTGGCCGCATCCGCCCGCATAATATGCAAATCCAGCAGTTGAAAAAATTATTATATTTCAAAAAATTTCAACAAAACCATAGCATGTGACCCCTCGTTGGAACGAGCTCGTCGAGCTCATTCCAACGAGGGGTCACATGATATGGTTTTGTTGAAATTTTTTGAAAAATTTGAAAAAATGATATTTAAAATAAGAAATTTTGATATCGTCTGCGTTGGGCAAAGGGTTAAGTGCTATTGACAATAATTAACTTTCAAATTTTTTGAAACTTTTGAAAGCATCGACATAGCTTGTGACTCTCATTGAAACTATCTTTTTGAAGTAAAAAGGAAACTACGAAACTTTCAAGTTATAACCAATTTTTTTTTTTTGCAACAACTACATCCCCCCCCCCCCCCCCACCCCTCTCCCACCCCCAACAGTGTCCACCAGTTCAACTATGGCATTTGATAAACAATAATCTGGCATCGGCACTGGTGGTTCAATTTCTGTCTCACCAATTCTGAACAAATTTGCAAAGAGATGGATAGAGATACAGACATTCCATTTACACATGTATTCCCTTTTCTAAATGCAATCCACACAGCAGGCAATATCATCACAAAATCAATAGAAGCATGAAGATGAAGAATAAAGGGTAGCAGTGATTGGATATAAAGGGCCCTCATTGAATTCTGTCTGCAATCATGTATTAACTTACCACAAAAAAAATGCAGATTCTAAATGGGAAGCATACAGTATCAGCTGAAATAATTAAGTAACCTTCTGTGTACTGATGTCAAAATAACAAAATTTCATACTGTGATTTTTTCCCAACATGCAACTAGAATTTTAACCAATTCAATCTTGTTTGACAGAGCTCAGTGGGCTCTGTCAAACAAAATTGAATTGGTTAAATTTCTAGTTCCATTATAGGTATAACTTTCACCCAGAAATTTTGATATTTTCGACACCAGTGAACAGAAGGTTAACCAATTCACTTTTTCAGAACTAGCTAGACAGTATATTTATTTATTGGTGTTTTAAGGTCACCTTCAGCATCTTTGGCAATATCATGCCTGTAACATAGGTATGAAGTCAAGTTTAGCCAATCGTTTATATTTATGCTGCCCACTTTAGAGGACTTCCACCCCAGGTGTTGGTTCTGGGTCCTGTTTTACCAGTAAAGCAGAACTTTTTTACAGCAGTAAACAAGCACTGCTCCATTTCCCAGGGTTCCTGATAGTAGTCATGCAGAGATATGAGATATGCATCACAAATAATCTCCCTTGATAATATTAAAATTTCTTACAAAATCAGTCTCAAAGATGTTGAACATAGCACATGAAAGCAGGTTTTGTTCGTCCAACAAATTTAGAAAATGGTATCTTAACCCTTTACCCCACGCAGACAATTTAAAAATTTATTATTTTAAATACCATTTTTTAAATTTTTTCAAAAAATTTCAACACAACCATATCATGTGACCCATCTTTGGAACGAGCTTGATGAGCTCGTTCCAAACAGGAGTCATGTGATATGGTTTTGTTGACATTTTTCTAAAAATAATATTTTTTCAGCAGCTGAATTTGCATATTACGAGGGCGGATGCGGGCGATTCGTTGGGTAAAGGGTTAAGTTATGATACAAGTAAATTAATAAATACTTAAAACAGTTAAAAGTAAAAGCTCTGTCCCGCTTTTCACGCAATATGTGAAGTACACGCGAGAATAACATGCACGCACTAAAGTCATGTAATTCATCCTGTATGCTGGCATACAATTCGCACTTCCCGCAAATACAATGTGCGCATGTTGAACAGTTGTAATCGACTTGATCCGATATGAAAACGGGAAGCTGAAGCTTGAATACAATGGGCGCAACGAAATAAAGCAATTTTAAAAGATAGGCCCGATGATTTTTTTTTCACAAATTTTACGTCATGCCTTTGTGCAGTCACCCTATTTAAAATTGCGGGCTTGATTTTTTTTAAATCCAGACTTGTTGGATATTTAATGGACAGGCTTAAATTTCGATGATGGTTATCAATAGCCCAATCCAGACAAAAGCTCCGAACTGGGAAGACAATTTGCGGAAGTAGGGAGAAGTCCCAATGCTCTAGCTTGTCACGTTCCCAAGTGCGATCAGTGAGAGGCCTCCTGTTTGAAATGACACTTCCTGCTTGCTGTATCAATCGTCGTCCTCCAACGTGTGATATTGGGTTCCCCAAAAAATGCGTGAACGCATGTTTGGGAAAATTTTCGCGCAATATTGTGGGTGTTACACGCGCCATTCTTGACATACACGCGCATGCATTCGCGCAAGTTAATCTGCGTTTTGCGCGAATTCGTGGACAGGACTTTTACTTTTAACTGTAGATACTTTGGAACAGTACTCATTATTATTATTTATAATTATATCTGAACAAATATTGGGAGCGCGGTGACTCAGTAGGTAGAGGTGCAGGCTGCAAGCCGAGAGGTACTTGGTTCGAATCCCACCTGACCTGCGGCAACCGCGTTGTGTCCTTGGGCAAGACACTTCATCTCCATTAGTGTTAAACCGATTACCAATAATGGTCGCTGACCGATTACCGGTTATTTTAGCTCACAATCGGCCGATTCCGGTGCCGATTCCGATTGTAATACCGTGCACTCTAGACAAGTCGAGACTTGAAAGAACTACATTAAACTGATCATTTTTCACAGTGTTAAACTTCGGTGACTAGGGTCACCGTAAAATTACCAGTCGCACGCACTTGGGCGGTAAACGTGGCTCTCAGAGCCACGTTTTCCGCCCAAGTGTGTGCGATTGGTAATTTTACTGCGACTTGAGTCAATGGTGTGCAGCCTTCACTTTTCCAGTATGAACTGGCCATTGCCGCAAGTATGCTCAATTGTAAGCTTTACATGTCGTTTAACTTGTATATCCTGTTAAGGTGCATCTAGAGAGATTAAGAATACACGCTGTGGCTGTTTCTCAACTTTATTGAATGATTCATCACAAAATGCTTGGCAACAATCAGTTGAACCGATGTTCCAGGAGCCATTGCCATTGTTATCCGATTGCCCACAATTGGCGGATTGTGGTGGCCGGTACCGATAATCAGTTGAACACTAATCTCCATTGCCCGCGTGGAGGCATGGTGGCGTTGTGTACTAAGGCATACTGCACGCCGATGTTGCACTTGTCTTCAACCAATGCTAACCCTGCTTGTGTGGAGCTAGTATGTTGGGGAGCTGACAGTTGCTCGCCATTGCTCGGTGGTTCTCTCAGGGTGCTCCGGCTTCCTCCACCCGTAAAACTGTCACGGTCATGATTAGCCACTGTGCATAAATATGTGACCTTAAACACCAATAAATAAATAAATAAATAAATAACTGAACAAATATTTGTTCCCCATTTTCAAAATTGAAAGACTGTAACAGTGCAAAAACACTAGCACAATTTCAGCACAGGAATCAGTGGTTGCACCCAGTGGTCCATGAGCTGAAAATCCGCTTTTGCTGCTTGTGCCTATTTTTCATAAATTGAAAATAATCTTCTCTTCATTAGCAGTTATGAGACTCCATCCATGGCATATATTTTGGGCGGTATTTATATTTTGCCTTGACATTTATCTCGGAAGTGACATTTTCTAAGGGCAGAAAGCAGGAGCCAGGAGTGTGATGACATTCTTATACAGGGGTTACACAGCCTTGAAAAGTTCTTAAATTTTAGCCAAACTCCTTGAATTTGGAATATTCAGAAAATGCCTTTGAAAAGTACTTGAAAATCAGTCAGACTCCTCGAATGTCCTTGGATTTTTCCTAGTATCATTGCAGTTTGTTTATTTGAGTCCACCCTTGTACCAAATTTTCAATTTTATTTGGTTTTAATTTTTTTAAAAAGGTGAGGAAAGAAAACCTGCATATATCGGAAATAACCGGTGGAGTGCTGAAAGTCACCATTAATTTAACTGAAAAGTGAGAGTACTTTAAACAAGTCGTTACATTCTTTGTGCCGACTCATTGCACAGTCAGTGGCATATGACACTTTCTTCACATCAATTTACTTTATTATAAATCATTGGAGAGTGCTTACAGGCACTTTCCAATGATTTATAATAAAATAAATATTGAATAAATTGTAACCACCAAACAGAATCTGGCACCCAGCCAATTGTGCAAGAAATAGATTTTAGATGAAGGTGAAATTTTTGAGAAATGACAGTCCCGTCAGAAAACTGCTGCTTGATAAATGCTTAATTGTCCTCGAAATGTCCTTGAAAAGTCCTTGATTTTTTTTTGTCCTGGATCGTATGAACCTTGTTATAAAATAAGTCATGTTTGCACGATTTGGCCTAATTTCGACTGTGATTACCTTTCAATGCAACAGAACAGGTGCCACAACATCCTGTCTTTGAGGAAACTAGCAAGTTACCTTCCAAATGCCGTGGTAGTCATTTCTAGGCGATGAAACAACTACAAAGCCACAGGCTGTCTTTAGTTATGCTCTTCAGATTTTAGTTACAAACATCAATCAAAAAATCATAAAAAGTTTTGAGTCTCTCGATTTTATACTTATATTGGAAGACACTGAAAGGCAGTGAAAATATCCAGTGAGGGGTTCAATTTCAGTGAGGGATTGCCTGAGAATCAAAAAATTTTTTTATTTGGCCATTACATGGAGAGTGGATTGTTACTAAATCACTTGTGGTGTGGTGTCTCCACTCATAAAAATTCCTTGGCTGGTTAAAAATATTTGTACGACGAACAAAGTTTCAGCCAAGGAACCTCCGTGTAGAACCGGAGATAAAATGTACAAGAATCTTAGCAGTTGATTCAGGCGAATTGTTTTTTGGTCTGAAATATTCACATATTCTTCCAAAATGTATCTTTAAAGCATTTTTCCAAAAATAGGGAGAGGTGGTTCTAAAATGTTGTACTGGGTATCTCAAAACTATTTCTTTGTGTCTGGAGTCAATCAACTTTTTTCTGATAGGTGGAAGTTAAATGAGCAGGAAGCCTTGACAGACCTGTCCGAGTTTGAATGACAATTGTCGTAAAATGGCCGAGATATAATCCATTCAAAAATGTTGTATAATTTTCATGACAGTAAGTTAACTTCCCAAATGCTGTATCACTACCTAAATGTTAGAGCTGTATGTTAACCGAAACCGAACCGAGGTTTTTTGTTTTTTTTAAAAACCGAAACCCAAGCCGTCGACATCCCGTAATCTAAGGTTTTTCGTTTTTTATTAGAATACTCTCTTGCTGTAGAAATTTACAGAATGTAGCCATCCCAGAGTAGTGAAAGTACCCAGACACTGCCAATGGCAGTGTCTGGGTACTCTCACTACTCTGGGAAGGCTACATTCTGTGGATTTCCGACATTTCAGTTTAGTTGTGTTTGCAGCTTTCCTCAAGTTGTGTGTAGGTGTCAGACCTCGAAAAATGGCCAAGCACAATAAAAGTTCTGTATATTCAGGTAATTATTATATTGGCCTTCCTGATTCTTCATGTATTATAGCTTATTTCGGGCATTCATTGAGTTTCATTCAATTTCACTGCCATTCAGTTATGATTCCGGACATAAGAATGAGTTTTATTGAATTTTATTTGGCCTCATGAACAAACCGAAAACCTAACCGAACCGAGGTTTTACTCCACCTGAAAAACCAAAACCGAAACCAAACAAGAAATTTAAAAACCTACAGCTCTACTAAATGTTATTTTTCTCATAGAAAACCCCTCAAATATACTCTGGTCTTTGAAATAATGAATGTTGCATTCTGCTTGAGGAGCTACAGTTACTCTGTTTTGTCTTTCCCATATTTGGAGTTATTCAGTTTTGTGTCAATCATGAAAAGTTGTAAAATTAATGATTCAGTGGAACCATGTTAATTGAATAGCCACTTTGCGAATGAAAATTGTTAGCTCGCCAGACTTTCAGTCAGGGGATCTTTTGCGATCACTCACCGTCCATCTTCCGTCGTCCGTGAACATGGTGTTTGCATCTTCTCCCAAACCGCTGAACCAATTTAATTGATATTTGAGATAATAAATAGTTTGTTATGACATCGCATTTTGATTTTGTTCAAGTTGCCTCGCCCCTCGGTAGGGCTATGCCCAAAAAGTGTGCTTAAATCTTAAAACATCTTCTCATGAACCAGCAGTAGCAGAGACTTGATATTTGATGTGCAGCTTCCTTTTGAGGTGTAGACTCAGATTTGTTCAAGAGAAGTTCGAGGAGGTATATTTGCCTTTGTTATGGGAGGGGCAAGAATTTTTGCCCTGACCAAAATTTCTATTTTCTAAACCAAGAGGCAGATTTGAACCAAATTTGATATGAGGGGTTATTGGGTCATAAGTACTTAATTTATGCCAAAAAATTTTCTCGTTGCCCCATGGGAACTGCAGGAGCTAAAAATAATAGAAAAAAATTAAAATGCCCATATCTCCAAAACTACATGGCACTGAGAATTCTTATTTGGTGTGAAGCTTCCTTAGGACCAAAAGAATGAAATGGTCCAAAAAAAATTGCTATCGGTTTTATCATGGGGTACTTTTTGGGGACTTTGAAAAAGTGCTGAGTCAGCATTTTGTAACACTGTGGGTAATTGGAAAAACATTTAAGGCTACGTTTCTCCCAAACCACTGCTCCAAAAGCTTTCAGATTTCACATATAACATTTTTGGAAGATTGTTTCACATGTTATTGAAATCAAATCCCTGGGTCCATATTTGGGCTGTCTATGGGAGCTCAAATGTTTAAATTTGTGCAGTATGAGGAATATTCTTTAAAAATCTTCTTCAGATCTTCCAATCAGAATCTTCTGATATTTGGTATGCAGCATGCTTAGGGGGGTGAGATTCAAGTTTGTTCAAGCCAAGTCTCTGGGTTCATATTTGGGCTCACTGTGGGAGCCCGAATTATAACTTAGTTCAAAATGAGGAATTTTCTTAAAAAATCTTCTTCTTCAGATCCAGCAATCGGAATGTTTTGATATTTGGTATGCAGCATCCTTTGGGGGGTGATATTCAAGTTTGTTCAAGCCATGTCCCTAGGTTCATATTTGGGCTCACTGTGGGAGTCCTAAACCTACATTGTGAAATGAACAAGGCAACTTTTAATGATGTCAAGTTTAGTAAATAATCCTCTTGTGTACCCAACAATCTCGCTAGACAAATAATCAATCAGATAAATGTCGAGGCCACTCCATTTCAGTTCAAACCATAAAGGAATTAGGAATTTCAACAGCACTTCATTCGGAACACCGTCTGCTGCAAGTTTGAAAAATCTACGGAAATGAAGTGGTTTGCAAGTCACTCCATGGAGGGAATAATTACGTAATGGATGGCCTCATTTCGAATATTTCGTGTAGTGACATCAGACGGTAACATATGGTACTAGAGCTGTAAACATAGAAAAAACTTAAAGAGCTCTCATCCAATCTAGTACTCAAACGATTAGTCGACTAGTCGATGTCGACTCTGGGCAAACCAGTAGTCGACTCTCAGTGGTGCAGTCGACCTGTCGGAGGAGTTCAAGCTTTTAGGTAAATAGTATCCCTTCTGTGCCACTGTCAGACAGTTTGAACAGCAATATTGGGCAATCAATGTATACATCTACTGCCATCTAATAGTAGTGACAGTAGTTTGTTTTAACTGGTACTAGTAGAGTGCTGAATTATTTTGGGCTATCAGGATATGTTATTAATTTGCCTTGTTGCAATTTATGGGAGAGTGCCTATAGGCACTCTCCCATAAATCGCAACAAGGCAAATTAAATAAGACTATATAATTTCACTCTTAGCATAATTAGAAGCACATTAACAGAATAATGTTCCAGTAAGTTGCTGTATATGAATGCCCAAGTGAAGCCAAATTTGGACCTTCAGCACTCTACCGGAACACCAACACTGTTATAAGGAGACAAGTTATCACCAATGACTAGTCGAAGTCGACTTGACTTTTGGGTATTGACTAGTCGACTTTGGAATTCACTAGTTGTTTGAGCACTAGTCCAATCAGAGGACAGGGATTTTAGTCTAATGGGAACATACATTTATTTTGTGTGTCAGATATATATGTATGCTAGTGATATATAAAAAAAGGGAAAAAAATATATTGTATTTCTGAAATATGTTCTAATAATCTCTGACTTAAATTAAGATGAGTTGTTTTTTGGGTCAGTTCTTTGTGAGAAAACAGGCAACAGACGAACCTGTACATATAAGTAATTAGTGTTCACTCAACTGTTATAATACAATTATAATGTGTAGACTAACTGGAACTTTGACTTAGGAATTAAATCGTAATTACACCATAAATGGCTGTTATAAAAATGAATTCTATTTTTGATGTGACCTTAGAATTTCAATAGGCAGCCTTGTATTTCAATAAACTAGTAAGTAACAAGCTGTTAATTGAAAATAGAATATGTTTTCGTTTTTGGAATTCACTAATAAAAACCTTTGCACAATCCATTCCAAAGGGTGACCTTAGGTTAAGTTTGAATACGTTTTATGCCCCTCACCTCTTTGAGGAGTGGGCATTATGTTTTCACCATGTCCGGTGTCTGGCCATTAACTTTTCGCATTCCGTCAATTAACTAAAGTTCTACCACCTGGCTCTTTACCAAACTTCATATGTGGGTTAGGTATGATGAGTGGAAGAAGCCTATTTATTTTGACCATGACGTGCCAAAAAGTCAATGTCACAGTGACCTCCAGTGTTAAATACACTTGAAATTGGTTTCTGCTCTGTAACTAAAGTTCTACCAACCGGATCTTTACCAAACTTCATTTGTGAGTTAGGTGTAATGAGTGGAAGAAGCCTATTTATTTTGACCATGATGAGCCAAAGGTCAAGATCACGGTGACCTCCAATGTTAAATACACTTGGAATTGGTTTCCGCTCTATAACTAAAGTTCTGCAAGACTGATCATGGTTTTTGTTTTGTAATTCTATCCACGATATTGAAGGTGGGGGCATATGCCACTCTTCGCGTTGCTCTTGTTTGTGAATAGTACTGGTTGGTTTGGGCTATTACATTGTGTAAAGAGTTAATATGGATGAGATTTAGCTAAGGCTATACAGTGTACAAGGTTAGTTACTCAGTCTATAAAGAAAATTCTCTATAACCAGGAAGTGTGACTAACCCTGTGTATTTTGTTTAGAAAGGATTTTCATTATGGTAACTGCCATATCACATACTTCATAAAAATGCAGGCCTGGCATTCTAAAAAATGCAGGAGGGCAAAAAATCGCTCTTCTCAATCAGCTCAGGAGAGCAATTAGCTTTACATAGCATTTTAAGTATCCAGTTGAACAAACTCATTGAAACTGAAACCAACAGACTACATCAGTGATTTTATTAACTTTACTAAGGTAAAGTGAAATCTCTTAGACATCTAGATGTCTCACTCAATAACCGAACACACACTTGACAAGACCTGTGTGTGTACCCAGACCTGTTATCCAAGAAAGTCATACCCCTACCACTACCACCTTCAACCCCCCAAGGGGGGGGGGGGGGTTGAAGGTGGTAGTGGTAGGCGTATGACTTTCTTGGACAACAGGTCTGCTTGAATCTACAGTCACATCCTGGTGCAAGTGCTTCAAGTGACAGGATAGTAGTAATGGTAGTATATTATAGTGTCAATATTCCTTGAATAATTACCCCTCAAACTGTGATGTCAGTTGTTGAACTTGAAACTGACAGAAAAAAAAATATTGCTGTGACCCATTTTGCTTCAAATGATTGCAACTGTGTTTGGGTATGGTTGCAGCCATTACCTTTTTACCACTAAACCACTTTCAAAATGAAATTACGTGATGTTATGTGACTTCGAAGTTAAATTACATTTTTGCTTTACAACAAAAATTTAATGTGAGCATAATACATGTAATCTCAATCATCCCAGACCAAAATATTTAGGAGAGCAATTTTTCGCCCTCCTTAATTCTTTCAGGAGGGCAGTAAGGAGAGCTAAAAAATCGCTCTCCTGAAATTGCCAAGCCTGAAAATGTTCACTCACTAAGGCTGTGCAAAGCGTAGGTTTAGTCACATAATAGAGGAGATCTTATACAGTATTTCCGTTAGGTCAAAAATGAAGAGGCTGTTTCAGAGATGAAAATGCAAGAGCATCTCCATTACCATAGCTTACAAAAGAGAGTACTATTATGGAATGTGCCCAGGATAACTCATCTCTCTCACATGAGGGGTATTTTTAAATGTGTATCAACAGATGCCGTCATCATTCTTGAGAGTCTGTAACAGTTAGCTCCTCTCACGGAATAAATCATCTCTCAGTGTTACTTCCTTGGCTACCATATCAGCAAATCTTGAGCTTTCTCTTGCAGAACCCCTAGGTATTAATACGTCTTCCCGTAGGCAATGTTTTGCAACAGCAAAACATTGCCATCGGGAAGACGTATTAACACTTCTACAATTTCTCTGTGTTCCCCCAGAAAACAATAGCCACTACTAAATTAAAAACCAGTCTTGATATAAGAAAGTAGAAATAGAAAATGTGGCCTCTAAGCGGATCTTGTGCGCCATTTCAGAGATGAAAATGCAAGAGCATCTCCATTACCATGGCTTGCAAAAGAGAGTACTATTATGGAATGTGCCCAGGATAACTCATCTCTCTCACATGAGGGGTATTTTTAAATGTGTATCAACAGATGCCGTCATCATTCTTGAGAGTCTGCAACAGTTAGCTCCTCTCACGGAATAAATCATCTCTCAGTGTTACTTCCTTGGCTACCATATCAGCAAATCTTGAGCTTTCTCTTGCAGAACCCCTAGGTATGAATACGTCTTCCCGTAGGCAATGTTTTGCAACAGCAAAACATTGCTATCGGGAAGATGTATTAATACTTCTACAATTTCTCTGTGTGCCCAATAGCCACTACTAAATTAAAAACCAGTCTTGTTATAAGAAATAGAAAATGTGGCCTCTAAGTGGACCTTGTGCCTCCCTAGGAGAATCCCTGCTTATAACCAGAAAGAAAAGTGTCACTAACCCTTTGCATTGACAGAGTAATTGGTAAGCTAATATACACTGACAAACAAGAGGCATTACAAAAGATTAACAACAACAGAACTCTGGTAATGCAACAAAATTATCTCCAGTCACTCTGTTTTTCTCTTGTTTAACTATGAATTTAACCAAATATATCTTTTTTGACAGAGCTCACTGAGCTCTGTCAAACAAGGTAACTTTGGTTAAATATCAAACTGCATTATGGGAAATATTTACTGCTGAAAACTTTGCCATTTTGATGTCAGAATGCTAGGGGTTAATTAATAGGCTGCCATATCACACACTACATGAAAATATACACTGATGGAGGCTGTAAAAATGCACAGTGTTAGTTGATAACATGTTACATTGGATGCAGGATTCAAGGAACTGATGGAAATATTTATACTGAATAGTCAGGCCTGAAAATAAGCAGTCTGACATTTGCAAAATGAGGTCCCCAGAGGGTGAATTTGATGATGCTGTTCCATACAGTGGGCCAATTTATTTGCTGGGTACCTCTTTCTGTTTAGTTGTGAGACCCTGGTTCAGACTGAGGTTCACAGAGGGTAAATTTAGTGATGCTACACAGCAGGGTAGCATCACTAAATTCACCCTCTGGGGACCTCATTTTGCAGATGGCAGTCTGCTTATTTTCTGGCTTGTGAATAGTGTAATTTTTTAAAAGGGAATTCCAATAATGAAAACATATTCTATTTTCAATTAATGGGCTGTTTATATAGGAAGGATTTCTATGAATATTGTTAGGCATTTAGAAATAAAATCACCTTGAAGAAGACTAGACTAATAGTAGCAAGACACATTGATTGATCGCTCTCAATGGCTACTTTGGACATCTCAGTACAACTGAAGAAAACCATATCAGCGCTGGACATCTCTTGTCTTCTCACCTGGACTCTCCAGGTGAAAGTCAAGAGCAACCGCCTCACTTTGGAATGTGAAATGTAAGACACCACCCCACTACCCTCAGGGAGAGGTAGTACCTTTAGTGAGAGGACCTCCTCTCACACGGGTCCTCACCCAAAGAAGTCGAGACCAACAGAGAAAAGGAGGCTTTTTTAGAGAAGGAGGGAGACAAAAATGAGGAAAGGAAAGAGGCAGAAACCGCTACCACACCTCTACCTACTCCCAGAGTTCAACCCATCCAACTACCGGCTCCCTCACTGGGATCTGCAGATGTGGAACATCCTGTGGAGGCTGAGGTGGATATGGAAGTTGCTTACTCCCCAGTGTCCCCACTTCCCAATCCTCACTTGCCGCTCCCTTTGGATCTTGGAGGGCCACTACCAAGCACCATGTGAATACTTGTGAGACAAAAAATACTGCAGGTACAGGCTGAATTGAAAGAAGCTCAAGAGAATGCCAGACTGCTTTATCTGAAGAATTCAAAGAACAATGCGAAAAAAGAGCAAAAGAAAGAGAAACCACAGCAAATCATCGGAAAGAAGACACATCTCCACAATGCACCAACCACCGCAAAAGTCAAACAAAAGAAAATAAAAAAGAAACCACACCATCGATAAGGACACCGCCACCTCCTCCTCCTTTGCCACATCCAGACATGACAGGAAAAGAAAAATTAATACAGTGGAGCCCACTTAATTGGATATCTCTTAATTGTATATCCCTGTTAATTGAATATAATTTTCAAACACAAAACCATTTACCATACCTTCAGTACAAATTTGATCTGTTAATTGCATATGGGTTGTAGAGTAAACTCCTGTTAATTGTATATAAATTTTTGTAATATGTCGAAACAATTGCTGTGACACGCACCAAATTCCCCTTATTTATCAACCTTTTTGGCCTCATACATCCAATACAGACATTTATTCTATTATATCTTATTTGACAGAGCTCTATGAGCTCTGTCAAACAAGATATAATAGAATAAATGCTCCGTTTACCTCCAGAACACAGGAAACTGACCAAATCTCTGTTAATTGTATAGTCCTGTTAATTGAATAATTTTCACTGGCAAAATGGATATTCAATTAAGAGGATTCTACGGTACTTTCAAAGAGGATCAAAATGTGCTTACCCCACACTGTCCCTACATGCCTTCAGCGCACCAAACCATTTCATTCATAGACTAATAGCTGCAGTTATCCAGCCTTGAAGTGATGAAGAGGAATTTAAATATATTGGCAATTTATATGGAGGATTAGTGTACAATCTGTTGACGATTGATTTTACTTAGCAGATTAAGGGCATACATTGTGTTGAAGATCCTGCATTCAAGACATTTCCATTTTCTGGTTTATTGATTTGTCAGTGTGATTAAGATAAGACATGTGGTGGAAAGGGATGATTTCAACCAATGCATGGTAAAAAAAAAACATTCGATTTATGTACATGTATTTGTTGAAAACTGAAAGTTGGTACAATTTGAGATTCTAGTAGTTGAAAATGGAATTTTTATCCCCGACCAATATAAATCAGGGTGATAATGCAGGCAGGCCTGAAAATAAGCCGTCTGACATTTGCAGAGTGAGGTCCCCAGAGAGTGAATTTGATGATGTTATCCCATACAGTGGGCCATTTTATCCTCAGGGTACCTCTTTCTGTTTAGTTTTGAGACCATGATTCCAATTGAGGTTCACAGAGGGTAATTTTAGTGATGCTACCCTGCGGTGCAGGGTAGCATCACTAAATTCACCCTCTGGGGACCTCATTTTGCAGATGACAGACTGCTTGTTTTCTAACTTTAATGAAGGGATTCTTTTGGGTATCTAATGCAGGGATTCTTTTGGGTATTTACAAGGGCCGTTTATGGGACCCTTTCCCAATGACATTTGGGCATGATTTTTCCCAATTCGTTACCCCAAATTTCCCAATCTTAGGTCCCACTCAAACAAAAATTTAATACACAGCTGGTGCCCTGCACTGGGTAGTCATAAGGCCTCAGAAAACCATTGGTTATCTGAGGATTTATGACAACCCAGTTCAGGACAGCCATTGTACATTAAATTTAAATTGCCTGTCTGAGGAAGTCTCCTGATACAAAGGCAAATGATAAGTTCTTTAACCAGGCTTGTCATTTTGAGGCGGGCGATCGCCCCGGCCGCAGTCGCCCGCCTGAGTTCAAAATTCCGCAGACGGTAAACGTCTGCCTAACCCCGATTTCTGCAGCCCATTAATTCAGTCGAAGGCACCTCAAAATAGGCCGTCTCAAACGACAATTTTCACAGATTGAAGGAGGTAACAAAGTGCAATTTGTGAAGTTTGTAGTGTGTCGTCGACGCAGTCACCCCGAGACAGTAAGTAACTTTCCAAATACGAGCGAGAGGTCTGCAAATTCCAAAGTTGTAATTAGTTAATACATAGTACATCAGACTGTGACAACTCTCGTGCCACGTGCAATTACGGGACGTATCATCCCCAAACCAGTTCGACCCCTGACGATTCACCTGGGATGTTTCGTCCCAAAATCAAAGCCGGGACAATTCGTCCCCCAAATCTGATTGATTCATCCCAAATTATCAGTATCTGATGGTGAGCACTGTGCACTCTCTTGTGCAGTCATCATGTAATGTATATAATAGATACAGGCTTGGTTATTTGGATGCAAGATAACTATAACACTCACTGTTAGTGAGTATCATGGGTAACCTGGTATCTTGCATTCAAATATTCCAGCCTGCATCTAGACATTACATGATGATGTACATAATTACACAAACCGTGTACCTTAAAATGATATTACCGTATTTACTCTATGTATTGGGACACTCTATGATTTGGGACACACATTTTTTCCAGAAAACTATATTTTTTTTATGCTCCAAAGTTTGGGACATTCAGAAGATTTGTTTCCAGTTGGCCTGTCGCTAGTAGCAGACGACACTCAAAATTTCTTGAATAACTAGAAATTTTCATTTTTTGCTTCCAAAACATAGCTTAGGATTCCTCATTGGAACGAGCGCAAGGTGCACGTTCCAATGAGGGATCATAAGCTATGTTTTGGAAGCAAAAAATGAAAATATAAAAAAAAATTGGATGGTGATTTTCGTATATAGTGATGGAAAACGAATCACACACAACTTTATTCAGCATCAAATCAAGACCAGGCTGTGTTCTTTCCCCATTTTCTAAGAATTGGGACACCTGTGAAAATAATTATTTTTTGCTGTCCCAATACATAGAGTAAATACGGTAGTTGTCTACCCAGCAGGCTGAAACAAAATGGCTCCTGCAAACCATAAATGGCCCTCCTGGGGGCATTTTAGGCGAACCCAAAATGGCCCTCCTGGGGTGATTTGAGGCAAACCATAATGGCCCTCCTGCAATTTTCAAAGTGTCAAGCCTATTTAGCAGTATAAAAACAGTTTAATAGAGACTACAGAGACTGTGTGAACATGATTCTATGTGACTGTTTGTTAAAAAACTTACTTGTAGTATACATACACTTTCTTAGGTATTGGTCTTAGTGTTCTCTGCTCATTTTGAATGTAAAATTTCGCAGTCTTTGTATATTTTCTCCTCCAAAACAAATTTCCAGTTGGAGTCCCCATGATGCAAATTTTCTCTGTGGCAAGGCTCCAGACCCTTTCCCAAAGAGGGCAGAAGAATACTTTTTTCTTTCATCAGTACATCTGTCATTTCAGCTGTCTGTTAACCCTTTACCTAATGTAACGGCCAAAACCGGCCAGCGCTATTCTAAAAAATCGGCAATTAATTTTCATTTTTTTTTAAATTGTTTGCCTCAAAAACATAGGTTATGACCCCTCGTTGGAACGAGCTCATCGAGCTCGTTCCAACGAGGGGTCATAACCTATGTTTTTTGAGACAAAAAATTAAAAAAATTAGTTATTCAAGAATTATTTTTTGCAAGTGTCATCTGCTTTTCAGGTTAGGTAAAGGGTTGACAAACAAATAACACCATAATTAATTCAAGGTCAATTGTTATGAACCTTTATACAGTTTTGCAAGAGGAGGATGATAACATATTTTGGTTTTTAACAACCATAAAAAATGTCTGTCATTCACATTTTATTCAATTTTGTGCTGCTGACTATGGTCAAACAAAAATCACCATAACTCATTTAATTCATGGCCAGTGTTCTGAAACTGAATGCGCTTTTGCAAGAGGAAGACGATATCACATTTTGCATTTTGACAGCTATAAAAAATGGCTGCCATCTGCCATTTTATTATGCCTCCAACCTCCGAAGGAGGATATGGGGTATCTAGTGAAGCACTCCGCCTGTCTGTGCATCCATCTGCCCATCCATCTGTCTGTGCGTGCGTCCATGCAAACATTTAGCATTGTAATTTTAAAGCCATTGGTGAGATTTGGATCTTCTTTGGTATGCTGATAGACCTGCGTGGAGGGGGGGGGGGGGGGGGTACAGATATGAACAAGGAACAGGTTCCGTCCAATAGTTTTTCCCAGAGTTATGGCGGCTTATGCCCTTTTTCACTCTTCCGACTCAGAAATTTTTTTTATGTTCCACAATACCTTTAAGGCTCTTTCGTACATGCCTACAGGTCGAGGGCAGTGGTCCACGCTTTGTGTAGCCCTTGTTCAGTTTTGTACATCCATCTATCTGGTCAAACAAAAGTTAATTCATAGCCAGTTGTTATGAAAACATAATACAGTGATGTATGTTGACAAGATGAAGAGGGTATCATGTTTTGGGTTGTGACAAGTGTTGGACATTTTGTTCAGTTTTGTGCATCCATCCGTCTGCATATAAAAAACAAAAAAATCACCAAAACACAATTCAGCGCCAGTTGTTATGAAACTTAACCCTTTACCCAACGAATCGCCCGCATCCGGCCGCGTAATATGCAGATTCAGCAGCTGAAAAAAAAATTATTTTTCGAAAAATTTCAACAAAACCATATGTGACCCCTCTTTGGAACGAGCTCATCGAGCTCGTTCCAATGAGGGGTCACATGATATGGTTTTGTTGAAATTTTTCGAAAAAAATTAAAAGATGATATTTAAATTAATAAATTTTGATATAGTCTTCGTTGGGTAAAGGGTTAAAGCAGCCATGACTAGATTTGATGAAAATTCATGAAAAATTGACTCAAGAAATCATTGGTTAAAAAATCTATATAACTTACAGGGAAAGTTTGGTTAACCCTTTACCCAATGCAGACGATAACAAAATTTATTATTTTAAATATCACTTTTTAAAATTTTTTCAAAAAATTTCAACAAAACCATATCATGTGACCCCTCGTTGGAACGTGCTCGACGAGCTCATTCCAACGAGGGGTCACATGATATGGTTTTGTTGAAATTTTTTGAAAAATAATATTTTTTCAACTGCAGAATTTGCATTTTACGCGGACGGATGTGGGCGATTTGTTGGATAAAGGGTTAACTGGTGGCGTGCTAAATTACTTTTAAATTGTCATTTGTAACGCAGGCATTTTTTTTCCAAAGATATGACACTGCCAGAAAAGAGGCCAAGGTTTGTTTAGCAAGATATTGCTCATAAATAATTGTTTTGTTGCAATTTATTGGAGAGTGCCAGTTTTATATTAACAATTTATTTTCTGCTGCTCAACCTACAACAAATTAGTGCAGTGTAAAACCTCTATAGTCGCTTTCGGCACTTTTCAGCAGAGTCCTGATAGTGGCTTCTAGCACTAACTAGTTAAAAATATTACCAAAATTTGACGAGAACGCTCATTTCGTTCGCGTGGTGGTTACGCAAATTTAAATCTACGTGAACGGATGACCGGTTAGCCGAATGTTGCATCTTGAATGGTGGTAGAGTGCTAAACTTTTTCTCGGCCTCAAGATTTGTTCACACATTTTTTGTCTTGTTACAGTTTATAGGAGAGTGCCTATAGGCACTCTCCCATAAATTGTAACAATGCAAATCAAATTTTACTTCCAAGATAATAAGAAGGAAATCTACAAAATATGAAGTCTCCAACTTTAGGTACCAGCAGTTCAGAATAAAGCCTGAATATGGGCTTCCAGCACTCTACCAGTTAACCAGCCTTTCTTATGCCTGATAGATTTTTAGACCTTTGCCTTGAGAGACTATATATATTTAAATTCCACGCAATATATAAATACTTGTTACTGATAAAAAAACAGTTTTCTGGGAATTTTGACATAGCCGAGCATTCAGTTAGCCATCTCCAAACCATGTGAACGGTCAGTCGGTTAGTTTTGCACACTGAAGCTGAACTCGGGAGATTAGAAACAATGAGTTCATTCACATTCTTTGAGAATAATGGATTAATAAATTAATGAATAGATGGATTAACACATTAAGATGTTTTTACTTAAAAAATCCTTTACAATTCCCACTTGATTAATACAACAGTCTATATGTTATTTTCAAAGCTACCAGTGTTGATTTTATTTTAACCCTTACCCAATGCACAGGATGTTCAGGATTTATTATTTTAATTATTGTTTTTAACCCTTTACCCAAAGCAGACGATTTCAAAATTTATTATTTTAAATATCATTTTTTAAATTTTTTCAAAAAATTTCAACAAAACCATATCATGTGACCCCTCTTTGGAACGAGCTCGTTCCAAAGAGGGGTCACATGATATGGTTTTGTTGAAATTTTTCGAAAAATAATATTTTTTCAGCTGCTGAATTTGCATATTACGCAGGTGGATGCGGGCGATTCGTTAGGTAAAGGGTTAAATTTGTCCATGCTTTTCAACAAGACCATATCTTTTGACTTCTCATTGGAAGGAGCTCGATGGGCTCATTTCAATGAGGGTTTATATGACATGGTTTTGTTGAGACTTTCTGAATTTTTTTTTTTCAACTGCTTAATTTTCCCCGCGGGAACCACAGGAACCCCGGGAAGTGAAGCAGTTCCTGTTCACTGCGGTAAACAGGCTCTGTTTTACTGGTAAAACAGGACCCAGTCACCAATGCTTGGGAGGTGCAAACCCTCTCTAAAATGGGCAACATGGCTTATTAACGCTCACCCCTGGTCTTGAGTTGATACTCATGTTGTCATGATTAGCCATTGTTCAAAAATATGTGACCTTAAACACCAATAAATAATAATAATAATAACTGCTTAATTTGTAAATTATGTGGACAGATGCACGCGATTCGTTGGGTAAAGGGCTAATAATGTCACTTGGAAATTGTACATATAAAAGCAATAAGGCCTAAAAAAATAAAAAATCTGTTTCTCAGGCCCTCCCGCATGGTCATTTTGGCTGCCGCATGCTCTCTTTTTATAACCAATATAATCTTTAAAAAAAAAAATTAAATAGTTTATGTCTGATATTTTACCCAAGTTAAAAAAATTGATAAATTTGTCCCTTGAGTGCAAGAAGGCTTTGCAATGCTTTAGCATTGCAAAGCCTTCTTGCTCTCAAGGGATGAAATACTCCACCACCCATGCGATTCCATAGATTATGAGGCCAAAAACATAAACCAAGAACATGAACTTTTGATGGCAAAGAAATATTTACTTGACAAAAAAATAATGAAAATTAAATGGTGATTTTTGTGAATACCAGTTGTGCTGGCTGGTTTTGACAGTTGGGTAATATGTTAAATGGACTCCTCTGTACTACAGCACTAATCAAACAATGGCAATTTTTTTTTGTTACAACAAAACAGTTTTCATATCTTTACAACAAAACAGTTATCATATCTTTATAGCACTAGCCCAGATATTGATTGTTCCAAATCTTTTATCAAGAAAAAAGGAGAAATCTTTTGTCTTCATTCTTCAACTTATTTTAACTAGAACTCTAGTGATTTGTATCCCATTTGGATAAGGCACATTTAGTCTCTGTGTTCCAGTCACCTGTTTTGTATGAAGGTGCTAATGGAAACTAGATATATGCATGGTAGACATCTGTTGCGAACAAAAGCAAAAATACCTTATGGTATATAATAGAGAGGTTAATTGCTGTCACATGGTATTGCTATTGTTATGGTTGGATGTATTGTATTATGTAATTCATGCTACTTGATGTTGGAAAGCACAGAGAACAGTAGTACTTGTTGATCTTGTATAAGTGAGGTAAGTAGTACAATATTCAGGGATTCTTGTGCCCACTTTTGGAAAGGGTCCGGGACTCGTGCAACTGGGAAAATTTGAAGGCTCAATTTGGGAATTTGTCTGGGAGAAGAAATACTCAAAGAATAGGAAATGTTGTATTGTATTATGTAATTCATGCTACTTGATGTTGGAAAGCACAGAGAACAGTAGTACTTGTTGATCTTGTATAAGTGAGGTAAGTAGTACAATATTCAGGGATTCTTGTGCCCACTTTTGGAAAGGGTCCGGGACTCGTGCAACTGGGAAAATTTGAAGGCTCAATTTGGGAATTTGTCTGGGAGAAGAAATACTCAAAGAATAGGAAATGTTGTATTGTATTATGTAATTCATGCTACTTGATGTTGGAAAGCACAGAGAACAGTAGTACTTGTTGATCTTGTATAAGTGAGGTAAGTAGTACAATATTCAGGGATTCTTGTGCCCACTTTTGGAAAGGGTCCGGGACTCGTGCAACTGGGAAAATTTGAAGGCTCAATTTGGGAATTTGTCTGGGAGAAGAAATACTCAAAGAATAGGAAATGTTACCTTCATATTAAATTGAGAACATTAACCCTTTACCTAACACAAAAGGCAGATGACACTTGCAAATAAAATTCTTGACTAATTATTTTCATTTTTTGCCTCAAAAACATAGCTTATGACCTCTCATTGGAATGAGCTCAATGAGCTCGTTCCAATGAGGGGTCATAAGCTATGTTTTTGAGACAAAAAATGAAAAAAATAATGAGAAAAATAATGAGAATTGGATTGTGATTTTTGTGAAAAGCGCTGGCCAGTTTTGGCCATTACATTGGGTAAACGGTTAATACAGAAGCTACTACACATATAGTACATGTATTAACCCTTTGATACTTTTGTACATGTTATTGTCAAACAGCATGTTGATACTTTGTGGTCA
Source organism: Pictodentalium vernedei (assembly GCA_031216915.1). Taxonomy (NCBI): domain Eukaryota; kingdom Metazoa; phylum Mollusca; class Scaphopoda; order Dentaliida; family Dentaliidae; genus Pictodentalium; species Pictodentalium vernedei. The sequence goes on along the minus strand of CM062289.1, from coordinate 426,669,983 downwards.
TTTGTTTTGTTACTATTTTTCGATTTTTTAAAGTTCTAACCTCAAATTCCTATTTTCTCCCGAATAGTGCTCAGTGGTAACTGTTGAGTTAAATGTTATCGCAGCTTAAAATACTAGTATAATCCTGCAGTCAAGACTTCTCAACTGGTTGAGTGCTAGAAGCCACTATGACGGATTTCAAAAAATGAGGATACCAGAGGAAATGCCAACCCTTGCCTTGCTTATATTTCATATTCAGTCAAACACAAATAATATTTTGTTTATATAAATCTGTTTTATTACAAATTATTGCAGAGTGCCTGTAGGCACTCTCCAATAATTTGTAATAGAACAAGTTTTGAATAACAAATTCAGACCACCAAAAATAATCTAGCCCTCAATCAGATAATCACTAATGTGAAAAATGTCTTGTTATTGGTACTTTCCGACATTTGACGTCGCATTTTGAAAAACATTGAAACTGAATTCCCAATGACATTTGAACGTCTGGATAAAGTCTCAAAGGGTTAAGTTTTACGACAAAGAGTTGCATGAAATAATGATCAGTCTTTGTAATATCTATTAAATAAATTGTTCTTATTCTGTTAAATGATGATGATATTTATGTATTTTGCTACACTCAGAAGGTTTGCATACTGTGGCTTTACAGTTGTGTCTAGACTAGTCTTGACTGCTGATAAAGACAGCCAAGACATAGCTAGAAAGAACTGACTAGGTTCTTGGGTTGTAACTTGAAAATATATCTAAAAACAGCATCATAATTTTATATTTTCTCACAAAATGTGGAAGTGCTTCTTGCATACACTAGCATATTTGCTTGTCCTTTGCGGGCTTCTGAGAATTTGTGAATAATTGTGGGATGTAAACCCCTCTCTAGAACAGTGGGGTGGAGTATCATATATCTACAATTTTTCACAAAAAGTGCAAGTACGTAAGGCAGATACTAGCATACTTTCAGCTAATGGACCACTAGTACTGCCCTTGGTAGTCCATTTAGTTGAAAGCTTGCTTGTCCTTTGTATCCTTCTGAACAATTGAGAATAAATGTTGGGTGGAACCCACCCATCTCTCCCTCTCTAGTAGTGTTGTAATTATGCAGTCTCTTTGTACAATAGAAAGTTTACACGATATATTCAGCATTATTAACTCTCCAACCTTTAATTTCCTAATCATTCTGCTGGCGAACTTCTCACTTTAAGACTTGAGAGTCAATTAAAAATTTTTTTTTTTTAAATTGGGGTTTAATGACACTTTCAATAGCCAGAGTCACCTCATATCCTGCAGTTTTATAGATGGAGGAACCCAGAGGACTAGAAGAGAACCACTGAGCAGTGGCAAACAACTGGCAGACTCCACAATGTACTGACTCTGCACATAGGGTTATCATAGCTCAAAGACAAGTGCACCACCGACAGTACAGTACACACTGCCACTGTGCCTGCACATGGATATTCAAGATTAAGAGCCTTGCCCAAGAACACAGTGCACTTACCACTGGTCAGGATTGAATGCACATCTTCAACCAATGCTAATGCTGCTTGTGTAGAGTCTGAGAGTTGCTCACCATTGCTCGGTGGTTCTCTCAGAGTACTCCGGCTTCATCCACCATAAAACGCTCCGACATGAGTTGGCCCTTGCTGTCGAAAGTGAACTCCAATAAATAAATCATTTTGGTAGTGGTTTCTAGTAAATTCTTAGGATTCTGTAACAAAATACTGAAATTTAAAGCAACAAGCAATTTTTTCCATAATGCAAATTAATGCCAAAATTGATTTTCCGGTCTCTCAAAACAGGTGAAAAACTTTAGTTTTTCCCACAGTTTTGTGGTCTCTGGTCTCTCAAGACAGGTGGTCTCTCATGACAGGTCCATTACAGAGTGAAACCAATCGGTACATGGCCACAGTGGTCTCTTAAGACAGGTTGTCTCTCACGACAGGGGTCTCTCAAGAAAAGTTTTACTGTACTGTAAAAGAACTAACCTCATTGAAGAGGCATGAAAATGCTTCTCAAAAAACACTGTAAATCAGAACACATCTGTTGAACTATCGGCAACAAAGGTATTTATTTGTGAAGATACATTAGATACAGGGTTAATTCATCTTTGTTATGGGATTGACAGAGTTATCTAACTTTGTCAACTTTGCATCTGAATTCTCCAAGAGGCATGACCTCTAAAAAATAATCCCACCCACATAATTTTGCCCTCTTTTACTTCATGCACCCCCTGGGCTTATTCTCGGGTCAGTTTTGTAATTACAAATTTAAAACTGGCAATGTTTGAATGTGTACACTTCTCTTTTAATGGAAATGGAAACAGCAAAATATCTCTGATTGTTCTGAAGAATTTAAGAACATTTGTGCAAACATTTCATTTCTGTACATGTAACTAATGTCCAGAAATTTCGAACTTAAACCTCCTTCCATTATGTTCACATGTTACAGCTTAGCACTACAAGTGAATTGACTATTGTGAGTCTTGTGACAACTTTCTCACTTTCACGATTTGGATTGTTCCAATAGGGTTTCTTTGAGTATACAAGACAGAAGATTTCAATTGCTCTGCTGTCTCAAATAACTTCCTGAACCATGAAGTATTCAAATAGTACACCATTTGAACTAGACTCTTTAGTCCTGATTAACCCTTTACCCAATGCAGATGATATCAAAATTTATTATTTTAAATATCATTTTTTCATATTTTTCAAAAAATTTCAACGAAACCATATCATGTGACCCCTCATTGGAACGAGCTCAACGAGCTCGTTCCAACGAGGGGTCACATGATATGGTTTTGTTGAAATTTTTTGAAAAATAATATTTTTTCAACTGCTGAATTTGCATATTACGTGGGCAGATGTGGGCGATTCGTTGGGTAAAGGGTTAACAGAGTGCTGATTGTACAAAATCAGTACTCATTTATACAGTACTGAAATTATAGCATTTACAATAGCTAATTATTAATAACAAGTTATTAATTGAAAATAGAATATCTTTCATTTTTGAAATTCACTGAGAAAAAAACAATAAGGGGCCTTAAGCTGAATTTGAAAAATGTACTGGTTTTGGCCATTATCTTGTGTAAAGAATTGACGTAGATGAGATTTACACTAAGACTGTACAGTGCACAGGGTTAGTTCTTCAGTTAAAAGTGAAAATATTTTGTAACCAGAAAGTGTGACTAACCCTGTGCAAAGCACCCCAAAACCTTTAGCATAGTCTATAGGCCATATTTATGGAAGGATTTCATTGTAACCTGTTAGTTTGACTCCATATAATGCCTAGATGATGACATCCCCTTTTGGTCGTGATTGGTCCACTGTGACGGCTTCGGGGGCCTAAAGCCCGAAAACCTTGATCTATCAACCGTGATGGCTGCCCAAGCCCGAAACCCAAAAACTTTTAGCACAGTCTGCAGGTCATGTTTACTGTGGAGGGATTTCATTGTAACTTGGTAGGATGACTCCTTATGATGTCTAGATGAGAATTTCCCCATTTTGATCGCGATCATGCAGCCTTGATGGGTGCCCGAGCCCAAAAACCTTTAGCATAGGCAAAAGGTCATATTTATGGAAGGATTTCATTGTAACCTGTTAGGTTGACTCCATGTAATGCCTAGATGATGACAATCCCATTTGGTCGTGATTGGTCAGTTGTGATGGCTACTAGTGCCCGAAGCCCAAAAACCTTGAGCACAATCTACAGATCATATTTATGAAGGGATTTCATTGTAACTTCTTAGGATCACTCCAGATGATGCCCAGATGAGATTGTCCCCTATGGTTGCAATCATTCAGCCATGATGGCTGCCCGAAGCCCGAAAACCTTTAGCACAGTCTACAGGTCATATTTTTGAAGGGATTTCATTGTAACTTGGTAGGTTAACTTCATATAATGTCTAGATGAGAACGTCCCCTTTTGGACATGATTGGGCTACTGTGACGGCTAAAGGTGCCCGAAGCCCGAAAACCTTTAGCACAGTCTACAGTCTACAGGTCATATTTCCCCGTGGGAACCCCGGGAAGTAAGCAGCACTTGTTTCCTGTGGTAAACCAGTTCCGCTTTACTAGTAAAATAGGACCCAGTCACCAATGCTTGGGGTGTAAGTCCTCTAAAATGGGCAACATGTAGATCAACGATTGACTAAACTTGACTTCATCTCCATGTTGTGTCACGATTAGCCATGGTGCATAAATATGTGACGTTAACCACCAAAACAAACAAACAGGTCATATTTATGAAGGGATTTCATTGTAACTTGGTAGGATGACTCCAAATAATGTCTAGATGAGAACGTCCCATTTTGGCCATGATTATTCAGCCTTGATGGGTGCCTGAGCCCAAAAACCTTTAGCATAGGCAAAAGGTTATATTTATAGAAGGATTTCATTGTAACCTGTAAGGTTGACTCCATGTATTGCCTAGATGATGACATGCCCTTTTGGTCATGATTGGTCAACTGTGATGGCTACAGGTGCCCGAAGCCCGAAAACTTTGAGCACAGTCTACAGGTCATATTTATGAAGGGATTTCATTGTAACTTTGCAGGATCACTCCAGATGATGCCCAGATGAGATTGTCCCCTTTGGTTGCGATCATTCAACCATGATGGCTGCCCGAGCCCGAAGCCCGAAAACCTTTAGCACAGTCTACAGGTCATATTTATGAAGGGATTTCATTGTAACTTGGTAGGTTAACTTCATATAATGTCTAGATGAGAACGTCCCCTTTTGGACATGATTGGGCTACTGTGATGGCTAAAGGTGCCCGAAGCCCGAAAACCTTTAGCACAGTCTTCAGGTCATATTTATGAGGGGATTTCATTGTAACTTGGTAGGATGACTCCAAATAATGTCTAGATGAGAACATCCCATTTTGATCGCGATCATTCAGCCTTGATGGGTGCCCGAGCCCAAAAACCTTTAGTATAGGTAAAAGGTCATATTTATGAAAGGATTTCATTGTAACCTATTAGGTTGACTCCATATAATGCCTAGATGATGACATCCCCTTTTGGTCGTGATTGGTCAGCTGTGATGGCTACAAGTGCCTGAAGCCCAAAAACCTTGAGCACAGTCTACAGGTCATATTTTTGAAGGGATTTCATTGTAACTTCATAGGATCACTCCAGATGATGCCCAGATGAGATTGTCCCCTTTGGTTGCGATCATTCAACCATGATGGCTGCCTGAGCCCGAAGCCCGAAAACCTTAAGCACAGTCTACAGGTCATATTTATGAAGGAATTTCATTGTAACTTGGTAGGTTGACTTCATATAATGTCTAGATGAGAACGTCCCCTTTTGGACATGATTGGGCAACTTTGACGGCTAAAGGTGCCCAAAGCCTGAAAACCTTTTGCATTGTCTACAGGTCATATTTATGAAGGGATTTCATTGTAACTTGGTAGGATGACTCCAAATAATGTCTAGGTGAGAACGTCCCATTTTGGCCGTGATCATTCAGCCTTGATGGGTGCCCGAGCCCAAAAACCTTTAGCATAGGCAAAAGGTTAGATGTATAGAAGGATTTCATTGTAACCTGTTAGGTTGACTCCATATAATGCCTAGATGATGACATCCCCGTTTGGTCGTGATTGGTCAGCTGTGATGGCTACAGGTGCCCGAAGCCCGAAAACCTTGAGTACAGTCTACAGGTCATATTTATGAAGGGATTTCATTGTAACTTCTTAGGATCACTCCAGATGATGCCCAGATGATTATTGTCCCCTTTGGTTGCGATCATTCAACCATGATGGCTGCCCAAGCCCGAAGCCCGAAAACCTTTAGCACAGTCTACAGGTCATATTTATGAAGGGATTTCATTGTAACTTGGTAGGTTGACTTCATATAATGTCTAGATGAGAACGTCCCCTTTTGGACACGATTGGGCAACTGTGACGGCTTCAGGGGCCCAAAGCCCAAAAACCTTTAGAACAGTCTACAGGTCATAATTATGAAGGGATTTCATTGTAGCTTGGTAGGATGACTCCAAATAGTGTCAGATGAGAATGTCCCCTTTTGGTTGCGATCATTCAACCATGATGGCTGCCAGAGCCCAAAGCCCAAAAACCTTTAGCACAGTCTACAGGTCATATTTTTTAAGGGATTTCATTGTAACTTGGTAGATTGACTTCATATAATGTCTAGATGAGAACATCCCCTTTGGACGCAATTGGGAAACTAATGGCTACATGGGCCCGAAGCTCGAAAACCTTAGCACAGTCTACAGGCCATATTTATGAGGGGATTTTAATGTAACTTGATAGGATGAGTCGATTTGGAATAATTTCACTGTAACTTGGTAACTTTTGTTGATATACGTTAACTGTGAGGGCCACATACATTAACTGTGAGGTCATATTAACCCACCCCTCAGCTCTTTAGTACAGTGTACACCTCATATTATTTTTATCAAAAACATAGCACACAGGGAACAGAAATGAACGTATTCCCAATTATCACAGTTCTTGTCTTATTTCATAATCCTTTCATAAACATTGAACATTATCCTTTTCATCAAACACAACACACAAGTTAAGCTACAGTGTCATTGACACTTTCATTAGATGACCTAATGGCATCGCGATCTTTGGCAAAATGTTTTACGCTAAGTTAGGCACCAGTTGGTGCCTTTGTTAATTTATAACACTTTACAGAAGTCTGCAAAATGTTGTAAAGTGTTACTCAACATTCAGAATGTGTGGTGACCTCTGACATTTTATAACCCTTATAAGGCATATCTGTGGTAACCTGTGACTTTATTTAGACTGGACAAGATGAGATGTCAGGACTTATATTTCAACAAGAATCCAAGAATCGATTCATGCAAAATACAGTGGAGCCCACTTAATTGGATATCTCTTAACTGAATAACCCTGTTAATTGAATATAATTTTCCAACACAAAACCATTTACTATACCTACAAATTTGACCTGGTAATTGAATGTAGGATATAGAGTAAACTCCTGTTAATTGAATAAAAATTCTTGCAAGCTGTCGAGAAATTACCCTGATTCTCCCCACTTTTCGGTTGTTTATAGACCTTTTTGGCCTCAGTACATCCAATACAGGCATTTAATCTATTATATCATGTTTGACAGAGCTCATGGAGCTCTGTCAAACAAGATATAATAGAATAAATGCTAAGTTTATCTCTAGAATAAGGAAAGTGACCCAATCCCTGTTAATTGAATACTCCTGTTAATTGAATAATTTTCATTGGCAAAGTGGCTATTCAATTAACAGGGTTCCACTGTATTTGCGCAACAAAACCAGTGAGAATCCATGCAGATTCTTGCTGCACCTCTGCTAGGATTCATGTGAAAAGAATTGAGTGAGTTTAACCCTTTACCTAATAATATGTCGCAAACATGACCTGAAATATCTTGACAGTTTTTCAATAAAATTGTACAAAAATGGCTGTCATTGGAAATGGCTCAATGAGCCGATTCCAATGACATCCATATTTGTAAGGTTTTATTGGTAAATATTGTTTATTTTAAAAAAAATTCGGTTGATGTTTTAAAAAGCTGTTTTGGGTAAAAGGTTGACATGTGTTATCAGTATACAACAGGGGTTCAACCATGGTGGCCTCATGGAATCCTTGAACACTCATATTAGGTACGGATTCTCGTAACCATTTTTACGAGGATTCAAATGGATCCTCCCAAATTTAGATGAAATATAAGCCCTGGATGCAAAACATGTGTTAGTCTATCATGGCAACATGGGTTTGAAAATCAACCAATCGTATTATGCAATAATGAACCTGATCCAGTTCCAAGTGTCTGTTATTTGTTAAAGTGTTATATCCTGAGTTCCCCTTTATTATGCCAAATATCAAAATTTCGAGTAGCAGCTAGAGCTGTAGGTTAACCGAAACTGAACCGAGGTTTTTAGTTCTTTTAAAAAACCCAAACTGAAACCGTCGACATCCCGTAATCTAAGGTTTTTCGTTTTTTTATTAAATACTCTCTTGCTGGAGAAATTTACAGAATGTAGTCATCCCAGAGTAGCGAGAGTACCCAGACACTGCCAATGGCAGTGTCTGGGTACTCTCACTACTCTGGGAAGGCTACATTCTGTGAATTTCCGACATTTCAGTTTAGTTGTGTTTGCAGCTTTCCTCAAGTTGCGTGTGGGTGTCAGACCTCGAAAAATGGCCAAGCACAATAAAAGTTCTGTATATTTAGGTAAATATTATATTGGCCTTCCTGATTCTTCATGTATTATATAGCTTATTTTGGGCCTTCATTCAGTTTCACTCAATTTCACTATCATTCAGTTATGATTCCGGACATAAGAATGAGTTTTATTGAATTTTTCTTGGCCTCATGAACAAACCGAAAACCGAACCGAACTGAGGTTTTACTCCACCTGAAAAACCGAAACCGAACAAGAAATTAAAAAACCTACAGCTCTAGTAGCAGCAAATCTTTTCCATAATGTATCAAGGAATTTAACTAATTCAGTCTTTGTTGAATTCCTAGATGCATTATGGGTAAAACTTGCAGTTTCATATTTTGTTGTTCAACATCGGTGTGCAGAGGGTTAAATGTTGCAAATTAAATCTTTGGTCTTAGTAATCAATTGTATCTAAAAAAAACTGCTCACAAGAATTTTCTGAACAAACCACACCAAGTAAGACATTTGTCTTGAACAGTTTACCCAATGTAATCGCCAAAATGGCCAGTGTTATTCACAAAAATGAAAAATCATTCAATTTTCAATTTATTTTTCCGATTTTTTTGTCTCAAAAACATAGCTTATGACCACCTTATTGGAATGACCTCATTCAGCTTGTTCCAATGGGGGGAGGGGGGGGGGGGAGGGGGCAGAGGTCATAAGCTATGTTTTTAAAAAAAAAATGAAAAAAGAATTATTCAAGAATTTTGTTTGCAAGTGTTGTATGCCTTTCGTGTTAGTTAAAGGGGGTTAAGACTTTAGAGGATAGACTGATTGCTTTCTCACTAATACCAACACTTGAATAAGTTCAATGGAAACTGTCTGCACAAATTAGAAGCTTAATACATGTCATTTCACTTGATTATTACTTGTATATTTCTAATTGGATTATAATTGTGCCTATAAATATATTAATAACTAATCTACTGATTAGCTTTGTAAGAATCACAGGTCACATTGAATAGAAAAGCTGACTTCCATTAGGAATTCAATTTAAATCAATGCCCTGACCAATTCATCAGCAGGCTTTACGGCATCTTCAGTGCATGTCTCTCCTTTGTTTTGAACTTTTGAAAGTACTGTATGCCATGAGGGTGTCTTCTACTTTTGCCTACAGTGCACTTTCGCCTACAAAATTATCAGGTAAACGTGTAGGCGAAAGTGCACTAATTAAGGTATAGGGATTATTAGCCAATTACCTGCTCTCCTCACAATAAATGGACTGACCGACCATTCATTCCCAGCATTTTTCTTTTTTTCTTATGTTACGTGTTTGTTTTTTTCTTATGTTATGTGTTTGTTTAAGTCACAAACAGAACGTGAGTGCAAGGTAGTTCTTTTAGCTGAGGTCATGAAGACAAATACTGATTTGTTTTTAAAATCACAAATCAATTTATCAGCAGCTGATTTGTCTTCATGGCCTCAGATCAGTTATCTTCAGGGCAAAAGTCACCTGTGCAGTTTCTTGATGCAGCTGGCCACCTGGTAAAATTGGGATGTTAACTTAATGGATTCTTGTAAGAACAAGATTAGAACATCATATACAATGTGGATTTGTTATTTGTCAATAAAACCTTGCAAATATGAATATTATTGGAACCGGCTCAGTGAGCCGGTTCCAATAATACTCGTATTTGTATGTTTTTATTGAGACTAGAGAGAGGGAGAGAGAGAGAGAGAGAGAGAGAGAGAGAGATAGGGGAGGGATAAATTGTATCGATATTTTTCAATAAAACCTATGAATAGTATTGGAACAACCCCCCCTCTCTCTCTTCTCTCTATCTCTCTCTCTCTTTCTTTCTCTCTTCTCTCTCCTCCCTATCTCTCTTCTCTCTCTCCCCCTCTCTCCTCTCTCTCTTTCCATCTCTCTCTCTATCTCTCTCTCTCTTCTTCCTCTCTCTCTCAATCAATCAATCACCAAACAGTCAGTCGATTTTATTGTGGGTAGAGCAGGTAATTAGCTACTAATCCCTATACCTTAGTTAGTGCACATTTGCCTACACTTTTACCTGATACTTTTTGTAGGCGAATGTGCACTGTAGGCGAAAGTACACTGAACCGCCATGAGAGTAGTGATTCCCAAACAAGATCAGAACCCAGGTATCCCTACAAGGTACCACCCCAATCAGGCTTCTCTTCTGCATTGGGAAGGTATTCAAATAGGTGCTTACCAATAGGCTTAGGGGTCTTCACGAATCTTCAAACTTTTTCAACAAATGGTAGAGAGCATATTACATCAACAAAGTGGCTGTTGCTGACTCCTTGAGTACATACAGACAACCTTCTCCCAAAAGGAAATCGGTGCTGCCCGCTTCATTAACATCGAAAAAGCCTTCAACTTTGTCTGGTATCTGTCACAAATAATCAAAATGGACCTCTCAAAGATAGTAGGTTTACTTTCTTCCTTCCGACCAGGAAGGAAGGCAGGAAATCTCTGACATAGTTAAGCCGGAAGCAGGCAATCCCAGGGCTCCATCCTCGGCCTATGCCTATTCATAATGTATGCTAATGACATCAACAAAATAGAGGTGGACGAGGTCACCTCTTGTAATTTGCTGACCCTTTGGACCTCCAATAACTTATAGGCTTTGTCAAAAGCTGACTCCAAAAAGCCCTCACCAGACTTGAAAGGTGGTGTGCTAAATGGCACATCAAACTTGACATTACTAAAGCACAACAGCTCCTAATGACCAAAAGTTCCCCACAATCAAGTTAACCCTCTTTGGTGAAGAAATCTTGGAAAGAAAAGAAGCCAAACTCCTCTGCATCACCCTGGACCACCCTTTCACTCTCAGTAACTACATCAAATCCACGTTCAAAAAAGCCAAAAATTGAATTCAACTCCTATAAATGATTAGAGGTTAAATACGAGGGGCAACCTCTGAAGTGCTAATCAAATTATACATACTGAGTCAAAGAAGAAAGTATAATAAACTTTGAAGGGCAATTTTTTTGTATTATCTAGGGCTGCACAGTATTCGAAAACTGAATACTGGTATCGGTGTTCAAAAAAATACTGCGGTATACTGGTATATCGAAAGACTGTTCAGATATCTGGACACACGTACCATAACCGGGACTTGATCATTCACAATCGGAACAAATCAGCATGTCTTGATGATACAGTTCGAATACCCAACGCAGACAATATTAAAATTTATTTTTTTAAATATTGGTTTATCGATTTTTTTCAAAAAATATTCAACAAAATCATATTAAGTGACCCCCTCATTAGAACGTTGAGCTCGTTCCAATGAAGGGTCACATGATATGGTTTTGTTGGATTTTTTTTGAAAAATAATTTGTTCAACTGTACAATTAGTGCATTACCCGGGAGGATGTGGCCAATTCGTTAGGTACAGGGATAATATTATTCGTTTGAGATTACAGTTGAAAAACTCAGGACATCTTGAAAATTGAACTGTGGGTAAATAAATAATGACGATAAACTGATATTTTTTTAATTACACCGGTATTCAATCAATACTGGTTTGAATACCGGTATGTATCAGTTTATCGATATACCGTGCAACCCTACTGATACGTGCCACGTGACATCGGGCATTGTCTTGCTGGAATAACTGCAATCCAACATTAGTTTTGGACAACAACAGCATTGAGAATTTCATCCGTGTATTGATGTCCATTCAGATTACCATCGATGAAGATCAGCTGCGTTCGATGGTGCAAAGAAATTCCTGCCCAAAGCATTACACTATCCCCGCCGAAACGGTTGCATTCCCGCACACAAGGATCAGAAACCATTCTCCTCGTCGGCGATATACTCTTGCCCTACCATCAGTTCGCCGTAGACAAAATCGTGATTCATCACTAAAAAGAACTGTGCTCCAATGCTGCTGAGTCCAGCGAACACGCTGACGTACCCATTCCATTCTGATGATAAGATGACGTTGGGTAAGGATTTGTCCGTGGTATGGATGTCTACTTCGAATGCTGTGATCAGCGAATCTGTTGCAGACAGTTTGTGTACAAATTCTATTGTTAGTTCTACCAGGAATAATTGCTGCTGTCCCCATCACCGGAAGGAAGCGATCCCACAAGTGAGACGTCCTGATGTGTCGGTCTTGTACAGGGGTCGTAACTCTTGGTCGACCTGAATGCTGTCGGTCAGCGGTAGATCCAGTTGTTCTATACCTTCCAATGAGACGGTAAATAGTGCCCACAGTGACTCCGAAATCAGCATCAAGGTCACCTGGAGGTATCCCAGCCTCATGCAGACCAATGGCACGCAACCTCTGATTTTCGGTTAACCTTGGCATTTTTTAAAAGGTTGGAAGACAATAACTAGTGTGTTTTCTCAATAATCAAGGTTCTCTAGCACAACATAACACAAAGAAAATCGTCGGTCACCCATTCAATTTGGCATTCTCGGTTAGCACATGCTATTTTGAAATCCGTAGCAAAATTGTATATGGTTGGGAGGACAACAACAACATGTCATTAAACTCTTTGCACGACTTCTTTTCCACAAACATGCAACATTAGAACTATTATATTTCATCCTTTATGCTATTTTTTCACATTTGTTTCTATTATACTTTCTTTTTTGACTCAGTATACAAAGCTTTTATCAGACCTACAGTGGAAAAAGGGGCAGTTGTGACCTCCAACAGTACCAAAACTACACGCTTTAGACAACACAGACAAGGGGAAAAAAGAGTCCATAATCAACTATAGTGCACTGCCTCTCCTTCTTCCCTTCCCCCCCCCCCCCCCCCCCCCACGGCTTTCGAACATTCAGGTTTCTCTTGCGATATAAATTTACCATCAAAAGGGTCTAGATGGACTATTCTGCCCTAGTACTGTCCCTGCATGCACTCAGTGCGTGAAACCATCTCTCTTCAGTCTAGAATTTCACAGGACAAATGGTTAATCATTTGATATTTTGTTAGGCCAACGGGTGACTGAGAACAAAAAACACTGTTTACTGAGGCAGACTTCAGGTAAATTATATGCACTAGATACTTAAATTAGCATTTTATGCGTTATGCATGGCCATTGGCATGTATCAGGATGTTGTTTTACTTTTTGCATGGATACTTGACTGCAAGTAATTAACACATTTTTTTCCATCTATCTATGTATCAAAACTAATATTTGATGTAAAACAAAGGATTTATTAGCAGAGGCCTATAAATACATGAAGGGTAAGAAACGAGTTTTGAGCAATTTGTGCAACTTGTTGGAGTTATATTTGTACTCAACATCAATGTTTTAAACATATGTTAACATGTTATAAATTCAGTTCATAGGAGAACAGTATTGTTTGAGGTTAACATTAAGTAGGACAAATAGTACTCTTGCTGCACATGATTTTAATATTCATAAGCTCGGCATATTTTATTCCTGTGCAGAATAGATCTTGATTGTTTTGTAGTCAAGTGTTTCTGGATGCATGAGCACACTACACTACTCCATTATTTGACTTTAACTGGTTGAGTGCTAGAAGCCACTATCATGGCTCTATTGAAATATATTGGAAGCTACTTTAGTGGATTTACACTGTATGCATTAGCTAGTGTTTGCCGAGCAGTAGAAGAAAAGTTGTTTTTATCCCCTCCAAAAATTTTTTTGGGTGCATATAGTGTTTGTCATTTCCATCTGTCTGTCCCTCCATCGGTAAAATTTTTGTATCCATTCCATAACTCTTGAGATGCTTCATTGGATTTTGTTGAAACTTGGCGTACATGTTGCTTATGGGGAGATGATGTGTCGTCACTGTCGTGCACAAAAATTGTTTTTGTTCGATGGAGGTCAAGGTCACAGATGAAGATCGTAGTTCGTGGGCAAGCTTGAAAATAAGCAATCTGTCATTTGCAAAATGAGGTGCCCAGAGGGTGAATATTCTTATGCCATCCCATACAGTGGGCCAGTGTATCCTCTGGGTACCTCTTTCTGTTGAGGTTTGAGACCTTGATTCAGATTGAGGTTCATAGAGGGTGAATTTAATGATGCTACCCTGCAGTGCAGGGTAGCATCACCAAATTCACTCTCTGGGGACCTCATTTTGCAGATGACAGACTGCTTATTTTCTGGCTTGTTCGTGGGCTTGCGGTCACTGTTAGTCTTGTTATATACCATAGTTTGGTTTATTTATGAACAAAATCTTGCTAAACTAATGCTTCTTTTGCTGGTAACACAGTATTTTTGAAAAAAAAATGCACTTGTTTCAAATCATCTTTCAAAAATAATTCAGAACTCTACACTTTCTAACATCATTTAACTCTTTACCCAACGCAGACGATATCAAAATTTATTATTTTAAAAATAATTTTTTTAAATTTTTCAAAAAATTTCAACAAAACCAACGAGGGGTCACATGATATGGTTTTGTTGAAATTTTTGGAAAAATAATATTTTTTCAAATGCTGAATTTGCATATTACACGTTCGGATGCGGGCGATTCGTTGGGTAAAGGGTTAACTCTAAAGTAGTTACTCAATGCACATGGTATCAAAATTTATTATTTTAATTATTGTTGTTTCAAATTTTTCTAAAAATTTCAACAAACCATATCATGTGCCTCGGACTATCTCCCTCATTGGAACAACATCCACAAGCTTGTTTCGATGGGGGTGTAACATAATATGGTTTTGTTGAAATGTTTAAAAAAAATTTTTTTTCAACTGCTCAATTTGTAAATTGTGCCAGGCAGATACGGATGATTTGTTAGGTGAAAGGTTATTTATTTATTTATTGATGTTTAAGGTCACATATTTATGCACAATGGCTAATCATGACCGTGACAGTTTTATGGGTGGAGGAAGCCGGAGTACCCGGAGAGAACCACCGAGCAACGACGAGCAGCTGCCAGCTCCCCAACATCGTAACTCCGCACTGCAGCACAGGCAGGGTTAGATTGGTTGAAGACATGCATACCATCGACGTGCAGTACGCCTTAGTACACGGCGTCATCGTGCCCCCACATGGGCAATGGGGGTGAAGTGTCTTGCCCAAGGACACAACGCGGTTGCCGCAGGTGGGATTCGAACCGAGGACCTCTCGGCTTGCAGCCTGCACCTCTTCCTTCTGAGCCACTCGCCCCCACCAGGTGAAAGGTTAAAAATATCTTCAATAACCCTTTACCCAACATCGATGATATCAAAATGTATTATTGTAAATATCAGTTTTTTAAAAAATTTCAAGCAAACCATATCATGTGACCTCCTCATTGGAATGAGCATGACGAGCTCGTTCCAAAGAGAGGTCACATGATATGTTTTTGTTGAAATGTTTTGAAAAATAATATTTTTTCAGCTGCTGAATTTGCATATTATGCGGGTGGATGTGGCTTATTCGTTCGGTAAAGGGTTAACTCTCTTCACACTAATGATAAAATAAAAAAATTTCAAGTAACAAATTTTTTTCATAATTCAGCTAAGAATTTAAGCAATACATTCTTTTTCGACATAACTCAAGAGCCTGACCGAGCTCAATAAGCTTAAAACATATCTAGTTCCTGGATGTCTATAAACATTGGTTTCTCTCCACTCTTTTGGAACCTTTTCTTTTTCTTTTGCTAAGTTGAATGCTGTCTTTTGGCAATTTTTACAGTGCCTTTTTCCCCTGTGCTTAACCCTTTACCCAGTGCAGATGATATCAAAATTTAGTATTTTAAAAATCATTTTTTAAAAAAATTTTCAAAAAATTTTGACAAAACCATATCATGCGACCCCCCTCATTGGAACGAGCTCAACAAGCTCGTTCCAAAGAGGGGTCACATGATATGGTTTTATTGAAATTTTTTGAAAAATAGTATTTTTTCAGCTGCTGAATTTGCATATTACACATGCGGATGTGACCGGTTCGTTGGGTAAAGGGTTAACTTGACAATGTCAAGATAAGCTATTGCCATCACGTGTGTGGAAGTTTGTGAGTCTGTTTAGCACAGGCTAGACTGCATAGTTCTTGTCTGACCATCACTAAATTTCATGTGCCAGTTCAAGGTCATATCTAGATGAGAATGTCCCGATTTGGTCACGATTGGTAAACCGTGACAGGTTCGAAACAAGAAAACCTTTAGCACAGTCTACAGGTCGTATTTATGAAGGGATTTCATTGTAACTTGTTACGATGATTCTGTATAATGTCAAGATGAGAACGTCCCATTTTGGTTGTGATCGGTCAACCATGACGGTTGCACAGGTTCGAAACCCGAAAACCTTTAGCAATCTACAGGTATGATATCTAGAGAAGACTGTCCTATGATTGGTCAACCGTGACCGCCGAACCATCACGTGACCTAGATTCCTTTAGCAAAGTCTACAAGTCATATTTATGAAGGGATTTCATTGTAACTTGGTAGGATGACTCATTTTGGAATGATTTTACTGTAACTTGTTAACTTTGTTAGCCCTTTACCTAACATGAAAAGCAGACGACACTTGCAAACAAAATTCTTGAATAACTAATTTTTTTCATTTTTTGTCTCAAAAACATAGGTTATGACCCCTCTTTGGAACGAGCTTGTCGAGCTCGTTCCAAAGAGGGGTCATAACCTAATGTTTTTGAGACAAAAAATGAAAAAATAATGAAAATTAATTGGCGATTTTTGTGAATAGCGCTGGCTGGTTTTGGTCGTTACGTTGGGTAAAGGGTTAAACATACCTTAGCAGTGACGGCCACAGGGTACAGGACTTAACATATTCTCAATTATCACAATTCTTGTCTATTTCATAATCCTTTCATAAATATTGAACATTATCCTTTTCGTCAAACACTACACACAGTCAAGTTAAGCTGCAATGTCATTGACACTTTCATTGAGAATAGCGCTAGCTGGTTTTGACTGTTTTGTTGGGTAATAGGTCAAGCACCAGGCTTGGTAATTTCAGGAGAGTGATTTTTTAGCTCTCCTTACTGCCCTCCTGAAAGAATTAAGGAGAGCGAAAAATTGCCCTCCTAAATATTTTGGTCTGGGATGATTGAGATTACATGTATTATGCTCACATTAAATTTTTGTTGTAAAGCAAAAATATAATTTAACTTCGAAGTCACATAACATCACGTAATTTCATTTTGAAAGTGGTTTAGTGGTAAAAGGTAATGGCTGCAACCATACACAAACACAGTTGCAATCATTTGAAGCAAAATGGGTCACAGCAATATTTTTTTATTCTGTCAGTTTCAAGTTCAACAACTGACATCACAGTTTGAGGGGGTAATTATTCAAGGAATATTGACACTATAATATACTACCATTGCTACTATCCTGTCACTTGAAGCACTTGCATCAGGATGTGACTGTAGATTCAAGCAGACCTGTTGTCCAAGAAAGTCATACGCCTACCACTACCACCTTCAACCCCCCCTTAGGGGGTTGAAGGTGGTAGTGGTAGGCATATGACTTTCTTGGACAACAGGTCTGGGTGAACACACAGGTCTTGTCAAGTGTGTGTTCGGTTGTTGAGTGAGACATCTAGATGTCTAAGAGATTTCGCTTTACCTTAATAAAGTTAATAAAATCACTGATGTAGTCTGTTGGTTTCAGTTTCAATGAGTTCGTTGAACTGGATACTTAAAAAGCTGTGTAAAGCTAATTGCTCTCCTAAGCTGATTGAGGAGAGCGATTTTTTGCCCTCCTGCATTTTTCAGAATGCCAGGCCTGAAGCACCAATAAACATTACTGCTTACTGAGCCAGTCCTGACATAGAATTGGTTAAAGCCATTGATCTCTATACAACTGGATTGATGGAACTTGCATGAAAAACGTCTCCACTCAAACTGCTCCCCCTGGTGTCAAGTCAGTCAATGATTTAACTCATCCAGCATGGAGGCACTGTGTACTAAGTAAGGTGTACTGTACACAGATGGTGCACCTGTTTTCATCCAATACTAACCCTGCTTATGTGGAGTATGTTGGGGAGTCTGACAGTTTCTGACCATTGCTCTGTGGTTCTCTCCAGGTACTCTGGCTTCCTCCATCCGAAAACTTTGACATGAGGTGATCCTGGCTGTTGGAAATGTTGTTAACCCTTTACCCAATGTAACGGCTAAAACAGGCCAGCGCTATTCTCAAAAATCGCCAATTACTTTTTTCATTTTTTGTGTCAAAAACATAGGTTATGACCCCTCTTTTAAACAAGCACGTTGAGCTCGTTTCAATGAGGGGCCATAACCTATGTTTTTGAGACAAAAAATGAAAAAAATTAGTTATTCAAGAATTTTTTTTTGCAAGTGTCGTCTGCTTTTCATGTCCGGTAAAGGGTTAAACTCCAAAAAATAATAAATTAATATTGTTGCATAAAAGCAAATTGCCACATGCTTGAAAATGCTGATGGTTCATTTTAACCCATTTAAAGTCAAAACTAGAAAATACAATTCCAGAAAATACAATTACAAAAGTTTTATTGTATTGGCCCCAGGTGAATTTTTCACAGACATCAAAATATATTATTTAACAAGTGATTTGTGATTGTGAGGCATTGGGAAACTGAAAACCTTCAAGATAAATTTTATTGTTGATTTTTGTGTTTATATATAGCAACTTCCACCCCCGCCTCCCCGAAGATGGCCATGGTGGAGACACTTTTCTGTTTGTGACCAATTTTTAGCTCACCTGACTGAAAGTCAAGATGAGCTATAGTGATCACCCATCGTCCGTCGTCCGTGAACATGGTGTTTGCTACAGCTGTGAGGTTAACCGAAAATTTGGTTTGGTTTCCGTTTTGTTATCAAAACCGTAACCAAAACAATTACAGAAAGCCTGTCATCACGGTTTTCAAATTCAATGTTGAAAATCTCTTATCAGGTCTTCACTTCTCAGAATAATGAGAGAAAGAACATAAAGTTACCTTTATTTTTAAACTTTAGAGTCGCGTTATCCTCTTTTCATAATAACTACAGTAATTGGTATTGTGTTCGAGCATTGCATTCAACCTAATACTGCGAAAATAGGTGACAAAATTGACTTCTCACCAGGGACCAGCCTACAAGGCGAAGTAGGCGACATCTTCGCCCTTAACACCAGGTCTTCGCCCAATTTCTTTCTCTGGGCAAAGTTGAAGTCGCCTTACAGTTTTGAAAAGTCGCTGAGAAAAGTTATTTCCGGCGATTCCGTTGCTAACTTCGCTTGGAAAAAATATAAAAAAAAATAAGTGTAGTGAAAGCAAATAATTGGGCAGGTTAAAGAATTACTAAATATATTGATTTTACTTCCCATAAAATCCCAAAATAATACCAACCACGGCACGATTTCATTATGACAATTCAAGTTTTCACTAGAGTGAAGTTAGATGACAAGACAAAAATTGCTCAAGTTCTTTTTTAATGTTTCATTTCAAAAGTGATTTCCACCATCAAACTTCACTCTACAGGGTATTTATTTAAAAACAACATTTTTGGTAATGATAATGTTTATTTTTTAGTTTGCACTTGTGAGTTTGAAGCATGTGATTTTTAAAAATTATTGTTGGGTGTGTTCCATTTGTGAGGTCACAATAAGGGTCCTACTAAATTACCAAAAAGTAGTAAGTTACAGAAATAAATGGTGTAAAAAGCAAACTGACAAATTCAATTATCTTCCTTGATAACAGAACATTTGCCTGGAAGAAATGATTCTCTAGACTGAATTGAAATGATATTTGGTTGGCAAAAATAATTCACTAAACTGAATTTAACCTCCCACTAATAGCTTTTAAACTGAATTGAACCCTTACCTAAACAGCTTTTTGTGAAATCATATTTGGTTAGCAAAAACAATTTGCTAAACTGAATGTAATCCTTTACCTAACACAGGTTTTTGAGAACAATTTGGTTGGCAAATATAATTTGCTAAATTGAATTTAACCATTTACCTAACACAGTTTTTTTGAGAATAATATTTCGTGGACAAAAAAAATAATTTGCTAAACGGAATTTAACCCTTTACCTAAAGCAGCTTTTTGAGAAATAACATTTGGTTGGCAAAAGTAAATTTGATAAACTGAATTTAACCCTTTACCTAACACAGGTTCTTGAGAATTTTTGGTTGTCAAAAGTAATTTGATAAACTGAATTTAACCCTTTACTTGACGTAGCTTTTTGAGAAATAATATGTTTTGCTCACTTCTCCCTATTTTCACCTCACTTCTCCTTAAACTGAATTTAACCCTTTACTTGACGTAGCTTTTTGAGAAATAATATGTTTTGCTCACTTCTCCCTATTTTCACCTCACTTCTCCTTAAAACCTTGGGAGGGAGAAGTGACTTCTCCCTAAATTTAGCCTCTAGGCTGGTCTCTGCTTCTCACGCATTGGGTTTTTCCATGAGTTGATTAAAGTCATGAACAGTGTTTGAGACAATTCAAACTGGAATGTTTTACTGCGACACACATAATTTTCCAACAGACTCGAGGCAAGAAATCATTTTCTTGAGCTTGAAACTCTTGAGATAAATGCACTCGTGGAATCAGAGTATATTACACGTGTGTGACTGTGACCATGGAAATGGAGTCCCTACTGACAATGACAGGTGCATAAATTAACACCTGTTGCACTGTATTTGCAGTTTATTGAATTGATATGTCAGAGACTCTTTGGGATAAAGTTAATGTTTCCGCGTGCAATTTAACAATAATAAGTTCATCAGTGAGTATACAGTGACCAAGAGTTATAGCTTTTAACTGCACAATTCTAGAAGTGATTACTTGATTACGTCAAGTTGATTTAATAAAGTTAGTACTTCAAGAATCATGCAGTCCAAAATTACATAACTGTCGGTCAAGTACAGAGCTGCATTCACGATATGCCCCCTTTTCCCCTCTCAGCCCTTCACCCAACGCAGACGATATCAAAATTTATTATTTTAAATATCATTTTTTTAAATTTTTCAAAAAATTTCAACAAAACCATATCATGAGACCTCTCGTTGGAACGAGCTCAACGAGCTCGTTCCAACAAGGGGTCGCATGATATGGTTTTGTTGAAAATTTTTGAAATATAATATTTTTTCAACTGCTGAATTTGCATATTACGCGGGTGGATGCGGGCAATTCGTTGGGTAAAGGGTTAGCTGTTGACATAGGAGTCAGAAAGATGGGGGCCCTGAGTCCAAACATGGCCTGAAAGTTCGTATTTTTTTTTTATGTTTGGTACGTCCTTTCAGGGGGGGGGGGAGGGGGCAGGCCTAACCCAATATAGGATTCTTGGGCCTCCTCCTCCCTCCCAAGTTCTGGGCCCAGTGATACTACCCCAGCCCCCACTCTCTCCCTGGCCCTGCTACTATCAAAGATTGAATATGACATTGATATCTCGACAAAGTGTCATGTTCTGTTTTATTTTATAAATGGGTCGATTTCAAGTTTTTCATTTGAAATACAGAAGAACCTGTCTTGAGAGACCACCCTTTTTCCCATGGAAAAGTGGTCTCTCAAAACAGGTGGTCTCTCATGACAGGTCCATTATAGAGTAAAACATCCAAATGGTACAAGGCCACAACGGTCTCTCAAGACAGGTGATCTCTAACGACAGTGGTCTCTCAAGACAGGTTTTACTGTACATACACTGCAAAATAATGTTCCAATAAGCTGTGTAGGCATTGTTATGTTTGTACAATCAAAACCGAAACCGAAAACAGAGGTTTTTAAAAAAAAAGAACCAAAACCAAAACCGACCTGAATTTTCAGAACCACACAGCTCTAGTGTTTGCACCTGCTCCTCCTAAACTGTTGAACCAATTTTTGTTAAATTTGAGGTTATTGCTTGTTTGGACATTGCATTTTGTTTTTGTTCAAATCAAGGTGCCCATCCCCATAGGATGGGAGTGGGGGAAAATGCTCTGAAATTCTTAAAAAAATCTTCTTTTCATAAACCATTGGGTACAATGACTTGATATTTGGTATGGAGCTTCCTTTTGAAGTGTAGAATCAAGTATGTTCAAACGAAGTTCATGGATCAATATTTGTCTTTGTAATGGAAGGGGCAAGATTTTTGGCTCTGCCGAAAATTTTTATTTTCTGAATCGATGGTCCTATTTGAACCAAATTTGATATGTGGTATTATTGAGTCATATGTTCTTGATTCATGCAAAATTTTCTGTGTCCCTGTGGGAACCCCAGGAGCTAAAAATAGAAATATTTTCAAATGCCCATATTTCCCAAACCACATGGAATAGAGAACTGTTACTTGGTATAAAGCATCCTTAGGACCAGTGAAATTGAACAGTAAAAAAAATTGCCATCGGTTGTAGCAGGGTGTTCTATGGGATGGGGTGGGGTGGGGACCAGGGGGGGGGGGGGCAACATTGAAAAACTGCTGAGTCAGCACATTTGCAAAAATTTAAAAAAAAGATTGCTCCACAACCACTGATTTGGTTTTCAGCATCCATAGGGGGGTGGGGGGGGTGCAGGGGGGGGGGGGGGGGGAGTCTGATACAAGTGTGTTAAAATGAAGCCTCTTGGTTCATATTTGGGCCCAAATTTTTAACCTAGGGCAGTATGAGGATGAGGAATGATCTTTAAAAATCTCCTTCAGATCCATCAGTCAGAATGTTTTCATATTTGGTATGCAACATTTTTTTTTTCTTTTGGGGGTGGGGGGGGGGGGGGCAGATTCAAGATTGTTCAAATCGGGTCCCTGGGTTAATATTTGGGCTCTCTGTTGGATCCCAATGTTTAACTTAGTGCAGTATGAGGAAATTTCTTTAAAAATCTTCTTCTTTAGATCCACCATTGAGAATCCTTTCATATTTGGTATACAACATATCTTGGTGTGTCAGATTGAAGTTTGTTCAAATCAGGTCCCTGGGTTAATATTTTGGCCCCGATGAGAGCCCAAATTTTAACTTAGTTTAATATCAGGAAATTTCTTTAAAAATATTCTTCTTCATATTCATCAGTTAGAATGCTTTCATATTTGGTATACAACATCTTTGGGGGTGAGGGGTTGGGGGGGGGGAGGCAGATTCAAGTTTGCCTGGATCAATATTTGGGCTCCCTACAGAGGCCCAAGTTTTTACTTAGTGCAATATGAGGAAATTTCTTGAAAAATCTTCTCCTTCAGATCCACCAGTCAGAACGCTTTCACATTTGGTATTCAGTATCCTGGTGGTGGAAGGGAAGGGCTCATGCAGACTCAGGTTTGTTCAAGTTAAGTTCCTAGGTTGTTATTTGGGCTCCCTAGTTGTGCATTACTGGAAATCTGGGCATTATTTCTGTGGTAGCATCCCAGTACTAGAAAAAAATCATCTGGCATGGACAACAGAGTTATAAATAATTAAATAACTTCATTCCTGTGTAGTGTTAACTAGCTATGGATGCTAATTAAATCCTTCTTGAAACAACTATTATTTGTTTTCTTTTATTGAAGTTTTAATGACACTTTCAACAGCCAGAGCCACCTTGTGATGGACAGTTTTTTGGGTGGAAGAATCAGGAGTACCTGGAGAGAACGATCAAGCATCGGTGAGCAACTGTCAGTCTTTCCAATGTACTAACTCCACACAAGCATGGTTAACAATGTTTGAAGACATGTGTGCCATTGACATGCTGTATGCCTTAGTACACAGTGCCACCTGCCCCCACTAGGACAACTGGGATTAAGTACCGTGACCAAGGACACAACACAGTTACCCCTGGTGGGTATTGAACCGTGGACCTCTCTGTTTGAAGTTCAGTGCTGTAACCAATGAGCCACTTTGCTCCCGAGTCCAGTGGTTAACCCTTTACTCAACGTAAAACCGGCCAGCGCTATACTCAAAAATCCCCAATAAATTTTCATTATTTCTTTATTTTTGACTCAAAAACATAGGTTTTGACCTCTCGTTGGAACGAGCTCATCACGCCTGTTCCAACGAGGAGTCATAACCTATGTTTTTGAGACTAAAAATGAAACAAATTAGTTATTCAAGAATTTTTTTGCAAGTGTCGTCTGCTTTCCATGTTAGGTAAAGGGTTAAAGCTAACTAAAGAGACATCCTGATTTATTGATTTTATAGCACCTACAGATTTATCTAACAGCCTCATTTATGTGTTTTGCTAATTTTCACAAGAATTCTCTCATCCTGTACACAATTAGAAGATGACATTCGTGAACAGCCTATTGATATTTTCGCCTTCACAATCTTGACATGACATCTTCCCACACAATATTGTATTTTCATCGATGGACAGCTGACAGAATTCAGAATCTGGAAGTCTTGAAATATTATTCCCCAATAATACTCCCACTTGCCTCTCATATTATTTTGACATTTCCCTTGAATCTTCCTGTTAGAAATGGACTCCATGAAAAGAAATGGAGAACAACTGGCATAAAGGTGTGTCCAGTTTTTAATCTTTGAAGGCCAGATTTAAACTGACAGTTATTAAGGAATTGAAACAGGTGCTACAAAATGATACCATCTGTAAGTTAGTGCTGAAATGAAGAATGGATTTTGGGCTTCAAGTTTCTGTTTAAAGCAGGAATTAACTGGTAGAGTGGGGGTTCGGTGGTTCAGTAGGTAGAGGTGCAGGCTACAAGCCGAGAGGTTCGAATCCCACCTGTGGCAACCGTGTTTTGTCCTTGGGCAAGACACTTCACCACCATTGCCCACGTGATGTTGTGTACTAAGGTGTACTGCACATTGATGGTGCACCTGTCTTCAACCAGTGCTGACCCTGCTTGTGTGGAGTTAGTATATTGGGGAGCTGACAGTTGCTCACCATTGCTCGGTGGTTGTCTACCCAGCTTCCTCCACCTGTAAAACTGTTGTGGTCATGTTTAGCCATTATGCAGAAATATGTGACCTTAAACACCAATAAATAAATATAACTGGTAGAGTGCTAGGAGCCACTATCATGGTTCTACTGAAAAGTGCTGAAAGCCCCTTTAGTGGCTTAAAACTGTGGGCATTAGCTTGTTGTTATTTATTTATTGGTTTTTAAGGTCACATACTTATGCACAATATCTAATCATGACCGTGACAGTTTTACAGGTGGAGGAAGCCGGAGTACCCAGAGAGAACCACCGAGCAATGACGAGCAGCTGCCAGCTCCCCAACATCGTAACTCTGCACTGCAGCACAGGCAGGGTTAGATTGGTTGAAGACATGCGCACCATCGATGTGCAGTACACCTTAGTACATGGCGTCATCGTGCCTCCATGTGGACAGCCTTGCCCAAGGACACAGCGTGGGAGTCTGAATCGATCGCTCAGATGGTCACCCATCCGAGGACTAACCGGGCTCGACATTGCTTAACTTCGGTGATCTGACGAGAACCGGTTACCGTAGCTTGTTGTTTGCGCAGTAGTAAATAAATTTTCATAAATTGCTTTGTTACAATTTATTGGAGAGTGCCAACAGGCACTCTCCAATAAATAATAGCAAAACAATTATCGATAAGCAAAATCTTTCTAAGCTAAGACTCCCCTTGGTGGGAGCATTGTATCTTTGTAAAAAAAATACTCATTTAGTGTATCATCTTTAAAAAATAATTTATACCCAACCAGTTAAAAATCATGTGAGATTCAGATTTGATTCTCGCAAGGAAAATAATGGGAAGGCTTTGATTCACGCAAAATTTTTATTTGATTCTTATCATAGATTCTGAAAGTGTCCTTAAAGGCATGAAGAATTCTACTTATTTAAGCTCACCTGACTCGAAGTCACGGTGAACTATAGCAATCACTCTTTGTCTGACATAGTGTTCAACCGATTACCAAAAATGGTCACTGACCGCTTACCGGTTATTTGAGCTCACAAACGGCCAACTCTGGCTTCCTCCACCCATAAAACTGTCACGCTCACGATTAGCCATTGAGCATAAGTATGTGACATTAAACACTGATAAATAAATAACAAATCCATATCGTCTGACCCCCCCCCCCCCTCCTCCCCCTCATTGGAATGAGCTTATTGAGCTCGTTCCAATGAGGGCTTACATTATATAGTTTTGCTGAAATTTTTTGAAATATTTAAAAAAACAAAAATTAAATCAACAAGAGCAACGTGAAGCATGGCATATGACCCCGACGGTGTCATAACCTCATGATGGCCATATTGAATTAGCCAGCTGGACCAAATCATAAGGAAGCATTGTCTAGTCATCCACAAGTAACCCCTAAAATTATGATTGAACAAATAAGCGGTTTTCAAATCCAACATGCAGTGAATGCAATACAGAGGTCGAGAGAATTTTTCGAAAGAGTGAAAAAAGGCCATAACTCTAGGAAAAATTATTGGATGGAATCCGTTCCTTGTGCATATCCATTCCCCCATGTGGGTCTATATGCATACCAAATGAGATCCAAATCTGACGGATGGCTTTGAAATTACAGTCCAAAATGTTTGTATGGACAGACATATGTACAGATGGATGTACAGACGGCAGATGGAGGTTTCCACTAGATACCCCCGAATCGTCCTTTCGGAGATTGGGACCATAATAAATGTTGATATCGTCTGCATTGGGTAAAGGATTAAAGGACAAATGCCTTGCTCAAAGAGACAAAACAATTCTGACACACTAATCAGTGAAGCCCAGTCCTGTGCACCATCAGTCAATAATTCCATCAGCACACCCTGCAAGCTGCATCTCTCACCTAATCAGTTTCAAGTATCATATGTGACTTTGGTGTGATGTGTAGATGGGAGCCATTATATTTTTCTGAATTTCGTTAAAAAACACTGCCCCAATCAATAAAAAACAATGATAGTAAATAATAAGTGATTAATTATTTAAAAAATATTCTTAATACTTTACCTAATGAATCGCCCGCATCTGCCTGCCAAATTTGCAAATTGAGCAGTTGAAAAAAAAAAAAATTTTCAAAATATTTCAACAAAACCATATCATGTGACCCCTCTGTCATTGGAACGAGCTCATAAGCGCTTGTTCCAATGAGGGGTCACATGATAGGATTTTGTTGAGATTTTTTTTTTTAAATTTAAAAAAATAGTAATTAAAATAAATTTATTTGATATTATCTATGTTGGGTAAAGGGTTAAATATCTTTGTGGGTCATTGTCACCTGTGTGCTTTAGGGCTCCTTGGGACCTATGGGCTTAACTTTGTCTACCTGCTTGTATGACCAGCCAAGACTTCACTAAAAACGCCTGCCAAGGTTGTGTAACTTCATACGCAGAACCACCAATAACCTGTATGTTGAAACAGGTGTTCCATATGTATTAGACAAGAAACTCACCTAAGTTGGAACTAACGCCCTTTAGGGTTAAACTCCGGTAAATATATAATTGTGAGATTTGTTTTTTTACTATGGAATAATTGAAAATTGATCCTTGCGGAAGATGCTGAGGATAATTAAAACTGTTTCTTGCAAATGAGGATGCATTTTAAATCTTCCAATTGTTTGAATAATATACTACACAAAAAAAGTTCTGACCCATCCCAAACTTTTTCATAAGTGTATTAACTGAATATTTTATGAAATGTTAACCCTTTGAACAGTGGTATCTTCCATGCCAGTTAAATGGCAGAAATTGGAAGAGTCCATATCCATTATTTGGGGGTAGAGCAGTTAATATTAATGAAAATATTAATTGTTCTACCACTCACTTTCACTTAGTAGCCATCCTACTTAATGACATTATGACGTATTGTGTTCCTGGACCGGAAAAGCAGCCTCTCATGTTGAAAGAGTTACCCCTTTACCCAACTCAGGCGATATCAAATTTTTTTTATTTTAAATATCATTTTTTAAAATTTTTCAACAAATTCCAACAAAACCATATCATGTGACCCCTCGTTGGAACGAGCTCAAAGATATCACATGATATGGTTTTGTTGAAATGTTTTGAAAAATAATATTTTTTCAACTACTGAATTTGCATATTACGCTGGCGGATGTGGAAATTTTTTGAAAAATAATATTTTTTCGACTACTGAATTTGCATATTACGCTGGCCGATTCGTTGGGTAAAGGGTTAAACATGAAGCCATTTGTGTTCACAAGAAAATGCTAATTTTGATGTTTGTCCACTTGCTTGTATGACCACCACAGCATCCAGGAAGTTGGCCATCTTGCATCTTGCTAATTCCATTTGCACACTCTTCAGGCTGCATCCTTCACCCAATCTTTTTCTGATCTCGTATGTAGCTTTAGTGTCTTTCCTGTAGAAACTTGAGCAAATAACTTGGCATTACTAGAACTTGTTATTTAGTTCGGTCCCTTCTTGGTCAAGTTGAGCTGCAGTGTCATTGACACTTTCATTACCATAACTATAGACATCATATGTTGACTTAGTTAATGATGTAGAAACCTCAGTAGATTGTCGTTAATTCATGTTCATATTTTTCATTTTCTTTCAGGCTCTTGCTGCGACAAAATATTAATCTAATTACCTAGACATATGTACAAATAATCCATTACATGATTTATCATGTCGTGCAATTCATAATTTAACACGCTTTTACAGTATTGAGATATCAAGCAATTCAGTCAACAAATGTACTTAAACTGTCAGTTTTCAATTAATTTTTGATTGAGCATTTCAGAATTGAATCCTTCTGTTTGCCTTTGGTAACACTAGCCAGATTGCCCACTGCCCGGGCTTGTAGAGACAGACATAGTCGACTATTTTTTTTAAAACAGAGATGCATTTCTAGTTTAGAGTTTGCAAAGTCAAATGCACCTTCATCACGGTGAATCTTCTTTTCTCACCAGAGTTAAAATTATAAACCATAATAAAATTAATAAGCATGTCGACATTCCTTCTTTTAACCCTTTACTTAACATCAAAAGCAGACAACACTTGCAAAAAAATTCTTGAATAACTAATTTTTTTCATTTTTTGTCTCCAAAACATAGGTTATGACCCCTCATTGGAACGAGCTCAGTGAGCTCGTTCCAATGAGGGGTCATAACCTATATTTTTGGGACAAAAAATGAAAAAAATAATGAAAATTAATTGGCGATATATGAGAATAGCACTGACCGGTTTGGACAATTACGTTGGGTAAAGGGTTAATGAACAACAATACTATGCGTGAAGTTCTTTGAGATATCCTCCGGAGGTCCATTGGCTGAAACATTGCTTGTGTACAGGCCATATGTACAGAATTTGGCAACTTCAGATAATTTCAGTATTGCTGCGCAAACTGTCACTGAGATGTTACATTACGATGCATTCATTGCCTTGCCTTGGCTTGCCACTCCACTCCATGCCATGTCATGCCATTGTTATTGGCATTGTTGGTGCCATAGTAGAGTCTGTCCTGGATTTAGCTGTTGCTCATCGGAGTTGTATACTCTGTACGTTGGCGAGTCTGACAGTTGCTCGGTGGTTCTCTCTGGGTATTCCAGCTTCCCACACCTGTAAAACTGTCTGACACAAGGTGAGCCTGGTTGTTGAAAGTATCGTTAAACCCCAATCAATAAATAAATAAATAGTTGTACACCCATTTACATGTAAAGACTATACAGTGGAGCCCACTTAATTGGATATCACTTAATTGAAAAACCCTGTTAATTGAATATAACTTCCAATCACAAAATTATTTTGCATTCCTTCAGTACAAATTTCACCGGTGAATTGCATATGGATTATAAGGAAACTCCTGTTAATTGAATAAAAGGTTTTGTAATATGTTGAGAAATTACCCTGATAATCCTGTATAATTACTTAAATTCCCCTTGTTTATAGACCTATTTGGCGGGGGCGCGGTGGCTCAGCAGGTAGAAGTGCAGGCTGCAAGCCGAGAGGTCCTCGGTTCGAATCCCACCTGCGGCAACCACGTTGTGTCCTTGGTCAAGACACTTCACCCCCATTGCCCATGTGGGGGCACAATGATGCCGTATACCAAGGCGTACTGCATGTCGATGGTACGCATGTCTTCAACCAATCTTACCCTGCCTGTGCTGCAGTGTGGAGTTACGATGTTGGGGAGCTGGCAGCTGCTCGTCGTTGCTCGGTGGTTCTCTCCGGGTACTCCGGCTTCCTCCACCCATAAAACTGTCACAGTCATGATTAGCCATTGTGCATAAATATGTGACCCTAAACATCAATAAATAAATATATAAATAAATAGACCTATTTGGCCTCATCACTTCCAATACAGGCGTTTAATCTATTATATCTTGTTTGACAGAACTCCGTGGGTGCTATTAAACAAGATACATAGAGGATATCTATTGTTTTTGAGTGGATAATGAAAATTATCTCATGAGTGACCGAGACAAATGTTTATTTTTCGCGAGCGCTTGCTCGAGCTAAAGTACCCATTTCTCTCAGTCACAAGTGACATAATTTTCAATATCCACTCAAAAACACTAGATTTTCTTTTTATTATACGCTTTTTATAAGAATCGGATAATTCGTTTCAACCTTGAATTGATGCATGAAAGTAAACAGCCCATTGAATCATTGAAACGCGGAAGCGATTTGATTGATACTCAGAACAGATAGCATCTTGCAATCTGATTCATCTGGCAGGTTTCTAGTCCAAACATGGCCTGAAAGTCTGTAACATAAGTTTTTGGTTTGGTACGTCCTTTGAAAGGACGTACCAACCCAAAAACTTATATTACAAGCCTTCAGGCCATGTTTGGACTAACAGGTTTCATGCATCAATTCAAGGTGAATACGCATTGAATTATTGCTGGAAATGAACGGTATCCACTCAAAAACACTAGATTTACTTTTTGTTGTACGTTTTTAGAACAAATTGATCATTTCCAGTGATAATTTGACTCGTACTCACCTTGAAGTGATGCTTTGAAAGCTGCCATTTCGATTGATACCGTGAAAGTGAAAATTTCTGTATCTTCACAGTGGGGGATACGATTTCCATCTTTCCCCAATTTCGTTGATAATCTATCGTTTAGCGTATAATAAAATTAAATAACTGTCAAGTTCTCTCTGGAATATGTGAAAGTGATGAGATCCTTATTAACTGAATAATCAGACTCCTATTAGGCCTAAAAAAATAAAAAATCTGTTTCTCAGACCCTCCTGCATGGTCCTTTTGGCTGCCGCATGCTCTCTTTTTATAACCAATTTAAACTTGAAAAAAAAAAAAATTAAATGGTTTATGTCTGATATTTTACCCAAGTTAAAAAAATTGATGAATTTGTCCCTTGAGTGCAAGAAGACTTTGCAATGCTTTAGCATTGCAAAGTCTTCTTGCACTGAAGGGATGAAATACACCACAACCCATGCTATTCTGTAGATTATGAGGCCTAAAACGTGAACCAAGAACATGAACTTTTGATGGCAAAGAAGTTATTACTGAAATAAAAAATAAAATAAAACGCTCGCCCGCATGCAATTTCACAAATAATGGCCTGAGAAACAGAAGACCTACTTTGTGTGGCCTTACCGGTAATTGAATAATCTCCACTGGTAAAGTGACTATTCTTTTAAGAGGATTCACTGTATTATGTTAGGGAAGAGGCCATTTGTTAGATTTCTGTCCATTGTCATTTTTTGTCTAGGACACTCACCATGTACATGTAATACAACACTTTTTTGCCCAAATAAAAAAGTTTCAATTCAAGCTCGTAATTCATAGTCATCCGTCATTCAGTTCCCCTCGGCATTTTCAAACTTTGTCACAAGTATCCTCAACAACATGTATGTGCCCATGTGCAACATGTTTTAATTTTGAGGTACATTTTGACCTATCACATAAGCAATTGGTGGTCTTTCGATCAAGCATGTGTCGATTTCCTCTACGTGTTGCACTTGGATTGTTAACAGTTAATTATTTTTGGTCATCATCGATTGCAGCAGACATTTCGGGTGTAATTCCACAACTTCAAAATAAACAGACTCGGAGGTGTCTTGATAATATTATTGTCAGCTGTCCTCAGATTCTGAAGTGAAGTGTGAGTTCACGCGTCTCACTTTATCACAGGAAGTGTTAAAATTAGCGCTCCTCAGGACATGAAATAAATTGACATTTTAAGTGATTGTGGTAATGGACTGGTTAACCCTTTACCCAACGAATCGCCCGCATCCACCCACGTGATATGCAAATTCAGCAGTGAAAAAAATATTGTTTTTCAAAAAATTTCAACAAAACCATATCATGTGAGCCCTCGTTGGAACGAGCTCGTCGAGCTCGTTCCAACGAGGGGTCACATGATATGGTTTTGTTGAAATTTTTTGAAAAATTTGAAAAAATGATATTTAAAATAATAAATTTTGATATTGTCTGCGTTGGGTAAAGGGTTAAATATCATCATATTTATCTTTACAGAGGAAGCACATTTGACTTGCTTTTGTTTATTTGAAAACAATAAAGTTCCCTGCGCTGGTCTTGTATGAAACGCTTTTTTTAGCACACTATTTTGAAGGCATGATGCTATCATGTCGTCAGCGTGTGCAAACAGCCAATCACTTTGAAGTACAAGTATCAATTTATAGGGAATCCCTTGACATTTTCCAAGTAAAATTTCCAGGCTTTAAATAGCAGGCATGCCATTGGTCGATATATACAATGTGATTACTGGAAGACAGTCTGTGTGTCTTGTTTCAAATTTGAGGTAAACAATATTCAATCACTTGCATAATATGTACCTTGTGTCGGTCTTATATCAAACACTTGCGTGCACACTATTTTGAAGGCAAGATGCTATCATGACGTCACAGTGTGCAAAAAGCCAATCACTTTGCAGTACAAGTGTAAAACTACAGGGAATCCCTTGGCTTTTCCCAAGAAAAATTTCCTGGTTTTAAATAGCAGTAATGCAATTGGTCGAATGTATAATGTGACTGACTGTGCATGCTTTGTGTAATGCAGTACTCGTGGTTGTGGATTTTCACCTCAACTTGTTTCTGAAAAATTAGAGGTAAACAATGTTCTATCGTTTTCATAATAATGGTGATTGTCAAGACAAACCACTTGAATAGTTTGGAATAAAAAGTAATAAAGAAAGGTCTCACAGTCTGCAAGGGTAGAGAGGGTGGTAAAAAGGGAAATACCAAAATTTAAACCAACAGTTATCCGCACCAGTGAAGTAAATTCACTTTTTTGTAAACCGTGATAAACCAGCTGAAATTTGTCCATCACTATTTGTGTCATTGTTGTAAAAGTTGGCATTTGTGTGTTTTTTAGCTGCGTCGCCAGCGGCAGAGCAGGTCTAGTAACCGCTCGACTCCGTCTGTCAGTCCATCCGTCCGTCCGTCAGTCCGTCCGTCCGTCAGTCAGTCCGTCTGTCCGTCCATCTGTCCATCCGAAACACTTTCCGTCAGAGTTTTCTTGGTTTCTATGAAAGGGAATGATTTTATATTTGGTCTGCTGCTTCATAACGATGAGTTGTATCGTGTAAGCAATTTTCAGATCTGCAGTGCAGCCACTTCCTGTTTACCGATACTTTGAAATTTTACTGTACCCACTGAACATTGAAATTTTCCGTCAAGGTTTTCTCGGCTTCTATGCAAGGGATTGATTTTATATTTGGTCTGCTGCTTCATAATGATGAGTTGTATCGTGTAAGTAATTTTCAGATCAGCCACTTCCTGTTTGCCGATACTTTGAAATTTTACTGTACCCACTGAACATTGAAATTTTTCGTCAAGGATTGATTTTATATTTCATCTGGAGCCTGATAATGATCAGTTGTATCGTGTATGCAATTTTCAGATCTGCTGTGCAGCCACTTCCTGTTTGCCGATTCAATTGCATGCAGCGACGCAGGTCCAGACCCGATATTCGTCTTGGCTTGTTTTATATTTCTTCTTCAATTTCAATAAAAAAAGTTGTTAGGGTTCGGGGTGCAAAATTAGGGTCGGTCAGATAACCGGAACCAAACCATTATATAACTATCACATAAGCACATTTTTGTACAATCAACAACTGTCTCGAACCCCGGGAAGTAAGCAGCACTTGTTTACTGTGGTAAACCAGTTCCACTTTACTAGTAAAATAGGACCCAGTCACCAATGCTTGGGGTGAAAGTCCTCTAAAATGGGCAACATGTAGATCAACGATTGACTTAACTTGACTTCATCTCCATGTTGTGTCACGATTAGCCATGGTGCATAAATGTGTGACGTTAACCACCAACAAACAAACAAACAACAACTGTCTCTCATACAGGTTCAGATGAATCGTTCAATCTGACTGATCTCATTAAGATTTGCTCTAGACAGTTCAGATATTTGCTAGAAAGCTTGTAGTAATGCTAGAAGTCGTTAGTCAGACCTCCCTCATGATATCCCCAGAATTGGGTTGGAGTGCACAAGCTCTACAACACACTTCATACATCACCCGAATTCAAAGTGCTGTTAAAAGAATTTCACCAAGGTGGATTTTAGCAGATTTTGGATATGTTGTTCCCAGGTTAATTCCAGTTCAAATAATGGCAAAAGTAGCTTGTATGACCTCTTTAACAACCAGACTAAGTGGGCCAATACATCTATCCAATTTTCATCACTAACTTGTTAGGATTGAAAATTGCAAGACACTCCATAGAAAGGCTATAACTCTCTACTTCGTATGCAGGAATTTGCTTCGCATAAATTTGAAAGTAAATTATTCCAGGTGGCTATCTCGGGATTCGGAACATGTGTTGCAACTTTCAGTCTGTTGGTATGAAATACTGGTACTAAGTTCACAGCACTCCTTGCAACACAATCAATAGAAAGGCTATAACTCTCTACTTCCTATGCAGGAATTTGCTTTGCATAAATTTGAAAGTAAATTATTCCAGGTGGCTATCTCGGGATTCGGAACATGTGTTGCAACTTTCAATCTGTTGATATGAAATACTGGGACTAAGTTCACAGCACTCCATTGGGCCACACTAACTGGATATTGATATAGTGATCTGCCAATTTTTCTATTTCATCTGGATAGCTCTGAAAAAGACTTTGTATTTAACTGCTTGAATTAACCCTTGCACAATGAAGGCAAAACATCAAATTTTCTACTTGCAAATGTTTCCCATAATGCTGCTGGAAATTTAATCAATTCAGTCTTGTTTGACAGAGCTCATTGAGCTCTGTCAAACAAGAATTGGTTGAAATTTTAGCTGCGTTATTTTGGAGCGCTGTGGCTCGGTGGTTAGAGTATTAGGTCCATTGTTCAATCCAAACCAGCGGTAACTATGTTGTGTCCTAG
The DNA here is from genome assembly GCA_031216915.1 of Pictodentalium vernedei. Taxonomy (NCBI): domain Eukaryota; kingdom Metazoa; phylum Mollusca; class Scaphopoda; order Dentaliida; family Dentaliidae; genus Pictodentalium; species Pictodentalium vernedei. The sequence goes on along the minus strand of CM062289.1, from coordinate 426,634,799 downwards.
TGCAAGGCACTTAATTCCGATTGCTCATGCAGGTGCACAATTGTGCTTTGTTCTAATGCGTACTATGTCAATCTTGCACTTACTTTCAACCAATGCAAACCCTGCTTGTGCTGAGTTATAGTACCATAACATTGGGGAGTTTGACAGTTGTTCTGCTCAGTGATTCCCTCCAGGTTCTCTGGCTTCCTTTGCCTATAAAACTGTCAGACACGAGATAACCCTGACCGAAATTGTGATTAAACTCCAATAAATGAATAAATAAATAAATAGTTGCATTGTGGGAAAATTTGCTGCTTTAACTTTTGTATTTATTATTTTGAGTGTGCTGCAGAGGGAGTTTTAAGACAAGCTTGCTGCATGAGCAATCTATCATCAGGCAGGAGTACGGTGGCTTAATGGTTACGGAATTGGACTTCGAATCGAAAGGTGGATGGTTCGATCCCGCCAAGGTTAACAGCATTGTGTCCTTGTGTAATGCACTAATGCTGATTGCCCTTGTGGGGGCATGATGGTGCTGTGTACTAAGGCATAACGTCAATGGTGCACTTGTCTTCAACCAATGCTAACCCTGCTTGTGAAGAGTTAGTACTTTGGGGAGACTGGGGGGCGCAGTGGCATTGCAGTAACCGCTTCTTGTCAGATCACCGAAGTTAAGCAACGTCAAGTCCTGTTAATCCCCGGATGAGTGACCGTCTGAGTGATTGATTCAGACTCCCACATTTGGGAAAGGCACTTAACCCCGATTGTCCTCATGGGGGCATGATGACACCATGTTCTGAGGCATACTGCACATTGATGGTATGCATATCTTCAACCAATCTAACCCTGCCTGTGCTGCAGTGCAGAGTTACGATTTTGGGGAGCTGGCAGCTGCTCACCGTTGCTCGGTGGTTCTCTCCTGGCACTCCGGCTTCCTCCACCCGTAAAACTGTCATGGTCATGATTAGCCATTGTGCATGTGAAGGCAAAACATCAATAAATAATAAATAAATAAATTGGGGAGGCTGACAGTTACTTGGTTGTTCTCTCCGGGTACTCTGGCTTCCTCCACTGTAAACTGTCTGACACGAGGTGACCCTGGATGTTGAAAGTGTCATTAAACTGTAATAAATAAATAAAAGTACCGGCAGGCTATATAGCAATCTGCCAGTCTCAGTTGTCACCAAACTCAAAGTATGTTATACCCTTCCAAATGTATTTCATTACAGATGTCTGGCAGTCTTTACACACTCACATGATGTATGATATACTCCCACAGCCAGCATTCATCCCACATATACAATTTTATAAATCATCCCCTTTACTATCACCACTTCCTCTCCATTCATCAGTGAGCTACATGTATTCAGGTTGCTACTGGTCTCTTTCACAATCCAGTTGCAGTTCGATCATGACATAGGGCTGCACAGTGAATCAATAAACCAATACATACTGGTATTCAAACCAGTATCCATTGAATACTAGTGTAATTATAAAATATCGGTTTATCGCTATTATTTAATTTTCAGGATATCTTGAGTTTTTTTTTAACCAGTCCCAAATGAATAATATCCCTTTAGCTAACAAATTGGATGCATCTGCCCGTGTAATATACAAATTGAGCAGTTGAAAGAATATTATTTTTCAAAAAAATTCAACAAAACCATATCATGTGACCCCCTCATTGGAACAATCTCACCAAGTTCGTTCCAATGAGGGGTCACATGATATTGTTTTTTTTTTAAATTTGTTGTAAAATTGGATCAACTAATATTTAAAATAATAAATTTTGATGTTGTCTGCATTGGGTAAAGGGTTATTTGAACTGCATCATCACGGCATGTTGATTCATTCTTACTGTGATGGCTCAAGTCCCGATTATGGCATGTATGTTCAGCTATCAGAACAGTCTTTCAATATACCAGTATATACTCTGGTAGTGCAACCAAATTTTCTCCCATCACTTCGTTTTCCTCTTGTTAAACTATGAATTTAACCAATTATATCTTTTTTGACAGAGCTCACTGAGCTCTGTCAAAAAAGGTATATTTTCGTTAAACATCCAACTGCAATATGGGAAACATTTACTGCCAAAAATAATTTTGACACCAAAATGCAGAGGGTTAAGCAATGGGTGAAATAAATAAATAAAAATAAATGAATGAATAAATAAATAAATAAAATGCTCTGTTCTCAGGAATTATGAATATTCAGCAGGTAAAAAATCCATCAGAAATGTGAGCATTGAATAATAAATGAAAATCAGTTCTATTTCATACCCACTGGCAACATATTTGTTAATAACTGTGGGCAACACCTCTACAGTAATACAGCTAGCACTGTTTTTTTCTGCCTGTCATTATAATGTATTGACAGATTTCGATTATTTTCCTTGCTATGTCAGTTTTATACAAGCATTCGGTGGGTATGGATTTATTTTCTTATGCATAAAAACAATTACCCACAATTACGTTTGTATTGATTTTCCCCCATTGATTTCTGCAGTAACATATATGCTTCTCACTATTTTTCAGAGTGGAGTTGATGAAGAATGGGAAGCCATGAATGGACTAATATAAATTTATCACTGGTGAACCGAGATACATATATTGGTACATAGGAAATGAGGAAGTGGTTTAAAGGAGATTTACTATCATACAGGCAGTCCATCAGAGAGGTTTATAGGTGACACATTTCTAGAATTGTAGATAAGGTATTAACTGGCATGTAAGGTTATGATAACAATTTCTTGTGAAGAGTATTCTTTATTATGTCAATAAGCGACAAACATTTCTGTCCACGCTTGCTAGATTATTTAGTAATTGTTGGATCTCGACATCCTAACCACAATAATAATGTTGCACAGACACCTGAGCTGTTGCGAAGATATCCATTGGAGGATCATAAGGATTTTCCCTTGCCAAATGACACTGTATTTTTCTGTCAGCCAGAGGGCTGCATTAGTGTTGGGCCCAAACGGATGAGTCTACGAGAATCCACATCATTTGTATTCACGCTGACTGAGAAAGATTCAGGGATCATTAGATTTGGCATTTGTGTGAATTTCTTTCGACCCTTTCAGAAGAAAAGTGAACGGACTACAAGTCGATTAGACAGATCATCATCCTCTCTTTCAACTGATTATTCATTTGTAAATACTTCACCACGCTCGAACTGCTCAGATTCAGAATTGCCACCACGATCACCACGGACTAGGCGAAAACAAAAAACAGCTAACCGTGTGCGAAATAACACATTAACATCATTATGTATTATAAGCCATCATCCATTTTTCTCATCTTTTCGAGAGTGTTTGTTTATTTTGAGAAGATTAATCGAGGCTTGCCATGAGAGGACCTGTACGAAGAGGATTGGTGGATCCAAGAGTTCACACAGGTAATTTATTAACCTTTTGCCTAACATGAAAAGCGGGAGCGCGGTGGCTGTAGTAGACTGTTAGACTTTTATGCTAGAGGTCCCGAGTTCGATCCCCTTCCGTGACGACCCACGTTGCGTCCTTGGGCAAGGCACTTAACCCTGATTGTCCACATGGGGGCACGATGACGCCGTGTACTAAGGCATAATGGGGGCACGATGACGCCGTGTACTAAGGCAAACTGCACGTCGATGGTGCACATGTCTTCAACCGCTGTAACCCTGCTTGCGTGGAGCTTGAACAGAGTTAGAATGTTGAGGAGCTGACAGTTGCTTGTCGATGCTCAGTGGTTCTCTCCGGGTACTCCAGCTTCCTCCACCCGTAAAACCGTCACGGTCACGATTAGCCATTGTGCATATGTATGTGACCTTAAACACCAATAAATAAATAATAAATAACATGAACAGCAGACAACACTTGCAAAAGAAATTCATGAATAACTAATTTTTTTCATTTTTTGTCTCAATAACATAGGTTATGACCCCTCATTGGAACGAACTGGATGATATCGTTCAAAAGAGGGGTTATAACCTATGTTTTTGAGACAAAAAATGAAAAAAATAATGAAAATTAATTGGCGATTTTTGTGAATAGTGCTGCAGGTTTGGGCCATTATGTTGGGTAAAGGGTTAAATAAAGTAGATCTTGAAATCCTTGGAATGAGTATGTCACACTGTTTCTACGAAAAAACTGAAAATTAAAAAAGATTTTATTACTCCCATTTCAGCATGTGTATCCCTGTGTCCATTCATCCGTCTGTGCATCTCTCCATCCATGTGTGTATTCATACATTTGTCCATCCCAAACTTATATCCACAACTAGTCTCACACTTCCCATCATATTCTTTTGATATTACAGTACGTGGAGAGTGGATTGTAAGTAAATCACCCGCGGAGTGGAGTTATCACCCATGCTATAACTTTCAAATTTTGTACATATCAACAAAAAAACACAAGCAATATTTCAGCTAATGGACCTCCGGGTTTCACCCGGAGGTCCATTAGCTGAAATATTGCTTGTGTTTTTTTCACCCGGAGGTCCATTAGCTGAAACTTTGCTTTTTCTGGTTATGCTTTGCAACAAATTTGCAATTATTGCTTGGGTGGATTGTTCACTCTGTGGGTGATTTACTGATAATACACTCTCCACGTACTGTATGTATGATGAACAGGGGTCAGCCTGGCAGCTGATTTTAGGGAGAAGTGACTTCTCCCTCCAGAGACTTTAGGGAGAAGTCAGGGGCCAGGAGGGAGAAGTCAGTGAACATGAGGGAGAAGTCAGAAAAAAAACAAAACGTATATGACATCGTGACAAAATAAATGTACATAGAGGACACAATTGTGGAGAAAAAAATAAATAAAAGTTATACAAACAAACATACACACCCAAAACTAAGTCATGTAGGTTAAAATCCCCCCCCCCCCCCACCCCCCTCCCCTACAAAAAATTGTGTTGTCCATGGATTCTGAATATCCTAACTCTTTCCCTAACAGTGATGACTTGGGTTACCATGCAGTTGATTTTGTATTTGCCTCAATGCCGTGGATTGGAAATTTAGCGTTACCCATGGTGAGTGTTTTTCTCTGTAATAGTAGGTATATTCATTTAAAAAAAAATATTTAAAGTGTTTAAAATAAATTTCAAGTTCACATAAGAAGCTGGGTCATTCATGGTTTCTGAATGTCCTAATTGAATTGAAAAGCGTAGTTAAATCGTTTTCGACATCCTTCGTAAATTAAGCGTCATTAACAATTTGAGTTAGTTTATTTCTGAGGTAAATGACAAAATATTTCAGTTGTCTCCCTTACCTGCTGTACTGGGTGATAATACTCTGTTCAGAAAAATGACAATTTCTGCCATCCATCTCACATTGACATGTGCAATTGGTGCTATAAGGCCTGCCATTCTTATCCATCCTATTATGTGTGATTTCTATCGTAGCCTTATTACATTTAACCCCCTTTCAACACAAGGTTTCAAATACAAACATTCAATGCAAATTCCGGGGCGAATTTCAATGCAACCAATTTTTCAGTGGAACAGAGCGTAACCGTAAGCAATTTCAACGTATTTATGGATGAACTATCCCCTGCACATTTTTTTTGGTTTTGAAACGGTGGTTAACTTTAATAAATTCTAATAAATTCGATGCATGTCTTGTGTGATTTGTTGTGTTTGCTGACACGTTTGGTTTTAAATAGCATTTTGTGCTGGTTGCTGTCAGTTGGGGCATATTGTTCGAACGACTATGCCATTACAACTCTTTTCAGAAATATAAAATTGGGCTAGTTTAGGTTATTTTCAGAGCCGTATGACGGATTTCAACAGCAGCCGTGTTTACTTTTTTGTGAATGCGGAAGCGTTGTTCTTTTTTGAAACAAAACATTAGAAAATACAGTAAACTGCCATGTCTCCCAAGGAAGTTTTGGAGGGCGACTTGAATTCACCCCAATGTAAGCCAAGGCGACTTGAGGAATGACAAGGCGACTTCTTCGCCCTAGTCGCTCACTCGGCTGACCCCTGATGATGAATATCAATGATACAAACTTGCGCATATCATTACACCATGCTGCTTATTTTTTTCAAGAGTTATTGTCCCATTTCACTTAGATTATTGAACAGGTCTATCTCAAACTTTTATCGACAGCTAGTCTCACACTTTCCATCAGATATTTTTTATACCCCCAGCAGGGTATATAGGAATCACCTTGTCCGTCCATTCGTCCATCCGTCAGTCAGTCTGTCTATCCTAAAATTCAATAATGAATAACTTGTAAAGTACTTGGTTGAGTTAATTACTTGATTACTTGATATTTGGTAAGCAAGTGTATTTTATTGCTGTATACCCATAGTGAAATGCAGGTGTTGTGCAAGATTTTATTGCCAGAGTCATTGCCCTCTATGGACTTAGAATTTGTCCGCCTTGAAATTATCCTATTGATGTCTACCTACAGTACAAGGCAGATGGTATGCAGTGTATTATTATAGGTGTTATTGAATTTTATGGACTTGGATTTTGTTCGTCCCAAAATTCAATCATGAATAATTTGTTTAATTAAGGGTATCTTCATGGGTAATCAACTCCTCCCACAATTTCTAATGTAAAGAGTTGAAACTTTAGGATATCCCCAACATATTAACTCCGCACTGCAGCACAGACAGGGTTAGATTGGTTGAAGACATGCGCACCATCGCCATGCAGTATGCCTTAGTACACGTTGTCATTGTGCCCCCATGTAGTCAATCAGGGTTAAGTGCCTTGCTCAAGGACACAATGCGGGAGTCTGAATCGATCGCTCAGATGGTAACCCATCCGAGGACTAACCAGGCTCGATGTTGCTTAACTTCGGTGATCTGACGAGAACCAGTTGCCTCAATGCCACTGCGCCCCGAAGTGTGTGATATGGCAGCCTATCAAATAATCCTGTGCAGTGCCTAGGGTTAGTCAGTGTATGTTAGCTTACCAACTAACTCTGTGCAATGCACATGGTTAGTCACTCTTGATTTCTGGTTATAAATAAAATCATCTCTATTAAGTGACTAACCCTGTGCATTGCACAGCCTTAGTGAGTGTGTATTTTCATGTAGTGTGAGATATAGCATTTACCAATTTTTATAACCAGAAAGTGTCACTAACCCTCTGCATTGCATAAAAAATGTTCATTATTGACTGAGTAACTAACCCTGTACACTGTACATCATTAGTGTAAATCTCATCTATGTCAACCCTTTATCCAATGTAATGGTCCAAACCAGCCAGTACTATTCTCAAAAAAAGCATTCAATCTCACAAGCCTGGAAATAAGCAATCTGCCATTTGCAGAATGAGGTCCCCAGAGGGGGTATTTGCTGATGCTATCCCATACAGTGGGGCAATTTATCCTCTTGGTACATCTTTCTGTTTTGGGTTGAGACCTTGAGATTCAGATTGATGTTAACAGAGGGTAAATTTAGTGATGCTACCCTGCACAGCAGGGTAGCATCACCAAATTCACCCTCTGCGGACCTCTGTCTGCACCTGACAGTCTGCTTATTTCCAGGCTTGATCTCAGCTAATGTAGGGCTGCATGGTATATCGATAAACCGATATATACCGGTATTCAAACCAATATCGATTGAATACCTGTGTAATTACAAAAATATCGGTTTATCGTCATTATTTATTTACCCACAATTTAATTTTCAAGATGTCTTGAGTTTTTTAACTGTTGTCCCAAATGAATAATATTATCCCTTTATCCAAGGAATCGTCTGATTGTGCCCTCGTAATATACAATTTCAGCAGATGAAAAAATAAATTAAAAAAATTTCAACAAAACTATATCATGTGACCCCTCATTGGAACGAGCTCGTTGAGCTCGTTCCAATGAGGGGTCACATGATATAGTTTTGTTGAAATCTTTGGGGAAAATCTCATAAACTAATTTAGAAAATAATAAATTTTGATATCGTCTGCGTTCGGTAAAGGTTTTTCGAATCGCATCATCAAAGCATGCTAATTCGTTCCGACTGTGATGTCTCGAGTCTGGATTGTGGTATTTGTGTTCATATATCTGAACAGTTTTCGATATACTGGTATACCGCGGTATTTTTTTGAATACCGATACCGGTATTCAGTTTTGAATATTGTGCAGCCCTAAGCTAATGACCTCTCATTGGAATGGATTCCAGAAATGAAAATATACTCTATTTCATTTACAAGGTTGTTTAGAGGAAGCTGAAGTACCCAGAGAGAATTTCCAAGCAGTTTTTAGCAACTATCAGACTCTTCAACTTACAGTGTTTTAAAGCAAGTGTACTAGTACACCTACTGTGGACTGGTCACTTTTCATGGGTGGGCAACATTTCCATGGATGCAATAATATTAGACAACAAACACTAATTACAGGAATAATCATTAAAAATTAAAATAATGAAGCACCGGGTACAACCCGGTGCTTCATTAATTACAATTTTGGTGATGTGGATTTTTATTTCCTGGTAAATGCATGTGTGCACATCACTGCCCATGCATGGACTACGACTAGGCCACTGCGACTGTACTGTACAAACACCAACAAGCTCCCATGTGGGCAAGCAAGTTACTGCTGGTCAGGATAAAACCCTCGACCTTTCGGTTTTATGTCCATCGCACAAACAATTGAGCCACCGCACTTCCAACACAAGTAGATAGATGACACTGCATAAAATATTCTTGAATAAATAAACAATTTCATTGTTTGCCTCCGAAAAATAGCTTATGACCCCCATTGGAACATGTTCATGAGCTTTTAAGTCTTTGCATACTGCTAGCGGATATTCCTGCCCAGAAAAGGGTTTCTCTTCACACTGAAATAAGTATAATTTGGGCACATTTAATCTTATTTTCCCCCTGTAAATTGAATGGAATTTTTCACCAAGCATTTCTTGTGTTATATTTAGATTCATTTTTCATCAAATCTCGTATTGGCAGCTGTAGATTTGATGAAAAATATCTTTAAAACACTCTGCAGGTTTAGAGTTAAGTGAAAACATAAAAATTGAATGGTGATGTTTTGTGGATAATGCTGTCCACGTATGGGCTGCTTTCTTAGGATATAGAGTTAAAATATTTGATCCTACACTTCACACAACTTATGACAATACAATATATTTTTCTGAACCCTTTCCAAATGGGAGCGCGGTGGCTCAGTGGTAGACTGTTGGACTTCTAAGCCAGAGGTCCCGAGTTTGATCCCGGTCCGGGACGAACCACGTTGTGTCCATGGGCAAGGCACTTTATCCCGGTTGCTTATATGTACATGGCACGATGATGCTGTGAACTAAGGCATACTGCACTTTGATGGTGCACATGTCTTCAATGGCTGTAACCCTGCTTGCGCAGAGCTTGAATATAGTTAGAATGTTGAGGAGCTGACAGTTGCTCGTCGATGCTCGGTGGTTCTCTCCGGGTACTTCCGCTTCCTCCACCTGTGAAACTGTCACTGTCACAATTAGCCACTGTGCATAAGTATGTGACCTCAAACACCAATAAATAAATAATAACTCTTTCCAGACTGATAAAAGAAAAAGTTTTTATTATACGCTAAACGATAGATTATCAAAAAAAATGCGGAAAGATAGAAATTGTATCCCCCACTGTGAAGATATAAAAATTTTCACTTTCACTGTATCAATCAAAATGGTGGCTTTCAAAGCATCACTTCAAGGTGAATACAAGTCAAATTATCACTGGAAATTAGTGATTAACCGATGTTCGGCAATCACATCTGACATCAGCCGATTTTAAGCCATCAGTTGACCATCGGTAGAGGTGTTTGAACATTGGTCTCTACCCATGGTTACATGGAACACCACTGGATCAAAATTGTTTGTAATTACGTTTGATTAACAATCTCATACAAGCAGTAACAAACTTTGGCAGGAATCAAGATTGGCCTAATCTCATTGATTGGCCTGATCTTCCCCTTGATTGCTAATCATGACACACATCCCAAGTGTTTTGTGATGACGCAATGAAATGTGACATCAGTAGAAACAAGTTAACAATGCAGCGTCTTTGATCAGTGTATGACCAAACGGTCCGCCTGTAAAGTGGAACCACGCGTTACTTCCACTGGGGAATCGCTCATTCAGGTGTCTATACAGGTGTTAGCACTTTCTGATAAATAGAAATTACTGTCCCCAGGAACGCCGCTGTGGCAACGTCTTGGAGAGAGTGAGTATTTATTTGCCAGAGGGCGCTTGTCAGCGGAGGGCCAAGGCTGGGGTTGATCAACTTTGCTGGGGACCTAAGATACTCTTTCACCGTGGACAGGGGATTTTCACTAGCTCACTTTTGTAGATCGCAATTGCTTATTCACAAGCCACAGAGTAGCGCCGCGCTTTAATCAATTGCTTTCAACGGTAATGACCTAGCATGGGCTAATTTCTTGGCGGGGCTGAGGTTCCATCAATTCCTAGGGTACTCAGGGCTTCTTCATTAATAAGATAAAGACTATTAACAATCCAACAATTTTTATATATAAATCTTCTATACTCTTATTTATAAATAGCCAACAAATCCTAAATAAATAATCTCAACACTACTGAAATGAGTTTTGTGACTAGTCACTGAATCCCACCGAAAACAAGTACTAAAATATTGTCTAAAATTAAATTGTTTCCCAAATTTATATTCGTAGAGAAAGGTCAAAGCTGCGATTACTGACAAGAAATCACGAAATCTTTCACTCAACCGCTCATACGCGCATTTATCCTGTTGCGACTACCACATTATGGGGAATTACGTTTAATACTAAATTTCACCCTTTAGAATAGCTTATCACCTACAATTCCAGCTAATAGTGCTTCTAACTCGCAATAATAACAACTGATCATCTAATAACACAGATTCACTAATACACTTAAAACTGTTTACTAATAAGTATGTAACTACGATGTGTTATCACAACTAAATACTATAAACTAAATACTACATATACTCATCGATTCTTCTTCGGCATCTCCCCTCGATGCAAATCATCAGATCGGGAATCCTGTCGTCCAAATGACGGCTTACCGGAACCACACAAATACATTAACGCTTTACTACACCGCGTGAACTAACGATTATTCCATCCTAGCGAGTCTGTCTTGAAGTTAACTCGAGGGGTCTTATATAGGCGCGCGCATCACCAATCAAAAACTTTATTTGGGCAAAGGTGCTAATTTAGAAAAGACGGCTTTGATGACTTGCAGTGACATGAACTGACTTTTCAATAAGTTCTAATTTGGAATGCATTGTTTACACAGTCCCTGCATGACAGCGACTGAACAAAGAACACTTTCCGAATACGAACTTAATTAAATTAATGCGCTTACCCAGTTTACTCCCACTGATTATTAAAAAGTTTCTTTCTTGCATTTATTCTAAATAACTCAAATTGTTTACTTATTTTTAAAATTTAGAATGACCTTAAAATAACAACCCTGTGATAATTGATCAAAGATGCTGCACTGTTAACTTGTTTCCACTGATGTCATATTTTTTATTTTAACACACACACTGACATACTCTTGAGGTCAACAAACCATTCAACCTGACTGTACTGTAAAATTAACCCTGTTCTATGCATTCTTAAACATACTACTCGTTTTGGTTGTTACTATCTGACATCAGCACTTAAAATCGACAGATTGTGTGCTCAACTAATCAGCAAGCAGATGGCAGTCACAAATCCTTATTGGTTAATCACTACTGGAAATGATCAATTTTTTCTAAAAATGTATAATGAATAGAAAATCTGGTGTTTTTGAGTGGATACCGATCATTTCCAGCAATAATAATTGATGCATGAAAACCTCGAGCTGAATCAGATCACTAGATGCTACCTGTTCTGAGTATCGATCAGATCACTTCTGCGTATCAGTGGACATCAACTGTTTACTTTCATGCATCAATTCAAGGTTGAAATGAGGGGAATTATCGATAGGAATGATCAGATTCTTTTAAAAAACATATAATAAAAAGAAAATCTAGTATTTTTGAGTGGATACCAAAAATTATCTTGCGTGTGACCAAGAAAAATGGTTAATTTTGCTTGTGCAAGCGCTCACGAAAAATAAAGTAAACATTTGTCTCGGTCACTCATGAGATAATTTTCGGTATCCACTCAAAAACATTAATTATCGTCTATATATTATTTAGGACTATTGAAAATCTGAAGTACTTTCTGTTCAAGTTGAATGGATGAGTGTTTTAGAGCGAATATCCATTGTATTTCTCAATGTCGCCATTTATGGGTGGTGTGGATGGTGTGTCTGGAATTGGAGTATGAAATTTGTATTATGTGGTAATGGAAGTCTCTCAGAGAGTGCCCTCTTTGTTAAAATGGAAGGCCACAGGTGTTTCTCACTTATATTTAATGTCACAGATGTGGATGCATGTGAAATTGTCTTTACCTTTCACCCACATACAGCTTTGGATAATTCTTACAGGTGAGTAAATGGATGCAATTATGGGTCAGACAGTTGGCATAACCTAGACCTTTGTGGTGCTGAATCTTCACTGTACTTTTGAACCATTATTTTGGTGTGTAATTTCTGGGAAATTTTGTAGTTAGGTGATAAACAAGGAATGTGTGGGTTGAGTATAATTTCTCCCCTGGTTTAATTGTTTGGGGAGGGATGGTAGTTTTAGTAATATATATTGGGCACTCCTTGGTTTCTCAAACCTGGCACGAAGGCTGGTGGGATATAATTTCTGACTCATGCATCTTTGTAAAAAAGATGCATACATTTCATGTTTAACCCTTTACCCAACGCATTATTTTAAATATCATTTTTCTAAAATTTCAGCAAAACCATATGTGACCCCCTTATTGAAATGAGCTTGATGAGGTCATTCCAATGAGAGGTTACATATGATTTTGTTGAAATTTTGTGCAAAATAATATTTTTTCAACTGCTGATTTTGCAAATTACATGGGCAGATGCAGCTGATTCGTTAGGTAAAGGGTTAAATTCTTTAATTGGATTGTGGACCTGGTTATATATTGCCCTCTTCTTGGCCATAACAAAAGACCCTTTATCTCTGTACACTTCAGGCTCTCTTGCACACGAAAGCATCATTAATAAATTTTTTTTTCTTTCGTATGCAATTTTGTCTTGAATTTATTATTTTTAGCATGCTGTTAATACTTACCCTGACAGGTGTATGTAAACCATGCATTTTATAAGTCGCATTCTAATCAGGCAAGCCTTAGATGGGGAGCGCAATGCCTACCTCAACATTGCAGGCCTGGCATACATTGGCAAAAATGGTTGTACAGGTCAGCATAGTCAGTCACTGGGTTTAACCCATTGACTGTCTCTGAGCACATGTTGTTGGCTAAAAATGTTCCATTGGGATTGAGCAGTTTTGGCATGCAAGCTTTTAAGCTTGTGCTGCTGTCCTTTCCTGAACCAGCTTGTTGATTCTCTGTGTGTATGCAATACTCAGTATTCAGTCCCTAAACTGATACTCAATGCAATAATCCAACTAAACTTTAATCATTTATAGTACTATATCAGCAGTCTTTATTTCATTAACTACTACTCACCTCGATGCTTTCTAGGGATGCTACATGTACTAGTACTCTTAGATTAGAGTGCTTTAGAAGTAAGCTACTACCCACACTCCTCAATTTCTTCTGTTATGAAGAGACCTTACCTCATCTGCTCTTGTGGGAACATGACATAACTTCTTGCTAAGGGATATGGCTTGTTATTGGTTCTCCTGCCTCCCAAGCAATGCAAATTAACCCTTTACCTAATGAATTGGATACATCCGTCCACCGCGTAATATGCAAATTTACCAGCAGAAAGAAATTATTTTCCAAAAATATTCAGCAACCCCATATCATGTCACCTCTCATTGGAACAAGCTCTTCAAGCTTGTGCCAATGAGGGGGTCACATGATATGTTTTTGTTGAAATTTTTTGAAAAATTAGAAAAAAACTATTTGAAGTAATGAATTTTGATATCATCTACGATAGGTAAGCTCAGAGGATAGACTCCAGGTTGGGGGAGGGGGGAGAATCGATGGACAAATGCTTGTACTGAGGGCAGGAAATCATAAAATTCTTTTCAAATTTGGGGGTGGGAGACACAAGAATTGGTGGTGGGGAGGGGGAGGATGCTCCATAGGCACCTCGTGGCTCCAAAAGTGGATCCCACTAACTTGATTTTTAGCTCATCTTGACAAAGTCAAGCTGAGCTAATCTCATCGCTTCCCGTCCGTCATCCGTCGTCCGTCAACACCATGTTTTGGTCTTCTCCAAAGCCACTGGGCCAATTCAAGTGAAAGTTTGTGTGAGTGATGGTCCCAAAGGGGCATTTCATTTTTGTTCAACTCAGCATGCCCAGCCCCATAGGGAGGGAGTGGGGAAAAATGCTCCAAAATATTTTTAAAATCTTCTTCTCAAGACCCAGTGTGTACAATGACTTGATATATGCTATGGAGCTTCCATATGAGGTGTAGAATCAAGTTTGTTCAAACGAAGTTCGTGAAGTAATATTTGGGTTTGTAATAGGAGGGGTAAGATTTTTGGCCCCGCCCCAAATTTCTATTTTCTGAACCGATGGTCCGGTGTGAACCAAATTTGGTTTGTGGTAGTATTGGGTCATAAGTACTTGACCCATGCAAAAAAAAAATTCCCGCATCCCCATGGGAACCCTGGGAGCTAAAAATAGAAATATTTTCAAATGCCCATATTTCCCAAACCCCACGGAACAGAAAGCTTTTATTTGGTATGAAGTATCCTTATGACCAGTAGAATTGAATGGTAAAAAAAAATTGCCATCGGTTATGTTAGGGTGTTCTGTAATGGGCATCGAAAAAATGCTGAGTCAGCATATTTGCAAAAATTTTTAAAAATCTTTTCTCCAGAACCAATCATCAGAATCTTTTGATATTTGGTATACAGCATTCATAGGGGGGTCAGATAAAAGTTTGTTGAAATAAAGCTCATTGGTTCATATTTGGGCTCTCTACAGGAGCCCGAAGTTTTAACATAGGGTAATATGGGGAATATTCTTTAAAAATCTTCTTCTTCAGAACCACCAGTCAGAATCTTTTAATATTTGGTATACATCATTGTTATGAGGGTCAGATTATAGATTGTTCAAACCAAGTCCCTAGGGTAATATTTGGGCTTCCTATGGAAGCCCAAATTTTATCTTTGTTCAATATGGAGGGTAATTTAAAAAAATCTTCTTCTTCAGATCCATAAGTCAGAATGCTTTGATATTTGGTATGCAACATCTCTATGGGGGTCAGATTCAAGTTTGTTCAAATCAGATCCCTAGGTATATATTTGGGCTCACTATGGTAGCCCAAATTTTTACTTAGTGCAATATGAGAAAATTTCTTGAAAAATCTTCTTCTTCAGATCCACCAGTCGGAATGCTTTTATATTTGGTATACAACATCTCTGGGAGGGGGGGGGGGGGGGGGGGGTCAGATTCCAGGTTCAATTCGAGTGCCTAGGTAAATATTTGGGCTCCATATGGGAACATGAAATTTTAACTTAGTACAATATGAGGGAATTTCTTCAAAAATCTTCTTCTTCAGATTCACTTGTCAGAATGCTTTCACATTTGGTATACAACATCTCTAGGGGGATCAGATTCAAGTTTGTTCAAATCGGATCCATAGGTCAATATTAGGGCTCGCTATGGTAGCCCAAATTTGAACTTAGTGCAATTTGAAGAAATTTCTTTACAATTTCTCTTCTTCAGATCCAACGGTCAGAATGCTTTCAACATCTCTAGGGAAGTCAGATTTAACTGTGTTTAAATCAAGAGCCTGGGTTAATATTTGGGCTCTCTATGGGAGCCGGAATTGGCCATTTTGCTGAAGAATTAAAAATTTTGTATTCAGTACCCTCTAGAGGTACTAAGATTAATCCACATAGGTTGTATCAAGGGGCTTCATAGGGGAGCTCTACATTTTACTTATGATCAACTGAAGAAAAGGCATGATGCCTAGATTATTTTTGTCACTCCTGAGGGACTCAAGGATTGACAGTGTAGCCTATGGAGATGGCTTGCTTAATGTAGACTCATTCTTGGACTCTGTTTAAATTGTGTTCTGTACAAGATGAGCGCTTCAGGCCCCGTGGGGCCTCTTGTTATTGTATGACAGGTCGGTTGACGAATTTTGAAATATTAAATTAAATTCTTTTTTCACCATTTCTTCCTTTAGAAATTCACTTCTCCCTGAGGAGCTGTCACTTCTCACTATTTTTATGAGAGAGAGAAAACTCTTCTCCCTAAAATTCACTCCTGGGTCTGGTCCCTGGAACACAGAATTTCAGTTGGTTAGTGACTGGGTGGCTATCCACTCAAAATTCTCTTCCGCTTTCCCTCCCACAACACTAGAATCTCACTTGTTGATAAACAAATGTGGCATTGAATCTGAGATGCATTTCATCATTTGTTTTTTTGTTGTTGTTGTTGATGCGGTCTTGATTCACAGTATTTCATTTTGGTTGTCTCAACCCAATGGTGTAATTGTGTTGTGATAAATCGCAGTCTGATCCTGAAAAAAGACCACTTTTGTGATTAATGAGTATGGGCATCCTTGGCACTGACCTGTATCTATGTCCTTACTTTAAAGATCTTTGTTATTGGCATATGGTACATGTATTTGAGGTACAGTGGAACCCTCCTGTTAATTGAATAGCCACTTTGCCAGTGAAAATTATTCAATTAACAGGAGTTTACTCTATAACCTATATTCAATTAAAAGATCAAATTTGTACAGGCGGTATTCAGTTAAGAGATATCCAATTAAGTGGGCTCCACTGTACTAGCATATAACAGTATTGTAAGGTTTTGTTCCTAAAGTGAACGGTTCTATAAACATTTTTCATTTTGGCCTAAAAAAGTTAAAAATCTGTTTCTCAGGCCCTCCTGCATGGTCATTTTGGCTGCCACATGCTCTCATTTTATAACCAATGCAAACTTAAAAATAATAGAAATTACATGGTTCATGTCCGATATGTTATCCGAGTTAATAAAATTGATAAATTTGTCCCCTGAGTGCAACAACGCTTTGCAATGCTTTAGCCTTGCAAAGCCTTATTGCACTCAAGGGACAAAATACACCACCAACCATGCCATTCTGTAGATTAGATTATGAGGCCTAAAACATAAAACAAACCGAAATCATTGATCTTTTGATGGCAAAGAAATAATTCCAAAAATAAAAAATAAAATAAAAAAAACACCCACCCACATGCAGTTTTACAAAAAATGGTCTGATAAACAAGATCTACTTTGTGGAGCCTTTTAGAAGTATAAGGTGGCATCACAGTCGTGCTTCAGAGTATTACCACGGTAACTTGAAATGCACTCATGCTGCTTTTTAAATAAAAGATCAAAAACTTTGAGGCAAGAATAAAAATCTGTCTGCACATCTCTTGGCCATTAGGTGCATACTATAAACTCTATAAACGTTGACAACCTGATTGAGTGAAATGAACATTTGCCAATATTCCGTCATTTTTCTTCTTTTTTCAACTGTATATCATTTCAATATTTTCCTGTAATAACTAGTTAGCTATTGTGCAGACTCTCAAATCAATACTGGTTCGGTGTAATTTTTGGATAATGTTTATCAATTATTAACAACGTACTTCTTCATGCTGAGAAAAATGTCGGAAAACATGTCAGAAAAATAAATGAGTTTTAAATGAAATGTGTTCAAGTATTCAGTAGTACAGTACACACACCGAGTGATTTTGTTCTTGGCCACTGAGTGGGTGGACCTACGTCCTTATACTTTACTACAATAGCAGTAGAGCATAGTTGCTGTGGACTGGTTGTAATCCATGCAGGGGCTGTAATGTTCACGCATCCGTTACCAGGTTAAAAAAATCATCAACAGCAAAATTTTAATTAACTCCTAGCACTCTGGTTGTATTTCAAAACTTCCATTAATGACTCCATATTGCCCACGTATCATGAAAAATTTAACAAATTATATCTTGTTTGACAGAGCTCAATGAGCTCTGTCAAACAAGATATAATTTATTAAATTCTCAGTGGCACTGTGGGAAAAATTTGCTACCGAAAACTTTGGTATTTTTACATCAGAGTGCAGAGTGTTAATGAAGCACTGTGTTGTACCCGGTGCTTCATTAATTTAATTTTTAATGATTATTCCTGGGGGCGAGGTGGCTCAGTAGGTAGAGGTGCAGGCTGCAAGCCGAGAGGTCCTAGGTTCGAATCCCACCTGCGGCAACCACGTTGTGTCCTTGGGCAAGACACTTCACCCCCATTGCCCATGTGGGGGCACGGTGGCGCTGTGTACTAATGCGTACTGCACGTCATTGGTGCACATGTCTTCAACCAATGCTAACCCTGCTTGTGTGGAATTAGTATGTTGGGTAGCTGACAGTTGCTAGCCGTTGCTCGGTGGTTCTCTCCGGGTACTCCGGCTTCCTCCACCCATAAAACTGTCATGGTCATGATTAGCCATTGTGCAGAAGTATGTGACCTTAAACACCATTAAATAAATAAATAAATAAATAAATAAATAAATAAATAAATAAATAAATAAATAAATAAATAATGATTATTCCCATAATTAGTATTTGGAATCTAATATTACGTCTGTGGAAATATTGCCCACCCGTAGAAAGTGACCAGTCCACGTTGGCTGTACTGTAGAAACTGTTTGACTCCATAGCAGATTGTCCCTATATCCTGATGAATTCTGTCTTTTGATTGGTCGAAATGCCTTGGAAAAATAGCCATGACAAATGCTGCACCCAACATCCATATGAGAGTGTGCAACATCCAGGGTATATTGGCATGATAAACATCGTGGGTATGTGGTTTAAATGAAGGCTTTTCGCTCTTGGTCACCTCGATATAAAAATCGAACCAAAAAACCTAAAAATAGTCACAAATATCATCAGATTTCCAACAATTCGATCATATTTTGCCGTTATAAATTAAATAGTTGAATAATTAAATGACACAACTTGAGAAAAATAGAATAAGAGCAAATATCGTCCCCTGAGTTCCAATGTGTTCTATGTGCCAGTAGGCACATAGAACACATTTGAACTCAGGGGACAATATGTCAACAAAATACTGTTTACTCGTTTCCTTAATGACCCAAGGGATGTAACTCTATCTTTTGTCTTCTGCGTTTGTAAAAACGAAACAATTATTCATGAATTTGATTCAACTGATTATTGCGGAGAGTGAGAAATGCATCCACAAATTTTTTTCCACTATGTTTTGTATTGTGTTTCAAATGGGACAAAAACGTTATCTCTGCCAACATGTATGGAAGAAAGGAGATTAAATACCTCCATTTTCTTGAGAAAATCGTCAAGACTGAAATATTTTTCACCAGGGTTTTTCCCCGTGCTTTGCCCCCCTCTAAATTAGTGGTGGTGTGCTGAATTGCCAGCATAAAAGCTGGTGCATATTTTCTGCTTACTGAGATGACTTTCTTTCAATCTCATCGCGACACACTTGCACCAGTGGGCAGAGTTTTTATAAATAGAATATTACGAAATCAAAATGGATCACAAAAAATAATGAAAACAGGATTTGTTGTGGTCTTTGAAAGTCCTTGAATTTAAAAATTATTTTGAAGGACCAAAAATTGCTTGAAATTTGAGCTGCTACAGCAGGAAACTTGAGAAAATCGTCTATTTTCACTTGGTCCTTAGAAACTGTGCAGTTTTTTTGTAAGTCTTTATATAATTAATTCACAAAAATCAATTTTTAACAACTGTGTTGTAGGATAAGTAAACAAAAACTTTTCTCTCGGTCAAATCTTGACACTGATTTCAGGTCAAGATCACACTCAAGGTTATTGAACAGTGCATGAAAAAGTGTTTGCAATTTATCTAAAAGGTGCTTGAAAATGGCTTGAAAAGGTCCAGGTCCTTCAGTATATTTCTTCCCTGAAACAATGAACACTGAAAAAATGCAACTTTGGATTCAGTGTTCTCAGTCTTCTTTCCCAACTGGGGAAAATGTACAGTGCTTTTGGGTGAGGAGTAAAGATAATTAACAAACTATTAACCCTTTACCCAATGAATCGGCCGCATCCGCCCGCGTAATATGCAAATTCAGCTGTTGAAAAAATATTATTTTTCAAAAAATTTCAACAAAACCATATCATGTGACCCCCTCGTTGGAATGAGCTCATCGAGCTCGTTCCAACGAGGGGGTCACATGATGTGGTTTTGTTGAAATTTTTTGAAAAATTTGAAAAAAATGGTAACTAAAATAATAAATTTTGATATCGTCTACGTTGGGTAAAGGGTTAATTGAAAATCGAGTATGTTTTCATTTTTGGAATTCACTAAAAAAAATACAATGAGGGGGCTTAAGCTGAGTTTGAATGCTTTTTTGAGAGAATAGTACTAGCTAGTTTTGGTCATCAAGTTGGGTAAAGAGTTGATTTAGTTTACGTTAAGGCTGTACAGTATTGTGTTCAACTGATGATGGGAACCGGCCACCACAATCGGCCGATTGTGGGCAATCGGATGACAACGGCAACGGCTCCTGGAATATCGGTTCAACCGATTGTTGCCAAGCATTTTGAGATGATTCATTAACCACATTTTATTCTCTTCTGCAATTGTTTAATTGTTAATGTAAAATGATACCATTCAATAAAGTTGAGAAACAACCACAATGTGTATTCTTAATCTTTCAAGACGCCCCGTTACGGGACATACAAGTTAAACAACATTCAAAGCTTACAACTGGGCGAAATCGCTAGTTCATACCGGAAAAGTGACGGTTACACTCCACTGACTCAGGTAGAAGTAAAATTACCAGTCGCACGCACTTGGGCGGTAAACGTGGCTCTGAGAGCCACGTTTACCGCCCAAGTGTGCGCGACTGGTAATTTTATTTCGACCCCAGTCAATGAAGTTTAACAACGAAAAATGTTCAGTTTCAGTAGTTCTTTCGAGCCTCGACTTGTCCTAGTGCACGGTATTACAATTGGAATCGGCATCGGAATCGACCGATTGTGAGCTCAAATAACCTGTAATCGGTCAACAACCATTTTTGGTAATCGGTTGAACACTAGTACAGTACACTGGGTTTAGTTAGTAACACTTTCGGGTTTTAAGACCATGTAACTGCCTTATCACACACTACATGAAAATAATATACTGACTAAGGCTGTAAAACTACATAGGGTTAGTTGGTTACATTTTATAGTGGTATAGAGTGCAGGATTCAGGGAACTAGTGGATATACTTATACTGCATTGTGGAAATTTTTTAACCCCTAGCACTCTGGTAGTGCAACAGAATTTTCTCCAATCACTCTTTTTTACTTTTGTATAACTATAATTTTAACCAATTATATCTTGTTTGAAAGAGCTCTGTCAAACAAGGTATATTTCGTTAAATATCAAACTGCATTATGGGAAATATGTGCTGCTGAAAACTTTGCCATTTTGACATCACACATGCAGAGGGTTAATTAAAAGTGAGTTCCAAAAATGAAAAACAGGTTCTATTTTCAATTAACCCTTTACCCAATGCAGACGATATCAAAATTTATTATTTTAAATATAATTTTTTGAAAAAATTTCAACAAAACCATATCATGTGACCCCTCATCGAGCTCGTTCCAACGAGGGGTCACATGATATGGTTGTGTTGAAATTTTTTGAAATATAATATTTTTTCAACTGCTGAATGTGCATATTACACGGGCGGATGCGTCGATTCGTTGGGTAAAGGGATAATAGCTAGTTAATTTTGGTTGGATCATGAGCCAGTGTCGATCCATTCAAAATTCTCTGTCTGCTTTTGTGATCACAGTAATGAGGTGAGTAGTTTCACTCATTAACCTTAGCATTGAATGTAAAAAAATAAAAATGAATAATTAATCCGATGGAACCCATAGAGTTTTCAAATTATAATGAAGCTACTATTTAACCCTTTACCCAACGCAGACGATTTTAAAATTTATTATTTTAAATATCATTTTTTAAATTTTTTCAAAAAATTTCAACAAAACCATATCATGTGACCCCTCTTTGGAACGAGCTCAACGAGCTCGTTCCAAAGAGGGGTCACATGATATGGTTTTGTTGAAATTTTTTGAAAAATTATATTTTTTCAGCTGCTGAATTTGCATATTACGCGGGCGGATGCGGGCGATTCGTTGGGTAAAGGGTTAACATGCCTCTCATTGAAATGCTGTAACAGAATCAATATTTTTTTTCATCTACATTTATAACTCGGAGATAATGTTATCAGGGACCGACCTCGTAAGAAGCGAAAGTGAATTTGACTCCTAAAATTCTGATTTGGCTCCTGAATCTTAAATATAGGCTTCAAAGTTAGCTCGCAACTGTAAGACTTCAAGACTTCCATTTCCTGCAATGGTCTCTTAGGTAGCCAAGACGTAACTGGGAACTATTTTGAAAATGTAGTGTCATTGTCGTGATATAAAAATATCTTTCGATCATTTGAGTAGGGTCCTGCGAATTTTCGAGATTCGATTCGATATCGATACCATACGTATGCTTCGAGATCGATCCCGAATAAGTCTCAGGATTCGATTTTTTCAAATCTCTCGTACTAACTTCAATTTGTTACATTTCCAACAAAAATAGGATAAAACTGTCATTTGAGTAATTGACAATGTTTAATTGTTAGGTAAGGTGTGAATTTGTCCCAGAACATTATCCATAGTTTTGGTTTTTGAAGGCTTAACTTGTTACTATTCACGTTCTTAAGAAAGTGAATAGTAACAAGTTAGGCCTTCAAAAACTAAAACTATGGACAATAGGCCTAGCTGTTTCAGCTATGGTGCTACAGAGAATATTTAGTTATTGGTGTTTAAGGCGTTCACTCCGTCGTGTAAGAGTCATCACAGTGTTCCGTAACTTCCGTTTGATGCAGTATGAAATAACTTGTCTATTAAGATTCGATTTGGGATTCGATTTCGATGTCGATATCAGAGACACGATTCGATTCGAGATTCGATTCGAAAAGAAATTTGTGATTCACAGATCCCTACATTTGAGAAACAACTTTAATTATGCCCAAAAAAGAATGTAATTAAATGCAAAAGTAGCTAGAGTTAACTGGTAGCCTATATTTGGGCTTTATGCTAGTGTGAAGGTGCTGAAACTTTAAACAAGGCTTCATATTCAGTAAATGTTCTTCATATTTTCTTTGAAGTGAAATTATATCATCTGTGTGGGTTTGCCTTGTTACAGTTTATGGGAGAGTGCCTTTTTAGCCTTTTGTTAGGCACTCTCCCATAAATTGTAACAAGGCAAAACACATGAACAAATTTTGACAATCTACAAAAATTCCGCACTCCACTAGTTAAGAAGTATTATTTATTTATTTATTGGTGTTTAAGGTCACATACTTATGCACAATAGCTAATCGTGACCATGACAGATTTATGGGTGGAGAAAGCCGGAGTACCAGGAGAGAACCACTGAGCATCGACGGGGCAACTGTCAGCTCCTCAACATTCTAACTCTTTTCAAGCTCTGCTCATGCAGGGTTACAGCAGTTAAAGACATGTGCACCATTGACATGCAGTACGCCTTAGTACGTGGCATCATCATGCCCCTATGGGATAAAGTGCCTTGCCCAAGGTCACAATGCCAGACATCCTGGACATGGATCGAACTTGGGATCTCTAGCATAGAAGTCCAACAGTCTACCACTGAGACACTGCGCTCCCGGTTAAGAAGTGAATCTGGCTTCTAGATTTCAAAAGTAGGCTCAAAGTCTGGCTCTTATTTTTAAATGCTCAGTTCGGTCCCTGGGTGTTACCCTTTTGTTACATCAGTTGATGAAAATGTAGAAAATGTATTTATTTCATAACAAACATAGCATTATTCACAATGGTGAAGACACCAATTGGTAATTCGAAGTGGCAGTACTTACTTGACAGACCACTGCAAAAGTGAATATTCTTTTGTCTGCCGAAACCTGATTGATGTGAGAACAACCAGGTGCACCCTACAGCATGGTCACTGTAGAATGGTCACTTTCCACAGGTTGATAGTATTTCCACGGATGTAATAATTTATAGATTATATATACTCGCCCAAAAAAGAAAGTGTGCATTGCAGAAATTGATCAAACTCCAAAAAAATAATTTCGTAGGTGTAAAGAGTGTTAACCTGTTCATGAATAAGTTATATTGAACACAAAAACAGCCTTTCCTGTTAAAATTGCATTAACGTTAAATGATGTGCTGCACATTTGTGAAAAGGCATGTTTTGCACGTGGAGAGTCTGAAAATTCATGCAGCAGTGTGAATCCTTGGGTATTTAAACACTAAAGTCAGGCCTTCCTATCGTTCACATGCAAACTTGCACTGCCGTTAAAACGACTCCACATTGAATCAACGTCTCCTTGCCCTGGGTATGATTAGAGCTGGCAGAACACACAGAGAGGTTGCCCAGCATTTGAACTGCCACCGTAACACTGTAGACAGGCTAGTCCATCGACATGCACAACATGATGACGTTCGAGACCGACCCCGCTCCGGGAGACCCCGAGTTACCACCCCTGCACAAGATCGGTATATCCGTGTCGTCCATCTCCGGAACCGGCAACAAACGGCAACGACGACAGCCAGGAACATCCCTAACCTGAGACGGATACATCCTCAAACAGTAATCAACCGGCTGAGAGAATACGGCTTACATCCTCGAAGACCTGCAATTCGTCCGATTTTGACGTTACGTCATCGCCGTGCTCGACTGCAGTGGTGTAGACAACATCTCAGGCATCCCTTACACTGGTGGCGACGTGTTTTATTCACAGATGAATGTCGTTTCCATCTTTCATCATCAGATGGCCGCCAGAGAGTGTACAGACGTCGAAACGAACGCCACTCAGATCCATGTGTTGTGGAGCGAAACCGTTATGGGGGAGGGTCTCTCATGGTGTGGGGTGGCATCACTGCCCGTAACAGAACTGAGCTGGTCATTATTGATGGCAATCTCAATGCAGCCAGATATCGTGATGAAGTGCTTACACCTGTTGTTGTCCCATTTCTGCAACGTCACGGCCCCGGCATCATTCTACAGCAGGACAACACCCGATCCCACGCAGCTCGTGTTGTTCAACGGTATCTGCAGCAACAACAAGTGGATGGTCTTCCCTGGCCCGCAAATTTGCCCGATATCTCACCCATTGAGCACGTATGGGACGAAATGAAACGTCAGCTACGCCGGCTTCCCCATGCACCGTCAACGCTTGTGGAACTCCAAAAACAGCTTATCAGAATATGGAACAACATCCCACAACACTTCCATGCTAACTTGTTAGCTTCCATGAGGCGTAGATGCACAGCAGTAGTCGATGCAGACGGAGGTCATACCAGATATTGAGTGTGTGACTTTTGTGTTTGACCCTTAGTGTCTTTGACTCTCCATGGCACCAAGAGTATTTGTCGTAGGGTAATGAAATTTCTCGTGTTGATCACAAATTGATTCATCTGTGATTGAATAAAATTTCCATGAATGAAAATGATATATATCTTTTTTTAGTGTTATTTTTTAGCATGCACACTTTCTTTTTTGGGAGAGTATATATAAGTATTTATGTTTCTAATAGATTCCGAACACCAATTATACAAAAAATCATCAAAAATCTAATTCATGAAGCACTGGACACAACAGGTGGTAAACAAGCTCAGTTTTTCTGGTAAAATAGGACCCAGTCCCCAATGCTTGGGGTGGAAGTCCTTAACCCCTAGCACTCTGGTCGTATAACAGGATTTTCTTCAATCACTCTGTTTTTCTCCTGTTTAACAATGAATTTAACCAATTATATCTTGTTTGACAGCGCTCACTGAGCTCTGTCAAACAAGGTATATTTGGTTAAATATCCAGCTGCATTATGGGAAATATTTGCTGCTGAAAACTTTGCCATTTTGACATCAGAGTGCAGAGGGTTAAATTGGCCAACATGGGTATAAATGATTGACTAACTTGACTTAATCTCCATGCTGAGGTCACGATTAGCCATTGTGCAGAAATATCTGACCATAAACACCAGTACATAAATAGTTAACATTTGTGAACATTTCGAGCCCTGCCTTCATACCCCTCGCTGAAGAATCAGTAGCTGAAATTTGTTTTTCTGATGTTTTGAGGGAAAATTTATATGATTTGGGCAAAAACTTGATTTACCGCACAGAAGCCACCCACCCACCCAGACCTAATACCCTGGCATTTTCTTGCTCCACCCCTATGCTAGCTACCATCAGCATATCACAGATTTCCAGATTTACTAAATTCCGGTTAATTGAATATCCAGGTAAATTGAATATTTTTTTACAGGCAAAACTGGGAGCACAATGGTGCCATGTGTTAAGATATTCAGCACATTGATTGTTTTTGTACACTGGCATTTAGTGTTGAAATGAGTACCTATTTTTCAAAGTCGACTAGTCGACGGAAGTAATCGATTCAAAGTCGACTAGTCGGCTTTTCTGTTGAAAACGAAATTGTCTCAGTAAATTAGGTGATAAGAGACTGTTAAATGTAAGTTGATAACCCTTTCATTTAATGACTCGTTTGGCAGGTGTTTGATGAAGTTTCCTTGTCAAAGTCATGAATGTAGCTGTTCTCTTTTTCGTATTTTGAGTTTTTTAAAACGTTGTGCATATTATAGCTTTAACCATTCAGTAAAAAAAATTAGGATACCTGGGAAGTGCGTGCCTCCTAGTCCTCTGTCCTTACAGTGGAAAAAGTACCCAATGATCTTAACCCTTTACCCAACGAATCGCCCGCATCCGCCCGCGTAATATGCAAATTCAGCAGTTGAAAAAATATTATTTTTCAAAAAATTTCAACAAAACCATATCATGTGACCCCTCGTTGGAACGAGCTCGTTCCAACGAGGGGTCACATGATATGGTTTTGTTGAAATTTTTTGAAAAAAATTGAAAAATGATATTTAAAATAATAAATTTTGATATCGTCTGCGTTGGGTAAAGGGTTAAAACAGAAGTTTTGTGAATTTGTAAAATGTTTGAAGTGTGCCGCCATTCACCCGGTGCATTTAATTGAAAAACTTCCGGGTCAAATTTTGTGACGGGCAGTTTCCTCACCTTCATAACCGGTCTTCGCCAGCTCGCACCCAAACCAGTGTAGTAATATCATAGAATATGGAGCTATGGCATTGATTTACCTTTGAGGAAGACAGGGCAATTGACTCCAAGAAGATTCACTTATATACATGTACAAGAGTCAGTTTAAGCACTGGAATTCTGCAGAAACTGCAATTAAAAAGAGTGGGTGACTTGGGTGAGAGGCAGAACGCTTGCATGAATTAATGGCATCTTTGAAGTTGTAAATCAAAGTATTTTTGTTCAACACATGCCAGTGATTAGGTTATGTGAAATCAGTGCTTGTAATGCTGCTGAAATCTAAGTTGTAACATGAGCGGCATCAACAAACGACAATGATAGCATTGATATCCACTTCTCAATACAATTTAAAATAGGTCCACCACGAAGCAGAAACGTCTGATGTTTGTAATCTTTAACCCCCACTATTGGCATTTTACGACTTCATCTTTGAGTTTCATGACTAGTCGACTGGCGGATTTCAGAGTCGATTTTTCTGAAAATCGATTGGACTTCGACTAGTCGACTTATCGTTTCAACACTACTGGTATTCAACCATTGAATACCATGCTCACACTCAGTTTGTAAGCTGAACTCTGACAGAACTTGACTCTCTGGCCATTCTCTCTGGGTTCTCTGCCTTCTTCCAACAACATAACTGTTTGACTTGATATGACCCTAGCTGATCCCCATGGGAACCCCGGGAAGTAAGCAGCACTTGTTTACTGTGGTAAACCAGTTCCGCTTTACTAGTAAAATAGGACCCAGTCACCAATGCTTGGCCCTCTAAAATGGGCAACATGTAGATCAACGATTGACTAAACTTGACTTCATCTCCATGTTGTGTCACGATTAGCCATTGTGCATAAATATGTGACGTTAACCACCAACAAACAAACAAACAAACAAACAAACAGACCCTAGCTGTTGAAAGTTACATTAACCCTTTACCCAACGAATCGCCTGAATCCGCCCGCGTAATATTCAAATTCAGCAGTTGAAAAAATATTATTTTTAAAAAAACTTCAACAAAACCATATCATGTGACCCCTCGTTGGAACGAGCTCGTCGAGCTCGTTCCAACGAGGGGTCACATGATATGGTTCTGTTGAAATTTTTTGAAAAATTTGAAAAACTGATATTTAAAATAATAAATTTTGATATCTTCTGCGTTGGGTAAAGGGTTAAACCCAAATAAGTAAAAAAATCGGCCAGTTTGGTGTTCTAGCTGTTAACACAAGGATTCTACTGTAATAATCATGTCTTAAATAATTCTACATCAGTTAAGTATTGAAGTAGTTTGAGAGAAACAATCATGTGGGATGTACTCTTTTATATGAAAGATTTTTTCAATAGAATCAATAAATAGTTTTAATAACATTGAGCTGTAACATATGTTCATTCCTCTTGACATTATAAAACCTCTCTTCTTGTTGTATAACAATCACTTTAGTATTCAACATTTCTGTTTCGAAAGTTCACGAACACTAAAAACCAGGCCTGTATGAATTAGAAATTTAAGCAAAATTTTTTTATTTTAATTGTTGTTTTTTCAAATTTTTCAAAAATAACCACAAAACCATATCATGTGACCTCTCATTGGAATGAGCCTGTTGTGTCCTTGAGCAAGGCAATTAATCCATGATTGCCCATGTAGAGGCACATTGGTGTGGTGTACTAAGGTACACTGCATGTGGACGGTACACTTGTCTCCAACCAATGCTAATCCTGCTTGTGTGGAGTTTGTATGTCGGGGAGTCAGACAGTTGCTCACCATTACTCGGTGGTTCCCAAGGGGTGTCCCGGCTTCTTCCACCAGTAGCACTGTCCGACACGAGATGACCCTGGCTGTTGAAAGTGTTGTTAAACCCCAGTAAATAAATAAATGAATGGGAAATGTGTGCGGGAATGATCTGAGGTATTCAAGATCAATCAGATCTACTTTAGTACTGAAACATTCAAATGATATGTGAAGGGTCTTAGCATTCATTGAACCAATTCACACTTTACCGAACATAATTGGTACATAGTCTCTCATTGTTGAACATGTAGACTTGAGAGCTAAAGGTTGACAGATCAAGCATAATTTGCATTATGCCCTTGGGAAAGTCACTATACCCTACTATCAGCCAAATCCGGCCAGCGCTGTTCACAAAAATCACCATTCAGTTTTCATTATTTTTGTCTCAAAACATAGCTTTTGACCCCTCATTGGAACGAGCTC
Organism: Pictodentalium vernedei; assembly: GCA_031216915.1. Lineage (NCBI taxonomy): Eukaryota > Metazoa > Mollusca > Scaphopoda > Dentaliida > Dentaliidae > Pictodentalium > Pictodentalium vernedei. The sequence goes on along the minus strand of CM062289.1, from coordinate 426,605,539 downwards.
ATTGAGCTCGTTCCAATGAGGGGTCATTAGCTATGCTTTTGACACAAAAAATGAAAAAAATTAGTTATTCGAAAATTTTGTTTGCAAGTGTTGTCTGCTTTTCGTGTTAGGTAAAGAGTTATTCCCAATTCCCGAAGTTGGGTCATAGTGGCGGCATCATGTTCAAAAGGACAGAGTACATTGATGTTACACTTTCCTTAACCAATGCTAACCCGAGTTGTGCTGTGTTAGTAAGTTTCTGAGTCTGACAGTTACTTTTCATGATGCAGTGGTTCCACCAGGTACTCTGGCTTCTTTCACCCACAAAACTGTCCGACATGTTATGACCTTGGCTGCTGAAAGTATTTTTAAATTCTGGATAGTAAAGAAACAAACAAACCTAACATGATTAGAAGATGACACTTGCAAAAAAAAAAAATTATATGGAATACGTAAACTTTTTTGAGAATCTTTCTAATAACCTTTCATGCAAACAAACTCAGTGAGCTCATTCCTTTTGAGGAGAAGTAAAGTCTGTTTTGGAGGCAAAAATTGAAAACAAGTGAATGGCACCTTTTGTGAATATAACTTGAAGATCAGTTGTCTGTTATGTAAAGAGTTAATTGGACAGTCTAGCAGATTTGTTGCCAGGCTGTTGAATAGTATAACACTTTTCCCAACGTACCGCCACATCCGCCTGCTTAACATGCAAATTCAGCAGTTGAAAAAATATTATTTTTCAAAACATTTCAACAAAACCATATCATGTGACCCTTCTTTGGAACAAGCTCGTCGTACTCGTTCCAATGAGGGGTCACATTATAATTTTGGTTTGGTTGGAATATTTTTAAAAAAATTTAAAAATGATATTTAAAATAATAAATTTTGTTGTACCCTATGTAACATGTAAGCAACTAACCATGTGCATTTTTATAGCCTTAGTAAGTGTATATCTTCATGTAGAGAGTGATATGATTGTTTCCAATTTTTTATAACCAGAAAGTGTGACTAACCCTGTGCAATGCACAGGGTTAGTCACACTTTGTGATTATAAAAAAATTCAGTATTAACTGAGTAACTAGGGTGCACGGTGGCTCAGTGGTAGACTGTTGGACTTCTATGTTAGAGGTCCCGAGTTCGATCTCCGTCTGGAATGACCCACGTTGTGTCCTTGGGCAAGGCACTTTATCCTGGTTGCCTACATGGGGGGCACGGTGATGGCTTGTACTAAGGCGTACTGAACATCAATGATGCACATTTCTTCAACCGCTGTAACCCTGCTTGAGTGGAGCTTGGACAGAGTTAGAATGTTGAGGAAATGACAGTTGCTCGCCAATGCTCAGTGGTTCTCTCTGGGTACTCCGGCTTCCTCCACCCTTAAAAACTCATTGTCACAATTAGCCATTGTGCATATTTATTTATTTATTTATTGGTGTTTAAGGTCATATACTTATGCACAATGGCTAATCATGACTGTGACAGGTTTACGGGTGGAGGAAGCTGGAGTACCCAGAGAGAACCACCGAGCAACAATGAGCAGCTGCCAGCTCCCCAACATCGCAGCTCTGCACTGCAACACAGGCAGGGTTAGATTGGTTGAAGACATGTGTACCATCGACGTGCAGTATGCCTTAGTACACGGCATCATCTTGCCCCCATGTGGGCAATCAGGGTTAAGTGCCTTGCCCAAGGACACAACACAGGAGTCCAAATTGATCGCTCAGACGGTGGCATTGTGCATAAGTATGTGACCAATAAATAAATAAATAACTGAGTAACTAACCCTGTAAATTGAACAGCCTTAGTGTAAAGCTCATCTGTAGTCAACTCTTTACCAAATGCAATAGTCAAAACCAGCCAGTTCTATTCAGAAAAAAAAGAGGGGGGGGGGCAGTGTCATCGCAGTAACCGGTTCTCGTCAGATCACCGAAGTTAAGCAACATCGGCACGGTTAGTGGTTGATTGGGTGACCATTTCAGCGACTGATTCGCGATCCCATGTTTTGTCCTTGGGCAAGGTACTTAAACCCTGATTGCCTATATGGGGGAACGATGAGTCACTTTTGAAATGAAACATTAAAAAAGAACTTGAGCAATTTTCGTCTCGTCATCTAACTTCACTCTAATGAAAACTTAAATTGTCATAACGAAATCGTGCCGTGGTTGGTATTATTTTGGGGTTTTATGGGAAGTAAAATCAATATATTTAGTAATTCTTTAACCTGCCCAATTATTTGCTTTCACTACACTTATTTTTGTTTATATTTTTTCCAAGAGAAGTTAGCAACGGAATCGCCGGAAATAACTTTTCTCAGCGACTGTTCAAAACTGTAAGGCGACTTCAACTTTGCCCAGAGAAAGAAATTGGGCGAAGACCTGGTGTTAAGGGCGAAGATACCGCCTACTTCGCCTTGTAGGCTGGTCCCTGACGATGACGCTGTGTACTAAAGTGTACTGCACGTCGTTGGTGTGCATGTCTTCAAACAATCTAACCCTGCCTGTGCCGCAGTGCAGAGTTACGATGTTGGAGAGCTGACAGCTGCTTGTCGTTGCTCAGTGGTTCTCTCCGGGTACTCCAGCTTCCTCCACCCGTAAAACTGTCACGGTCACGATTAGCCATTGTGCATTAGTATGTGACCTTAAACACCAATAAATAAATATTCAGAAAAAGCATTCAAATCATCTGATGAACACTTATTGGAATGGATCGTGGAAAGTTTTTTTGTGAATTCTAAAAATGAAAATATATTCTATTTTCATTTCCCCCCTGGGAACCCCGGAAGTGAAGCAGTGCTTGTTTACTGTGGTAAACAAGTTCTGTTTTACTGGTAAAATAGGACCCAGTCACTAATGCTTGGGGTGCGAGTCCTCTAAAATAGGCAACATGGGGTATAAACGATTGACTGACCTTGACTTTATCTCCATGTTTTGGTCATGATTAGCCATTGTGCAGAGGTATGTGACCTTAAACACCAATAAATAAATAAATAGTTTCAATTACAGTGGAGCCCACTTAATTGGATATCTCTTAACTGAATAACCCTGTTAATTGATATAATTTCCCAGCACAAAGCCATTTACCATACCTCCACTACAAATTTGACCTGTTAATTGAATATAGGTTATAGAGTAAACACCTGTTAATTGAATAAAAACCTTTGTAACCTGTTGAGAAATTACCCTGACTCTCCCCCGTCTTCCTTTGTTTATAGTCCTCTTTGGCCTCAGTACATCCAATACAGGCATTCAATCTATTATATCTTGTTCGACAGAGCTCATGGAGCTCTGTCAAACAAGATATAATAGAATCAATGCTAAGTTTATCTCTTGAATACAGGAAAGTGGCACCTCCCTGTTAATTGAATACTCCTGTTAATTGAATAATTTTCTTTGGAAAAGTGGATATTCAGTTAACCCTTTACCTAACATGAAAAGCAGATGACACTTGCAAAAAAAATTATTGAATAACTAATTTTTTTCATTTTTTGTCTCAAAAACATAGGCTATGACCCCTCGTTGAAATGAGCACGATGAGCTTGTTCCAACGAGGGGTCATAACCTATGTTTTGAGACAAAAAATGAAAAAAATAATGAAAATTAATTGGCGATTTTTGAGAATAGCGCTGGCCGTTACATTGGGTAAAGGGTTAACAGGGTTCCACTGTAATAGCTTGTTTCTTAAGGTTTCTCAACAGCATTGGCAAGGTAAGACCCATCCCCAATAATTTTAGTGAACCATGCTAGTTCAGAAAGTATTCAGTGTGAGAAACATTTTTCTTTTGCAATGATTGCAATTAACCTCAGACTAACTCAAAACTTCAGTCCATAAATATCACTTGATTGGATTGGAAGACCGATTTCTGATTGTACCTTGAGGCTATACATTTCAATAAGAACCTTACTGTGGGATTATTAGCTTTTTGTCTTGGTTCGCATGTTTGGACATTGAGCTCATTTAGGATCATTAACCCTCTAAACAAAGAGTTGGCCACAGACATGGCTAATCATGACCATGACTGTTTTATGGAAGCCAGAGTACCCGGAGAGAACCACCGAGCAACGGCGAGCAACTTCTAGCTCCCCAACATACCAACTCCAAACAAGCAAGGTTAACATTGATTGAAGACAGGTGCACCATTTATGTGCAGTACGCCTTGTACACAAGGCCACCACACCTCCACGTGGGCAATGGGGGTGTCTTGCCCAAGGACACAATGTGGTTGTCACAGGTGTGATTCAAACCGAGGACCTCTAGGCTTGAAGTCTGCACCTCTACCGACTGAGCCACCGCGTCCCCGGGAACAGGAGTGTAAACAATTGAATAAACTTGACTTTATCTCCATGTTGTGGTCATGATTAGCAATTGTGCAAAAATATGTGACCTTACAACACCAATAAATAAATAAATAAATAGCATGGCCATCATATACTGGTCACTTTTCACGGGTTGGCAGTATTTCCACAGATGCAATAATATTGGATTCCAAATGCTAATTACATGTATAATCATCAAAAATTTAATTAATGAGGCACCGTGATAAATGAACGGGTCATCTTATACTTGTTTTCAGTCTTGGAAATAACTTACGAATGACCGTGTAGATTACGTGGAGGTTACGTCATTTGTAAAATTTGTGAACGAAATACAGTTAAAACTAGAAATCCTGTCACGAACTGTGCGCTTATCTAGACTTAATTGTGCATAGGAATTGCACGCAATTGCCATATCGAATGGATTCCAATGCACAGCAGGTTCTGGTTATTCATAGCAAACACGGGCAATGTTTCTGCCAATGGACCTCCGGGTTACCCGGGGGTCCATCGGCTGAAATATTGCTTGTGCACAGGCCATATATACAGAATTTGATAGCCTTACTAAGGTCATAACGCGTAGATAAACGCGCTGATCGACGTGTTATCTGTGCTCATTTCATGACAGGTCTTTTAGTTTTAACTGTAAGGTTGCGACAAAACGATGCAACATAACTTGACTAAATTGCTAATCTTGTGTGTTTTGACAAATACTTCACAATCTTTCGGGACGATCTCAACTCAAAGGGTTGAGTATTCCATCCACATATGAATAGCATTACGTGATGTTTCCATTTTAAATAAATTTCCGCAAAAATAAACAGCAACAACTAATGTACGACCTCTCTTTGGCGAGATCGTGTGTTAGTTGTTGCTTAAAACAGCATGACTGATGTAGTGAAAACAGAGAAGGCAGAGAAGCATCACAACATTTTTTCCTATGGGTTACTGCATGCTGTATGCATAACTTGCTGATCGGTTACGATATAAAGCCTGTATTTCCAGGCCTGTGTTTTGTGGTCATGATTTAGTTTTTTTCTTCCCCATCAAACAACTAGACATTATTTATTTATTGGTGTTTAAGGTCACATTCTTATGCACAATGGCTAACCATGACCGGGTGGAGGAAGCCGGAGTACCCGGAGAGAACCACCGAGCAACAACAAGCAGCTGCCAGCTCCCCAACATCATAACTCCGCACTGCAGCATAGGCAGGGTTAGATTGGTTGAAGATATGCGCACCATGGACGTGCAGTATGCCTTGGTACATTGTGCCCCCATGTGAACAATCGGGGTTAAGTGCCTTGCCCAAGGACACAATGTGGGAGTCAGAATCGATCGCCCAGACAGTCACCCATACGAAGACAAACTGGGCTTGACGTTGCTTAACTTCGTACAACTAGACATTTAACAGTTCAACCTTGGGCAGAGTTGAAGGACTTCTGTAAATTAAGATTGAAATGTGTAATTTCCTAGTTGGATTATGGGAAATGTTTTCAGCATGAAATTTTTATATTTCGACATCACTGTGCAGAGAGTTGAAAACCAATGAATAATAATAATTCAACTTATACTACAATTTTTATAATGGAGGGTTAAAAAAAAACATTAAAAGATTTTTTCTTCTGATCAATAAAGAATTTTGCAGTTCCAATTTTATTGAATTAAATATCGGGCGCTTTTTGTGCCAAATCGTCAAACTTTAATGAAAGTGCCTATTGATTTTACTTTGAAAATTGGAAATGGATTTTCTTCTTTTTGAATCCTGTACTGGCAGAGAATTTAACGACTTGTTCAATAATAGGAGATAGATTGTAGAAATTACTTTTTGTCTCCTGGTAGTTTACTCATGAGAGGCATGAATGTCGTGTATAATTGTGCTGTCAGAATGATCTGTTGATTCCAGCAAATCAAGATAATGAAAAAATTTACAGCTTATTGGACCGTGATCACACAAGCAGACAGAGAATTTTGATGCTGTCTGGTTGAAATTCACTCGCTGCTTTTCTCTTTTCCATAACCAAGACCATAGCCAGGCTAAATGAATGGGGTGGAGTGGGGGGTGGGGGTGGGGGGAGGTGGACACTAAATTATTTTTTGCTGCCATTAACTCTATACCTAACACGAAAAGCATACAACACTTGCAAACAAAATTCATGAATAAATCATTTTTTTCAGTTTTTCTGTAAAAAAAACATAGCTTATGACCTCCTCATTCGAACAAGCTCAACATGTTTGTTCCATTTAGGCGTCATGAGCTATGTTTTTGAGACAAAAAATGGAAAAAATAATGAAAATTGGATGGTATTTTTTGTGAATAGAGCTGGTCGGTTTTGGTCGTTATGTTGAGTAAAGGGTTAACTCTTTACCTAAAGAATTGACTACATTTGCCCATGTAAACTCAGCAGTTGAAAAAACAATATTTTAAAAAAAATTTAAACAAAACTATATGTGACCCCTCATTGGAATGAGCTCATTCCAATGAGGGGTCACAATGATATGGTTTTGTTGAAAAATTGAAAAATAAGTCCTTACAAAGTAGATCTTTGTTCTTTGATATTTGTACATCATGTTATAACAACTACTGACACAGAAGCTAATCAGGAATTTCTTTTATATTCGGCCCCACAACGTAGATCTTCTGTTTCTCAGGCCATTGTTTGTAAAATTGCATGCGGGCGGGCATTTTTTTATTTTTTTTTTTATTTTTGTAATTATTTCTTTGCCATCAAAAGTTCATATTATTGGTTTGTTTTATGTTTTAGGCCTTACATAATCTACACAATAGCATGGGTGGTGATGTATTTCGTCCCTTGAGAGCAAGAAGGCTTTGCAATGCCAAAGCATTCTTGCACTCAAGGGACAAATTTATCATTTTTATTAACTGGGGTAAACAAATTTTGCATTGGTTATAAAAAGAGAGCATGCGGCAGCCAAAAGGACCATCTGAGAAACAGATTTTTAACTTCTTTAGGCCTAATATAATTAAAATAACATATTTTTATAGTCTGTGCATTGGGTAAAGATTAATTGTTCGGCTATTTCAGAAAATATTTGGTCTGCGGTACTATGTGTGCTTCATGAATAGAAAAAAAAATGCTACTAAATATTATCAAATAATGTCTCATCAGCCTTTATTGGTAGATGGCAGTCTGATTCGATTTTCATCAATGAGTTTTTTGGGAATGTTATGGGAATCTGACACCCAAATTTTTGTCAAAAAAGTCTTGGAAATATGCATGCTGCGCAAAATACAATTTTCTTCAGTTGGACTTGTTAGCAAATTCTTTCATTGGTTATTGTATGGTTACTGCTTACCAACTTTTCTAATCAGAGTAATAACTGGTTTGTAACCAGTTAATTGTATGAGCACAGTTGAAGTAGTTCTCATTTCTTGAGTTTAACCCAACGAATCGCCCGCATTCGCCCGCGTAATATGCAAATTCAGCAGCTGAAAAAATATTATTTTTTGAAAAATTTCAACAACACCATATCATGTGACACCTCTTTGGAACAAGCTCATCGAGCTTGTTCCAAAGAGGGGTCACATGATATGGTTTTGTTGAAATTTTTTTCTAAAAATTTAAAAAATGATATTTAAAATAATAAATTTTGATATCGTCTGCATTATATCGTCTGGGTAAAAGGTTAATACACTACAAGTCAAAACTCCTAATTTTGCTTCTCTGTGTGGTGCCAAAACATATATAAATCCTTTTAACTCTTAACCTGCTGAGTATTTTCTAGAAATTTATAGCCTCACTCTGAAGTGGGGCTATATTATCGATGCCCTGTATGTCCATCCATCCATCCATCCATCCATCCATCCATCCATCCATCCATCCATCCATCCATCCATCCATCCATCCATCCATCCATCCATCCATCCATCCATCCATCCAAACTTGTGTGCACACATCCTCCTACATTATTGAATCGATTTTGATGAAACTTCTCAAACATGATGAGCAAGTGAACATGCGCATATTCTAAAATTTTTCATCTGCAACAATTTTAACCAGGTTATCTCCCCTGAACTTAGATATGGATTTTCAATTGAGATTCTTGTTTGTGCAGCTCCTCCTACATTATTGAACCAATTTCGATGTAACTTCTCAAACATGACTAGCAAGTGATCATGCGCAAATTCAAAAAACTTTCATCTGCGACAATTTTAACCAGGTTATCTGCCCTGAACTTATATTTATTATGGATTTTTAAATGAGATTATTGTGTGCACAACTCCTCCTTCATTATCGATGAAATTTCTTAAACATGGTCACCAATGAGTGAATATGCGCATATTTCCAAATGTCCCATCTGTGATGATTTTTACCATGTTATCTCACCTTCTACTGAGATTTTATATTGTTTTGAATGAGAATTTTGTGTTTGCAACTCTTACTTCATTGCTGAGCTAATTTTGATCTAACGTCTCAAACATTATGACTAACAAGTGGACATGTGCATATTCTAAAAAATTTTCATCTGCAACAATTTTAAGCAGGTTATCTCCCATGAACTTAGATTTATTATAGATTTTCAGATATGATTCTTGGGTGCGCAATCCTTCCTACATTATTGAACCGATTTCGATGAAACTTCTTAAACACGGCCACTAATGAGTGAACATGTTCATATTTTCCAATTTTCCATCTGTGGTGATTTTTACGAGGTTGTCTCCCCTTCAACTCAGAAGTTGTATAGATTTGTACATGAGATTTTTGTGTGTGGAACACCTTCGTTTATGAACCAATATTGATCAAACTTCTCGGACATGATCAACATACGAGCATACACATATTCCAAAATTTTTGATCTGCGACAATTTTAACCAAGTTATCTCCCATAAACTTGGATTTATTATTGGTTTTTCAAACTCAACATTCAGAGTTGTTTTCAAGAAAGCTGGAAGTGGGGTTATTAATCATCTTTAGTGATAGTTCTAGTCAAGCCTGAAAATAAGCAGACTATCATCTGCAAAATGAGGTCTCCAGAGGGTGAATTTGGTGATGCTACCCTGCACAGCAGGGTAGCATCACAAAATTTACCCTCTGTGAACCTGTGTCTGAATCAAGGTCTTAAGCCAAAATAGAAAGATGTACCTAGAGGATAAATTGGCCCACTGTATGGGATAGCATCAGCAAATTTGCCCTCTGGGGACCCCATTTTTCAAATGACAAGTTGCTTATATTCAGGCTTGGTTTTAGTTTTCATCTATAAAGCAGCCATGACTAGATTTGATGAAAAAATAATCTAAATGAAACACAAGTAATCATTGTAAAAAAGTCGTTTCAATTTACTGGGGACAAATACTATTAAATGTGCCCAAATTATACTTAGTTCAGTGACAAAAGAAATCCTGTTATGGACAGGCCTGAAAATAAGCAGTCTGCCATTTGCCGAATGAGGTCCCCAGAGGGTGAATTTGATGATGCTATCCCATACAGTGGGCCATTTTATCCTCTGGGTACCTCTTTCTGTTTAGTTTTGAGACCCTGATTCAGATTGAGGTTCGCAGAGGGTAAATTTAGTGATGTTACCCTGCTATGCAGGGTAGCATCACTAAATTCAGCCGCTGGGGACCTCATTTTGCAGATGACAGTCTGCTTATTTTCTGGCTTGGTTCTGGACAGGAATATCCGCTAGCAGTATGCAGAGAGTTAATCTGTAAAGTTGATTTCAAGATTTTACTCAAGAAATGTTATAGAGTCTGATAATATCTGAAATTGATTTTGTGTGATTTTCTTAGAAGAGTGAAAGTTAATCTTCAAAAAAATGCATTATGGATGGAATCCTTAATGTTAACTTTGATAAGATCTTGTTGTAATGTCACTCAAGTTGACAAATCAATAGTTATTTTGGATTATATGGTGGAAGAGTGGCTCAGATAAAATCCACTTTAGTGTTGTTGTGAAATACCAAACTGCATTTCATCTTTGAAAAATGTTTTTACCCTTAACCCTTTACCTAACATGAAAAGCAGACGACACTTGCCAAAAAAATTATTGAATAACTGATGTTTTTCATTTTTTGTCTCAAAAACATAGGTTATGACCCCTTGTTGGAACGAGCTCGACGAGCTCGTTCCAACGAGGGGTCATAACCTATGTTTTTGAGACAAAAAATGAAAAAATAATTAAAATTAATTGGAAATTTTTGAGAATAGCGCTGGCCGGTTTTGGCCGTTACGTTGGGTAAAGGGTTAACACTTTACCTGCTGCTGGCAAATATTCCTGCCATGGACAGCAAATCTCTTGCCACTAGAATAAGTAAAATTTGGGCATATTTAATTAAATTTATCCACAGTAATTAAATCAAGGTTTTGTAGTGCTTGTTTACTGTGGTAAACAAACTCTGGTTGCTGGTAAAATAGGACCCAGCCACCAACGCTTGGGGTTGAAGTTCTCTAAAATGGGCAACATGGGTGTAAACAATTGACTAAACTTGACCTTATCTCCATGTTGTGGTCATGATTAGCCATTGTGCAGAAATATTGGACCTTAAAAACAATAATTAAATAAATAAGTAAATAAATAAATCAAGGTTTTGACGAATGATTTCTTGAGTTAAATTTCCAACAGATTTTCATCAAATCTGGTCGTAGCTGCTTTACAGCAGCCATGACTAGATTTGATAAAAATTGTTTTTTTTTTTATTAGGGTTTAATGACACATTAACAGCCAGGGTCATATCATGTCCGTGACAGTTTTATGGGTGGAGGAAGCCAGAGAACCCAGAGAGAACAACCGAGCAACGACGAGCAGCTGCCAGCTCCCTAACATTGTAACCCTGAACTCTGCAAAGGGGCACAGGCAGGGTTAGATTGGTTGAAGACATGCACACCTTCGACGTGCAGTACGCCTTAGTACACAGTGTCATCCTGTCCCCATGTAGGCAATCGGGGTTAAGTGCCTTGCCCAAGGACACAACGCGGGAGCACGAATCACTCGCTGAAATGGTCGTCCATCCAACTACTAACCGAGCTCAACGTTGCTTAACTTCGGTGATCTGACAAGAACCGGTTACCACGACGCCACCGCGCCCCCCATAAAAATATTTTAAAAAATCCTCAATGGGTTAAGAGTTTACACTTTACCTAATGAATCTGCTGCATTATTCGCCCTCATGAATCTGCTGCATTATTCGCCCTCAAGTGCATGTTTGTGGTGCACTTGACTTCAACAATGCACTGGGCTAGTCACACTTTCTGGTAAAAAAAAATGGTAAGTGCCATATCACACACTGCATGAAAATGTACACTCATTAACCCTTTACCCAACGCAAACGATTTCAAAATTTATAATACCCCCCGCAAACAAAGTTTGGGGGTGTATAGGAATCACCCTGTCCGTCCGTCCATCTGTCCATCTGTCCATCCGTCTGTACATCCTTATAAGCGCAACTCCTCCTAAACCGTTTGAAGAATTTTCATGAAACTTTACACAATGGAAGAACTCCATATGAAGATGTGCATGAAGTAATATAATTCCATTCTGACATTTCCAAGGGGAGATAATCTAACTTATACATTTTAATGTACCAAAAAGGCTTCAACTGAGGTGCGGGGGGTATCACTTTGTGAGCTTGCTCACAGTACCTCTGGTTTTAAATATCATTTTTAAACTTTTTTCAAAATATTTCAACAAAACCATATCATGTGACCCCTCTTTGGAACGAGCTCGATGAGCTCGTTCCAAAGGGGGGTCACATGATATGGTTTTGTTGAAATTTTTTGAAAAATAATATTTTTTTAGCTGCAGAATGTGCCTATTACACGGGCGATTCGTTGGGTAAAGGGTTAAGCTGTTCAATGCACAGGTTAGTTGAGTTGCATAATAGAGATGATTTTATTTATAACCAGAAAGAAAAGAGTTACTAACCCTGTACATTGTACAGAGTTAGTTGGTAAGCCAATATACACTGACTGATAGTGTTCAACCGATTACCAAAAATGGCCTCTGACTGATTACCGGTGATTTGAGCTCACACCCGGCCTATTCTGATGCCGATTCCAATTGTAATAGTGTGCACTACTAGATGTGTCAAGACTTGAAAGAACTACATTAAGTTGAACATATTTCACAGTGTTAAATGTTGACTCAGTTCAGATGACCAGACGTGCACACTTGGGTGGTATATGAGGCTCTCAGAGCCACAGGTACTGCCCCAAATGCATGCGACTGGTCATTTTAATGCGACCTCAGAGTAAATGGAGTGCAACCTTCACGTTTTCCGGTATGAACTGGCGATTGCTGCAAGTACGCTCAGTTGTAAGCTTTACATGTTGTTTAACTTGTAATTCCCGTAAAGGGACATCTGGAGAAATTAAGAATACATATTGTGGTTGTTTCCCAACTTTATTGAATGGCATCATTGACATCATTTTACATTAACAATTGAATTGAACAATTGCAGAACATAATAAAATGTGGATAATGAATCATCGCAAAATGCTTGGCAACAATTGGTTGAACCGATGTTCCAGAAGCCGTTGCCATTGTCATCTGATTGCCCACAATCGGCCGATTGGAGTGGCCGATTCCTATCATCGGTTGAAAACTACTGACTGACCATAGGCATTGCACAGGATTAGTTGATAGGCTGCCTTATCACACACTACAGTAAAACCTGTTTTGAGAGACCTCTATGACCTTGCTTCATCTGGTTGTTTTACTCTGTAATGAACCTGTCATGAGAGACCACCTTTTTTGAGAGATCACTTTTGCCTGGCAAAAAGTGCGTTCTCTCAAGACAGATTCTACTGTACATGAAAATATACATTGAATAAAGCTGTAATGCAGGCTCATCATACAGTACATGAAAATATACACTGAATAAAGCTGTAAAAATTTACAGGGTTAATTGGTTACATTTTTCATAGTGTGCAGGATTCAAGGATGTAATGGAAGTACTTATAATGGATTATTGAATTTTTTTTAAAGTGAATTCCAAAAATAAAAACATATTCTATTTTTAGCTAATAGGTTGATGTATGTAAATATTAGAGGCAGTCTGACTCCAAAAATTGTCCTGGAATATCGTATATATCGACCAGGTGACTGGAATTTACCCTTTAAACCCCTGCACACTGATGTCGAAATATCTAAAGTTCAGGGTGCAAATATTTCCCATAATGCAACTAGAAATTTAACCAATTCAGTCTTGTTTGACAGAGCTCAATGAGCTCTGTCAAACAAGATTGAATTGGTTAAATTCCCAGTTGCATTATGGGGAAAATGGCTACTTCTAATCTGGATATTTTGACATCAGTGTGCAGGGGGTAACCTTGAATGTGAACTAACTGGATTTTAACCAGGTGACAGAAATGTCAGTTCCAGTTAACTCCTGTTCAACAATACATTTTGAGAATTACTTTATCACTATGGAGACATTTTACTGTTAGAGGACTGCAACAAATCATGACTGAAGTAGTGTTACTACATGTAGATCATAGTCAGACTTATCATTTTGAGATGGGCGATAGCCCCGGACCGCAGTTACTCACCTGAGTTCAAAATTCTGCGGACGGTAAACGTCCGTCTAACCCCATTTTCTGTGGCCCATTAATTCAGTCAAAGGCATCTCAAAATCGGCCGTCTCAAATGGCAATTTTCACGGATTGAAGGAGATAACAAAGTGCAATTTGTGAAGTTTGTAGTGTGTCGTCGACGCAGTCACCCAGAGACAGTAAGTACAGGTAACTTTTCAAATCCAAGCGAGAGGTCTGCCAATTCCAAAGTTGTAATTAGTTATTACATTGTGCATCAGACTGTCACAACTCTCGTGTCACAAGCAATTACGGGACGTAATTTAGCCATTTTGACCCCTGATGATTCGCCTGGAACGTTTTGTCCCAAAATCAAAGCCGGGATGATTCGTCCTCCAAATCTGATTGATTCACCCTAAGTTATCGGCATCTGGCAGTGAGCACAGTGCACTGGCTTCTACAGTCATCATGTAATGTATAGATACGGGCTTGGCTATTTGGATGCAAGATAACTATAACACTCACTGTTAGTATCATGGGTAACCTGATATCTTGCATCCAAATATTCAAGCCTGCATCTATACATTAAGTGATGACGTACATCATACCATAAAATTACACAAACCATGTACCTTAAAATGATATTAGTTGGTCTACCCAGCAGGCTGAAACAAAATGGACACTGCAAAACCATAAATAACCCTCATGGGGTCATTTTAGGTGAACCCAAAATGGCCCTCCTGTGGTTATTTGAGGCGAACCATAATGGCCCTCCTGCAATTTTCAAAATGACAAGCCTGCATAGTTAGCACACATCTGACCAAAACTTCTCAGTGGACCTGACCAATGGGTCATCCAGCTCACCGTGGAGCCCCTGGTCTATCGGTGTGACATTTAGCCTTTGATAGAACATGTCTGAATTCTGCTTTATATATTTCTAGGGATAATGTGTGGGGTGTCCTCACAGGTGTTGGTAGTGATAACATTCCTTCATTAGTGATGCATGAGATCCGAGAGATTGAAACATGGATGCTGCGACTGTTGAGTGCACCTGTACCTGTTCCTGGTAAAACAAGAGTAGAGGTAATATTATGCTTATCCTTTCATGAACGAATATTTGTTAACTGGTTGAGGGCTAGATTATTTTTGGTGGTCTTTTTTTAGCTCACCTTGACGAAGCCAATCTGAGCTTTTATAATCGCTCTCCGTCCATCATCTGTCCATCTGTCCGTCCATCCCTCATCTGTCAACACCATGTTTTGGTCTTCTTCCAAACCACTGGGCCAATTGAAAATGATTTTATTTTATCTATGTGGATTTGCCGTATTACAATTTATGGGAGAGTGCCTATTGGCACTCTCCCATAAATTGTAACAAGGCAAAGGTGCACAAAGAAATTTTGAGGACCAAAAATAATTTAGCACTCTACCAGTTAACTGGTTGAGTGCTAGAAGCCACTATTAGGGCTTTCAAAAACAAGAGGGTACCACAGCAAAAGCCAGCATTTTCCCTTCTTATGTTTCATACTTGGTAAAATGCAAATAATATTTTGTTTATACAAATTTGTTTTAATACAAATTATTGGAGAGTGCCCACAGGCACTCTTCAATAATTTAAAATAAAACAAATTTGATGGACGAATTGAGACCATCCAAAATAATGTAGCCCTCAACCAGTTAAGAGTGAAACCGTATTGCCACAAATATAGTGATTTATTAAACTCTTTTCCTAATGTGACTACCAGACGACACTTCAAACATTTCTCCAAAATAACTAGAAGTTTTCATTCTCTTGCTTTCAAAAGAGCTAATGACATCTCATTGAAATAAGCTCTCCAGATTCATTCCAATGAAGTTCATAAACTAGGATTTGGAAGCAAGTTTTTCTAAGGTTCAGGAAATAACTTAAAAATGACTTTTGTAATTATTGGTATCAGAAGATTGAATTACTTAATTCTACATCAGGGATTCTTCTGCCCTCTTTGGGAAAGGGTCCAGGGCCCATGCCATTGGGAAAATTTGCGTCATGGGGGCACAAATTGGGAATGTGTTTTGGGGGCGAAGAAACATACATAGACTTAGAAATTTTACATTCAAATTGAACAGGCAATATTAAAGCTGATACCTAACCAACTGTATGTATGCTACAAGTAAGTTCTATAACAAAACGTCACTCATGGAATCTTGCTCACCTCTGTCTCTGTAGCCTTTATAAAACTGTACTTATACTATTAAAGAAGAACTTGGAATTTGCCTTTGTCTTCAGACACTTTCTAAGCTTTGTTAGGTAATCAATTTAAATTTTAAGATACAGTTGGTGTCTGGAACTGGGTGGATGTAAGGCCTCAGAAAACCAATGGTTTTCTGAGGCCTTACAACCACCCAGATCAGGACACCAATTGGGAATTAAATTTTTCTCTGAGTGGGAACTGAGATTGGGAAATTTTGTGTTGGGAATTGGGAAAAATCATGCCCAAATGCCATTGGAAAGGGGCCCATATTCGGTCCCTGTAGATGCCCAAAAGAATCCCTGTACGTACTACACTTCATGGAAATCAGTGAGAACGTCTCTTTTTCAAATTTCTCTAGTACCATCGAACCACAAAAGGATGGCATGGCGTGGGTTCAAACCAATTCCAAGAGAGTTTTCTTTGGCATCAACCATCTAGCAACCATCTAGCAAAACTATACTAACAACCACGCAAACCACTCATTCATCGATAGTGTCTGTTGGTTGCGAATGACATGCACTGTTAGTATAGTTTTCCTGCTCCCAATCAGGTTTTCTGGTGGTCCTTTGTGGGATGTTGTTCCATTCTTGGACCAGCATGGCACCAAGCTCCTGGACACTTCTTGGCTGGACTGGACGGGCTGAAATTGCAAGCTGCAACTCATTCCAGACATGTTCGATTGGATTGAGGTCAGGGGATCTTGCTGGCCAGTCCATACGCTCAATCCTCTCCCTCTGTCAGTACTCCCCGACAGCATGGGCAACATGAGGACGGGCATTATCGTCCATCAGAATGAATCTATCACCCACTGCACTTGCATACAATCTGATGTGGACATCCAGGATCTCATCAATATACCGTTGTGCAGTCAATATACCATGTTCAAGGACACAGAGCTCTGTACGTCCATCCCAGCTGATGCCGCCCCAGACCATGATTGACCCTCCACCACAGCGGTCATGCTCAGCAATGTCGGCTGCATGGAATCGCTCTCCTGGTCTTCTCCATACCCTAGAACGCCTATCTGTGTGGTCTAGGCAGTACCTTGACTCATCTGTAAAAAGGACAGGTCGCCAGTCTTCTCTGGTCCATCGCCCATTCGCCCAGTGGTTCTGGGACAGCGGAATGCGAATACATGGTCTTCTCGATCGGAGCCCACCTTCGTGCAACCTTGCCCGGATAGTCTGCGTTGAAACATTTACACCGGATGCATTTTGAAGGTCACTGCGGGTTGCTGTGGCAAAGCAGTTCCTACGGGCCTGAATGATCAAAAACCGGTCTTCAGCTGCAGATGTTGCCCTCTCTCTGCCACTACCATGCCCTCTTACTGGTGTGCCATACTACTGAAATCTTGCCCAGGCTCTGGTGATCACCGACCTGACTATGGGTAGCCCCTTGCTTCACCATCCCTACAGCCTGCCACATTTTTGCTTCAGACAAATGTCTTCTTACATTTACATTTGACATATTCAGTCATTAAATCACAAGGGTTTGTGTTGAAATGAAGATTGAATACCTTACACATGTCATGTACATGAAGATAGTACAGAAAACATGAAAATCAAGGGGTACATGCTTTCCATGACTGTCACGAAAAGTCTGCCTGTCAAGAGAGCTGATGTAAACACTGGGGACCATCTCAATACATCCCTCAATCATATCCACCAAAAATATCGCAAATATGTCACAAGCAAATTTCACAATGATGTGTCAAATATTTGGTGCTTAGCAAACTTTGAGTAGTATATTTGTTTTTTCAAATTTTTCAAAAAGATTTCAACTGAACTATATCATGTGACCCCTCATTGGAACGAGCTTGTTCCAGTGAGAGGTCACATGATACAGTGCTGGAAATGAACAAAATTGACGGGTGCAGTTTTAAGCTCCTGCAAAATTAGAGACGAGAATAAATTGCTCCCGTAAAATGACAGTATATGAATTTTGGAGGGAATACTGTCACAGTACAGCAGAAACCTTAACCCATTGAACCCGAGCGGCCCCCTTTTCCAGCCAGGAACCTGATGCGTCATAACGTCATTAAATAGGATGACTGTTCAATAAATGTGTGGGGTAGACCAATCAGTATTTTCAATGTGCAGCCCTGAGGCTGCAAGTTGAAAATATTGATTGGTCTACCCCAAATAATGAATATGGACTCTTCTGATTGCTGCAATTGAACTGGCATGGCGGATACCACTAGTGTTCAAAGGGTTAAATGTATAAGGAATTTCTGAATTATGACAGTAACTTGCTACTGGCCATAGTGTGCTGCTTTCTCAAAACAACACATATTTATTTGCCCTCACAGTATATTAGTGCTCCACAATATTTTTGAACCAGTGCATTTTTTTTAGCTCCCTAAAATAGAAATCAGGAGTGCTGATGGGAGCAATTGCACTCGCACCTGTCTCATTTCCAGGACTACATGATATGGTTCTGTTGAAATTTTTTTAAATATATATTTTTTTTAACTACTTAATTTGTAAATTACGTTGGTCGATGCAGCTTATTCGTTAGGTGAAGGGTTAATAGTATTTGGGAAGAGTGAAGCCACAATGTTATCATTACGGAGGTCATCCCACACTGTTGGGCCATGGAGAGATATCAATATAAGTTATGTAATTTCCTTGCCTTATCTTGTAAAATATACAAGCTTAAAGAATTAAAAGGCCTTCAAAATTTGAACCCTCCTTGATATCCTTGGAAAAACAAGCTATTACATAACCATAGGTGATTATTCTGGCAATATCTCACTCCCACACAACTAAGAATCTGTCATTTATGAATAAGATTGTGGATACGATTACGATCTGACTTTTAAATTGTCAATACTGTTCACAAATCCCACAACTTGTGTGTACATGTCACTGTGATTGACTTTTGAAGAGAAGATCCTTGTTTTGGACGCAGTAAATTCTTGAAAAGTCATTGAATTTTTCACCTTACCTCTCTCCTTTTGAATTCTCTGCCTAAGGCAATGAAAAAAAAACATCCTATCAACCCAAGAAGTTTAACCCTTTACCTAACATGAAAGGTAGATACCTGCAAACAAAATTGTTGAATAACTAATTTTTATATGCCCATTTTATAAAAACGGTTGTATTATGTTATGGCGTTGGCCTCTGTCCGTCCGTCTGTCCATAATTCCATCTGTCTGTCTGTCTGTAAGTCCATCTGACCATCTGTCCGGAATTGTTTTCTGGACTTTTTTTCGTCATGGATAAACATATTGAGAAACTTTTTGGTATACAGCTTTGTTATGGATACTTACAGATCAAATTTGAATTTCGTTCCACTCAGTTGATTTTTGGTGGAGTTACTACCCTTGAACTTAGTTATCGTTTTCTGTACTTTTTTTTATGGATTGACATTTTGAGAAAAAATTTTTATATATAGCTTTGTTACGGATACTTACAGATCAAGTTCGAATTTCGTTTCACTCGGTTGATTTTTGGTAGAGTTACTGCCCTTGAACTTAGAATTTTTAGAGTTTTTCGGATTTTTTTTCATTTTAAAGACTTTTTGAATAAGTATAATTAACTAAAATGGAGAAACTGACAGTAAAGTTCAATTGGAACATGAATAATGTTTTATAATTTCTGGAAGTGCGGGCGTATTATGCACCATCCAATGGTGTCCTCTGTTTTTTATTTGTTTGCGTAAAATACATAGCTTATGACACCTCATTGGAATGTAAAAATAATGTAAGGCCACACAAAGTAAATCTTCTGTTTCTCAGGCCATTATTTGTGAAATTGCATGCGGGCGAGCGTTTTTTTATTTTATTTTTTATTTCAGTAATTACATTTTTGCCATCAAAAGTTCATGTTCTTGGTTCAAGTTTTAGGCCTCATAATCTACAGAATAGCATGGGTGGTGGTGTATTTTATCCCTTGAGTGCAAGAAGACTTTGCAATGCTATTTTATTTTTTATTTCAGTAATTATTTCTTAGCCATCAAAAGTTCATGTTCTTGGTTCAAAATAGCATGGGTGGTGGTGTATTTCATCCTCTGAGGACAAATTCATCCCTCCTCAGAACAAGCTCATTCCAGTGAGATGTCTTAACCAATGTTAATATTTTTGAGACAAGCCCTGTGTTACTGGTAAAATAGGACCCAGTCATCAATGCTTGAGGTGGAAGTCCTCTAAAATGGGCAACATGGGTGGTATAAACAATTGACTTTACCTCCCTGTGGCGGTCACAATTAGGCATTGTGCAGAAATATATGACCTTAAACACCAAAAATATATATATATTTGAAAAATATTCAATAAGGCCACACAAAATAGATCTTCTGTTTCTCAGGCCATTATTTGTGAAATTGCATGCGGGCGAGCGATTTTTTATTTTATTTTTTATTTCAGTAATTACTTTTTTGCCATCAAAAGTTCATGTTCCTGGTTCAAGTTTTAGGCCTCATAATCTACAGAATAGCATGAGTGGTGGTGTATTTTATCCCTTAAGTGCAAGAAGGCTTTGCAATGCTAAAGCATTGCAAAGCCTTCTTGCACTTAAGGGAGAAATTCATAAATTTTTTTAACTTGGGTAAAATATCAGACAAACCATTTAATTTTTATTTTTTTTAGTTTAAATTGGTTATAAAAAGAGAGCATGCGGCAGCCAATTGGACCATGTGGGAGGGCCTGAGAAACAGATTTTTAATTTTTTTAGGCCTAAAAAATAACAGTGTAAAAATAATAAACATTGAATGGTGATTTTTGTGAATAGCGCTGGCTGGTTTGGTCCATTACATTGGGTGAAGGGTTAAGTTCATAAATCTCTGAAGAACACTATTTTATCATGTGATCAGTCCATGTTACAGAATCTAAACTTGATGGGACCAAGTGAGGTGATGTTTTGCTCTGACGTTCCTCTTATTCTGTCTTTAATCTCAACCCTTTACCTAATGTATCGGCGATATCCAGCCATCGCTATTTACAAAACTCTCCTTTAAGTTTTATTATTTTAAAAAATGTAGCTTTTGAGCCTCATTGGAATAATCTTATCGAAGTAAAAGATGAAAATTTTTTACGTATTCCAAAAAAGTTTTAGTTTCTAGTCATGTGCAAAGGTAAGAGTTGTTTACAGTTCAGCGGTGTGGACTCTGAACTGCTTTACTCTTTTGGCACTACTGACTATAAAAGTCAACAACGTGGCAGACCATGCTAGGCCACTTAAGTTGACATTTTAGCCAACTGTATGTGTCCATTTGGAATTCCTATTAATCAAACACACATATGTTTGTTCCCATGTTTTGTACACTGTTTGGATCCTGTACAAGATCAAGTATATCACACTGTTTTGAATAATTTAGGTCACATTGTGTTTATATTAACTGTAGAAATACAGAAATCACATTACAATGGCTCCAAAATCCTACTAAACACACAACTATACATGAATTGTTATCAGTTATAACCAGTCTTTAGTCCTTTACCCAGTGCAGACGATATCAAAATTTATTATTTTAAATATCATTTTTTAAATTTTTCAAAAAATTTCATCAAAACCATATCATGTGACCCAGGGGTCAGCCTGGCAGCTGATTTTAGGGAGAAGTGACTTCTCCCTCCAGAGACTTTAGGGAGAAGTCAGGATCCAGGCGGGAGAAGTCTGTGGACATGAAGGAGAAATCAGAAAAAAAACATAAAACGTATATGACATTGTGACAAAATAAATGAACATAGAGGACACAATTGTGGAGAAAAAAATAAATAAAAGTTATACAAACATACATACACACACAAAACTAAGTCAGATGGTATATAACAGAATGTAGGTTAGAATCCCCCCCACCCCCAAAAAACTGTGTCGTTCATGGTTTCTGAATACCCCCTAACTCTTTGCCTAACAGTGATGACTAAGGTTACCATGCAGTTGATTTTGTATTTGCCTCAACAAAGTGGATTTGAAATTTAGTATGACCCATGGTGAGAGTGTTCTTCTCTGTAATAGAAGGTGTATTCTTTTTAAAAAAAATATTTAAAGTGTTTAAAATAAATTCCAAGTTCATTTAAGAAGCTGGGTCATTCATGGTTTCTGAATGCCCTAACTGAGTTGAAAAGCGTAGTTAAAAAAGTTTTTGATATCCTTCGTAAATTAAGCGTTATTGACAATTTGAGTTAATTTATTTCTCAGGTAAATGACAAAATATTTCAGTTGTCTCCCTTCCCGGCTGCGCTGGGTAATAAAACACTGTTCAGAAAACATGACAATTTCTGCCAACCATCTTATACTGACACGTGCGATTGTTGCTTTGAAGGTCTGCCATTCTTATCCATCCAAATACCTGTGATTTCTATTGTAGCCTTATTACATTTAACGGTTAACCCCCTTCCAACACAACTTCGCAAGTTTTCAAAGAAAAACATTCAATGCAAATTGCGGGGCGAATTTCAATGCAACCAATTTTTCAGTGGAACAGAGCGTAACCGCAACTGGCGCAAGCAATTTCGATATGGACGAACTGTCTCCAATACATTTTTGTTTGTTTTGAAACGGTGGTTAACTTTAATAAATTCTAATTAACTCGATGCGTGTCTTGTGTGATTCGTTGTTTTGGCTGGCACTTTGTTTTTAAATAGCCATTTTGTGCTGGTTGCTATCAGTTGGGGCGAATTGTTCGAACGTCTACGCCATTACAATTCTTTTTAGAAATATAAAATTGGGCTAGTTTAGGCTATTTTCATAGCCGTGTGACGGACTTTAACACCAGCCGTGTTTACTTTTTTTGCGAATGCGGAAGCGGGTGTTTTTAAAAAATAAAACGTAAGAAAATACAGTAAACTGCCAGGTCTCCCAAGGAAGTTTTGGAGGGCGACTTGAATTTTGCCACCAATGTAAGCCAAGGCAACTTGAGGAATGACAAGGCGACTTCTTCGCCCAAGTCGCCCACTCGGCTGACCCCTGATGTGACCCCTTGTTGGAATGAGCTCGTTCCAATGAGGGGTCACATGATATGGTTCTGTTGAATTTTTTTTAAAAATAATATTTTTTCAACTGCTGAATTTGCATATTAACAGGCGGATGCGGCCGATTTGTTGGGTAAAGGGTTAGGACTCAAATCCTGAGCTTGATAATGACAGTGAATTAGAATCGGAAACACATGGTCAAACTTTGTCAAACAATGAAGATGATAGCGATAGAATGCAACCAACATTGGTCAATTGCCCATTCCAACTCCAATTAGATAATTACTACCACAGAAGAATCTACAATCTGTCAGCGTCTCAAAGTTGCTCTTGTGAATGGCTAAATGATACATAAAATGCAATATCCACTTCTGAAAAATCTTTCAAAGAGATCCCTGGAATGGTTTTAGAATTATTATAACCCTTCAGTCTAATAACCAATATTTTTGGTAAAATTTCTGAAAAATATTACATGCTAAGAATTTTGTTTCCCAGAATATTAATCCTGCCAAAGGAGTTAACCCTTTACCCAATGTAGACGATTTCAAAATTTATTATTTTAAATATCATTTTTTAAATTTTTTCGAAAAATTTCAACAAAACCATATCATGTGACCCCTTTTTGGAATGAGCTCGTTCCAAAGAGGGGTGACATGATATGGTTTTGTTGAAAATTTTCGAAAAAATAATATTTTTTCAGCTGCTGAATTTGCATATTACGCGGGCGGATGCGGGCGATTCGTTCGGTAAAGGGTTAACTGGTAGAGTGCTTAATTGTTCTTGGACACCCAAATTTGTTCACATGTATTTGCTTTGTTTCATTTTATGAGAGAGTGCCACATAAATTGTAACCATGCCTGAAAATAAGCAATCTGCCTTTTACAGAATGAGGTCCCCAGAGGGTGAATTTGCTGATCCTATCTCATACAGTGTGCCAATTATCCTCTGAGTACCTCTTAATGTTTAGGTTTGAGACCTTGATTCAGGCTGAGGTTCACAAAGGGTAAATTTGGTGATGCATCACCAGATTTATCCTCTGAGGTTCTCATTCTGAAGATGACCGTCTCCTTATTTTCAGGATTGATTGTAACAAGGCAAATGTGTACAGACTAAATAATTTCTCTTCAAAGATATGAAGCATGTCCACTGAATATGATGCCTTTATATCACGGTACCTGCACGTCAGGGTAAAACTCAAATATGGGCTTCCAGCACTCTACCACTCTACCAGTTATACCTTGACCTAACATAGCTACCAAAAACGGCCAGAAAATTAACAAGAATAAGCGTACCACAGTCTGACATACAGTTAAAACTAGAAGTCCTGTCACGAACTGTGCGCTTATCTATGCTTAATTGCGCGTTGGAATTGCCATATCGAATGGCATCCAAAGCACGGCAGGTCCTCCTGGTTACTCATAGCAAACACATGCAATGTTTCTGCCAATGGACCTCCGGGTTACCCGGAGGTCCATTGGCTGAAACATTGTTTGTGCACAGGCCATATGTAAAGAATTTGATAGCTTTACTTGGGTCATAATGCGTACATTAACGCGCACATCAGCTTGCTATTTATGCACATTTCATGACATGACTTCTAGTTTTAACTGTAACTCTAAAGTTTCTCAAAAAAAAACATGCGAATATAGATATCCTTAGAACCAGCTACAGTTAAATCTAGAAGTCCTGTCACGAGCAGTGTGCTTATCTGGGCTTAATTGCACGTAGGAATTGTGCGCAATTGCCCTATCGAATTACACCCAATGCACGGCAGGTTCTCCTGGTTACTCATAGCAAACACAGGCAATGTTTCTGCCTATGGACCTCCGGGTTACCCGGAGGTCCATTGGCTGAAACATTGCTTGTGCACGGGCCTTATGTACAGAATTTGATAGTCTTGCTATGGTCATAACACGTAGATTAACGCGCAGATTGACGTGCTATTTGTGCGCATTTCATGATAGGACTTCTAGTTTTAACTGTAAAAAGGTGAAATTTAATTTATTTTTTAAAAATAGTGTTAGGTAAAGGGTTAATCAATAGGATGTGTCAATATTCTGGACATTAGAAGCCAACAGGGATGAATGGGTAGATGAGTTATGTAATGATGAATGAGGTAATGGTTGATATATGAGTTGCTGTATCAGCAAGGTGCTATGGATTTTTATTTTCCTCTAAAATTAGACCTATTATAGTCTGGTGATAAAGCTTGGTGTTAGAAATTATTCACAAAAGTGACAACTTGTCTTTATGTGATTTACTGCATGGCTGTGGAATAACCACTTTTTTATAGGTGTATCTGTCATTCCAGACAGCCAAGCCATTATTTTCACAGAATATTCCTTGTCTAAGATTTAAACTGTTGTAATGACCCAGACATTGTCTGAGTTGGTGGATTAATGAGCATATCCCTGGGACAAGTACACTTTACCGAATAAAGTGCAATAGGATTTCCTAAAATAAATATAAGGCCTAAAAAATAAAAATCTGTTTCTCAGGCCCTCCCGCATGGTCCTTTTGGCTGCCGCATGCTCTCTTTTTATAACCAATTTAAACTTAAAAAAAATAAAAATTAAATGGTTTATGTCTGATATTTTACCCAAGTTAAAAAATTTGATGAATTTGTCCCTTGAGTGTAAGAAGGCTTTGCAATGCTTTAGCATTGCAAAGCCTTCTTGCACTCAAGGGATGAAATACACCACCACCTGTGCTATTCTGTAGATTATGAGGCCTAAAACTTGAATCAAGAACATAAACTTTTGATGGCAAAGAAGTAATTACTGAAATAAAAAATAAAATAAAAAAATGCTCGCCCGCATGCAATTTTACAAATAATGGCCTGAGAAACAGAAGATCTACTTTGTGTGGCCTAAATTTTAATTTTTTTTCAATATTTTTTAATCCTGTATTGACTCCATGTTTTAGGCCTACCAGTTTCATTGGGGTTTTTTTTGTATTTTTTGGTCTCATGAAACCAGGGAAGATTATTTTTTTGCTCTGCGTTATTTGCCCTAAAAGTTTTCCGGATACATTAGACTGTGTTGGTGTTTACAAGAATCGGACTTAGGCCTAAGAAAAAAAATAAATATGTTTCTCAGGCCCTCCTGCATGTTTTATTGGATGCCACATGCTCTCTTTTTATAACCAATCCAAACTTAAACAAATCAAAATCAAATGGTTTATGTCTGATATTTTACCCAAGTTAATAAAATTGTCCCTTGAGTGCAACAAGGCTTTGCAATGCTTTAGCAAGTTAATAAAATTGTCCTTTGAGTGCAACAAGGCATTGCAAAGCCTTCTTGCACTCAAGGGATGTAATACACCACCACCCATGCTATTCTGTAGATTATGGAGACTAAAACATAAAACAAACCAAGAACATGAACGTTTTAATGGCAAAAAAATAATTACAAAAATAAAGAAATAAAATTAAAAAACTGCCCACCTGCCAGCCCGCCCGCCCACATGTAATTCTACAAAAAATTGCCTCACCAATTGTGAACAAGCGTCTGCATGTAACTAGAATTCATTTAAAATTTGTGAATAAAGTAGACAGCAAAAGGGTACATTATCGTTTCATCTCTTCCCATCGCCAATTTTTTTTTTTACCAAAAAATCACTGTACAGGACTTCTCTGGATGAGGTCTGTTCTCCAAGACCAGGGATTCACAAATTGAAAATTTAAGATAACCCCACAATGTTTATGCCCCAAAATTTTGTATAACCCTTTTGACTCAAGATAACTGCAATCCTGTTGCACTCCCACAAAGTTTATGCAAAAAAAAATGTGCATATACCCTTTGAGCTAAGATAACTCCAATCCTGGTGCTCTCTCTTTTATCAGTGTTTTTTATTATTATACCCATGTCCCCAGTGGGGGTATATAAGATTCTTCTTGTCCGTCTGTCCATCCATCAGACAGACCATCGAGCCATCTGTCAGTCCCAAAATTCAATCATGAATAACTTGTAAAGCACTTGGTTGAGTGACTAATTTGTAAAGTACTTGGTTGAGTGACTTGATATTTGGGATGCAAGTGTATCCTATTGCTGTATACCCATAGTGAAATTCAGGTGCTGTGCAAGATTTTATTGCCAGAGTGATTGCCATTTATGGACTTAGAATTTGTCCAACTTGAAATTAATTCATGAATAACTTGTAGAGTACACAATGGAATGACTTCATATTAAGTGTGCAAGCCTATCCTATTGATGTCTACCCACAGTACAAGCCAGATGTTATGCAGTGTATTATTGTAGGAGGCACTGCATTTTATGGACGTTGATTTTGTCCGTCCCAAAATTCAATCCTGAATAACTTGTTTAATTAAGGGTATCTTCATGGTGTAATCAATTCCGCCCACAATTAGTAATGTGGAGAGTTGAAACTTTAGGATATGGTTATACATGTCTAGCAGATGCGCAACATCTATAAAGTTTGCCGAAAAATATTTTTTTCACAGAATTATTAAATTAAATTAAGTCCTCATGCCCCCCTGGGCCTCTTGTTTTGGTTGCTAAAACTACATTTTATTACTTGGTTACAATTGTTACAAGGCACTCTCCCATAAATTGTAACAGGGCAAATCCACTCCAACTAAATAATATCACATCAGAAATTAATTGAAGCGCATCCACAGAATATGAAGTCTATAAGTTGCAGTACCCACACTTCATGATAAAGCCCCAAAATGGACTTCCAGCACTCAACCAGTTATGGGTTAAAGTATTTATTTTCCATGGCAACAATGGTCTGCTGTAACATTTACTGGTGTATTGTCTATTGCTATTGCTAATATCGAGGTCTACCTTCACAATAGTATATCACAAAAAAACATTTTAAAAACAAGTTCAAAATTACACGGAGATATTATTTCCATTACAAAATGGAACAGGATACTTAACCCTTTAAACACTGGTGGTATCTTTCATGTCAGTTCAGTGCTATTTGACAAAGTTAACCCTTTACCTAACATGAAAAGCAGACAACACTTGCAAACAAAATTCTTGAATAACTAATCTTTTTTCATTTTTTGTCTCAAAAACATAGCTTATGACCCCTCATTGGAACGTGAGCGACAAGCTCGTTCCAAAGAAGGGTCATAACCTATGTTTTTGAGACAAAAAATGAAAATATAATGATAATTAATTGTCGATTTTTGAGAATAGCTTGGCAGGTATTGGCCATTACATTGGGTAAAGGATTAAGTAGTATACTTGCAGTTGCTTAGGTGTAGATCTTAATATTCTCTGCTCAATTCAAATTTAAAATTTCTTCGTCTTTGCTTGTTTTTTCCCCTCCAAAGCAAATTCCCAATTGAGCCCCCATGACACTAATTTTCCCAATGATATGGGCCCCAGACCCTTTCTGATGGAGGGCAGTAGAATTCCTGATGCCATAATTGCAATGGATAATATACATCATCAGCTTTTCAGATAAACTTCACATTGGGCTCTAATGCTGACCCATCACTGGTTGCATTTATGCCCAAATATGGACTTCTTGCCTTATTATGCCCCCGACTTGGTCGGAGGGGGTATCTAGTGGAGAGCTGCGTACGTTTGAAACGTTCGTGCGTAACACAAATGTGTCTGTCCAACATATTTGCTGCTCTAGCACTGTCATTATTTGTCGGATTCAGATAATTTTTGCCATGCTTGTCCGTCAACATGGGGGAACGGATCCTACAGCAGAATTAACATCTTTGCATAAACATTTACAGAGTTATTTTCCCTTGTTTAACTTAGGGGATTATTTTTGAAAAATGTGTCCGTCCAACATATTTGCTGCTCTAGCTCTGTCATCATACGTCGAATTCAAATAATTTTTACCATGCTTGTCCCTCAGCATGGGGGAACGGATCCTACAGTAGAATTAATATCTTCGCATGAGTATTTACAGTGTTATTTTCCCTTGTTTAACTTAGGGGATGATTGAAAAATGTGTCCGTCCAACATATTTGCTGCTCTAGCTCTGTCATAATACGTTGGATTGAAATAATTTTTGCCATGCTTGTTTCTATTAGTACAGATTGCTGCAGGCACATGTCATGCTTTTGATGGCATAATGCTATCCATGGTTTTGTAGGAGGGGGCATATGCCATGCTTCGCATTCCTATTGTTTTAATTGAAACAAGCTATTTATTGAAAATAGAATATGTTTTCATTTTTAGCTCAACTTTAGCGAAGCCAAATTTGAGGTATTCTCATGGCCCGTCGTCCGTCTGTCTGTCCGTTGCGCCGTCAACATGGCTCGTGCTAGAGGCCGTATTTATGAACCAATCTTTACGAAACTTCTTGGGTACGAAATTCAAGATGGCCGCTGGCAGCCATTTTGTACAAAATTAGGTGCAATCAGATTTTTGCGCAGAACTTCCATTGAAAGCACTGATTTGAATAATTTTATGTATGAATGTTTAGTACTATGGGATACATCACATATAATACAGGTGTTTTTCTCGTGCGTAAATTATGCAAATTAGACTGACTTTGACTTATTTAGTGTTACTTTCAGCACTGTAAGTGCAAATGCCAATGCGGCTCGGGCCAGAGGCCGTATTTATGAACCGATCTTTACAAAACTTCTTGGGTACCTTTGTTATCACCGTGGGATGAGAACAAGTGTTTTTGGGCCCGGTCTGAAGTTCAAGATGGCTGCTGGCAGCCATTTTATACAAAATTAGGTGCAATAAAATTTTTATGCAGAACTTCCATATGAAAGCGCTGATTTGAATAATTTTTTGTCTGAATGTTTAGTACCATGAAATACATCACATATAATACAGGTTTTTTTCTTGTGCGTAAATTATGCCAATTAGACTAGCTTTGATCTATTTAGTGTTACTTTCAGCACTGTAACTGCAAATGCCAATATGGCTCAGGCTAGAGGCCGTATTTATGAACCAATCTTTACGAAACTTCTTGGATATCTTTGTTATCACCGTGGGACGAGAACGAGTGTTTTGGGGTCCGGTCCTAAATTCAGGATGGTCACCAGCAGCCATTTTGTACAAAATTTTATGCAGTCAGGTTTTTGCTCAGAACTTCTATATGAAAGCTCTGATTTGAATAAATGTTTGTGTGAATGTTTACTAACGTGGGATACATCACATAAAATACTTATGTCCTATTCTTTAGACCATTACAGTCACCTTGTAATTGATTTACTATGGTTGATGTGGTCACAACAAAACTCCTTTTTCTCTTATTCATTATTGTTGACTTGGTCACAACAAATACTGATTCCTGTCATATTCATCATGGTTGACCTGGTCACAGCAAATACTAATTCCTGTTATATTCAAATTGAGTTACAGTGTCATTGACACTTTCATTGGAATTCACTTTAAAAAAAATTCCACAATCCAGTATAAATATTTCCATTAGTTCCTTGAATCCTGCACCCTATGTAACATGTAAACAACTAACCCTGTGCATTTTGCAGCCTTTAGTCACTGTATATTTTCATGTAGTGTGTGATATGGCAGTTATCAATTTTTTTTATAACCAGAAAGTGTGACTAACCCTGTGCATGGCACAGGGTTAGTCACACTTTCTGATTGTAAAAAAAATTCATTATTAAATGAGTAACTAACCCTGTGCACTGTAGGCCTTGGTGTAAATCTCATCTAAACTCTTTACTCAATGTAATGGCCAAAACCAGCCCATACTATTCTCATAAAGCATTAAAACTCAACTTAAGACCTCTCATTGTCTTTTTTTAGTGAATTCCAAAAATGAAAACATATTCTATTTTCAATTAATAGCTTGTATTGAGCCCAATTATGGACTTCTAGCACTGAACCAGTTTTACCAAAAGCACAAAGTATTAACACGTGATATTATATTTTTTCAATTTTTGTCACAAAATTTCAACAAAACCATATCATGTGACTCCTCATTGGAATGAGCATGACTTTTTTAAAAATTTCTTTTTTTCAACTGCTCAGTTTGAAAATTACACTGGTGGATCCGCCTGATTCGTTAGGTAAAGGGATGGGACCGCGGTGGCTCAGTGGTAGACTGTTGGACTTCTATGCTGGAGGTCCCGAGTTCGATCCCCGACCGGGACGACCCGCATTGTGTCCTTGGGCAAGGCACTTTATCCCGGTTGCCTACATGGGGGCAGGATGATGCCGTGTACTAAGGCGTACTGGACGTCGATGGTGCACATGTCTTCAACCGCTGTAACCCTGCTTGAGCAGAGTATGAACTGAGTTAGAATGTTGAGGAGCTGACAGTTGCTCTCTCCGGGCACTCCGGCTTCCTCCACCCGTAAAACTGTCACGGTGCCGATTAGCCATTGTGCATAAGTATGTGACCTTAAACACCAATACGTAAATAAATAAGGTAAAGGGATAAAAGTATTATTTTTAATTTTAAATGTTACAGAGTTTGGCAAGGCTAAAAAAACCCTGAGCGATTTTTATAGAAATTACATTATCTCCACATTGCAACTGATGAAGAATGTTTTAACACTTTAACACTTTACCCAACGAATCGGCCGCATCCGCCCGCGTAATAGGCAAATTCAGTAGTTGAAAAAATATTATTTTTCAAAAAAAATTTCAACAAAACCATATCATGTGACTACTCGTTGGAACGAGCTCGTCGAGCTCGTTCCAACGAGGGGTCGCATGATATGGTTTTGTTGAAATTTTTTTAAAAATTTGAAAAAATGATATTTAAAAAAATAAATTTTGATATCATCTGCGTTGGGTAAAGGGTTAATTTAATCTTGAATTATATTGATTTTTTCTATTTGTATGAGCTAAACTCTCAGACTAATTTTGAGCAAATGGAATTGATTTAATCTGATTAATTTAGGGAGACATTAATTGATGCTTGTCGGCAAAAGAAACTTAATTTTAGTTTTGAAGACTAAAGGCTGTAAAATTGGAACTGAATTTCATTAGGTATTTTTTGTCCATGTACTATCAAAGATGCTTTTCAACTTTTAACCATGTCAGTGCGACATGGACACTTGGGGCCTTGGAGACATGCTGTGTACAAACCCTTGAAAACTGCAGCTGACATTCGCATAGAGGTGTAATTAATGTAAATGTCTTTATTTTCATTGGAACCTATTATCAAGGTTGTCTAAAAAAATACTTTTTTTTGTGGGTTGATAAATTTATGGGTAGCCCATTGCTCAAAAATAAGACATAAAACTGCATTAGCCTGATATCAACATGCCAAAATGCTGAGCAGACAATGAATAGCGATATATGCCTGGCATCCAACTGCTATTAACCCTTTACCCAACACAGACGATATCAAAATTTATTATTTTAAATATCATTTTTTCAAATTTTTAAAAAAATTTCAACAAAACCATACCATGTGATCCCTCGT
This sequence comes from Pictodentalium vernedei, assembly GCA_031216915.1. NCBI lineage: Eukaryota > Metazoa > Mollusca > Scaphopoda > Dentaliida > Dentaliidae > Pictodentalium > Pictodentalium vernedei. The sequence goes on along the minus strand of CM062289.1, from coordinate 426,573,263 downwards.
TGGAACGAGCTCGTTCCAATGAGAGATCACATCATATGGTTTTGTTGAAATTTTTTGAAAAATAATATTTTTTCAACTGCTGAATTTGCATATTACGTAGGCAGATGCGGCCGATTCGTTGGGTAAAGGGTTAACCCTTTACCCAACGCAGACGATTTCAAAATTTATTATTTTAAATATCATTTTTAAAATTTTTTCAAAATATTTCAACAAAACCATATCATGTGACCCCTCTTTGGAATGAGCTCGACAAGCTCGTTCCAAAGAGGGATCACATGACATGGTTTTGTTGAAATTTTTTGAAAAATAATATTTTTGCAGCTGCTGAATTTGCATATTACGCGGGCGGATGCGGGCGATTCGTTGGGTAAAGGGTTAAGACATCTGCACTACATATTTTCATATCAAGCCAACTGAAAAAAAGCTACAAATCACAGCCATGTCTATTAAAAGTTGGCTAATACCTGGAAAAATTGACATTCGACCACTACCTACACCTGGACTGCCACATCCCAACAACATTGTGGACGTTGATGATGCTCTAGTCACTCAAGGTACCAACGACACTGTTGTTACTGTTCTGGGCATGAAGTCTCCAAAGATAGCAAGAAAAGATAACACAGCAGATATGTAGAATATGACGATGAGATGCGGGAAAAAATCACAAGATATTCGGTTGCGAATAGTGTGGATGGTGCGGCTCAGAATTGTTTTTCAGTTTTACTAGAAATGAAATTGTTATTTAGTCTAAGGTCTGCTGACTTTTATGTGTTGGCAAAGTAACAAATATCTGTTAACAATTTCACGTGGGTTTTAAATTGGCTGTTTAACCAATTCAATACTGGCACGCTGGAAGGTATCATTTCAGTCAATACTATCAATGGCAAAATGGGCGAAAAAATCCTAGTTTGTTGGGAGGTTCAGTAATAATTTAATCCAACAGCTCTATCGAGCTGTTGGATTAAATTATTATCGAGCCTCGCTTCAGATTTTTTGCTCTTTATGTCGTCTGCTTGTCCAATACCAATTTTTTCTTCACGCAAAAATTTATGCACACCAGGTTGATAGGGTTAAATCAAACACAAAAACAATAAAAATTGGGTCACCACAAATAAAAGACATTAACAGTAACCCATTATCCAGAGCTGTTGGATTAAATTATTACCGAGCCTCGCTTCAGATTTTTTGCTCTTTATGTCGACTGCTTGTCCATTACCAATTTTTTCTTCACGCAAAAATTTATGCTCACCAGGTTGATAGGGTTAAATCAACCACAAAAACAATAAAAATTGGGTTACCACAAATAAAAGACATTAATAGTAACCCATTACCCAGCAGCACGGTATCAAAATTTTTTGTTTGATATTTTTTATTCAAATATTTTGCAAAATTTCAACAAAACAATATTTTTCAATGACCCAGTTTGTAAATTTTGTAAGCAGAGACTTCCAGTTCGTTAAGTGAAGAATTAACAACAAAATACTCCTGGAGTTCCTGTTCCATATAAACAAAATGAAACCAGACTAGAAGAATGCAGATTTAACCCCATCTTTCAATTTTGAGTTTCTCAATTTACGATAAATGTGGTCCAAACAAAAATTTGTTCAGCAGTTAAAAATAATTTCAGTTTCAATAGACTTGGGTCCCAAAATGGCCTGTATTCATTATTGTGCATATAGAAGTAACTAATACAACCAAAGAATACCTGAATGGATAGAAATAAATAGTCCAGCCATTCTATTTTACTGTTATAAAAGGTCTCAGTAGTCTGGAGTGGATTTAACCCTTTACCCAACGAATCGTCCACATCCGCCCGCGTTATATGCAAATTCAGCAGTTGAAAAAATATTATTTTTCAAAAAATTTCAACAAAACCATATCATGTGACCCCTCGTTGGAATGAGCTCATTCGAGCTCGTTCCAACGAGGGGTCACATGATATGGTTTTGTTGAAAGTGTGTGAAAAATTTTAAAAAATGATATTTAAAATAATAAATTTTGATGTTGTCTGCGTTGGGTAAAGGGTTAAGGGGCAAATATGCCATATTCTCATTGTCACATTTTCTTCCTTATTGACTCATCCACTGGACTACACCGGACTCCACCGACCGGACTCCACTGGATGTGTCAATAAGGGAGACAATCTGGCAATGAGAACACAACATGGATTAGATGAAATTTATTCTTTTGTTACACCAATTTATGGCTTTTTTTGACTGAGGAAGCTTAGCAACTGCTCCCTTAGAACCCCTAAAAATGATCAAATTAAAGTTAGGCGGAACTCAGGGGAGATACTTACAAACACGATTTTTGTTGTGAGTGGTGACATACAAAGTATTGCAGATTTTTTCCAAATTAAGAAGCCTAAAGTGTAATTTACCGTATTTACTCTATGTATTGGGTCACTCTATGATTTGGGACACACATTTTCTCCAGAAAAATATATTTTTTTTTATGCTCTAAGGTTTGGGACACTCAGGAGACTTGTTTTCAGTTGGCCCAGTCACCTGAAAACTGCAAAATGCTCAATATTAAAGCTAAGTTTGTGTTTAATTTTCCTTTTTAAACTATAAAATATTGATAATACATACGGATTTGTGTTGTTTTTATTTAAATCTATTCCTAAGTTTTAATATTTACAGTACTGACTGGCATGAGGAAGACTGTTTAATATTACATTGTTACAGTCTTCAACACTTTACCTAATGCTAGTAGCAGACGACACTCGAAAAAAAATTCTTGTGTAACTAAAAATTTTCATTTTTTACTTCCAAAACATAGCTTATGACCCCCATTGGAACGAGTGCAATGCGCTCGTTGCAATGAGGAGTCATAATATATGTTTTGGAAGCAGAAAATGAAAAAATAAAAAAATTGGATGGGGATTTTCGTAATAGTGATGGAAAACGAATCACACACAACTTTATTCAGCATCAAAACAAGACCAGGGTGTGTTTTTTTCCATTTTCTAAGAATTGGGACATCTGTGAAAATAATTATTTTTAGCTGTCCCAATACATAGAGTAAATACGGTACTATCTGTTCTTAGCAGAAAGATAAACTGAACCAAAACCGAGGTTTTTTCTGAAACTAAACCGAACCTGAAAAATCAAAACCTCCCAGCTCTGTTGTTCATGCTTCTTATTCAGATAACTTAATCTTTTCCATTACACATTGTTTTATTTCAGTTAGAACTCCCGGAAGTATTACAAGCTACGAAAGTATATTGCCTCACACAGTTGTCTTTAATGCACTCCATCTTGATGCCACTGTTAATCAAATCATTTTGATACACTTGTGTATTTCAGTATAACTTTTGTCAATTGAAACTAGACTATATTAACCTTCTGCAACCTTTGTTGTCTTCTCAAACCACAAATCATTAGAAGACACATGCATTTATGTTTTTGTCATTTTTCGCTCAACTTTGGCGAAGCCAAATTTGAGCTTATGCCATGGCCAGTTGTCCGTCGTCCGTCTGTCCATCTGGCCGTCTGTCCGTCAACAATTGAATACGGCTCGGGCTAGAGGCCGTATTTATGAACGGATCTTTACGAAACTTCTTGGGTACCTTTGTTATGACCTTGGGACGAGAACGAGTGTTTTGGGGTCTGATCCGAAATTCAAGTTGGCCGCTGGCAGCCATTTTGTACAAAATTAGGTGCAATCAGATTTCTGCGCAGAACTTCCATATGAAAGCGCTGATTTGAATAATTTTTTGTATGAATGTTTAGTACCATGGGATACATCACATATAATACAGGTTTTTTTCTCGTACGTAAATTATGCAAATTAGACTAATTTTGATGTATTTAGTGTTACTTTCAGCACTGTAAGTGCAAATGCCAATACGGCTCTGGCTAGAGACCTGTTACAGGCATTTGTTACAGGCTACAGTCAGTATTTATGTACAATAAATACCTTTGTTATCAGGTCATTACCTAGATGTTTGTCATTGCTGTGTCACATACTATACATGCACATGTCTTGACAAGTTGAGCTACAGTGTCATTGACACTTTCATTTTCATTTTTTGTCTCAAAACCATAGGTTATGACCCTCGTTTGAACGAGCTCGATGAGCTAGTTCCAACGAGGGGTTAGAACCTATGTTTTTGAGACAAAAAATGAAAAAAATAATGAAAATTAATTGGCAATTTTTTAGAATAGTGCTGGCCGGTTTTGGCCATTACGTTGGGTAAAGGGTTAAAGCTGAAAAATAAAACAAAGAAGCACACAGCTGAAATGCTGCTATAAACTTTGGCGATTACAGTACAAACAGAAAAGTGAATGGTAATTATGTAATGCACAGCTCAAGAACGTAATACAGTAGAACCCTCTTAACTGAATATCCATTTTGCCAGTGAAAATTATTCAATTAACAGGAGTATACAATTAACAGGGATTTGGTCAGTTTCCTCTGTTCTGGAGGTAGACTGAGCATTTATTCTATTATATCTTGTTTGACAGAGCTCATAGAGCTCTGTCAAACAAGATATAATAGAATAAATGCCTGTATTGGATGTAGTGAGGCCAAAAAGGTTGATAAATAAGGGGAATTTGGTGCATGTCGCAGTAATTTTTTCGACATATTACAAAAATTTATATACAATTAACAGGAGTTTACTCTACAACCCATATGCAATTAACAGATCAAATTTGTACTGAAGGTATAGTAAATGGTTTTGTATTTGAAAATTATATTCAATTAACAGGGATATACAATTAAGAGATATCCAATTAAGTGGGCTCTACTGTACCATGATTTCACCATGATCTTCATTCATTAAAAAATAATTCATAGATGCTGAATGGTTGACAACATTTATGCGAACAAGTCACGAAAGGGAGGAACATTGTAAGCTCAAGTAGTTATTACCACCAAGTGGATTTCTGAAATGGTCAGATAAATTTGTCATGCCATGTCATTTGTCATAAATCAAGCCCTATTGTGTTCCTATTATGTATCACGATTTGCCCTAAAGGGCTCGCCACATTGACTAGCAGGAACACCATCTCATCTCGATCAACACATAATGGTGATAAGGACTAAAAAAATAAAAAAGCTGTTTCTCAGGCCCTCCCGCATGGTCCTTTTGGCTGCCACATGTTCTCTTTTTATAACCAATGTAAACTTAAAAAAAATAAAAATTAAATGGTTTATGTATGATATTTTACCCAAGTTAGAAAAATTTATAAATTTGTCCCTTGAGTGCAAGAAGGCTTTGCAATGCTTTAGCATTGCAAAGCCCTCTTGCACTCAAGGGACGAATTACACCACCACCCATGCTATTCCATAGATTATGAGGCCTAAAACATAAACCAAGAACATGAACTTTTGATGACAAGGAAATAATTACAGAAATAAAAAATAAAATGAAAAACCGCTCGCCCGCATGAAATTTCACAAATAATGGCCTGAGAAACAGAAGATCTACTTTGTGTGGCCTAACATATATTTATGTTTGGAAATTATATTCCATTAACAAAGTTATTCGATGAAAGATACACAATTAACTGGGCTCCACTGTATTTTTATTAAGATTCTCACGAGAGTTCAAGCCTGAATATAAACCTTTAAGGCACCTGACAGAGTGTCATAATAATTTTATTATGAGACACCACACTTCCAACCTTGGCATTATATAACCCTTCCCCTAGCAAAATGGCTGAATCCAACCAAGGCAATACACAAGCTGTTTAATTCAAATCTAATTTTCAAACTTTTGGTCCCAAGACATAGCTTTTGACCCCTAAATAGAACAAACTTGCAGAACTTGTTCAAAGGAGAGCTTAAATGTAAGCTACAGGGACATGGCTAGAGGGTCCTGGTTCGGGTTGCGACTCCAATAGAAATTTCCAATTGTACCCCCCCCCCCCCCTTGTCCAGCTTCCTAACATCCAATTTTGAGAAAACCATCTGAATTTTCCAACTGCTAACTGTGAATTTCCAACTGTACTGAAGATATGCGAATGCATCTTCTCTTGTGTTCGATTTTGTGTTGTAGACTTGGAAATTATATCTGGAGTTCAACAAGGTTGCATCTGCAATGCCTTAGCAAGAGACGAAATATTGCTTCCAGTTGGAAAATCCCATGAAATGTGATTCAAAGAATTACTCAACTGGTTGATGGCTAGATTATTTTTCGTGGTCAGCATTTGTTCATCACAATTTGTTTTACTACAAATTATTGGAGAGTGCCCACAGGCACTCTCCAATAATTTATAATAAAACAAATTTATATAAACAAAATGGTATTTGCATTTAACTGAACATGGGACATGAGTGTGAAATAAAGCCCCGATAGTGGCTTCTTGCACTCAACCAGTTAATAGCTGTTGGAAATGGCCACACACAGAGATAAAATGCCATGAAATTTTCAACTATTGTTGGTTTGAGAATTAAAATTTGTAACTATTGAAATTTTTTACTGCGATGGAGGGGTGATATTCATTCCTTCTCACCCTGTGCCATCCATGGTAAGACAAACAATTTTTGTTTCTTCATATAATTGCATCCCTGAATTCTGCATACTGCACTACATTGAAATCAGTGAGAATATCTCTTTTTTTCAAATGTCCAGAGTGCGAAGAAAGGATGCTAAATTTATTTTCAGTGGCATAGTAGGAGTTCGAGCCCACACAGAGAGAGTTTCCTTTAGCACCAACCACCTAGTGAAACTAGACTAAGTCATGCACACCACTCGGCCACCATCACACTCCATCATGTCTTCTGACTTGGATCACATTTAACTGCAACAGAATAGACTACTGCACCCATACATGCAGTCTCTGTGTAAAGTTGCAAGTAAAGCAACAGGATAAAGTTTTGTAAACATGTATAAAAATCTCCAGGCCTTTTAACCCTTTACCCTTCCCCACGGGAACCCCGGGAAGTGAAGCAGTGCCTGTTCACTGCTGTAAACAGGCTCTGTTTTACTGATAAAATAGGACCCAGTCACCAATGCTTGGGAGATGCAGACCCTCTCTAAAATGGGCAACATGGTTTATTAATAACGCACACCCCTGGTCTTGAGTTGATACTCATGTTGTGGTCATGCTTAGCTATTGTGCAAAAATATGTGACCTTAAACAAAAATAAATAATTTAACCCTTTACCCAACAAATCGCCCGCATCCGCCCGCGTAATATGCAAATTCCGCTGCTGAAAAAATATTATTATTCGAAAAATTTCAACAAAACCATATCATGTGACCCCTCTTTGGAACGAGCTCGTTGAGCTCGTTCCAAAGAGGGGCCACATGATATGGTTTTGTTAAAATTTTCCGAAAAAATTAAAAAAATTATATTTAAAATAATAAATTTTGAAATCGTCTGCATTGGGTAAAGAGTTAAGTGTTAAACAAAAATTAATAAATACCTCTAAAATACCTTTGGTGCAGTGTTCACCCTGTTGAGTGTCAACTTTGCCAATTGCACTAAAAAGTTTGATTTTACACCAAAAAACTTTCATTGGCTGTAAAATTTTGGCGCCAATTTCATTTGTGAAGGAAAGCCATTGCAGCACTGAAGAGTGCGATCGATGATAAAACATACAAAAACATATTTTATCACTTTTACTTCTAGGAAATCGTGGGGTCTGTTGGTGGTCGAGTGGTGTACGTGGCTTAGTACAGTTTTGTTAGGAGATTGGTGCCGAAGGAAATTATATCGGTGTGGTTTCCGAACCCCCGCTATGCCATTTTAAAGTTTTTGTTACTTTGGGAAAATATTGGATATATTGTTGGATAGGTAGATGGTTAATAGTAGTGACAATTGATTTTGACAAAGAGCAAAGGCTTTCCATAAGGATTTGGACATTAACTGGTAGAGTGCTGAATTATTTTTGGTTATCAAAATTTATTCACATGTCTTTGCCTTGTTGCAATTTATGGGAGAGTGCCTGCAGGCACTCTCCCATAAATTGTTACAAGAAAAATCTTTACAGACTAAATAATTTTATTTCAAAGATAATATGAAGCATATCTTCTGAGTATGAACTCTTTAAGTTGCAGCACCTGTACTTCTGAATAAAGGCCAAATTTGGGCTTCCAGCGCTCTACCAGTTAACAAGCCTGGAAATGAGCAGACTGTCATCTGCAGAATGAGGTCCCCAGAGGGTGAATTTGGTGATTCAGCCGGGTAGCATCACTAAATTTACCCTCTGTGAACCACAATCTGAATCAAGGTCTCGATCCTAAATAGAAAAAGGTACCCAGAGGATACATTGGCCCACTATATGGGATAGCATCAACAAATTCCCCCTCTACAGACCTCATTCTGCAAATGACAGATTGCTTATTTCCAGACTTGGACATTAATGGTACATAAATCATCTATGATGCACCAACTCATTAAATCATTGGAACAGTAATTAACTTGGACATTTCCATTATGTGATAATGGAGCATTATTAGGATCTGATATTGATAGAGTCATTATTTTTAAACAGGATAAAAGAAATAGCATTTAGCTCAAGACTAAAACCGTCTTCAGATCCGATAGATTTTACTGATAGGCATGTATTTGTCTCAGTTTGTCATCAATGTTTACCTTCTGTCCTCGCTAATGCACACTTAGGAAAAAACTATCAGATCATTAAATTTTATAAACAAGAGGTTCGTTTTACAATATCTCATGTGAGTGCCATGTTTAGAATGATGTCTGAAAACAATAAACACATAATAAACACGAGATACAGTATGTGTCGACTCTCTACAGGGAAATGAAGTTGGGCTTATTTACTGTGGTAAATGCCTGCGTTGGAAGCCCTCCAAAGTTGGCATCTTTACTCTTAACCTGCTGAGTATTTTCTAGATATTTTTCATCAAATCTAGTCATGGCTGCTATGAAGCAGCCATGACTGGATGTGATGAAAAATTAATCTAACTCAGTGATGCATGGGAAAGGCGCGAAATCGCTCTCGTGCACCATCGCCCACGCAAAAATTGCCCAAGGTATGCGAATAATCATTCGCCTCTATTCTTGGGTGTGTTTTCATCATTTTGAGTTGCGTCAACAGAAACATTCAATTAAGTTTTGATGTTGGGAAACTTTGAAAAATCACTCAAAATTTGAAGCGTTTAAAGTACAATTGCAAACAATTTTCTTTTCAGTCGGTATAAACATGACACAGTAGTTCGCTTATACATCCACACACGACACGCTAACAGTAAGAGGGTTGTACATTGACAACACGCCCAGAGTTTACTCCCACTACAAAACGAACACACATGTTCAGATAAAAAAAAATGGTGGCCATTCTGAGATCTAAGAAACATTTTAATACCGTATTTTTTTTTTATCAAGGACATGCGGTATGTTTCCACGTTCCTTATTTTCTTTTATACACGTGGCACCTGTCGCTTCAATTCACCAGTGACATGAATAAATGTGCCTGATTTGGAATTTACACATCCATTTTCCACGATTTTAATAATCTGCCATTTAAAATCCAGAACTAATTTTAGTGGGTTACATATATTTTCACCGTCAAAATTTCCATCTGTGTTCAGTTGTATTCATACATTTAATTTGGCCTCGCCCCTGTCTCACATAATAAATAACTCATTTACTAGTGGCTCGGTTCCAGACCAGATGAAGGTTGCCAAGGTAATTCCAATTTTTAAAACCGGGGATGAGAACAAATTTAACAACTACAGACCAATTAGTATACTCCCAACATTTTCTAAAATATTAGAAAAGCTGATGGCAAACAGAATGACTAGTTTCATGACGACTTTCAATATTTTATATGAACACCAGTATGGATTTAGAAGTAAGCATTCCACTATACACCCAATCATGCAACTTTTAAAACATATAGGGCAAGAAAATAACCGACAGACCAAGGACATCACGTTAGCAACATTTATCGATCTTTCTAAAGCGTTTGACACAATAAATCATGACATTCTTTTGACAAAATTGGAAAAATACGGATTTAGAGGTATCAGTAATACATGGTTTAAAAGTTATTTGACAAATAGAGCTCAATTTGTTAAATATGGAAATGGAAAATCGGATTTAGCATATATAAAATGTGGGGTACCCCAAGGGAGTGTATTAGGGCCTATTCTCTTTCTATTATATGTAAACGATATTGCTTCCTCAACGTCATTAAAAGTCTTATCTTTTGCAGATGACACTGCTTCATATTCTTCATCCCCGAATGCAAGTAATCTAGCAGCCCATTTTAACAGTGAACTAGATAAAATATTTAACTGGTGCTCGGCAAATCACTTAGCTCTCAATGCGAAAAAGACAAAATACATGATCATAAATCCATCGCCCCAATCTAGAATTCCAGGAAACTTAGATATTTATATAAATGATGTGAAAATTGAAAGAGTGGGTGTAAATGAAAATGAAAATTCTCTAAAATTTTTGGGTGTTACTTTTGATGAGAATTTAACCTACAGGAATCATATCTCAAGGATTAGTACTAATATAGGAAGAGCTAATTACGCCCTAAATAAAGTTAAGAATATATTACCCCAAAGTGCAATGAAAACTCTCTACTATTCTCTTGTGCATTGTCATTTGTTGTATGGAATTCAGATTTGGGGAAACTCTAAAGCGGCTAGGAGACTCTTGATATTGCAAAAACGAACAATACGAATTATCAATAATAAAAGATATAACTCCCATACAGACCCACTATTTGCAAAGAACAAAATTCTCAAAGTGACTGACATTTTCAAACTTCAAGCTAGCCTCTTCGTGTTTGATTGGAAAAACGATAATCTTCCCCGGTCTTTCAGGAACTATTTTAATATCTCATCAAATTCACTGAATATAACTACTGGGCAATCTGAATCAGTACATGTTAGCAGGACCAGAATTAAAGCTCTAGACAAATTGCCAATTTTTGCCTACCCCATAATTTGGAATAGCTTGAGCCAGAATCTTCGTAACATTACAAACAGAGTTGAGTTTAAGAATAAACTTAAATTACAGCTATTATCGTCTTACTGTATGGAAATGCAGTGTGACAATCCCTACTGTCAAGAGTGTAATCCGTAGTACTTCATTTTTTCGCCTCACCTCCCTCACCCCAACGAGAATAGGCAGTCTAACATTACTTGTCAATTCTTTCAAAATTACAGTTTGAGCTATATTGTAAGTTTCTACCCAGTCAAATTGCACTGCGATTATTGTGTTAAATAGATAGCTTCAGATGACTGTGAACTCGTCATTAACCTTCTTGTGTGATGTGCGCCGCCGAGTTTAATCAAAGGCATATTACTTCCCCGAGAAAGGGTCAGCTGTGGTCTGCGAATATTTGTAAAACATTCATTTATTTGTCAGGTGATGCCAGGAAGACAGCCAATCTGGCTATGGCATTTCCCAACGGTATATCCTGTATTGTTACAAATGTTGTAATATATCAAAACATCATGATTGTAAAACCTGTATACTGTTAAATAAACTATCTATCTATCTACATTCGTTTCGAAGGACGCTTGTCAATGGAAACATCGAAATAAATTTTTGTTCATGCCATAATATATAGTTCACTTTAGATTTTCTTGATCTTAAAAGTCACAAGTTCATTTCAGGAATTCTGGTAATACATTTAATAAACAAACACTAGATTTCAAGCTTGTAATTTTATTCTGAATCACAGGCAAACAATAACATTAACTTAAGTATAATTAGAAAAAAATACACTTCAAATGTACAGTTCAATAGTATTAAAAAAATGAAGTTACCATATTTACTCTTTGTATTGGGACAGCTAAAAATAATTATTTTCACAGGTGTCCCAGCACTCGTTCCAATGAGGGATCATAAGCTATGTTTTGGAAGCAAAAAATGAAAATTTTTAGTTACTCCAGAATTTTTTTTATGAGTGTCATCTGCTACTAGCTACTGGCCAACTGGAAACAAATCTCCTGAATGTCCCAAACTTTGGAGCATAAAAAAAATATAGTTTTCTGGAAAAAATGTGTGTCCCAAATCATAGAGTGTCCCAATACATAGAGTAAATACGGTATACATTGAAATCAACACTCTCAATCTAAATCACTCTCCTCTCATTTTTCACTCTCGCAAACTTTATCGGAGGTGAGCGATTTTCCACTCGCCTCCATTTTGCTCCCATTCGTCACTGTTAACTACAGCACAAGAAATCATTGGTGAAAAAATCCATTCAATTTGCATGGGGAAAATATGATTAAATCTGCTCAAATTATACTTATTTTAATGACAAGAAAAAGCCTTTGCTGGGCAGGAAAATCCACCAGTAGCATGCAAAGAGTTAAGCAGGTGTGTAACCAGAATTTTTCAGAATGGTGAAATAATTGTTTTTTTTTTTTCAAACTTGGCATTCTTTATGTGTGCAGGCACGCTGCATACCTACTGCCCATCTAAAAAAAAATGAGGCGAACAATTTATTGCATACCTGCAATATCGTGTCACATGATCTGATACCCTATATCCAATGTATTATTATTGAAAACAGTCATTTTATTATTATGACTTATGAAATATGTTTCGGCTGAATTCATCTCCCATACATTATCAGGTCAGATGGTGCCTCATTTATCATTCATTGACAAAACAAAAAAAAAGGTCTGCTTGCCATTGAACTGAAGTTTATTCCATGAATACCGTTATGTGTTTTCCGGAACTTATTTCAGCGGTGATTTTTTCTATCAAAAAGCACAACATTGCTAAATGGTGCTCTCTTCATAACCTCTCATTGATTCAGAGAATAAAAAGTTCCATTTTCAAGTTTACACTTAAAAATCCATGCACACTGTAGCCGGTTGACTGAAATGTATTTTGATGTGGAACAGTTTTAGAAGTCTTTTGTTTTTCGCTCCATGGAGGTCTTTTGTTTTTTGCTCCATGCTGTGCATTTCTTGGATACGACATCCTTATTTTGAGCAATATCATGTTGTGTTTTGACCCTTTGATACTTTTGTACATCTTATGACGTATGAAATTAACCCTTTACCTAACATAAAAAGCAGACGACACTTGCAAAAAAAATTCTTGAATAACTAAATTTTTTCATTTTTTGTCTCAAAAATATAGGTTATGACCCCTCGTTGGAACGAGCTCGCCGAGCTCGTTCCAACGAGGGGTCATAATCTATGTTTTTGAGACAAAAAATGAAAATATTTTGAAAATTAATTGGCGATTTTTGAGAATAGCGCTGGCCGGTTTTGGCCGTTACGTTGGGTAAAGGGTTAAACAGCGCGTTAATACTTTGTGGTCCTTTGTTTTATTATTTTTCGATTTTTTAAAGTTTTAACCTCAATTCTTATTTTCTACCGAATAGTGCTCAGTGACAACCGTTGTGCCAAATGTTATCGCAGCTTAAAATACTAATATAATCCTGCTGTCAAGATTTCTTGACTGGTTAAGTGCTAGAACCCACTATCAGGGCTTTCAAAAAATGATGATGCCAGAGCAAAAGCCAACTCTTTCCTTGCTTTTATTTCATATTCAGTCAAGCACAAATAATATTTTGTTTATATAAATTTGTTTTATTATAACTTATTGAAGAGTGCCTGTAGGCACTCTCCAATGATTTGTAATAAAACAAGTTTTGAATAACAAATTCAGACCACCAAAAATAATCTAGCCATCAACCAGATAATCGCTAATGTGAAAAATATCTTGTTATTTGTATTTTCCGACATTTGACATCGCATTTTGAAAAACGTTAAAGAAACTGAATTCCCAGTGACGTTTGAGCGTCAGGATAATTAAAGTCTCGAAGGGTTAAATCATACCCATGTGCTTTGAAAAAACAACAGGGAAAACCATCAAATTACAGTCTACAGTACGTAGAGAGTGTATTATCAGTAAATCACCTGCAGAGTGGACAATCCACCCAAGCAATAATTGCAAATTTGTTGCAAAGCATAACCAGCAGAAGCAGAGTTTAAGCTAATGGACCCCCGGGTTAAACCCGGAGGTCCATTAGTTGAAATATTGCTTGTGTTTTTTTGTCGATATGTACAAAATTTGAAAGTTATAGCATGGGTGATAACTCCACTCCGCAGGTGATTTACTTACAATCCACTCTCCATGTACTGTATTTGTTTCTGATTACGATTAGCACTGGGAAATAAAGTAAAGAATGTGAGCAACTATTTCTGAGGTCTCAATCACACTCCTGTATTTTTCACACTCGTGAAATGGAAACTGCGAGAGTGATTTTTCACATGCCTGCATTTTTTCCCTGATGTGACGGTGTAGAAGACAGTCACTCATTAATTAAATGACACATATTCTCCTATGAATAATAAGGAGATAACATGTATGTGTCCAAATAGTTACTTGTCATTAGTAACAATTTGAATTCATAGTACATAGTCACAAACAAGTTAGTACAATTGGCTACTCACCTTATCAATAACTTCCAAGAGTATTTGAGCCAAATAGCATTCCTGTACATGCATTGAAATTTGATTGCACTCCAAGGCAATCTGAGGAGGGCAATTTTGAGAACTCCTCGTTTTTCTAAAATGCCAGGCCTGTTTTTTGACACTCTGTGACCGATGGTCACCAATAATGTCCTGCTTGGGGCAAAAGCAGAGTCTTACAGAGATGATAGTCAGTTCTCAATTTCATTATTTTGTCGAGCCATCTGAGCCAAAGAACTATTTTTTTGGCCTTACACCATCCAGAATTACAGGTGATAATTGGGAATCTAACACACTAAATGGGAATGAAAATGGTGAAAATATTGAAATTTCAATCAGCAAATTTTTCCCATAATGCAACTAGCAATTTAACCAATTCAAATGAATTGGATAAATTCTTAATTGCCTTATGGGAAAAAATTGCTGCTGGAAACTTGCTTGCACAAGAAGACTGGTAGATAAATCCTTGGTACTGTATTTATGCCTTTTCTTTTACATAAATACTGGTCTGCATCCTTTACTGGTTTCGAGTGAGGTCACAGTGCTAATCTGTCTATCAATTTCAAAGCAGAAATTCTAAAGATTCTCTTGAGGAATATTGATGAAAAGAAGACGAGTGGGTTTATCAATAAAACAGATAGTACTGTGGCTCTTGGAATTATTTTATTGTTCAGTGTTTGATGCAGAAGAGGCATCAATTTGTCTTCTGTGTGAGCAAAATGCCCTGTGGCTATGTATTGGGAATAGAGGTTCACGTCTTTGAAATTAATCAAATGATTGGGTTATGAAAAGGAAATTGAATTTGATTGTGGACTTCATTGCTGAATTAGTTCGCTTATTTATCGAGAATAACAAATAATTGCAAAGTTGTAGCGCTGTGAGGGAATGGAGTTCACCATCTAGACATAATTAGGCATTTTCTGTCTTTCCAAGACTTCATCATCTCAGAACTGAAGTGCTGAACGGGAACTAATGCTCTGATGTCTATACAACTATGTTGCTGGAACTTCGACAAAAAGTGTTGCACCCCAATCTACCACCCTCCTCAAGACATCATCAAGTTAAACAATGCTGTAATTCCTTGGTGATGTTTGATGATGAGAAAGCTGTTAACGCTGTAACTGTAGTCACAGCGTAACAGCTTTCACATCATCTGAAGCAACAAATAAAAGCTTAGCATGAAAACTAGTAACACAGACTCAACTTTACAATCTTGGCACTTGTTATACCACCGCTTTTTTTAAAAAAGTGGGATATACTGGATTGTGCCTGTCCGTGCGACCATGAGTCCGTCCGTGCATCCGTCTGTCCGTCCAGACTCAGATGTCAGTTCGCTTAATAACTTCGATGAAATTTGATACAGATGTTCATTATCACGAGATCTTTAAGCAGCCGTTTTGCTGTTGGAATATTTTTTCTGTGAGTTATGGCCCTTTGAATAACAAAAATAGGCTACTTTTTGTCTGTTCGCCTCATATCTCAGGTTTGGGTTATTGGATCTCAATGAAATTTGGAATGAAAATTGTTTATGGGAAAGGCTTTCAAATGAGTCTCTAATTATATTTCTTACTTTTTACTTTTTAGACTTATCCCCCTTTTTAACATTGAAAATTTGCTATTTGCCTCGTAAAATAGCTATTTTTTTTGTCTGTTCGCCTCATATTTCAGGTTTGGGTTATCTGATTTCAATAAAATTTGGAATGAAGATTATTTATGGGTAAGGCTTTCAAATGAGTCAGGTCCCTGCAGTAAAACAAAGAAAATACAATCAAATCACCTCCCCAAATGTGGCATTGTCTTTGTTCAATAAGGTTTGGGTTATCAGATTTCAATGAAATTTGGAATGAAGATTGTTTGTGGGAAAGGCTTTCATGTGAGTTAGGTCACTGCAGTAAAACAAAGAAAATACATGCAAATCACCTCCCCACATGTGGCATTATGTCTTTGTTCTACATCTCTTATGTGAATGGCCCGATTGTCACTATACTTCAATAACAGGTGTTTCTGGCCTTCACAATTACCTTGCTATAAAACAAAGAGAATAATTTTGATGTTTGCCGGGTAAAGTAGCCAATTTTCTGTCTGTTTGGGTTCAAGTGTCTCTCATTGAAATTTGGAATGAAGATTGTTTATGGGAATTGCTTTCACAGAATCCTGGTTCATTTCTTCTCTTGTCTTTGTTTGGCGGTATGCACTGTGGGGGTATGGCCCCCTTCTTGTTTTTATATGCCCTTTTGAAAAATGGATGTATTATCAAGCCAGAAAATAAGCAGACTGTCATCTGAAAAACGAGGCCCCCAGAGGGTGAATTTAGTGATACTACCCAGCAGAGCAGGGTAGCATCTCTAAATTTACCCTCTGTGAACCTTCATCTGAATCAGGGTCTCAGAAAGAGGTACCCAGAGGATAAATTGGCCCACTGTATGGGATAGCATCATCAAATTCACCTGCTGGGGACCTTATTCTGCTTATTTTCAGGCCTGTGTATTATGTTGTCAGTCTGTCTGTCTGTCTGTCTATTAACATTTGTGGTTTCTGACCGATAACTCCAGTTTGAATTATTTGATCTCAACCAAAGTTGGTGTGTGTATTACTCAGCTAGTACAGTAGAACCTTGTTAATTGAATAACCACTTTGTCAGTGAAAATTATTCAGTTAACGGGAGTATTCAATTAAGAGAGATTTGTCACTTTGCTATTTTCTAGAGATAAACTGGGCATTTATTCTATTATATCATGTTTGAGGCCAAGTATGTCTATAATGAAGGAAATTTTGGTCATTTTCAGGGTAATTTCATGACAAATTGCAAGATTTTTTATTCAGTTTACAGGGGTTTCCTGCAAAACCCATATGCATTTAACAGGGCAAATTCGCACTGAACGTATGGTAAATGATTTGGTTTATGGAAATTGTATTCAGTTAGCAGGGCTATTCAATTAAGAGATATACAATTAAGTGGGCTTCACTGTAATACAGGCCAAGTTCGAATATGGGTTTTGTCCAATTATTTTTACATGAGTTACAGCCCTTTTTCGACATGGAATTTTACCATCTATAAACATTTTTGGTTTCCGATTGACAACTCCAGTTTGCATCATTTGATCTTGACCAAGGTTGGTACAATTCAAAATGGCTAACAGGTGTATTTAGCCACATCTGGCGGTGCTCTTGTTGTTAATAATAACAAAAGTTTGCTTGTAAATATTAGTTTGTATTGCCTTGAAAAATTTGCATATATTAATATAATAATATAATCTTAACAATGTACAATGTATATTCTTTAACCCTTTACCCAACGAATCGGCCACATCCGCCCGCGTAATATGCAAATTCAGCAGCTGAAAAAAATATTATTTTTCAACAGATTTCAACAAAACCATATCATTTGACACCTCTTTGGAACGAGCTCGTTGAGCTAGTTCCATTGAGGGGTCACATGATCTGGTTTTGTTGAAATTTTTCAAAAAATAAAAAAAAAATGATATTTAAAACAATATATTTTGATATCATCTGCGTTGGGTAAAGGGTTAAGAAGCAATCGCGATTGTGAAGCCAAAAATTGAAAATTTATTGTCATTGAGCATCGGTTATATATAGCAACAACTGCCCCGCCTAAAATGGTGGACAGGGTGACACTTTTCTGTATGTGACCAATGAGCGTTCCAGTAATCCTGTTGTATAGAGATCAATGAACTAATAATAATGCAATGTTTACATCTAGAATCCACCACAGTGCTCTCTGACTTACATTATTACCCTGTATCATAGGCATACACACCCTTTGGTCATTCCATGACATTCTCAGTTCAACTCAACGGAGCATGCTGCCGGTGCTCCACAGACGGGCACACAAGGCAAGTGCCTCAACAGGTATCTATTTTACACCTAGGTATGGTGAGGATTGTGTAGTACTTGTGAACATTCCCATCATTCACAGCTGGCATGTGATTCAACGTTGCCGAGTCACACACTCAAACGTCGCTGATCGCACACCATCCACTATTACGGGAAGCACCCGAATCAATCACTGAGTGGTCACCCTTCCAAGGATTAACCGGGCTCGACATTGCTTAACTTTAGTGATCTAACAAGAACCGGTCTTGCTTTGCCAATTACTAATGCAGTAATGTCTGAATGAATACCTGTTTGAGATGGTGTTATGTGATTACAAAAGTGTACAGAGAATTTCAACGGATCACGACTGGGTCCTTACTTTGCACCTTACAAATTTAATTTTTAAATTTTTAAATTTAATACTTTTTTTCATCTTTTGCCTCACAAACATAAGTTTTTGATCCCTCCTCAGAACAAGCTCATTCCAGTGAGATGTCTTAACCAATGTTAATATTTTTGAGACAAGCCCTGTGTTACTGGTAAAATAGGACCCAGTCATCAATGCTTGAGGTGGAAGTCCTCTAAAATGGGCAACATGGGTATAAACAATTGACTTTACCTCCCTGTTGCAGTCACAATTAGGCATTGTGCAGAAATATATGACCTTCAACACCAAAAATATATATATATATAAATATTTGAAAAATATTCAATAAGGCCACACAAAATAGATCTTCTGTTTCTCAGGCCATTATTTGTAAAATTGCATGCGGGCGAGCGGTTTTTTATTTTTGTTTTTTATTTCAGTAATTACTTCTTTGCCATCAAAAGTTCATGTTCTTGGTTCAAGTTTTAGGCCTCATAATCTACAGAATAGCATGGGTGGTGGTGTATTTCATCCCTTGAGTGCAAGAAGGCTTTGCAATGCTAAAGCATTGCAAAGCCTTCTTGCACTCAAGGGACAAATTCATCAATTTTTTCAACTTGGGTAAAATATCAGACATAAACCATTTAATTTTTATTTTTTTTAAGTTTAAATTGATTATAAAAAGAGAGCATGCGGCAGCCAAAAGGACCATACAGGAGGGCCTGAGAAACAGATTTTTAATTTTTTTAGGCCTAACAAGTTCAAAGAAAACTGATTTCCCAAGCCATCGGTGGCTTTAACAGCTCAGTTGTAAAGAATTTTTTTTTGCTTTGATGTCATACATACATTTATCATTTATGATACACATCAGACTAATCTGCTCAGAAAAATATGAAAATCATCAAACTTTCTGTAATTACAGTAGAATCCTCTTAATTGAATATCCATTTTGCCAGTGAAAATTATTCAATTAACAGGAGTATACAATTAACAGGGATTTGGTCTGTTTCCTGTGTTCTGGAGGTAAACTGAGCATTTATTCTATTATATCTTGTTTGACAGAGCTCATAGAGCTCTGTCAAACAAGATATAATAGAATAAATGCCTGTATTGGATGTAGTGAGGCCAAAAAGGTTGATAAATAAGAGGAATTTGGTGCATGTCACAGTAATGTTTTCGACATATTACACAAATTTCTATACAATTAACAGGAGTTTACAACCCATATGCAATTAACAGATCAACTTTGTACTGAAGGTATGGTAAATGGTTTTGTGTTTGAAAATTTTATTCAGTTAACAGGGATATACAATTAAGAGATATCCAATTAAGTGGGCTCCACTGTATAAATATACTGGAAGTATATGGGCATAGGTTAAGTTTCTTGTTAACCGTTTACCTAACAAATCGACCACTTCTGTCTGCATAATTTGAAAATTGAGTCGAAAAAGAATTATTTAAAAAAAAATTTCCTCAAAACCATATGTGACCCCCTCATTGGAACGAGCTTGTTCCAATGAGGGAGGGGGTCACACGATATGGTTTTGTTGATTTTTTTATGCCTCCGAGAGAATCTCGGGAGCATTATGTTTTAACCATGTCCATCCATCTGTCCTTCCTTCCATCCATCCATCCATTGTCCTGTGTCTGCCATTAACTTTTGATTTCCATCAAATAACTGAAGAACCTCTTATTTGATCAAATCATAATTTTAGGGGTAACTTGTGGTTGACTAGACAATGCTTCTTTTCAATTTTGGTCCAGCTAGCCAATTCAATATGGCTGCCATGGCAGCCATATTAAATTTGGTTTCCACCCAATAACTTGTGAAGGGTGACTGGAATCATTTCTATTTTGTAATTATGCATTGTTGGTGTCTAGAGGAAGTTTCCTTTCAATTTTGGACCAGTTAGCTGATCCAAGATGACCACCAGTGGCCAATTCATTATGGTGGCCATCTTGAATTTGGTTTACGTCCAATAACTAATGAATACTGACTTGAATCAATTTCAGTTTTCTCTTATGCATTATCAGTGTCTAGAGGAAGTTTTCCTTTGATTTTGGTCCAGCTAGCCAATTCAATATGGCTGCCATATTTAATTTGGTTTCTGCCTAATAATGGTGAAGGGTGACTGGAATCATTTTTAGCTCAACTTTGGCGAAGCCAAATTTGAGCTTTTGTCATGGCCTGTCGTCCATCTGTCCATACGTCAACAATTGGATGCGGCTCGGGCTAGAGGCCGTATTTATGAACCGATCTTTACAAAACTTCTTGGGTACCTTTGTTATGACCTTGGGACGAGAACGAGTGTTTTTGTGAGCGGTCCGAAATTCAAGATGGCTGCCAGCCGCCATTTTGTACCGACGATGCAGAAATCTGTTTTGTGTACAGAACTTCCATATGAAAGCTCTGATTTGAATAATTTTTTGTATGAATGTTTAGTACCATGAGATACATTACATATCATACAGGTTTTTTTCTCGTGCTTAAATTATGCAAATTAGACTAACTTTGATGTATTTAGTGTTACTTTCAGCACTGTAAGTGCAAATGCCAATACGGCTCAGGCTGGAGGCCGTATTTATAAACCGATCATTACGAAACTTCGTGGGTACCTTTGGTATTACCGTGGGACGAGAACGAGTGTTTTGGGATCCGGTCCGAAATTCAAGCTGGCCGATGGCAGCCATTTTGTACAAAATTAGGTGCAATCAGATTTTTTCGCAGAACTTCCATATGAAAGCGCTGATTTGAATAATTTTTTGTGTGAATGTTTAGTACCATGGGATACATCACATATAATACAGGTTTTTTTCTCTCGTGCAGAAATTATGTAAATTAGATGAACTTTGATTTTTTCAGTGCTACTTCCACACAGTAAGTACACATGTCAATACGGCTCAGGCTAGAGTCTGTTTTTATGAACCGATCTTCACGAAACGTCTTGGGTACCTTTAATATCACCTTCCTTAAGACGAGAACGAGTGTTTCTGGGTGCGGTCCAAAATTCAAGATGGCTGCCAGTGGTCATTTTGTACCGAAATTAGGTCCAATCAGTTTTTTGTCACAACTTCTATACAGTTCTGATCTTCACAAAACTTCTTGGGTACCTTTGTTTTCACCTTGGGACAGGAACGAATGTGTTTTGGGGTGCCTTTGTTATCACTGTGCTATGAGAACAAATATTTTGGGGTTCAGTCAGACCCACTCTGGGACTCGGATTTCTTTTCTAGTTTAGCATTTGACTGTCACCCACCTTTACAATACATTACCTATACATTTGTTACAGACCGTTACAATACTTTACATGTACCTTTGTTATCAGGTCATTACCTAGATCTTTGTCATTGCTGTGTCACATACTATACATGTACATGTCTTAACAAGTTGAGCTACAGTGTCATTGACACTTTCATTATTTTATAATTTTGCATTGTTGGTGTCCACAGGAAGCTTCCGTTCGATTTTGGACCAGTCAGCTAAAACAAGATGGCCTACAGTGGCCAATTCATTATGTCTTCCATGATGGCCATCTTGAATTTGGTTTCCATCCAATAACTAATGGATACTGACTTAAATCAATTTTAACTTTTGGTTATGCATTATTGTTGTCTAGAGGAAGCTTCCTTTTGATTTTGGATCAGCTAGCCAATTCAATATGGCCACCATATTGAATTTGGTTTCCGTCTAATATCTAATGAATGCTGACTCAAATCAAATTTTTTTTTTTGATGCATTATTGGTGTCTTGAGGAAGATTTCTTTTGATATGGTTATGCCCCTGAGACTTACCTACCCTTTTATGACACCATCAGGGGCATATGCCACAAATTGCGTTTCTCTTGTTTTTTGTTTTTTTTAAATTTGAAAAAAATATTTTTTTTATTTAAAATAGCAGATTTTGATATCGTCTGCTTTGAATAAAGGGTTAATACCCTTTTCGTTTCATTGGTAGTGAAGTTCTGTTTCACTGGCCTAAGAACATTCAATGCCTCGAGTGTGAGGTAACATAATTATAAAGTATTGGCTAAATTTGATAGCTCTACACATACAAACCCTGGTAAGTTAAGTAGAATTTGTTTGCTGTGGTAAACAAGGCCTGTCTTACTGGTAAAATAGGACCCAGTCACCAGTGCATGTGGTGCAAGTCCTCTAAAATAGGCAACATCAGTATAAGCGACTAAACTTGAATTTATCTCCCTATTGTGGTCACAATTAGCCATTGTGCTGAAATATGTGACCATAACTAATGAATCGGCCACATTGCCCCCACCGCCCTCCTCCCCCTGCTGTCCCCTCCTTTTAGGTGAATGATAGGTGAACGAAATGATAGTTCCCCTAATTTGTACAGCCCTGATAGCCAGTGAAAATCATCATTAAATTCCTTGAAAAGTGCTTAGATAGTTCTTGAATTTGATCAGTGGGAAGCCTGGGTTCAGATCATGGGAAAAATATACAGAACACGATGCAGGGTATTTGATGACTGGATTCGCAACGCAAAATGCTATACAAAAATGTCCAAATGCTAACCATTTTTCTTTCATATTGGCTTATATTCACTATTTATCATCACTTTTTGAAACCAAGATGGAAACTGCTAATCAAATTTTTAAAAACAAAAAATACCCTGCGATGTGTGTTTGAATCGGTGGGTGTATTACATAACGAGTTGGAATGGCATAGTCACATTTCACATTCTTTGTTTATTACACATCCGATGCATTAAAATTCATTTAAATAAACAAATTTTAATTCTGATGTTTAAACCCAAAGGTGAGGAGCCTGTTTGTTTTGTTTGAAGCTATACCGATCAAATGGATCGCTGAAGAATTCAAAACCTATTGGGCAGGTGTGTTGAAATTTGTATTGCTGTTCCTCTTCGGCTGGTGTCCATTCACACCTAACCATTTGGTGGCCATTACTGTTAGTTAAAATATAAGTACAATATATGACCAATTTAGATATAACAGGATCTGCAGACGAGACAGTCACGGGACTAGGTTAATGTTGTGATTGGAAATAATTGTTTTTTTAATATCATCTCATTTTTGGTTAACTAATTTTTTCCTGAACTGACTTTATTTTGCTTTGGACGTTTTCATTTTCACACTACGCGACAGACGGTCGATAATTGTATAACAAAATTTGGAAACTTTTTGAAGTGTAACTAATGACTCTACGGGACAGGGACTAGTATAAACTGTGCTTGGAAAAAAAGTTCCAGCTTGTACATCAACAGTTGAATACAGAAACATTTATGTCATAGTGGCAATTCCGTTAAATACAAGGGTTTAAAGTTTAATGGATGTGTAATAAATGGAGTTGGGGCACGGCGACATTGCGGTAAACTGTTCTCATCAGGTCACCGAAGTTAAGCAATGTGGAGCCCGGTTAGTCCTCGGATGGGTGACCATCTGAGCGATCGATTCGGACTCCCGCGTTGTGTCCTTGGACAAGGCACTTAACCCCGATTGTCCACATGGGGGCACAATGACGCCTTGTACTAAGGCGTAGTGCATGTCGATGGAGCGCATGTCTTCAACCAATCTAACCCTGCCTGTGCTGCAGTGCGGAATTAATGTTGGGGAGCTGGCAGCTGCTCATCGTTGCTCGATGGTTCTCTCTGGGTACTCCGGCTTCCTCCACCCGAAACTGTCACGGTCATGATTAGCCATTGTGCATAAGTATGTGACCTTAAACACCAATAAATAAATGGAGTTTAGACATTTCCTTACCACTTGTTCTACTGATGGCTTTGAAAAAGCTGACATAATCATCATAATAATGAGATTTTGGGCATTTTTGTTTTTGTATTGTTCAAACCTGTCAAGTTAATTGTTCATTACCCATGAGCATAGTTTGTTATGTATTTCAGGTTCAAGTTCTGCCAAAAGATCTACAGCCACCACTGCTCTTTGCTCTTCCAGATCATACACGGTTTTCACTGGTGGACTTTCCTCTTCATTTGCCATTGGAGCTGTTGGGTGTTGAAACTTGTATGAAAATACTGACAGCAATACTGATAGAACACAAGGTACACAAAATTTATCTCTGATTGTCTTCACTGTCACTGCTCTTATTCTTAGATAGATATTGAGGGTACCTGCTGTTTTTGACTAGGTACCAGCATTATTGCATGAGTGACTGAAAGGAAATACAAATTTTCACGTATGACTGAAAGCCATGATTGAAAACTAAGATTGCCTTGCAGTCAAGAATGAGATCTGCTGCTAAGGCCCCCACAAAGTAAATCTTCTGTTTCTCAGGCCATATTTTGTAAAATTGCATGTGAATGGACGTTTTTTTTATTTTATTTTTTATTTTTATAATTATTTCTTTGCCATCAAAATTTCATGTTCTTGGTTTGTTTTATTTTAGACCTCATAATCTGCAGGATAGCATTGGTGTTGGTGTATTTTGTCCCTTGAGTGCAAGAAGGCTTTGCAATGCTGAAGCCTTCTTGCTCTCAAGGGACAAATTTATCAACTTGGGTAAAATATCAGACTTAAACCATTTAATTTTGGTTATAAAAAGAGAGCACGCAGCACCAAAATGACCATTTGGGAGGGCCTGAGAAACAGATTTTTAATTTTTTAGTTCAACTTGACAAAGTCAAGCTGAGCTATTGCCATCACTTCTCGTCCTTTGGCGTATGTACGTACATCTGTCCACAATTTCCTTTGGCACACCGCACAGGTCGCATTTATGATCAAATCGCTTTGAAACTTGGTATGCTTGTTTGGGGTGCCCTCTAGATGGGAGCTATCGATTTTCTTTCATTTCTGTCAAAAAATGTTGCTGCTGGCAACAACCTTTGTATTTAGTTTAGTCAGACCTCAATTTTTCCCTTTGGCACACCCTACAGGACACACTTATTATGAGATCGGTTTGAAACTTGGTATACTTGTTTGGGGTGACCTCTAGATGGGGACTATCGATTTTCTTCCATTTCCAGCAAAAAATGTTGCAGTTGGCATTGATCTTTGAACTTAGTTTAGTCAGGCATCAATATTTCCCTTTGATACAACCTACAGGACACATTTATTATCAGATCGGTTTGAAACATCGTATGCTTGTTTGGGGTTACCTCTAAATGGGAGCTATCGATTATCTTCCATTTCCATCAAAAAATGTTGCCGATGGCAACGACCTTTGATGAACTAAGTGCACTTATGCATCAATATTTCCCTTTGACACATCCTGCAGGGCACATTTATAATCGGATCAATTTGAAACTTGGTATGCTTGTTTGGGGTGACCTCTAGATGGGAACTATCAATTTTCTTCCATTTCCATCAAAAAATCTTGCCGCTGGCAACAACCTTCAATGAAGTTAGTTCAGTTATGCATCAGTACTTTGGCACACCCTGAAGGGCACATTTATGGTTGGATTGCTTTGAAACTTGGTATACTTGTTCAGGGTGACCTCTAGATGGGAACTGTCAATTTTCTTCCATTTCCATCAAAAAGATTTGCCGTTGGCAACGACCATTGACCTTAGTATAGTCAGGCATCAGTATATTCCTCTGGCATGCCCTACAGGGCACATTTATGATAGGATCGCTTGAAACTTGGTATGCATGTTCTGGGTGGTTTCTAGATGTTAGCTGTTGATTTTTTTTCATTTCCATAAAAAATTATTGTTATTAGCACCAGCCTTTGGACTTAGTGCATTTTTATAGCAACTTATCACTTTTACACTCTCTGCAGGGTATATTTATGAATTTCCATAAAAAAGATAAAAAGACCATTGACACTAGCCTGGATTGTCAAACTTAGTGCATTTGTGCATTAACAGTGCATTAACATCTTCCTTTGGCATGCATTCATTATCGGGTTGTTTTGAAACTTCATATGCTTATTTGGGGTGACAGAGATAGGACTATTGATTTTCTTTTCATTTCTATTAATAACTGTTGCTGTTAGCAACAATCTTTGAATCTATTGCATTTGTGCATTTACATTCTTTATTGCCATGACCTACAGGGCACATTTATCGTAGGATTGTTTTTGGACTCGGTATGCACATTAAGCGAAACCTCAACATGCAGATTCATTTCTGTGAAAACAGTTGCTGTTTACAATGACCTCCGAACTTACTGCATTTGTGTATCAACATTCTTCCTTCAGCCAGCCTTACAGTTTACATTTAAAATGCATGGATTGCTCTGACATTGGCGCACACTGTGCTGTTATGTTGAAGTTTTGCCAAATAACATTGGAACCAATGATCTTCAAATTTACTATTTCAAGTTTGTCAAGTTGAGCTACAGTGTCATTGACACTTTCATTTAGGCATTAGTGGTACCTGTTTGAAAACAGTTGGTATTCTTTTTAGCTGCCACTAGCAGCTCTATAAGTGGCAATGCCGGTCTGTCGGTTGGTCTGTCGGCCTGTCTGTGACCAACAAGTCCAGATATTTTTCTTGGCGTTGTGGCTGTTGGTCGGTCTGTCGGTCTGTCTGTGACCAATGAGTTTCAAAACTCAATAACTTTTGAAATACTTGATGGAATGACTTTATATTTGGCATGTAAGTGTATCTTATTGATGTCTAGCCACTGTTCAATGCATGTGTTGTTCCAAATATTTTTCTTGGAGTTATGGCCCTTGATGAACTTAGAATTTTGTGAGATTGCACCACCCGTCGCAGCTACGGCGTCGATGTCGCGATTTTTACTATATGTATGGCAATATTTTAATAACAGTTTAAACACCCGATCACCATAACACATAGTGGCATCAATCTAAACTTGAACTGTTCAGTGCTAGAAGCCACTAACAAGGATTTACTGAAAAGTGCTGAAAGCCACTTTAGTCACTTTATACTGTGTGCATTACACTGTTAGCTTGTTATTTGCCCAGCAAAAGAAAAAGAAATGTTGAAATAAAATTGTTTAATTTCTTGGAGACTGTCACAAAACAATTATTCATGAATAAAATCTTAAAAGTAAGTCTCCTCTTACAGGTAGAATGGTTTCTTGATGAAAGAATACTCATGTTACAAATCACCTTTGAAATATAATTCTGCACTCTACCATTTAATATTGTGTAATGCACATCACTTCCAGAGAAATATTCCTTTGTATCTATCGACAAATATTTATTACACATTTCCTGCTCTCTTGTAATGTGGTATAAAATTAATATGTTTTTTTTTATTTCACAATTATTATTTAACCCTTTACCGAACATGAAAAGCAGACGACACATGCAAACAAAATTCTTGAATAACTAGTTTTTATCATTTTTTGCCTCAAAAACATAGGTTATGGCCCCTCATTGGAACGAGCTCAATGAGCTCGTTCCAAAGAGGGGTCATAACCTATGTTTTTGAGACAAAAAATGAAAATTAGATGGCTATTTTTGTGAATAAACTAGAATGTACAGAAAATGGATAACTTGATGCAGAAAAGACTTCTTTGGTACATTGTTAGGGGACACTATTATCAGATTGACTGTCGACCTGCCTTCCCTGTTGGATCAACTAGTTTTTTTGTGGATGGCTGTGACTTACAGGCACCCTTTGTACCCAATGGGTCCTACGTTTTGGGAGGAGAGTTTAAAAGCAACAGTGGCCTTTAGATTTTGTGACACTGGTGTATAACAGTGTTTGAAACTGGTTTGGCTAGCTCTGACCACATTTTGACAACACATAATCTTTGAATTCACCTCTGATTTGTTTCATATTCCCTCTTATTAGCTGCGACTAGCAGCTCTATAAGTGGCAATGTCAGTCTGTCTGTCGGTCGGTCTGTGACCAACGAGTTTCAAAACTCAATAACTTTTGAAATACTTGATGGAATGACTTTATATTTGGCATGTAAGTGTATCTTATTGATGTCTAGCCACTGTTCAATGCATGTGTTGTTCCAATTATTTTTCTTGGAGTTATGGCCCTTGATGAACTTAGAATTTTTTGAGATTGCACCACAGCTACGGCGTCGATGTCGCGATTTTTTTTTCCCAGTATTTGTGATTCCAAAACATGGCTTATAACCACTCATTGGAATGAGCTTGTTGAATCCCTTCAAATAAAGAGTCATAAGTTTTTGTTTTGGAAGGAAAAAAGAAAACATTTTTGTTATTTTAGGTAGAAATTTTGGAAGGATTAATTGTGTTAAGGAAAGGACTAAGGAAATGAAATTGCAATTTTTGTGAAGAAATGCGGGATGTAGCATTACAAAGTTATATCCAGGGTTCTTATGTCATTTAGAAAAAGTATGGAAATTTCTGCCTGACCAGCGGTAACTGCGTTGTATACTTTGGCAAGATACATAATCCCAATTGCCCAGTGTGTGGTTTTGATGCACTCAGTGCTGGAATTGAACAAAATTGACGGGTGCAGTTTTAAGTGCCCGCAAAATCAGAGATGAGAGTAAATTGCTCTCGTAAAATGTTAGTATATGAATTTTCAAGGGAATACTGTCACCAAACACCAGAAAAATTAACCCTTTGAACCCGAGCAGCCACTTTTCCAGTCAGGAACATTGTACATCATAACATCATTAAATAGGATGGCTGTTCAGTAAAAGTGTGGGTAGACCAATCAGTATTTTCAACGTGCAGCCCTGTGGCTACTCATTGAAAATATTGATTGGTCTACCCCAAATAATGAATATGGACTCTTCTAATTGCAGCCATTGAACTGGCATGGCATATATCAATAGTGTTCAAAGGGTTAAATGTATAAGGAATTGCTGAATTATGACAGTAACTTGCCACTGGCCACAGGGTGCTGCTTTCTCAAAAAAACCCACACATTTATATGCCCTCACAGTATATTAGTGCTCCACAATATTTTTCAACGAGTGCATTTTTTGCTCCCGTAAAATAGAAAACATGGGTGCTGACGGGAGCAATTGCACTCGCACCTGTCTCATTTCCAGGACTGGTGGCACTGTGTTCTGAAGCATACTGCATGTTGATGCACTTGCCTCCAAAGGCTGATAACTCTCTGTGTGTGCAGAGTTAGTATGTTGGGGAGTCTGACAGTTGCTTGCCATTGTACATTGGTTCTCCCCAGTTTCCTCCACGCATAAAACTGTGTGATATGCTGTTGAAAGCATTGTTAACTCTTTGAATGCTGCTGGTGGATATTTCTGCCCTGGACAGAATTTCTATTTTGAATGTAATAAGTATAATTTGGGCATATTATTCAAATTTTCCCCTGGTAAATCGAATGATTTTTTTCATCAATGATTTCTCAAGTTGGCTTCAGATGAAGTTTTCATTGAATCTAGTCATAGCTGTTTTACAGCAGCCATGACTAGATTTGATTAAAAATATCTTGAAAATACTCAGCAGTTTAATTTACTGCAATAAAACAAAGAAACAACAGGAAACAATGGAAATTTTTATCGGTTTGGAAAAGGTCGCAAGAAGTATGTAACAAAAACGTTGATCAAGGCATCAGAGTATCGAAAAAGTGTAGAATTTCATTTTTTGAACAATTAACCCTCTCTATTTATTATTTATCGAATATTTTGACCTCCCAACACACTGATGTCAAAATATCAAAAGTTCAAATGCAAATACTTCCCATAATGCAACTAGGAATTTAACCAATTCAGTCTTGTTTGACAGAGCTCTGTGAGCTCTTTCAGGATTGAATTGGTTAAATTCTTAGTTGCATTATGGGAAGAAAACCTCTTATTTGAAATATATATATTTTGACATCAGTGTGTTGAGGGTTAAATCATTCAAAATAAAAAAAAAAACATTAGGCCTAAAAAAATTAAAAATCTGTTTCTCTGGCCTTTCTGCATGGTCATTTTGGCTGCTGCATGCTCTCTTTTTACAACAGTACAAACTTAAAAAATTATAAATAAATGGTTTATGTCTGATATTTTATGACATACAGCATCACCCATGCTATTCTGTAGATTTTGAGGCCTAAAACGTAAAACAGATCAAGAACATGAACTTATGATGTCAAAAAAATAATTACTAAAAAAAAATAAAATAAAAAAAATGCCCACCCTCATGCAGTTTTACAAAAAAATGACCTGAGAAACAAGATCTACTTTGTGGGGACTTATTAAAATTTTTTTGTAATTTAAAGTGTTTGTCCACTCAAATAAATAGTTCTGCTGAACTCCGCACGTATGTGAAATGACATTCTTGCAAATGTTTTTCAAAAAACCAAAAAGGTTATCTTAAGTTAGGCCTAAAAAAATAAAAAAATCTGTTTCTCAGGCCCTCCCGCATGGTCCTTTTGGCTGCCGCATGCTCTCTTTTTATAACCAATTTAAACTTAAAAAAATTTAAAATTAAATGGTTTATGTCTGATATTTTACCCAAGTTAAAAAAATTGATGAATTTGTCCCTTGAGTGCAAGAAGGCTTTGCAATGCTTTAGCATTGCAAAGCCTTCTTGCACTCAAGGGATGAAATACACCACCACCCATGCTATTCTGTAGATTATGAGGCCTAAAACTTGAACCAAGAACATGAACTTTTGATGGCAAAGAAGTATTTACTGAAATGAAAAATAAAATAAAAAAAAACGCTCGCCCGCATGCAATTTCACAAATAATGGCCCGAGAAACAGAAGATCTACTTTGTGTGGCCTTATCTGAAGTTACTGACTATTTTTATAAAAATCTTCCCTGTATAGTCAGACTTTCATATATTTGATGTATGGAAAATGGCAGGGTTCCTGTGGGGGCCTTGCATTCAAGGAATGACCTTGAATGTGACTAAGGATCATTCAAGGCCCTGAAATCCTGGAAATTGTGTCAGGAGGTCTTGAAAAGCCTTTAATATTTAGGAAATAAAAATGCTGACGAAGCATGTAATCATAACTTGAAAGTTTTATGTGCCAGAGTTTGTGAAGGCATAGTCCTTTCCTAGGACCCTCAGGTCATTACCCCCCTCCTCCCACTTCCCTTGGAGGGAAGTGGGAGGAGAAGGTGGTAATGGCCACAGGGTCTTAGGACTAGTTAAGGCAGGCCTTAAAAATCCTTGAATTTGACAATTGTATGGCCTTGAAAAGTTCTGAAATATGTTGTGAAACGGCCTTGAATTTTATCAATCCTTGCCCGCAGGAATCCTACAGTTATTGAAGAGATTTTTTTGTGCGAGCATCATCAGCTAGTCATGTTTGGCAATGTGTTTAGATATAAAAATATTGTGTAAAGGTATATGTAAGTATGAATGATTAAGTATATAGATAGGAAAGGAGTACAGAAATGGCAATGAAATTTAAGGATGATATCTTCCAGGTTATTTGTGAAGGATTTTATTTGTAGATAATAATATTTAGGAAATAAAAATGCTGATGAAGCCCGTAATTATGACTATATAGTTTTATAGGCCAGAGTTTAGTGAAGGCATAGTTGTAACAAGTATACTCCAGTCATTACATCCTCCTCCCACTTCCCTTGTAGAGAACTGGGAGGGTGGGTTAATGACTGGAGGTTTTAGTTAGAAATAATAAAGGTAGGGCCTTGAAAATCTTTGAATTTGGCTATTGAAGGGCCTTGAAAAAATGAAAAATATATGGAGAAATGACCTTGAATAGCCTTGAATTTTATCAGTCCTTGTCTGCATGAACCCTAAATGGTTTGTCTGGAAAATGTATAGGAAAGTATGGACAAGCATGGGTGGTGGTGTATCTCATCCCTTGGCAAGTGTAAAAACCAGTAAAACAGATGTGTTTTTGATGATTGGGTTACAAAATGGCCTTCATGTTGTCTGAATTCTTCCAGTGAATCAATAATTAAGGCTGGAATAAATAACATAAAATAAATTGCTTGGTATTCCCAGGTGATGCATATGGATTGTTCTGCAGTGTCTCTGATGACAAAATATTACATTAATCTGATTAATGAGACTCTGTCGTTCACTATTACATAAATCACATGTACAGACAGAATAATAGGTCATTACAGGGCTCTCGACCAGTAAAAAAAGTACAACTCCAAAGTAG
The DNA here is from genome assembly GCA_031216915.1 of Pictodentalium vernedei. Taxonomy (NCBI): domain Eukaryota; kingdom Metazoa; phylum Mollusca; class Scaphopoda; order Dentaliida; family Dentaliidae; genus Pictodentalium; species Pictodentalium vernedei. The sequence continues at coordinate 426,540,750 of CM062289.1, read as the reverse complement.
AGATGAGTGGTATTGGTTTCGGTATTTTTAAGGGGTATACCTCGGTATCAGTTTGGTATTCGGTATCTGACTTGACTGAGATTTGTTGATAGTACTAAAGAAGAATTCACATCAAGAAAAACAGAATAAGTTGTTGCAGTATCATTCTACAACAATGCTGTATAAATGACACTTCCAATGAGCCCAGCAGTGGCATTCTTCTATGACCACACATCTTATCTAGTCATATTGAGACCTGTTCCAAATGCACCTTAATGTTTAAAGACCTATTTCAGGCTTTTCGATCTCGGAGCATGTGCCCTGACCATGCCATCTTTAGGAGGTCCTACTGACAATAGACAAAGCACCTGGGCAGTGATTTGTAGTCATCTCTTGGCGGCCTTAATAGGTCGCTAGGACTTGACTAGAAATCACTGCGACACAGTTGGACATGTACAGGTTGTAGTCGAGAGGGAATTTAGGACAGTTGCCCAGTCCATTGAGGGTTAACAAAACTGAAAAGAAAATAAGTCACTTCTTAATGTAAATGAACCTTTCAGCTGTTATCAAGCCTCAACAGGGACTTATAAATAGCAAATGTAGGAAAATTTGAAAATTCAGACGATTTTGGTATTCTGCGATTGGTTCGGTTTGTTTTTTCGATATCGCGATGATATCCGTATCAGTTTTTCTTTTTTGGTAAATTGCCCATCTCTACTCCAAAGTCAAATTTAGCCAATCATTTGTTTTTATTTTGCCTTTGTCAGATGAATCTCACGCCCAGCATGGGTTACTAGATCCTATTACAGGGTATCTTTTGTTTTCAAAATTTTGATTCACAGTTTTCTCTCCCTCCAGAAACATTGATTAGCAGTTGGCATAAATTGATTCGTAGTTTTAGACCAGGGTTATCCAGCCCATTTCGTTTTATTTTTGTCCGAAATACCGTGCTGTGCACTTGTCTTCATCACAGGCACCTAAATTCAATTTCCCCTTCCGTAACAGTTTGCAGTAGCAGATTTCATGGGCTTAACATTGAATACGGCATTATAAAACAGTTAGACATGTATTTTCTTTTATGGGTTCTCATCACTGACACATTAATATAACAGTAAGTTTGCTTACCTCGATTTATTTATTTCCTAAAATTAGTTAGTGTCACTTGTTTGTGACTGAAATTTCAAAGTTTCGTTTCAGAGCACAGTTTGTGCCATGCACATGTGCATTTGTTGTATTTATTTTGGATTTTCTTGAACGTGCTCAAGTTCTGGAAAATCCAACATAAATACAACAACTGTGCATGTGTATGGCATAAATTGTTTCAAGAGGGGTTACGGTATGAAAAACCAATGACATTGATATAATGAATGATTGAGTCAGTGACTGTACATGGTGACCTAGAAAGTGCAATGTGCCTTAGTGGGATAACCCAATCAGTTGTACCTGCATTGGTGGATCTGTAATAGCAATCTTAGTGATTAAAGAGAATGTCTAACAGTCATACCAGCAGAAATCTTAGAAATACTTTGTATCGCAGTGTGCGAATCATTTTTAGCTTAACTTGACAAAGTCAAGATAAGCTATTACCATCACGCATGCAGAAGTTTGTTAGTCTGTGAGTCTGTTCACATTTTCCTTTAGCACAGGCTAAACCCCGTAGTTCTTGTCCAATCGTCACAAAATTTCATATGCAGGTTTGGGGTCATGTCTTGATGAGAACTTCCCTTTTTCGTTGCAATTGGTCAACCTGAGCCCAAAACCCGAAAACCTTTAGCACAGCCTACAGGTCGTATTTATCAAGGGATTTCATTGTAACTTTGTAGGATGCCTCTGTATAATATCTAGATGAGAACGTCCCCTTTTGGTCATGATCTGTCAACTGTGATGGCTGCCCAGGCCCGAAACCCAAAAACTTTTAGCACAGTCTGTAGGTGATATTTAATATGGAGGAATTTCATTGTAACTTGGTAGGATGACTCCGTATGATGTCTAGATGAGAACTGCCTCATTTGGTCACAATCTGTAAACCATGACAACTGCCCGAGCCCAAAACCCGAAAACCTTCAGCACAGTCTACAGGTCATATTTATGAAGGGATTTCATTGTAACTTGGTAGGTTGACTTCATATAATATCTAGATGAGAACATCCCCTTTTGGTCACGATTGGTCAACTGTGACGGCTACCCAAGCCCAAAAACCTTTAGCATAGTCTATAGGTCGTATTTATAGAGGGATTTCATTTTAACTTGGTAGGTTGACTCCATATAATGTCTAGATGAGAACTCCCCTTTTGGTCGCGATCATTCAACCATGATGGCTGCCCGAGCCCAAAACCCGAAAAACGTTTGCACAGGCTACAGGTCATATTTATGAAGGGATTTCATTGTAACTTAGTAGGTTGACTCAGGGTAATGTCTTGCTGAGGATGTCCCCTTTTGGTTGTGATCGGTCAAAGGGGTGGCTATACAGGCCCAAAGCCCAAAAACCTTTAGCACAGTCTACAGGCCGTATTTATGAAGGGATTTCATTGTAACTTAATAGGATGACTCGTTTTGGAATAAATTAACTGTGAGGGCTGCATACATTAACTGTGAGGACCACATTAACCCACCCCTCACTTCTTTAGTACAGTCTACACCTCATATTATTTTTATTGAAAACACAGCATACAGGGATCAGAAATTAACATATTCCCAATTATCACAATTCTTGTCTTATTAGTCGAGTTTTGACAAAGTCAAAACTCGATAACAGTTTGATGAAGTGGTGGGCGGGCGTAAACAATTGGTTTCTGGGCAATAACTTTAGTTCTATTTGTCACACTTTCTCCAAATTTACACCACCGGTTACTCCATAGGAAAGTAAGACACCTATTGATTTTGGGGTCTGCAGCCTCAAGGCCAAGGTCACTTACTATAAATAGAATTTTTTCCAACAAATTGATTTCCGGGCAATAACTTTAGTTTTGTTTGTCGTACCTTCACTAAATTTACACCAGAGGTTACTCCATAGGAAAGGAAGACAACTATTTATTTTGGGGTCTGATGCCCCGAGGTCAAGGTCACTGTTACTGTAAATAGAATTCTTTTCAACAAATTGGTTTCCGGGCAATATCTTTAGTTCTTTGTGTCGCACCTTCACCAAATTTACACCAGAGGTTACTCCATAGGAAAGAAAGATGTCTATTGACTTTGGGGTCTGATGCCCCAAGGTCAAGGTCACTGTTACTATAAATAGAATTTTTTTCAACAAATTGGTTTCTGTGGGCAATAACTTTAGTTCTGTTTGTCGCATCTTCACCAAGTTTACACCAGAGGTTACTACATAGGACAGGAAGACAGCTATTGATTTTGGGGTCTGATGCCCCAAAGTCAAGGTCACTGTTACTATAAATAGAATTGTTTTCGACAAATTGGTTTCCGGGCAATAACTTCAGCTCTATTTGTCACACCTTCACTGAATTTACACCAAAGGTTACTCCAGAGGAAAGGAGACACCTATTGATTTTGGGGTCTGTTGCCCCATGACCAAGGTCACTGTTACTATAAACAGATTTTTTTTTGACAAATTGGTTTCGAGTGTTCTGGTATAGAGTGAGAATAGGGCAATGGTAGGAACTGCCTGAAGTAAAAGTTTTTTAAGAGTGAGGGCATGAAAACTGTAGTTATCACTGTTGACAAAAGTTGCTGTTGCGACAAATAACTTGCTTTTCTGACTTTTCACAAAATTTAATGTCAAAACTTGACTTGTGGATCTGTGATCCTCTTGTCAGATTTTTTCATAATCCTTTCATAAACATTGAACATTATCCTTTTCATCAAACTCAACACAAAGACAAGTTAAGCTACAGTGTCATTGACACTTTCATTTTTAGATATTGGTTCACGACTATGAGATATTGCTTCGCAAACGGCGATGCAAAACCAAACAACAGATACCTTGTATTATACAGTACTCAGGTACCGGTTTCTTTTATACCTCAGGCAATTCCATCTGCCAACTCCAGGAATTGTAGCCATGCTGTTTTTGTGATAAACAAGTTTTTTTTTAGCTCCTCTTGACAAAGTCAAGCTGAGCTAATCTCATCGCTCTCCGTCTGGCGTCCGTAAACTCCATGTTTTGGTCTTCTTCTCCAAAGCCACTGGGCCAATTCAAGTGAAAGTTTGTGTGAGTGATGGTCCCAAAGGCCAAAAGGGCATTTCATTTTTGTTCAACTCAGCATGCCCAGCCTCATAGGGAGGGAGTGGGGGAAAATGCTCCAAAATATTTTTAAAATCTTCTTCTCAAGAACCAGTGTGTACAATGACTTGATATTTGCTATGGAGCTTCCATATGAGGTGTGGAATCAAGTTTGTTCAAATGAAGTTTGTGAAGTAATATTTGGCTTTGTAATAGGAGGGGTAAGATTTTTGGCCCCGCCCAAAATTTCTATTTTTTGAACTGATGGTCCGGTATGAACCAAATTTGGTTTTTGGTATTATTGGGTCATAAGTACTTGACCCATGAAAAAAAAAAAAAATTCCTGCATCCCATGGGAACCCTGGGAGCTAAAAATAGAAATATTTTCAAACCCTCATATTTCCCAAACCACACGGAACAGAGAGTTGTTATTTGGTATGAAGTATCCTTAGGACCAGTAGAATTGAATGGTAAAAAAAAATTGCCATCGGTTATGTTAGGGTGTTCTGTAATGGGCATCGAAAAAATGCTGAGTCAGCATATTTGCAAAAATTTAAAAAAATCTTTTCTCCAGAACCAATCATCAGAATCTTTTGATATTTGATATACAGCATTCATAGGGGGCAGGGGGGGGGGGGGGGGGGGTCAGATAAAAGTTTGTTGAAATAAAGCTCATTGGTTCATATTTGGGCTCTCTACAGGAGCCCGAAGTTTTAACATAGGGTAATATGGGGAATATTCTTTAAAAATCTTCTTCAGAACCACCAGTCAGAATCTTTTAATATTTGGTATACATCATTGTTATGAGGGTCAGATTCTAGATTGTTCAAACCAAGTCCCTAGGTTAATATTTGGGCTTCCTATGGAAGCCCAAATTTTATCTTTGTTCAATATGGAGGGTAATTTAAAAAAAACCTTCTTCTTCAGATCCACCAATCAAAATGCTTTGATATTTGGTATGCAACATCTCTAAGGGGTCAGATTCAAGTTTGTTCAAATCAGATCTCTAGGTATATATTTGGGCTTACTATGTTAGCCCAAATTTTTCTTAGTGCAATATGAGGAAATACAACATCTCTGGGGGTGGGGGTCAGATTCAAGTTTGTTCAAATCGGATTCGTAGGTTAATATTTGGGCTCGCTATGGTAGCCCAAATTTTAACTTCGTGCAATATGAGGAGATGTCTTTAAAATGTCTCTTCTTCAGATCCAACAGTCAGAATGCTTTCATATTTGGTACACAATATCTCTAGGGAAGTCAGATTCAACTTTGTTCAAATCGAGAGCCTGGGTTGATATTTGGGCTCCCAACAGGAGCTGGAATTGGCCATGTAGCTGAAGAAATAGAAATTTTGTATTCAGTGCCCTCTAGAGGTGTGTAACTAAGATTAATCCACATAGGTTGTATCAAGGGGCTTCATAGGGGAGCTCTACATTTTACTTTATGATCAACTGAAAAAAAAGGCATGATGCCCAGATTATTTTTGTCACTCCTGAGAGACTCAAGTATTGACAGTGCAGCCTGTGGAGATGGCTTTCTTAATGTAGACTCATGCTTGGACTCTGTTTAAATTGTATTCTGTTCAAGATGAGTGCTTCAGGCCCCATGGGGCCTCTTGTTTACTACACCCCATGAATGTTTGGAGCAATTCAATAAACAAGTTCGGTTTTACTGTTAAAATAGTCGCATGTTTTACACAGAGTAGTTTCAGCACTGACTCATAACATAAGAATACTAATTTAGTAACAAAAGTTGATATTTGCTCACTCATTCTCTACGGTAGTTATCTAATTGCTTTTATTTGTACATTGATTTTTTAGTGGTGAATAATTTTAAATCAATTTTAATTTTGTAGTTGGTGTTCCAGTCAAGAGATTACAATGCCTTATCGATGAGTGTTATGGCATTTGTCTGCATGTTGTATCCTTTAGAATACATGTTTCCTGTGATACCTTTGTTACCAACATGCATGACTCAAGCAGAACAGGTAAATGTACTATGTTTATTTCATGCTTTATTTTCATTGTTATCCATTTTCATGCCTTAGTCTGCAATGGTAGGGTTAGCACCTCACCCCCCACCTTATTGGGTCATAAGTACTTAATTTATGACACAAATTTTTTCCCATCGCCCCATGGGAACCACAGGAGCTAAAAATAGAAAAAAAATTAAAATGCCCATATCTCCAAAACTACATGGCACTGAGAATTCTTAATTGGTGTGAAGCTTCCTTAGGACCAACAGAATGGAATGATAAAAAAAAATTGCTAACGGTTTTATCATGGGGTACTGGCTGTTGAAAGTGTTGTTTCCCATAAAAGTGCTGTGTCAGCATTTTTTAACACTGTGGGTAATGGGAAAAACATTTAACACTACTTTTCTCCCAAACCACTGCTCCAAAAGCTTTGAAATTTCACATATAACCCTTTGGAAGATTGTTTCACATGTTTATTGAAATCAATTCCCTGGGTCCATATTTGGGCTCTCTATGGGAGCCCAAATGTTTAAATTAGTGCAGTATGAGGAATATTCTTTAAAAATCTTCTTCTTCAGATCTACCAATAAGAAAGAATCTTTTGATATTTGTTATGCAGAATCCTTAGGGGGGTGAGATTCAAGTTTGTTCAAGCCAAGTTCCTGGGTTCATATTTAGGCTGAAAATCTGGGGCCCTGTTTGGACCAAAATCCGTAAATTTTTGTTTTGTTTTTTTATGCGTTTCGGTCAATTTTAGGACAAAAAAATATTTATTTTTTTACACTGAAAATTTAGGGGTCGGGTGGGACTTAGAAAATTTTTGAAAAATCAGGAAATTAGTTTTTTCGTTTTTTATGCGTTTTGGTCTATTTCAAGACAAAATTTATTTTTTTTTTTTTTTTTTACACTGAAAATTTGGGGTCTGGGTGGGAAAGTTTTTTTGTTTTTTTATGCGTTTCGGTCAATTTTAAGACAAAAACATTTTTTTTTTTTTACACTGAAAATTTGGGGGCCGGGTGGGACTTGGAAAATTTCCAAACAAAAATTAAAAAAAAACTTTTTTTATGCATTTATCTCAATTTTGGGACGTAAAAGTGTAGGAACTGAAAATAGAAGGAAAATCCTGTGTATTGTGTGGACACAACAGCTTCATCTAGTTGGTATATGCTTTTCTTAGGAGGGGCGTATGCAGCTTATTCAAGTCAAGTCCCTGGTTTGATATTTAGACTACCATGTCAGGTGAGCGCCCTCAGGCCCCCTGGGGCCTCTTGTATTATTTATAAGCTTAAGGAGAGCTAATTGCTCACCTAGGCAAAGCTAGGGGAGCAATTTTTAGCCCCCCACATTTTTAAGAGTGCCAGGCCTGTAAGTGTGGTACAGCCTATCTGTCAAACACGAGAAAATAGATTAAATGCCTGTATTGGATGTACCAGGCCAAAATTGTCTATAAATATGGGGACTTCAGTAGTTTTCAAACTAATTCTTTAATTTTTTATTCAATTGATAGGAGTTTGCTCTATAACTAGTGCTGGAATGACTATCAATTTTTGTAGTCGACTAATCACCAGTATTAATTGATGACTAGCCAATTATTAGTTGTTTCCCATAAATATCTCCTGTTTGATCCGAAGAATTGAAACAGAAGAACATATGTGCACATGTTTCATTTCTATAACTACTTTCCAGAAACTTCGAACATAAAACTCCCTCGGTTCGAATCTAACCTGCCACAACTATGTTGTGTCCTTGGGCAAGACACTTCACCCCTATTGCCCACATGGAGGCATGGTAGCATTGTGTCCTAAGGCGTACAGCACGCCGATGATGCACTTGTCTTCAGCCAATGCTAACCCTGCCTGTGTGGAGTTAGTATGTTGGGGAGCCTGGAAGTTGCTCACCATTGCTTGGTGGTTCTCTTTGGGTACTCCGGCATCCTCCACATGTAAAACTGCCTTGACACGAGGTGACCCTGGCTGTTGAAAGTGTCATTAAACCCAATAAATAAACAAATACTGAATACATAAAACTCCCTCCATTCCTACACAAGTTACAACTTAGTACTACAAGTGAACTGACTGTTGTGAGTCTTGTGACAATTTTCTCTCTTGCGGTTCAGATTGTTCCAATGGGGTTGTTAAGTGTACAAGACCGAAGATTCCATTTACTCTGCAGTCTGCAATGACTTCCTAAACCCTGAATTATTCAAATGTACACCCTTTTACGGATACTCTTTAGTACTGATTAACCCTTTACCCAACATATAACGACCAAAACCGACCAGCACAATTCTAAAAAATCAACAATTAATTTTCAATTTTTTTTCAGTTTTTGTCTCAAAAACATAGGTTATGATCCCGAATTGGAACGAGCTCATCAAGCTCGTTCCAATGAGGGATCATAACCTATGTTTTTGAGACAAAAATTAGTTATTTAAGAATTCCATGAGCTCTGTATTGGATGTACTGAGGCCAAATGGGTCTATAAACAAAGGAAAACTGGGGAGAGTCCAGGTAATTTCTCGTCAGGTTACAAGATTTGTTGTTCAATTAACAGGAGTTTACTCTATAACCTATATTCAATTAACAGGTCAAATATGTACTGGAGGTATGGTAAATGGTTTTGTGCTGAGAAATTGTATTCAATTAACAGGGATATACAATTAAGAGATATCCAATTAAGTGGGCTCCACTGTACTTTGAACCAGTATTCAAACCCTAAGATCTGCTGTTCGTTTCAGCACCATCATAAAATAAACACCAGGATTGAAATGCAGTTTTCAGAATTAGTTTACCCTTGACACAGAAACTAAATGAGGAATCGCTGTCTGGTAGAATAATTGATGTTCTATAGATCATTTGTGAACTAATTTCATTCCAGCGATTTAACATTCCCATTATAGCTGATTGCTTCAAATGTAATGTTTCTAGAGAATAATTGGCCATATCTGTCTGGTGATATCAGATTAACAGCAAACGTATTGTATTTAATTTCATCAGACCATGAATAGCATTGGAAATAATTACTTTTTTTATCCGTCAAAAAATTCTCAGAACACCAGTATTTAGGCTCTAAACTCTTTGCGTGCTGAAAGTATTTGTCGCAGTATCAACTGATTGTCTGCGTCGTGATTTGGTGAAAATTCTTAGTCCGCTATATGCCCGGCAACACTGAGAATCTCACCTGTTGAAAAAGAAAGGCATGAACAGGGAATCTGAGCTACTATTTTTGTCTGTTTTTCTTGATATAGTTTTTTAGCTCACTGAAGGGAGCTCAACTTATCTCTTGCCGTCCCTCGCTGTCCGTCGTCGTCAACATTTTTCAAACAACTTCTCCTCTGAAACCAATGGTCCAATTTTCACGAAACTTTATGTGGATGTTCATTACTATATGGCAATTCATGTTTGTTCAAATGAAATGGCCACATCCCTTGGGGGCTCTGTATGGGGCATAACTCTGATAGCAACGTATGAATTATAGAAAAATTATTAAAAAATCGTCTTCTCCAGAACCAGTGGGCAGAATCTTTTGATACTTGGTATGCAGCATCTTGGTATGGGTCTGATTCAAGTTTGTTCAAATCAAGTCCCTCAACCAATATTGGGGCTCACTATGGGTGCGTGAATTTTTACTTAGTGCAATTTAAGAAAAATTCATTGAAAATCTTCTCTGGAACGAATGGGCAGAATCTTTTGATATTTGGTGTGCTGTATCTTGGTATGGGTCTGATTCAAGTTTGTTCAAATCGAGTCCCTTGATCAATACAGCAGCTCCCTATAGGGACATGAATTTTTCCTTAGTGCAATTTAAGGAAAAATCTTCACCAGAACCAGTGCGCAGAATCTTTTGATATTTGGTATACAGCATCTTGGTATGGGTCTGATTCAAGTTTGTTCAAAGGGAGTCTCTTGATCAATTTTGGAGCTCACTATGGGGAACTGAGTTTTTACTTAGTGCAATTTAAGAAAATAAATTTAAAAATCTTCTCCAGAACCAATGGACAGGATCTTTTGACATTTGGTATACAGCATCTTGGTATGGGTCTGATTCAAGTTTGTTCAAATTGAGTCCCTCGATCAATATTGGGGCTTACTAAAGGGGTGTGAATTTTTACTAAGTGCAATTTAAGAAAAAATCTTTACCAATCTGCTTCACCAGAACCAGTTGGCAGAATCTTTAGATATTTGGTATGCAGCATCTTGGTATGGGTTGGATTCACATTTGTTCAAATTGAGTCTTTTGATCCATATTGGGCCTCACTATGGGGGCGTGAATGTTTACTTTGTGCAATTCAAGGAAAATTCTTTAAAAATCTTCTTCAGAACCATCATCAGAATCTTTTGATATTTGATCAGCAGCATTGTCCCATTCAGTCCTGTTGATGTTTTAGCTCCACAGAGAGTATAGATTTACTCTGTAGAACATTAAGAATAGCTTTTGATAATATTTGTGTCTTAACAGTATGGAACATTCAGTGAGCGGCTAAGGCTCCCTGGGGCCTCTTGTTTTCGAAGTATTTTATATACAGAATTAACTCTTTACATGCTGCTGGCAGATATTCCTGCCCAGCACAGGGTTTCTCTTGTCCCTGAAATAAGTATAATTTGGGCACATTTAATCATACAAGGTTCCCGCGGGACCTTGGATTCAAGGAATGGCCTTGAATTCAACAAAGTGTGGTTCAAGTACTTGAAATCCTGGAAAATAGTCAAGGGAACCTTGAAAATCCTTTTGAATTTTTGCGAAATAAAATGTGCCAACGATGTCGGTAAATAACAGCCTCCATTGTCCAGTACACTATTGATCATATACCATCATTCATGGTGGTAAAGCCTTGAAAATCCTTGAATTTGGTTGCTGTAAAGCCTTGAAAAGTGCTACAAAATGTTGCGAAAAGGCCTTGAAAAGCCTTAAATTTGATCAGTCCTTGCCTGCAGTAACCCTGTCATATTTTCCCCCTGTAAATTGAATGGATTTTTTCACCAAAGATTTCTTATTTCTTGGTATACTTACATTAATTTTTCGTCAAATCTAGTCATGGCTGCTTCATAGCAGCTGTGACTAGATTTGATGAAAAATATCGTAAATATACTCAGTAGGTTAACCCTTTACCCAACGCAGACGATATCAAAGTTTATTATTCTAAATATAATTTTTTTAAATTTTTCAAAAAAATTCAACAAAACCATATCATGTGACCCTCTTGTTGGAACGAGCTCGATGAGCTAGTTCCAACGAGGGGTAACATGATATGGTTTTGTTGAAATTTTTAGAAAAATAATATTTTTTCAACTGCCAAATTTGCATATTACGTGGGCGGCTGCGGGTGATTCGTTGGGTAAAGGGTTAAGAATTAAGACCTGCTGCTGTAAGTGTCGGATCACAAAATTACTGCTTATATGGTCACAGTACTGTACCTAACAGTACCAGTCAGATCAGCTAGCGCAACTCTCACAAATTGCGATTGTATTTTGTTTTCCAGTTTTAGCTTCCAAATCATAACTTTTGAAAATATACTGTATGGAAACCCTGCAAAGAAGGGCAGTGCATATTTACTGTGGTAAACAAGTTCTGCTTTTCTGGTAAAGTAGGACCCAGAATACCTATTTTGTACTTGTGATGTAATAATAATAATAATAAATGGAGTTTTAAAGCCGAAAATCTTCAAAGAGCTCTTGGCCAAGCTTAACACACAAAAAAAACTTTATATATATATATCACTCTGCATTTCCTATTTACTGACTGTCTCCAAGTGGATGAATCACAACCAGCGGTCTTCATATCCATAGATGCCAGAAATTACATTAACCCTTTACCCAACTAATCATCCGCTTCTGCCCCCATAATTTACAAATTGAGCGACTGAAAAAAATATTATTTGTCAAAACATTTCAACAAAACCATATCATGTAATAAATAATAAATTTTGATATAGTGTACGTTGCATAAAGGGTTAAACACCAAAAAATAAATAACTTTTCAGCCCTATTTGGAAGGAGCTTGTATTGTACTTATTCCATTGAAGGGTCATCAGCTTTGTTTTGGAAGCAAAAATTCTAATACAGTTGATTTGATTTGTTAATTAACCCTTTACCCAATGCAGACGATTTCAAAATTCATTATTTTAAATATCATTTTTTTAAATTTTAAAAAAAAATTTCAACAAAACCATATCATGTGGCCCCCTCTTTGGAACAAGCTCAACGAGCTCGTTCCAAAGAGGGGTCACATGATATGGTTTTGTTGAAATTTTTCGAAAAATAATATTTTTTCGGCAGCTGTATTTGCATATTACGCGGGTGGATGCGGGCGATTCGTTGGGTAAAGGGTTAATCTAGTTTAAAACCATATAATTTGCATAAATCTATTTGAATTTAGTGAGTGTACTGATGATATTTCCAGGAGAAATACATGTCTCTTTTCAAAGAGCTGGAAGGAGCTATTTTAGATCCACACCAGAAAAGTGTTTACATGGGTGTGGGGGGGGGGGGGGAGAGAGCAGAGCAGGTCCTCAGTTGGAGTCACACTTGCGGCAACCACATTGTGTCCTTGGGCAAGACACTTCACTCCCATTGCCCATGTGGGGGCATGGTGGCGTTGTGTACTAAGAAGGCATATTGCATGTCGATGGTGCACCTGTCTTCAACCAGTGCTAACCCTGCTTGCGTGGAGTTTGTATGTTGGGGAGCTGACAGTTGCTTGCCATTGCTCAGTGGTTCTCCACCCGTAAAACTGTCCTCAGTTGGAGTCACACTTGCGGCAACCACATTGTGTCCTTGGGCAAGACACTTCACTCCCATTGCCCATGTGGGGGCATGGTGGCGTTGTGTACTAAGAAGGCATATTGCATGTCGATGGTGCACCTGTCTTCAATCAGTGCTAACCCTGCTTGCGTGGAGTTTGTATGTTGGGGAGCTGACAGTTGCTTGCCATTGCTCAGTGGTTCTCCACCTGTAAAACTGTCATGGTCATGATTAGCCAATGTGCAGAAATATGTGACCTTAAACAAAAATAAATAAATAACTCTTGCCCTGCTGAGAATTTTCAAGATATTTTTCATCAGATTTAGTCATGGCTGCTGTGGAGCAGACATGACTAGATTTGATGAAAAATTCATCTCAATTTATATCAACAAATTAATATTGAATAAATCTGATCAATTTACAGGGAGGAAATTTGATTAACCCCTTACTTAACATAGCGGCCAGAAAATTGACCAAAATAAGCCTACCACGGCCTAAAATATCTTCCAAATGTCTTGATAAAACCATACGATAAAATTCATCGAGCCAGTTCTAATGATATCCATATTTGTATGGTTTTGTTGAAAAATTGTGAGAATAGTTTCGAAAAACTGTGAAATTTAATTTATTTTTTAAAAAAGGCTGTGTTAGGTAAAGGGTTAATTGTGCTCAAATTATACTTATTTCAGGGGCAAGAGAAATCTTGTCCTGGGTAAGAATATCTGCCAACAGCATGCAAGGAGTTGACACATCATTTGATAAAGACAACAAGTGTAGAGCTATATCAGAATCTTCCTGACAATGAATGAATCAGTCCTTGACGCTTAACCCTTTTACTAAAACATGAAGGCCAATGACATTCACAAAGTCACCATTAAAGTTTTATTATTTTTTTACTTTTTGCCTCCAGAGCATATGTTATGGCAACTCATTGCAATTAGCTTAACCCTTTACCCAACACAGACGATATCAAAATTTATTATTTTAAATATCATTTTTTAACATTTTTCAACCAAACCATATCATGTGATCCCTCATTGGTACGAGCTCAATGAGCTTGTTCCAAAGAAGGGTCACATGATATTGTTTTGTTGAAATGTTTTGAAAAATAATATTTTTTCAGCTGCTGAATTTGCATATTGTGGATGATTCGTTGGGTAAAGGGTTAATGCTCCTTCAAATGAGGGGACATATTCTGTGTTTTGGAGGCCAAAAATGAAAATGTTTAGTTGTTCAAGAAAATTCTCTTCTAGCCATGTTCGGAAATGAATTAATCCAACCAGTTGTAAACCAAATTTATCCTTCACTTATAATCAGTAAGTTTGAATATATGAGGGATTTCAAAGCTAGTTAGTTTTCCTGGTATTTTGTTTTCCTCAATTTTACTAGAGTCCGACTTGATATGACACTGGCCAGTGTAAGTGCTTTTAACCCTCTCAACGCTGATGTCAAAATATTATTATTTTGAATACTATTTTTTCCCATAATGCAACTATGAATTTAACAAATTCAAGCTCATTGAGCTTTGTCAATTAAAATTGAATTGGTTCATTTCACGAGTTGTATTATGGGAAAAATTTGAGGCTTCAAATTTTAATATTTGATATCATTGGTGCCAGTAAACAAACATTTTCTGTATCGAAGCACTGTATATTTCTTATTGATGAAAACTTGCATTATGGCTGAGCTCATTGCAGTAACTGCAACACAGGGTTTCCACACCTCCTTGAATTCCTTGAAAGTCCTTGAATTTCAAAACCTCCTCCCAAGGACCTGGAAACTCCTTGAATTTTGAAGCACCTCCTGGAAACTCCTGGAATTTTGGAAAATCGAGTCGGTTGCTCACTGGATTAATTCAACTCCTAACATTTTTCCTTCTTCCCAACACATGGTCGTTTTATACTCCTTGAAAACCCTTGAATTTCACCCAGCTGACTCCTGGAAACTCCTTGAAAAATTGATTTGAACCTCCTGGAAACTCCTGGAATTCACTTCTCAATTTGGTGCAGGAACCCTGCAACATTATAATAAATTTTTTGTTTTTCTCACGATTTTCAAATGTAATGTTTAAGAATGTTAATTTTCTTTTTAATTTGCAGCTCCTTCTTGCCCCCACTCCATTTATTATTGGAGTACCTGCAAGTTTTTTCCTTTACAAGAAAGGTTTCCAAATACCTGAAGACATATGGTTGATTGATTTAGATTCAAACAAGGTAGGTACAGTGGAACTCTTTTAAAGTGCTATTACAGTAAGGGATATTTGTTTACTTTGAAATTCCCACCTCTGATATTCCATAAATTCAGATTAAATACACACAAATTGTACATCAAAATGAAGGTTGTAATGAATAGAAGACCTAAAATATATGCAATCAACTCACAGAGTTGACAGCAGACACCAATGGTTCCTGGAAATCTGCTACTGTATTCGTACCAGAACTGGAAAAAAAATTATCAAGAGAACAACTCGTAGCCAATTGTGCTTTAGATATCCAAAGCACATTATGTTAGTCGGTCCTTGATCAAGTTTTGGAACTCTTTAACCCTTTACCCAACGCAGACGATATCAAAATTTATTATTTTAAATATCATTTTTTCACATTTTTCAAAACAATTCAACAAAACCATATCATGTGAGCTCGTTCCAACGAGGGGTCACATGATATGGTTTTGTTGAAATTTTTTTAAAAATAGTATTTTTTTAACTGCTGAATTTCCATATTACGCGGGCGGATTCGGGCGATTCGTTGGGTAAAGGGTTAAAATACTGGGTGAAATGGCTTCATATTTGGTATGCAAGTGTATGTCCAGCTGATGTTTATGGTGGAGTTATTGCCCTCGATGTACTTGGAATTTGTTTGATTTTTACCATCTGTTGCAAATGAGGTGCGACGTCACAATTTTTATTTATGAGTTGCAAAAACCAAACTCTTCTTGGTAACAATGTATTTTGGTTCTTGACAGAAAAATCTTCCAGATGCAGGTAACGAGTTAATGAATGATTTTCAGATTTCATATAGAACTTTTTGGTTAAAATATCTTGAGTGGGCTTTAGAATTGGCCTTGCCAGGTGATTTCTTACCGAGTTATTTGCTGCTCTGATATGCCTAAAATGTATGCAATAAATTTCTAAACAAATGACAGAGAGGTGTAAATCATTCATAATAGCATGGGAAGTGAAGTATCTTCTTCAACCAGTAAAGGCTTAATTCAGTCACTTGATAAACATGTAATTATTTTAGGTAATTGTACCGAGAGGAGTAGAAGAATTGCCACCTATGCCTGAGCCTGAAGGATCAGCCCTGAAGAATCATCTGAAACAGGTAAGACTGTATGACATTGTTTTCGATGTAGAAATATTGGTTATAATTTTAATTTCATAATTATTGCTTTGGAATCGGGGCCTGTACGCATTTGAAAAGTGCTTAAATTTGGACCTCTTCCATGAAAAGTGCTTGAAACAAATTTCAACCTTGAAAAGTACTTGATTATTGACCCCCACCCTTGAAAAGTACTTAATCTGGGCTGAATCAGCGCTTGTGATCCTTATTTTTGCACCCAAACCCCCAATGTTTAAAAAACTACAGAGAAAATTTGAAAGATTGTTGAGTTCTGGTACCATGTTCTATTTAAATTATTGGTGTTTTCTAGTGCCTTGAGGTGAGTAAAGTGTGTAATACGTCATCAGTTTGAGTGTGTTGCACGAGGTGCACAAACAACAAGTAAATATTCAAAATATGCCTGTCGAGAAATGTGTATACAACCCATCATAGTTAAAACAATACGAGTGCATATTGTAATGTATTTATAAAAGATTTTAGAGTTGCGGTGATGGTGGAAAGTGTCGTGAAGTCTCATCAGAAAAGTGATTATCACAGGAAACTTCAAAATAAAAAAATATGTTACCATTGGATGCGTTCCTTAGTAAGGACAGCAAATATAAGAAAACTTTGGAAAATCCCACGGAACAGCTAGTTTCAGATTTGAGCGACACCAGTGGTCAAACTGTTGAATCTGGTATCATGAATTGATTAACCTTTACCTAACACAAAAGGCAGACGACACTTGCAAACAAAATTCTTGAATAACAAAAGATTTCATTTTTTTGTCTCCAAAACATAGCTCATGATCGCTCATTGGAACGAGCTCAATGAGCTCATTCCAATGAGGTGTCATATGCTATGTTTTGGAGACAAAAATGAAAAAATAATGAAAATTGAATGGTGCTTTTTGTAAATATTTAAAGCTGGCTGGTTTTGCCCATTACGTTGGGTAAATGGTTAACCCTTTACCTAACGTAATGGCCAAAACCGCCCAGCGCTATTCTCAAAAATCGCCAATTAATTTTCATTATTTTTTTCATTTTCAGCTCAACTTTGGCAAAGCCAAATTTGAGCTTATGCCATGGCCAGTCGTCCGTCAACAATTCAATACGGCTCGGGCTAGAGGCCGTATTTATGAACCGATCTTTACGAAACTTCTTGGATACCTTTGTTATGACCGTGAGATGAGAACGAGTGTTTTTGGGCCCGGTCCGAAAGTCAAGATGGCTGCCAGCTGCCATTTTGTACCGATGATGCAGAAATCTGTTTTTTGCACAGAACTTCCATATGAAAGTGCTGATTTGAATAATTTTTTGTATGAATGTTTAGTACCATGGGATACATCACATATAATACAGGTTTTTTTCTCGTACGTAAATTATGCAAATTAGACTAACTTTGATGTATTTAGTGTTACTTTCAGCACTGTCAGTGCAAATGCTAATACGGCTCAGGCTAGAGGCCGCATTTATGAACCGATCTTTACGAAACTTCTTGGGTACTTTGGTATCACCGTGGGACGAGAACGAGTGTTTTTGGGTGCGGTCCAAAATTCAAGATGGCCACTGGCAGCCATTTTGTTCAAAATTAGGGGCAATCAGATTTTTGCGCAGAACTTCCACATGAAAGCTCTGATTTGAATAATTTTTTGTGTGAATGTTTAGTACTATGGGATACATCACATATAATACGGGTTTTTTCTCGTACGTAAATTATGCAAATTAGACTAACTTTGATGTATTTAGTGTTACTTTCAGCACTGTCAGTGCAAATGCCAATACGGCTCGGGTAAGAGGCCGCATTTATGAACCGATCTTTACGAAACTTCTTGGGTACCTTTGTTATGACCGTGGGACGAGAACGAGTATTTTGGGGTCCGGTCCAAAATTCAAGATGGCTGCCAGCTGCCATTTTGTACCAATGATGCAGAAATCTGTTTTTTGCACAGAACTTGCATATGAAAGCGCTGATTTGAATAATTTTTTGTATGAATGTTTAGTACCATGGGATACATCACATATAATACGTGTTTTTTTCTCGTGCAGAAATTATGCAAATTAGATGAACTTTTTTTTCAGTGCTACTTACACACAGTAAGTACACATGTAATACGGCTCGGGCTAGAGGCTGTATTTATCAACCGATCTTCACGAAACTTCTTGGGTACTTCTATCACCTTGGGTCAAGAACGAGTGTTTCTGATTGCGGTCCGAAATTCAAGATGGCTGCCAGTGGCCATTTTGTACCGAAATTAGGTTTAATCAGTTTTTTGTACACAACTTCTATACAGCTCAGGCTAGAGACAGTATTTATGAACCGATCTTTACGAAACGTCTTGGGTACCTTTGTTACCACCGTGGGATGAGAACGGGTGTTTTTGGGTGTGGTCCGAAATTCAACATGGCCACCAGCAGCCATTTTGTACCAAAATTAGTGCAATCAGTCTTTTGTATAGAACTTCTGCATGAAAGTTCTGATTTGAATAAATTTTTGTATGAATGTTTCATAAAATGGAATACATCACATACAGTACAGGTTTTTTTCTCGTGCAGAAATTATGCAAATTAGATGAATTTTGATTTATTTAGTGCTACTTATACACTGTAAGTGCACATGTCAATACAGCTCGGACTAGAGGCTGTATTTATCAACCGATCTTCACAAAACTTCTTGGGTACCTTTGTTATCACCTTGGGACGAGAACGAGTGTTTCTGAGTGCGGTCCAAAATTCAAGATGGCTGCCAGTGGCCATTTTGTACCAAAATTAGGTCCAGTCAGTTTTTTGTCACAACTTCTATACAGTTCGTATTTATGAAATGATTTTCACGAAATTTCTTGGGTACCTTTGTTTTCACCTTGGGACAGGAATGAGTGTGTTTTGGGGTGCCTTTGTTATCACTGTGCTATGAGAACAAATATTTTGGTGTTCAGTCAGACCCACTATGGGACTCAAAGATTTCTTTTCTAGTTTAGCATCTGACTGTCACCCACCTTTACAATACTTTACCTATACATTTGTTACAGGCTATGGTCAGTATTTATGTACAGGCCATTACAATACTTTATATGTACCTTTGTTATCAGGTCATTACCTAGATGTTTGTCATTGCTGTGTCACATACTATACATGTACATGTCTTGACAAGTTGAGCTACAGTGTCATTGACACTTTCATTTGTCTCAAAAACATAGGTTATGACCCTTCGTTGGAACAAGCTCGTCAAGCTCGTTCCAACGAGGGGTCATAACCTATGTTTTTGAGACAAAAAATGAAAAAAATTAGTTATTCAAGAATTATTTTTGCAAGTGTCGTCTGCTTTTCAGATTAGGTAAAGGGTTAAGTAAAGATTTCCACAAATATTGAGGAGCAAAAAGTTCCTAACATCAGTTTTATGACCAGGGTGTATGCTGTGTTAGGCCTAGATATTGATAGGTGCAGTATATAAATAGTCATTGAAAACATGGCCATGGTCCTTGAAAAGTGCTTAAATAGTTCTTAAATTTGATTCCCAGAAAAGAGTGGGAACCCTGGGAATGAAATGATCTATTTGGCAAATATTTTTCAAATGTTTTGAATAAACTCTCTACCTTGTTCGAAATAGACAATGAATAATTCAGTATTTTTTCTTTTAGGCTTTAGCTAGCATGAGTATGACACCTCAACCAATAAAAAATCTAGATGCTCTACCACAGGCACCTGATACATGGCGGCGTGGAAGTGATGTTGCAGCTAATTCTTCAGGGTTCAATCCGCTAATATATGGTAATGATGTGGATTCAGTGGATGTTGCAACAAGAGTTGCCATGGTAATTATAGATACCGGTAAACACCAAAAAAATAACAGATAGAGGATACCTACTGTTTCTGAGTAGCTACCAGAATTATCGTAGGGGGGGGGGGGGGGTGGGGGAGGGCTGAAAGGAAATACAGTTTTCATGAGTGGCTGAAAGCTTGGGAGTGAAAATTAGGGCTGGCATGATTATGAAATTTCATGAGATCGACTTTTGAAGAAGAATAATTGATTAAAGTTAACTTTAATCGTCCTCTCTAACCTCCAGAAACAACTATATCGAAAACAGTATTTTTGGTCATTAGTTCTTGAGGCCGAACATTCTTTAGGAATGCTGCACATCTGCTGTCTGAGGAAAATTCAGACTCCTGACCACCTCAGGCCAAAACCTAAACCTAGTCTCAGGTTTGAGCCTTATGTGGTCAAGAGTCTTCTGGTAGCTGAATTGAGATTCAAGAAGGCAATTGCACTCCTTGGCAAACTGAGGAGAGTAATTATTTGTACTCCCATACTTTCTAGAATGCCAGACCTGGTGTGATGTGCTGTTTCTTTATACTTCTTTCCCATATCAATTACAATGTATTTTGATATTCTACAGCCTCGGGCACTTCTTATGAGTAAGATGGGAAGGGGAGTAATAACTAATCATTTATCAATAAATGAGTGATGAAAACCCATAATCGTTGACTTTTAAATTGTACTTGAGTTTGTGAGTTTCCGACGATTAGTCGACTTTGATCATGACAGGCCTAGGGAAAATGTAGATTTTCTTGCTGTCACGAAAGAGACTATAATACACTATTGGAAATGGCTCGGAGAACAATTTGAGTCAACATTCTTGATATTTGTATGAGGTCTAGTAATCGTGGTCATCAGAAAATAGGTTGGCTCTTTTCTTTTGATGTGAACAGATGGTGGAAAAAAACAATCGTTTGCCCAATTTATGTGGGCCTAATCTGAGATATATTGATTTCCAAACTTAACTGCATCATTATGTTTTTGTCACAGTACAGGCAGGCCTGGAGTTATTAAAAATACAGGAAGGCTAAGAATTGCCTTCCTAAATCCTCCCAGGTGTGCAAATGCTCTCGCCAGGAAGCACATTGTCACTTGAGTTCCATTCTGTTCTATCTCCCATTAGGGATTTTGACATTCCCAGTAGGGAGATAGAACAGAATGGAACTCAGGTGACAACATGTTTAAGAATGTCTCCTTGCTTCATACAGTAAGTGTAATAATAACAAGAGTGACCACATCTATCCCTAGCAGTATTTCTAGGGAGATGTGAACAGCATCTTAAGGTAGAATTGTACTTTCTGCAATAATGTTCAAATATTATTCTATATCCAACTGCTGGCATTTCCAGAGAGTCACATACCACCAGTACCATGTATGTGACAGAATGTTTGAACATGAAGCCCAGTGTTGCAGTTGAATTTTATTTTTGAGCAAATTATATATTCCTTTTTGTCATATGGATGAAGTGAGCCATAGAAATTGTGCACATAAAATAGAACTAGTACTGCAAAACAATTTGTGATGTGTTTAATTGGCTAGATGCAGGAGGGCTAAAAATAGCCCTCGTAAAAAAATTGCAACTGCTCTAGGACGGCAGCCCTTCAGTATGGCCAGCAAATATTTGAGATTCGATTTGATATCGATACCATACATCTGCTTCGAGATCGATCCTGAATCAGTCTCAAGATTCGATTTCTTCAAATCTCTCGTACTAACTTCAATTTGTTACATATCCAACAAAAATTGGATAAAATTGTCGTTAGACAATTCATTCATGTAGACTCAATTCAATTTCATATTTAATTGAGTAATTGACAATGTTTAATTGTTAGGTAAGTAGTGAATTTTGCCCAGAACATTATCCATAGTTTTAGTTTTTGATGGCTTAACTTCTTATTATTAAGAACATGAATGTAACAAGTTAAGCCTTCGAAAACTAAAACTATGGATAATAGGACTAGCTGTTTCAGCGATGGTGCTGAGAGAATATTTATTTATTGGTGTTTAACTGGTAGAGTGATGGAAGCCAGTATTTGGGCTTTATTCAGAAGTACAGGTGGTGCAACTCGAAGGCTCATATTCAGTGGATGGGCTTTGTATTATCTTTGAAGTGATATTATTAAGTCTGTAAGGGTTTGTCTTGTTACAATTTATGGGAGAGTGCCCATAGGCACTCTTCCATAAATTGTAAATGGGCAAAGACATGTGTACAAGATTTGATGGCCAAAAATAATTTAGCACTCTACCAGTTAAGGTGTTCACTCAGTCTCATAAGGGTAATCACAGTGTTCTGTAACTTCCGTTTGGTGCAATATGAAATAATTTGTCTTTTAAGATTTGATTCGAGATTTGATTCGATATCGATATCAGACATGATTCGATCCAAGATTCGATTAAAAAAAAATAGTGATTCGCAGATATCTACCCTCCAGCTCTCCTTAAGAATGCCAGGCCTGTATAGGGATGTTAAATCCTCATAAATTAATTAGACAGACTCTCTTGATTATTTTAACATTATTTATTTTCAGGTAAGGTTTTTCAATTCTCCCAACGTCCTTGGCAATTTTAGTGAACACACAAGGACATTACGTCTTTATCCTCGACCAGTTGTTGCTTTCCAGGTTTACAGTTTTCTGAAATCTCGACCAGTCAAAACCCACTTCACAGCAAGATTAGCAAGATCTCAGGTTTGTTAACTTTTTAATGTGTGCAAACATTTGTTACTACAATACCATTGAGGATGCATTCAAACCTCCAAAGTGACTTTTTCACTCTTTTATAATAGTAATGTTTATACCAGACATTCTTGAAAAAACTATAAACACCAGCTTGTTTTTGTGCCCATGGACGATTTGCTCTCTGGACTATTTGCCCTGATGGCTCATTCACCCCCGTGTTTTTTAACTATTTGCTCCTATGTTTTTTATTTGAAAATAACAAAAAAATTTTCTCAAATGTCCTACACCCTATTATTTGTATGGACAACAATTTAGACTAGAATTATCTAAGTTGGAGTTTAAAATACCTTACAATATTTTTGGACTTTATCAATTTTGGTCATTATTTTTTTTCTAACTATTTAATCATCATTTTATTTCAATAAATTTTGAAATTACTTAAATACATGATTTAAAAAGAAATCTGGAGCGAAAAGTCCAAGGAGGCTAATAGTCAAGGAACATGGGTAAATGGTCATTTCGGGCAATTCGTCTAAGAACCAAATTGTAAGCCAGTATTGACAGTCATCTCAAGTTTCTGCAATAAATTTATGAATTTTTTTTTTTTTTAATTCTAAGGGACAAAAGGTAACACCTAGCCTATGAGATTGAGAGATAATTTTGGGACATTTGCTTAAATTAGGGACACCTTTTAACCCTTTACATAACAAAGCGCCTGTATCCACTCATGTAATTTACAATTTGAACTGTTGAAAAAAATTATTTGGCCAATAATTTCAACAAAACCATATCATGTAACCACTCATTGGAACAAGCTCATCGAGCTCGTTCCAATCATGGGTCATATGGTATCTTTTGTTTTTTTTAATTTTTGAAAAAATTGAAAAAAGAATATTTAAAATAATAAATTTTTATATTGTCTGCATTGGGTAGAGGGTTACCAGTCTGATTTCGGTGGAATTTAATGGTCAGTCCAAATGTACATTTTGAAATATTATACAATACCTGTTAAGTCCTAAAAGAGTTAAAAATCTGTTTCTCTGGCCCTCCCGTATGGTCCTTTTGGCTGCCGCATGCTCTCTTTTTATAACCACTGCAAACTTAAAAAAACAAAAATCATTACAAAAACAAAAAAATAAAATAAAAACCATCTGCCCACATGCTATTTCACAAAAAAATGGCCTGAGAAACAGAAGATCTACTTTCTGGGGCCTAAATCTATTGCTGAGAAGAAGTTTTGCTCAATATATTATGTAATTTATAGAATTTTACGTATATTTCAGGCAGTGGAGTTCTTTGCAGAATGGACACTCAATCCCAAAAATGTTGTCTTTTCAAGAGTCCAAACATCAGTATTTGCACCACATCTCATTGGAGATAAACCAAAATGGTATGCTCACCAGTTACAAGCATTACCATTTCTGGTTTATGATGACAGTTCATCCCTTGGAGTCGCTATAACAGCAGCGATGGAGACGCAGGCTGCAAGTGATGAAAATCCAACAGGTATGTTAACAATTTCTGATTCTTGTTGTATGAGGTGAAGCTAACATTTTTATGTGGACCTCTGATTGATTTTCAGATTATTTGACAGGCCTGCTGTTTTCAAAATTTTGCACAACCCATTTATCGTTCACCTGGTCTTAGCTTATTGTTCGTTCCCCTGTACTTGATTCAGGTAACCCATTAGGTAACCTAACCCTTTACCCAACGAATCGCCCGCATCCACCCACGTAATATTCAAATTCAGCAGCTGAAAAATATTATTTTTCGAAAAATTTCAACAAAACCATATCATGTGACCCCTCTTTGGAACGAGCTCATTCCAAAGAGGGGTTACATGATATGGTTTTGTTGAAATGTTTTGAAAAAATTTTAAAAATGGTATTTAAAATAATAAATTTTGAAATCGTCTGTGTTGTGTAAAGGGATAAACACATATGTATTTCAATTATGCTCATATATGAATAGTTGTATCATAGCGAAGTAATTACTCTTATGGGTAATATCCTGATGAACAGAGACGAATCCTTAGGAACAATAATGAAACTGTGTTGCAGCAATTCAGGTACAAATTAATTGCAATTATGGGCCTAATCTTGGCATGGTCTAGCATGCTGCAGAAGAGTATGGCATCCATAATCACTATCTGTGACACAGTCATGAATTATTACCATTTCCTGATTTTGTACCTATGTTACATTTTAAGATGCTCAACAAATGATGTTGAGCATCAACCAATCGTGAACAAAGGTGTTGTATTTGCCTGAAGTATAGCTGCTGAAGTATAGCTGCTCTGTTGGCCAATAATTGGCCAACAGAGCAGCTATACTTCAGGCAGATGCAAACACCTGTGCAGGTGATGATTGCTTGATGCTCAACATCATTTCGCCATTCATTCATACTAGATTTTTCTATGGTGAAACAATGTGAAATGTTCATCAGTTTATCAAATGTGGTTTCTTTTTTTGAACTGGAACTTGCCTCTTGCTCCCCATTTATATTGTCCAATAGATTTATTGTCCACATAATTTTGAAAGCTTGAACTCCAAAATTAGTTTCAAATTCAGAGTTGAAGTCTGAAGGAAATTTAGGTTTACAATGAACCAAATGAGCGACTCTTACTCAATAAACTTTATAAGGTGTCGGTTGGGTAACCCTAAACAAGTATTTTTTGTGTTTGTGTGTGTGTGTGTGTGGGGGGGGGGGGGGCCTGACATTTTACAACATTACACCCTTGGCAATTTTGTTGTTGTTGACGATGTGCATTGCTACACAGCATTGCCAATTGCCAAGGGTGCACTGCCGGGACTGATTTTGGCATTTTTCATTTTGATCCCGCCCTCAGTTAACCTAACAAAGACATATGCCAATGGAATTCTTTGGATAACTATGGTTAATCAGTTAACTGCGGTTATCAGAAGCGGTTAACCGGTTATGAAAATCCTGTAACTGTTTCAGCCCTAATGACTTCATTCCTCTGTAGTGCTAACTAGCTATAGATGCTAATTAAATCCTTTAAACAACTTTGTCAAGTGACCACCTCAGGCCCCCTGGTGTCTCTGTTTTTCTTTATTGCTAGTTGATATAGTGTTTTGTGAATCTTGCAAAAATTAAATATATAGAAATGTTCCAATAATGTTAAAATCCTTGCCCTCTGATTGGATGAGAGCTGGTATTTCTTTTATGTTCATGGCTCCAGTGGTAAGAGTTCGACTGGCATCACCATGTGAAATATTTGAAATGACGTCGCTCATTTCGTAATTGCTTCATCCACCGAGTGACTAGCAAGCCGCATCATTTTTCTGAATTTTTCGCATGTGCAGCAGACGGTATTCCGGATAAAGTGTTGTTAGCTCACCTGACTGAAAGTCAGGGTGAGCTTTTCTGATCACTTTTCGTCCGTCGTCCGTCGTCCGGCGTCCGTCGTCCGTCGTCCAGCGTGAAGGTGGTGTTTGGGTCTTTTTCTTCCAAACCACTGGCCGCATGTTAATGAAATTTCATGTGAGTAGGGGTTATATAGCGGCATTTTGATTTTTGGGCAAATTAGGTTTCGGCTCATATTGAGCAGAGGGGTGGGGCAAAAATGCTCCAATTCTTAAAAAATCTTCTTCTCAAGAACCAGCAATAGAACAGACTTGATATTTGGTATGCAGCTTCCTTTTGAGGTGTAGACTCAAGTTTGTTCAAGAGAAGTTTGTAGGTCTATACTTGGCGATGTTATGGGAGGAGCAAAAATTTTGGCCCCACCCCAAATTTCTATTTTTTAAACCGAGAGGCCAATTTGAACCAAATTTTATGTGAGGGCTTATTGGGTCATAAGTACCTAATTTATGCAGAAATTTTTTTTCCTGTAGCCCCGTGGGAACCACAGGAGCTAAAAATAGAAAAAAATTAAAACGCCCATATCTCCAAAACTGCACGGCACCGAGAATTTTTATTTGGTGTGAAGCTTCCTTAGGACCAACAGAAAGAACTGGTAAAAAAAAATTGCCATCGGTTTTATCATAGGGTACAGTTTCGGGACTTTGAAAAAGTGCTGAGTCAGCACTTTTTAACACTGTAGGCAATGGGAAAAACATTAAAAAATCTTCTTCTCCAGATCCAGCAGGCAGAATCTTTTGATATTTGGTATGCAACATTGGAGGGTGGATCTGATTCAAGTTTGTTCAAATCCGCCCCCTGGGTTCATATTTGGGCTCAGTATAGGAGCCCGATTTCGAACTTAGTGCATTTCAGGCAAATTTCTTAAAAAATCTTCTCCAGATCCAGCAGGCAGAATCTTTTGATATTTGGTATGCAACATTGTGGGGTGGATCTGATTCAAGTTTGTTCAAATTGGCCCCCTGGGTTTATATTTGGGCTCAGTATAGGAGCCCAAATTTGAACTTACTGCATTTCAGGTAAATTTCTTTGAAAATCTTCTTCTCCAGGTCCAGCAGGCAGAATCTTTTGATATTTGGTATGCAACATTGTGGGGTGGATCTGATTCAAGTTTGTTCAAATCGGCCCCTTGGGTTTATATTTGGGCTCAGTATAGGAGCCCAAATTTGAACTTAGTGCATTTCAGGCAAATTTCTTTGAAAATCTTCTTCTCAAGATCCAGCAGGCAGAATCTTTTGATATTGGGTATGCAACATTGTGGGGTGGATCTGATTCTATTTTGTTCAAATCGGCTCCCTAGATTCATATTTGGGCTCACTATAGAAGCTCAAATTTGAACTTAGTGCATTTCAGGCAAATTTCTTCAAAAATCTTCTTCTCCAGATCCTGCAGGCAGAATCTTTTGATATTTGGTATGCAACATTGTGGGGTGGATCTGATTCCAGTTTGTTCAAATCAGCCACCTGGATTCATATTTGGGCTCACGATAGAAGCCCAAATTCGAACTTAGTGCATTTCAGGCAAATTTCTTTGAAAATCTTCTTCTCACGATCCAGCAGGCAGAATCTTGTGATATTTGGTATGCAGCATCCTTAGGGGGGTGAGATTCAAGTTTGTTCAAGCCATGTCCCTAGGTCCATATTTGGGCTCACTGTGGGAGCTTGAATTGTAACTTTGTTCGAAATGAGGAATTTTCTTAAAAAATCTTCTTCTTCAGATCCAGCAGTCCGAATGGTTTGATATGTGGTGAGTAGCATCCTTGGGGGGAGGGGGGGATTCAAGTGTGTTAAAGCCAAGTCCATGGGTCCATATGTGGGCTCCCTGTGGGAGCCCAAATTATAACTTAGTCAATATGAGGAATTTTTCTTTAAAAATCTTCTTCTTCAGATTCAGCAGTTGGAATGTTTTGATATTTGGCATGGAGCAACCTTGGGGGCTGAGATTCAAGTTTGTTCAAGCCAAGTGGTTCATATTTGGGCTCACTATGGGAGCCTGAATGACAACTTAGTTCAAAATGAGGAATTTTCTTTAAAAATCTTTAGATCCAGCAGATGAATGCTTTTGATATTTTTTATGCAGCATCCTTAGGGGGGTAAGATTCAAGTTTGTTCAAGCCATGTCCCTAGGTCCATATTTGGGCTGATTGTGGGAGCTCGAATTGTAACTTGGTTCAAAATGAGGAATTTTCTTTAAAAATCTTCTTCTTCAGATCCAGCAGTCGGAATGTTTTGATATTTGGTGTGCAGAATCCTTAGGGGTGTGAGATTCAGGTTTGTTAAAGCCAAGTCCCTGGGTTCATATATGGGCTCCCTGTGGGAGCCCGAATTATGACTTAGTTCAGTATGAGGAATATTCTTTAAAAATCTTTTTTTAGATCCACTGGTCAGAATATTTGGATATTTGGTTTCAGCTTTTCTTAGGAGGAGCAGATGCAACTTGTGGAAATCAATTCTCTGGGTTGATATTTAGGCTACCATGTCAGGTGAGCGCCCTCAGGCCCCCTGGGGCCTCTTGTTTAATTTTCGAACCGATTTATGATTTGAACTAAGATGGAATGAGTTTATCTGGTTTATTAATTATTTATCCAATGTCGTCGTGGGTACACAAGAGGTTTATTTACTAAACCTGTGATCGTTAAAAGTTGCCTTGCAGAAGGCAACTTTTAACAATCACAAGTTTAGTAAATAAGCCTCTCCTGTTTCACAATGTAGGTTTTGGGCTATGGGTAGTGTCTTATTGGAACATATACGTTGTTGTGATGAGTTGACGGTAACATGGTCTGAGGTTTGCGGCTTGGAGCGCATGTTCAACCTCAATGTTTTGTGTCTCGGTTGAACACAAACCTCAGACCATGTTACCGTCAATTCGTCACAATAATTTATATTGTTATGCCCCTACATGAAATGCAAAAGGCATTAAGTGTTACCCTTGTCTGCTGTCCACCCTAGGTCTTGGTTTCCAGATGATAACTTTATTCTTTGAGATATTTTTTTTTAAACCTTCCCATCTTGTGTAAAATGACAACAAAATATAGATCAAGTTCACATTTGGCCATATTTGCATTTTCCATTCCGGAGTTCCCTTTGATTTTGTGAAAAATAACACATCATCGTTTCCAGATCATAACTTGAGTATGCATTCGGATATTTTTTGTTTTTATTTTTGTGTATGGTCTAGAAAGACAAAATACATGTCAATTCTGTATTTTGGGGCATATTCGCATTCTTCATTCTTGAGTTATTTCCCTTGACTTAGTGAAAAATAATACATAAATTGTTTCCAGATGATAACTTGTATGAATTCAGATATTTTTTTTTTAAACTTTAAAACTTTCACATATTGTCTAGAATGACAAAATACAGGTCAAGTTCACATTTGGACTTATTCACATTCTCTGTTCTGAAGTTATTCTCCTTGACTTTGATTAAAACAACACATTGTGATGTTTTTGGATGCTAACTTTAGAATGCATTGAGAAATTTTAAAACTTTACATGCCCCTAACATGGCCTGAGACATATAGTGTTACCCTTGTCCATCATTCTGACATTCTAGAATTCCAGTGCTTGTTAGCACAATGACTTCCAACAAATATGGTTTGGTATTTGATACGTGTATGTGAATTGTTCTTAACACAACTCGCTTCTTGTTTGAACATAAGCTCTGAGCCACAAACCTCAGACCATGTTACCGTCAATTCATCACAATAACTTATAATGTCCAGGCCTTTAAGGGTTAGTCTGAATTCACAAGTGAGAAAACATACTTACCTGAATCAAGAACTTTGTAGCTCATCAGATGTTGTTTGTGTCAAAAGCAAACCTGATCATGAACAACCATTAAATCTAGTCATCATCTTTTTGTTAAGCTTAGTTGCATTTTATGCTGTACGGTAGAACCTGTCCTCAAGAACACCCCATTTGCCGAGCAAAAGTGGTCTCTCATTACAGGTTTGACGTTTTTTGCTAGTCTGTGAATGACCAATCAGAGAATATTTGTTGCAGAAATGGAGAACAACTGAGTTTTCAAATTTTTTTTTATTATTGTTTTATTTTGATTAAGTTTTAATACTTGTACTTGACAAAGGCATTGTTTAATAAATTATAGATAAAAGTACATAAACTGAAAAACTTCACTGTTGGGCCAACATCCTGGTTACATTTTTGAACTATTGATTTCTGTGCACACTGCATTGATCTTAACTGGCTAAGTTACAACAAGGGTACCAGAACAAAAGCCATCTTTTTCCTTGCTCATGTTTCTGTATATTTAGTTTGTATACATTTGTTTTATTATAAATTATTGGAGAGTGCCAACAGGCACTCTCCAATAATTTTTAATAAAACAAATTTTGAATAACAAATTCAGACACCCCAAAAAATCTAACCCTCAACCTGTTTATTGATTTTTTGATTTTAATACTCTGAAATTGCCAAAAATTGATTTTCCGGTCTCTCAAAACAGGTGAAAAACTGAGTTTTTGCCACAGTTTTGTGGTCTCTCAAGACAGGTGGTCTCTCCTGACAGGTGGTCTCTCATGGCAGGTCCATTATAGAGTGAAACCAATCGGAACATGGCCACAGTGGTCTCTCAAGACAAGCAATCTCTCATGACAGTGGTCTCTCAAGACAGGTTTTACTGTAGTGTTATAAAATTATCAGAGTTGAAATAAAGTTATTCAGGTTTTCAAACTTTGCTGCAGTTAATTAATTCTATTTACAGATGAAAGTGGAAGTGATAGTGATGGAGCAGAGAGCACCAGTTCATCTTATTCATCACTAAGCGATTTTGTCACAGACATGGTTAACAGTGAGATTGAAGGAGATTCCCCTGGTAAGTGGCATTGAAAACCCAGGATCTAAACTAATATTATAAGTAAAAGGGGATGTAGCTGGCCGATACATTTCCATACAAGGCTCTGAGAGTTCATATCAGGTTCATATTTGTTTACTAAATAAAACTTATCGTTACAAGCATATCTGAAATACCCTTACATACTTACTGTCATTACCACCTGAAAAGGGTAAAAGAAGCTCTTTTAAATGTTCAAAAAATCACTTTCAATCTGTTGAGTAAACTGTAAAGAATATGTACGCTTCAGCATAAAAAAATTGTTAGACTTTGAAGTTTGGTCGGTATAGGCTAGAGTCGTAAAAACAAAACTAGAACTTTTGGGACCACATATATTTCTGTCCATTTTTTAAATATTTAATGTTTTAGATCAATAAATACGGTACCTTGAAAATATTTTTGGTACTTAAATTCTCTTATTTTGTTGCAATTCAAATTTTGAAAATTCGAAGCGAGAGAAAATGCTTCAATTTGATCCAAATAGTCATGGCTGCTACTACTAACCTGATATCAGATAATATCAGGTGAGTTACCTGATACGGCAGAACCCTAAGATGGTATTCAAATGTTCTGATTGGACAAACTAACTTTGAGGCATAATAATATAAGTTACATGGTGTGAAGCTTGCTGATGCATTTCCATATACAGCGATGAGAGTTCAGATGAGGTGAGGCTTTGCCTTGCCGGATATAAACACTCGGAGCCGTTATTATGTCGAAAATCCATGTAAATCAAGGGATTAATAAATCCTCATGAGAAACAAAGAATGACCACACGTTTATTTTTCAGAAACAGCTCTTCACAGTGCCACAGAGAATCATCAACAGTAACTGACACTGGTACATATCCATGGTGACAGTAAACAATAGTTGCTGTTTGAAGTGCCATATTTGTTTACAAAATAAAACTTATCGCTACAAGCATATCTGAAATACCCTTACATACTTTTTGTATCATTACCACCTGAAAAGGGTTAACAAAGCACTTTTAATTGTTCAAAAAATCACTTTAATCTGTTGAGTAAGCTGTAAAGAAAATGTTCGCTTCAGCATAAACAATCGATGGAGTCGTAAAAACAACAGAGACTTCAATACACCATCTATGAAACCCAAATGGTGATAAACCAATTTATCTTACAATATTCCTCTGGGATTGGATACAGTTTTTAATGGCATCTGTTTTGACAATCATTCTGCATCTATGACTTGATTTTTATAAATGAAGATCATGACATCATGGTATTGCATTCTTGCTCTATGCATGCCATAATCCCCATTCATTGTTCTTGTACTGTAACCGCTGAAGTTTTTAGTAGTGTTTCAGTTCTAATTTATTTCGTTGAGCTGTTTATTTATTTATCACTTAACCCTTTACCCAACACAGACGATATCAAAATTTTTTATTTTAAATATCATTTTTTAAAATTTTTCAAAAAATTTCAACAAAACCATATCATGTGACCCCTCGTTGGAACGAGCTCGACGAGCTTGTTCCAACGAGGGGTCACATGATATGGTTTTGTTAAACATTTTTGAAAAATAATATTTTTTCAACTGCTGAGTTTGCACATTACGCGGGCGGATGCGGGCGATTCGTTGGGTAAAGGGTTAATTGCAGTTATCAAAAATGGCAGCCTCAACATGTGCCATAACTCGATGTCAGTTGAGTGTAGGTAAAAA
This sequence comes from Pictodentalium vernedei, assembly GCA_031216915.1. Classification (NCBI taxonomy): domain Eukaryota; kingdom Metazoa; phylum Mollusca; class Scaphopoda; order Dentaliida; family Dentaliidae; genus Pictodentalium; species Pictodentalium vernedei. The sequence continues at coordinate 426,508,151 of CM062289.1, read as the reverse complement.
AAATATCTTTTTGAATCGAATTATCGCACATTTGGTTGCGACCCTCAGTACAGATTTACATTTTGTCGAGATGTTTTTAGCTGCGACGAGCAGCTTTATATGTGGCAATGTCGGTCTGTCAGTCGGTCGGTCTGTTGGTAAGTCTGTCACCAACAAGTTTAAAAAACACAATAACTTCTAAAATACATGATGGAATGACACCATACTTGGTATGCAAGTGTATCTTCATGATGTTTACACCCTCTCAATAGTGCATGTCATTCGGATAATTTCTGTCACATTTATGGACTTGTCACTAACAAGTTTTTTTATCACCGAGTTTTAAAACATCATTGGCATTGCACGAATCGTCGCAGCTTCGGCACTGTGACAGTGCGCTCTAGTTACTTGCATTGGAGAAAATTCGTTCTTGTAAGATAAAATACTGTATTTACAGCATGTAATACATGTTCTTGTATCTTTCTTTCATTCTTGATTTCAGCATTTGTCCCTGAAAAACAGATCAGAGCAGTTGACGAATCAAAAATATTTACACCACCCCACAAACTTCAGGTACCTGATTTGCCAGCAAGTAGTGGTGACTCTGCAATGTCAATACCAGATAGTGATGCAGATTCTTCTGATGAGTGCACAAGTCCTACATCAGATAACCGAAGATCCAAGGATTCTGGGGTAAGTATAGTTAGTAAGTTATTCTTGTGCCAACCTTGACCTGAGCCATTTGGAATACCATGTCTAATTTGTAGGGATAGGGCCCTTAACCCATTAAGTCCTCATAAAGGCCCAAACTGTCACCTTTACATTGGTTTGAAAAAATACAGTATGGCCACCGTGGACTGATCACTTTCCACAGGTGTGACAATATTTCCATGGATGTAATAATATTAGATTCCAAACACTAATTATAGGAATAATCATCAAAAATTTAATTAATTAATGCATGGACATCACTGCTGATGCATGGATTACAACTTTTCCACAGTGACTCTACTGTACCCTGAAGTGTATTTTTCCTTGAGAACTCGGAAGGTTGCATTTATCTTGGCAGTGTTTTTACATCATTGTTGGCAGCCTGTACAGGCAGCCAACAATGATGTAGAATCACTGTTAAGTCACCTGCAGCTGTGTATGTGTATATATGGTAGTCAATATCATAAAATTAATTAATTTGAGGCTTTACAGGTTGAAAATTAAAGTTTAAATCAACTGTTTAAAGGGGTCAATTTATTTTTTTTTTACCTGTCTCTCCATGAAACCACCTTGAACATTCCCAAATGGACAAGTTTTTCTTTATTTTTGTACAAGAATTGCAAGAATGATGTGTGTAGACTTCTGATTCCATATTAATCAGTGGACCACATCATCACTTATGGGGCATTGCCCACGTTTTATTTCACTGGGGCAATATTATTTTTCAAAGATGAGAAAAAATACCTTTAATTGTTCCAGTTATTATTCTGGGCCAGAGGTAATCTTATCTTGACAATAAGTAGATGTCGTGACGTGACCTAAGTTCTAAGGTGACCTCTGAACTGAATGAATTTTTAAACAGGAAACTGAAGAATGGGGGCAGTTGGTGCATAATATCAGGGGCAGTTCTGGAATGGCTGGTGCAAGAACTGTCGCTGCGGCCGTACCACCCAAATTCTATCAGTTTACTACGTCGCTTCTAACATGAATGATAACTGGAAGTTCAATGCCCGATTTGTTTTGTTTTATTTTGATTGCAACAAGGACTAAGTATATAAAAAACATAAAAATAATGACGCTTGTCACCCATGAAAGGTACTTTTATTTCATGATTGTCGCTGGTAGACAGGCATTATTTCGATCCCTGTTTTGTCTCCCAGACGAGTAGATTTCAAAAACATTACATGGTACATTTATGTTATTTTTTTGTATTTTACAGAAAAAAAATGTATATATTGACGAAAATCCTGTTTGCTACATGCTAAAAAGTGACACTGAAACCTTTCCTCAGCATTCTAACAACAATCGATGTGTATTAAGTAACTGGTAGAGTGCTGAATTATTTTTGGCTGTCAAAATTTGTTCACACGAATTCATTGCATTGTTAACCCTTTACCTAACATGAAAAGCAGACGACACTTGCAAAAAAAATTCTTGAATAATTAACGAGGTGTCATAACCTATGTTTTTGAGACAAAAAATGAAAAAAATAATGAAAATTAATTGGCGATTTTTGAAAATAGCGCTGGCCGGTTTTGGTCGTTACGTTAGGTAAAGGGTTAAAAAATAAGGGAAAGTGCCAATAGGCATGCTCCCATAAATTGTAACTAGGGAAATCCGAAGAGACCAAATAGTTTCACTTCAAAGATAATTCAAAGCACACCCACAGAATATGAGGCCTTTCAGTTGCAGCACCTGCTCTTCAGAATAAAGTCCAAATATGGGCTTCCAGCACTCTATCAGTTAAATGATATGGTGGCTCAGTGTTTGGAGCATTGGATTTTAAAATGAAAGTTTGACAGTCCGATCCTGAACAGCGGTAATTGCATGATACTAAAGCATATTACGCGTCGATGGCATCCTTGCCTTCAACCACTGCTACCTGCTTGTGCTGAGTTGTAGAGACTGGATGTTGCTTGCCACTGCTCTGTGGTTCTCTCAGGGTACTCTGGCTTTCTCCCCCTTGTAAACTGTCTCGAGCCGTGGAAAGTGTCATTTAACCCCAATAAACAACAAACTTAACCTCCTGCTCACTGATGTTGAAATACCAAAATTCCAAGTAACAATTTTTTTTCATAAAGTGTGATTAGGAATTTGACCAGTATATAGTCTTATTCAACAGAGCTCAACACTGAGCTCTGAGAAACAAGACTGAATTGGTTAAATTCCAGATGGCATTATGGACAAATTAATAGCTTGAAATTTAGTTTCTTCTCTGTGGAGGTTAATTGTCAAACATTGCACATGGTTTTGTGTCATGTTATAATGCTGTCTTTTTTTGTTGGGATAGTGACATCTTCCATATAACTCTGTGCAGTCCTAGTTCAAACTTGTATAGTACAGTGGAACCCTGTTAATTGAATAGCCACTTTGCCAATGAAATTTTATTCAATTAAAAGGGGTATTTAATTAACAGGAATTGTGTCACTTTCCTGTGTTCTAGAGATAAACTTTGCATTTATTCTAGTATATCTTGTTTGACAGAGCTCCATGAGCTCTGTCAAACAAGATATAATAGATTGAGTTACTGTATTGGATGTAGTGAGGCCAAATAGGTCTATAAACAAAGAAATAACTGTGGACAGTCATGGTAATTTCTCGACATTGCAAGATTTTTCATTCAATTAACAAGAGTTTACTCTATAACCTCCCACGTTGTGTCCATGAGCAAGGCACTAAACCCCAGTTGTCCACATGGCACGATGATGCCATGTACTAAGGCGTACTGCACGTCGATGATGCGCATATCTTCAACCAATCTAACCCTGTCTGTGCTGCAGTCCGGAGTTACGATGTTGGGGAGCTGGAAGCAGCTCGTTGTTGCTTGGTAGTTCCCTCCAGGGACTCTGCCTTTATCCACCCATAAAACTGTCACGGACATGATATGTGTCGTTAAACCTTAATAAATAAACTCTATACCCTATATTCAATCAACAGGTCAAATTTGGACCGGAGGTATGATAAATGGTTTTGTGTTGGGAAATTATATTCAATTAACAGGTTTATTCAGTAAAGAAATATCCTTTTAAGTGGGCACCAATCTAGATTAAAATTCAGTTTCTTCAGTGCACAGAGGTTTATTGTCAAACATTGCACATGGTATTGAGTCACATCATGTTATAGTGCTGTCTGTTTTGTTAGGATAGTGGCATCTTCCATATAAATCTGTCCAGTCCTAGTCCAAACTTGTATAGTACTGTCATAAGTTGACCCTCTGCACACCGATGTCCTAATACTGAAATTTCAAGCAGCAAATTTGTCCCATAATGCAACTACGAATTGAACCATTTCAATTTTGTTTGACAGCTTAATACCAACCCCCCCCCCCCCAAACTTTTTCCCAAAATAGGTGAGATAGAGAGGGTGAGAGAAAGGAATTAGCAAGCAGGGGGTCACAGGCTTGACTGCGCGACATCTGATTTGTTTCTTCGACAGCCTGTCAAATTGAGAAATGTGCACATTTTGGCTCCATATTTAATGAATTTCCCCATCAGGTCGAAACAGTGTTTTGGCCCGGTGTGAAATTTGTTAACTGGTAGATTGCCGAGTTATTTTCCAAAGGTGATTTAAAACTTGAGTATTTTTTTCAAACATACCATGCTATTAGCAAGGGAAAGTTCAGTAAGATTTTGTTCCAAATAGTTGTATTGTTACAATTTATTAGAGAGTGCTTATTGGCATTCTCCAATAAATTGTAACAAAACAATTGTATATAAACATTTTTTTTATCTTCAGCTGAGGAAACATCAAGTTAATGCAAAAAGTGTGAAGCCACTAAAGTGGCTCTCAGAAATTTTCAGTAGAGCCATGATAGTTACTTCCAGCGTCCAGCCAGTTAAATACAGTCAAGCATAGATTTGTGTATTGTATTCCTACCCTGCCACTAAGACAAATGGGCCATCAGTGATACATATCATTTTGTGGGTGATTTTCTGTGACTGTGCTCCCTACTCCCACCATCAAGTTTGAAATGCTTCCTAGTCCCCTTACCAACAGTACACAAAGATGCTTATACAGTAGAATCCTCTTAATTGAATATCCATTTTGCCAGTGAAAATTATTCAATTAACAGGAGTATACAATTAACAGGGATTTGGTCAGTTTCCTGTGTTCTGGAGGTAAACTGAGCATTTATTCTATTATATCTTGTTTGACAGAGCTCATAGAGCTCTGTCAAACAAGATATAATAGAATAAATGGCTGTATTGGATGTAGTGAGGCCAAAAAGGTTGATAAATAAGGGTAATTTGGTGTGTGTCACAGTAATTTTTTCAACATATTACAAAAATTTATATACAATTAACAGGAGTTTACTCTACAACCCATATGCAATTAACAGATCAAATTTGTACTGAAGGTATGGTAAATGGTTTTGTGTTTGCAAATTGTATTCAATTAACAGGAATATACAATTAAGAGATATCCAATTAAGTGGGCTCCACTGTACAAACAATGATTAGAACTTGCAACTAGATCTACTACAAATTATAGAGGATAAAATATATAAAATTCTGAAAGAAGATATTTTTCTTATAACTAAACTTTTGAGAGAAATCATTCACACAGTGTTCTGACAGATTTGCTTCTTCATTAAACTTGATCCATTGTCTTAGATATGATTTTTGCATTCATTTTTAAGTGCATTAAAGTTTCCTTTTCTTTCAGTTGTGCACTGGTGATTTGTTTAGCTTTGAAGCAGAGAGTATCTTATACACAACCTCTCGAGACAGCAATAGGTAAGCTAACTTTTTTGATACATTTCCCATTAGCAAAGTTTCCCATTAGCAAAGTTGAGAGAGAAACTCTCTCTCAGATGTAACATACTATTTCAAGTCATTTTTACATTACCTGGCTGGCACTGATAACTGGCTGATAAAACATATAACTTTTCAAAATAAACAGTTTTCCTCATGAAATAATCTGTTGTATCAAAATATCACTGCTTTTCCGCAAATTGTCAGTGAGAACATGAAAATAAATAGGTCATATTCGAGTGCCTCGTAAAAGCTTGAAATGAATTAACAGAATCCGAGAAGTTCCGGACAAAGAATGATGCAATGAACAAAATATTAAAAACACTACAATTTTGTTGAAGATAATTATATATATATAAATATATATACCGCAATTTGCAAATGAACAGAGGGCACCGACACCTTTGAATGCTTTTGTGAAGGTAGACGTTCATTCTGTATGCGGGTGCCAATCTTATTTTCATGTTCACCAACTTTCAATTTTCGTGATGTCACACATTTTCCGGGTTTAGATTCACTGGTTTAAAGTTTCTGCTTCATTTTCAAAGATTTTGTTTATAAAGTTAAAAATTTCACAATTTCTTCACTTGTTCAATTGAGACATTGTAACTATTTCACTTGGGAATTTGGAAGATATATAATAAAGACTGAAAACAGTACTTACAATATGTGTAAAGTGAACCTACCATCTGAAAGTCTGTTACAAATGTTTTTGCTGATGAGTATTTGAAAGATAATATTAAACTCTGATTGATGGTGCCAAACATCTATAAAAACACAACTTTTAGGCCAAACAAAATTAAATAATTGATCTCAGGAAATTTAAAAAAAAAACGAATGAGGGAGGGCAGTTTTTTATTTTTTATTCCTAATGGAATGATAGCCGATGCCTGAAATCCAGCTGTGAGAGCCTAAAACTAAATTCGAGAACTTCCATGTTGATTCCACTGACAGTTTTGTTTGTAACCGTGATCATATAACACTAAATCAATATAGAACAACTAAAATGGAGATTAAAAATAACAAGGAGTTTTTTGACTGGTTGAGTGCTAGAAGCCAGAATCAAACCGTTCAAACAAATGAGGGTACCAGTGCAAGAGCCAACATTTTCCTTACCGTTTCGTATTCTGTCAAACATAAATAATAGTTTGTTTATACAAATTTGTTCTATTACAAATTATTGGAGAGCACCTGCCAGCACTCTCCAATAATTTGTAACAAAACAATTTTTGATGAACAAATTAAGACCACTAAAACTAATCTCAACCCGTTAATAAATACTTATTTTGTACATACATATGAGATTCGTGTCGCATTTCGCGAAGAGAATAACAATACTGTATCAATGTATAGGGGGTGCAGTGGCTCAGTTGGTAGAGGTGCAGGCAGCAAGCCGAGAGGTCCTCGGTTCAAATCCCACCTGCGGCAACCGCGTTGTGTCCTTGGGCAAGACACTTCACCCCGATTGCCTACATGGGGGCACGATGACGCTGTGTACTGGGGCGTACTGCATGTTGATGGTGCGCATGTCTTCAACCAATCTAACCCTGCCTGTGTTGCGGTGCAGAGTTCAGAGTTACGATGTTGGAGAGCTGACAGCTGCTCGGTGGTTCTCTTCGGGTACTCCGGCTTCCTCCATCCATAAAACTGTCACGGTCACGATTAGCCATTGTGCATAAGTATGTGACCTTAAACACCAATAAATAATAAATAGTATCAATGTATACGACACAGTCATTGCTTCGCAAATCTCGATGATACCGCTAAAATCACTCCCTATGATAGTTTTATACATTTTAAATTATGTCTCCGAAAAAAAATATGGCGATTGTGAGCCGAAAAAAACGAATGCGCTGGTGCCTGAGAATCAAAAGATTAGTTTTCTTTAGCCTTAACTGGTTGAGTGCTAAATTATTTTTCAAAGGTGATTTGAAACATGGGTATATTTTTATACTGTACCAATGACCCAGACATAGCTGGTGCTAACTCTTAAAATATAGGGCCAAACACAAATTTTGCCCCCCAATCCCCAAAATTTGCATCTAAAACTAAAGAAAACATGTCCTGAAAGGCCCTCCACACTTCGCCCCTACTGCGCATGCGCAGTGTCAAGGACGTTCCGAAATTGGCGCCATTTATCATTCTAAGTTTGGCCCTTCATCAGTTAACATCTGACTGATCTTTGTGCTTTTAAATCTCAGTTTAAATGATGCCAGACACATAAATATTAGTGAAATGGTGATTCTAAGGAGGATAGAAAAGGAGGAGAGGAAAAGAATGTGTGACAGAATATTATCAGGGCTGTAACTTAAAATTTTTTAATGAAATTATGTTAAGTTACCTATTTTCAAGGCAGCAGCCATTTTGTTGTCATTCTGATTATTTAGTTACACTGTTTTTTCAAGTGTTTTCCTCTCTCCCTGTCCTTTAAGTTCCCCCTTGCTATTCTCCCATGCTTTTGGCATAGTTTCTGTAATTATTATTACTAAAATTTCTTGGGAGTTTTAGCTGAATAACAGAATGAATTCTGTTCTTTCCCCATGTTTACGTCTTCACCTACGGGTGGTTAGGCGTTGTGTTCTGCATCTACCATCTGATGTTCTGCAGTTTCTTCCCTGGAAGTCTCTGTTTTGCATCAGATAGTGTATTTTTGGTAACTGATTTCGGGCCTGGGTGCCTGGAGTCTTATTTTAGTGTTTTTACACTCATTGTTTACATTTACAACAGCCCTCTGTGTGAGGGGGGGATTTCTAAATAATAATATCTTTATGTTATTTTTATCATAACTAGATACATTATTATTGTTCGTAAGTGTTGAATAAATTGTTTAAAATATTTTTAAAATTTTTGTCCACACTTAGGCTTGGGATCCATTGGGGCTCATCGTTACTTTTCAGAAACTTGGGCTGTTCTGAAAAAATATTTTTTCAAAATATTTTGATTTCAATTATTTTTTCTATATTAATGGATCATATTATTATTATGTATTTTGATTGCCAGGGGTTAGTGCGAGTACCAGGACTTGTTTTCTTTTCACATTGAAAGGATCTTGATCAATTGTTTTAAGAGGAAGTCTTCCTCTGACCTTATTATCATTCTATATGTGGTCAGCGTACTCGCATTAACTCCTGTTCTGTATCGTATGATTTCGATGACAATATGGGAAGCGTATGTCACGGTATGTTGTTGGGGATTTGGACACTCCGGTCCTTTCCCCGCAGGGTCACTCTACTTTATCAATTTCTGTTTCAGACGATCAAGATTAGGGTGATGTATCTGTGATGTCTTCCAACAGTGTGCCTCCGTCGTCACAATTAATGAAGGGCTAGCGGAAAAGTGCTCATGTAATACGCCAATTGCCTAAGAGGACCCTAGTAGGTTCGACGGCCTTTGACGTCCGCTAGCTCGCCCGGTGTAGCGTCCATTCACCGAATGGTTCGGCAGCCGGGTTCGTCCGTTGCGGTCTAGAAGGAAGTTTGGGGTGATGCGAGCACTATAAAATTAACTTAATGCACACCCAGTGATGGCGGATCGGAGGGAGAACGGAGGAAGCCTTTTAGTCCGGTTCATAGCTCGTTCCGGTCCATCCGGACGGCAAGCGAGAGAGGCCCCTCTCTCGTTCAACAACATCTGGCCCCAGAAGTTGTGGTACAAATGTGTCGCTAGCGGAGCATACGTCCGTCGCTCGGGACGCTCCGTTGTATAGGCAGTCCGCTGAGACTGCTAAGGCTTCCTCTTCTCGTCAGCGCACACGACCGCACCTTGGCTGCGTGACCGCCGATATATTACCAGCTTCGCCGATCAAGGATTCTTCGGCGACCAGGTCACACCATCCGGCAGCCAGGGATTCGAGACCGATGGACTCCGGACGTTCGCATAGGAAAAGTATGCGGGAGCCATCTGATGCGGAGTTGCCCTCGGCGAAGCAGCGATAGACTGCGCCTCCGCAGGTCTCGACGCCGGACATTCTTGTGCACATAGCACAGCTTATCGCAGCATCCCAGCAGCCGACAGAAACGGTGTCGGATCGAGAATTATCCGACAGCGCTGGGTCGGTAGCCGGGGACTCGAGGCCTGCAGACTCCGGACGTTCGCATAGGAAGTGTGCGGGAGTCAACGTACACGGAGCTTCCAGCGGCAATGCATCGTAAGCCCGCTACTGCACAGGCCTCGGGAACGGACGTGCTTTCCTTAATAGCACAGTTTATCGCAGCATCCCAGCATCAACTGAATCTGTCGCATATATTTTATCCGACGATGCTGGGTCGGGACGCTCCGCGGAAGCGGGTACGGACGTCCGAAAGTTTCATCCGGTCCGACGGGATACCGAAAGGGATTCGGAGGATTTCAAGCTTTCCCTTTCGGAACAACATATGCTGCGATGCCGGATAAGAAACTGATAGCGTCGGTGGACTTAGAAATTTTTGGTTCGGTTCAGGGACATCGTCCCTCAGTTCCGACATAGTCCAATAATGTCACACAAACTTTCGAATTATTGAACGACGCTATATATATTATTATTTTATGCTTCCTATCCAAGCATTTCTGGTTTCTTGTTCGAAGAGTTATGGAGATGTCTTTCAAAAGTGTGCCTCTGTCGTCATAGTTAATGAAGAGTTAGCGGCAATAAGTGCTCATGGAATATGTCTATCGCTTACGGAGTGACATTCGCTAGCTCACCCGGTGTAGCGTACATTCATCGAATGGTTCGGCTGCCGGGTTCGTCCGTTGCGGTCTAGGAAGGAGATTTGGGTGATGCGAGCACTTTAATTACTTTAGTACTCACCCAGTGACGGCAGATTGAGGACAGATCGGAGGAAGCCAACAACATAGGGGACCGCATGTTGTGGTTCAGATATTTTACATTCGGAGCATATGTCCGTTGCTCGGGACGCTCCGTTATATTGACAGTCCGAGAGACTGTCTTTAATGCTTCCTCATCCTCACAGCAGGGCACACGACCGCACATTGGCTACGTGACCTCGAGTATCCGATCAGTTTCGGCATTCAGTGATTCCACGGCGAATAGGTCGCGCCATCCGGTAGCCAAGGGACACGAGGCCTATACACTCCGTTCGCTCGCATATTGGAAGTATGCACGGGGTAACGATCTCGGAGCTTCCTGCGGCAATGCATCGTAAGACCGCTTCTCCTCAGGCCTCAGTGACGGACGTGCTATCCGAGTTAGCACAGTTGTTTCGCAGCATCCCAGCAATTGACAGTTTCTCGGTCGAATCAGGAATTATCCGACGGCACTGGGTCGGTGCGGTCCGCGGTTGCATCAGCTACGGACGACCGAACGCTTTATAGGGTCCGACAGGATGGCGAAAGGGATTCGAAAGATTTCGAGTTTTCCCTTTAGTAGTTTCGGAAGATGCCTTTCATATCTTCTGGCATTTCTTCCAGTGATTATTTTTCGGACTTCATTGCTGCGATCTTGGATAAGAGACTTATAGCGTCATTGGACTCGGATTTTTCGATCGGTACAGGAACATTGTCCCTGACTTACCGACGCAGTCCAATATTGTCATTACAACATGTGTTTTATTTTTCGACGCTATATATTTATATAAAGATACAAGCCTGCTACTAAGCATGATAGTTTAGTTTCTTGTCCGCGTGGCTCATTTCTGCCATTTTATCATTTTTACAAATAGTTTATTTTGGCAGAGCAGGGCATACCGAGAGTTCATATGCGTCTAGACGGTGTGATTAAAGACTGCATATATTCTTTTTCGCCGTTTATGTCTTTTCCAATTTCAATGTTGGGAACGACATTATGTATAGTAGACTTAACTTAGACGCTTTATTATACGTAATCCGCCTTACTGAGGCGTTATCATTACGTCTTCAAGAAAAGATTTACGGGATATTATTCCCAATGTAATTTCTTTTGAGGGCAGTAGTTTGTTCACGTATAACTCCGCCCTTCAGTGGCTGATTGGAGTTGGTTAGACGTGACGCAGCCCTAGCTACATCCACGCGTGGATAGTAAGGTTAAGAACTCTCTCAGAGTCGCTTCGTTCTCGGAGGAGCTTCTCTTCGACGGCAACTTTCCGGCAATCCATGAATTGCTCGATTTATACATTCTCTTGTCTATCTAGTGTTACAAGAGATTCAGACTGGGGCAAACATTCGGTGGTTGACTCAGAGAGTACCGCCGCAGTTGCCGGACCCGAGTGTGGCTGTTATGACGGTTGCCAGTCAAACAGATTGGGATATATACTGATCCCTACGGATTCGAAGTGTCAGGGTCTTTGGGTTCCGCAGTCTTTTAGCTATCAGTTTAACTTCCGCGGAATAATGTTTTTTAGGCTTGCTTATGTCATTGCATGAACATTATTCAGAAACGCATGCCCAAATTCCTGTCCTTTAATTCGACAGTAGTGGCGTATCTCCGGAACCAGGGAGGCACTCTTTCGTTTCCGTTATTCAATTTAATGGAAAGAATCCGTCTGTTGGTTATAGTACACCAAGTTCAGTTTTGGTCCGTCATATTCTGGGTCGTCTGATTGTTTTATCGGACTCCCGTTCTCTTACGGGTCGCTTGTTGCTGTCAGAATGGACTCTCAACAAACAAGTATTCAATCAGATTTGCTATCTATGGGAGCGCCCAATGATGTTTTATTTATGACACAGCTTGCTAATCAATTGCAGACGTATGTGTTGGCTTGTCCAGATCTCTGAGCTAATACTGTTAACGCTCTATTGATCTATAGGACGGAATGATAGGATACGCGTATCCTCCGGCGCTGTTGTTTTAGCAGGTATTGCTAAGATAAACAACCACAATACATTTCTGTTGATAGCATCTCTATCTTCACAGAGATCATGAGTAATTTACTCTCTTGTCTACTGTGGATCTTAACGTGAAATCTTCCTCTATGTGAGGATCTTTTTTCACTGGGTAAATCGTGTCATCTTTTTCACAACCAGCAAGGTCGCAACCTTCATGTATTCCGTTGTGTGGTCCGTATTGCATTGTAAGCACTGTACTGGACGAGCTTTGGACGCGATTTCTTACTATAGGAGATCCTCTTCTTCGCTCTTCTATGCGACTAAAGTGGAGGCTCTTCCGTCGTGGTGTAGGGATCATTATGTTCATATTGTTGATCCCTCCATACTACTCATTGCTATTTTTTAATATACTTGTTTCACAAGATCTACTGCAGCCTGTTATTATTTAGGTTATAGGTTTATGTTACCTCATACCTATGCACTCTACGATAGTTTACAATTGAGTCTTTTGTCTCTTTATCTAAGTCAGTTAGTAACTTTTTGATAAATAGACTTAGAATCTTTAGATTAAATTCCTATACGGATTTTAACTTCGGTTCTTATTTAGCTAAGTAATCATTTGAGCCTCTGGAAACAGTAGTTTTCAAATTCTGACCTTTTAGACAGTAATCCTGTTGGTTTCTCTTTTACTGTAGAGTCAGTGAGTTTCATGCACTATCGATGGATGATTTTCACTTTCATAGTTTCGGAATCAATACTTCCGTTACTATTTAGGTTGGATTGTTGCATAAGAGTTAGGCTCCTATTATCCGGAACCTATTATTTTAAGGTCCTTCCGTCTTCGTATGGGCATAGGCCTTTACTCTTTCCGGGTACAGTTTATGTATTTATAAACAGATATTTGTTTATTACAAGGGCGTAAGCTTCTTCTGTCTTTGATGTCTAGTAGAAGGACGTTACGCTCCTTTTTATTGTTAATGGATTCTATTAACTAGCGTACTGCTTATGGTATATCATTGACTTAGCAGTTGTGCTTAAGATTTCGGCTCATGAAGTAAGAGTTCTTCTACTTCTTGGGCTTTACATTAATAGTGTTGCTATTATAGATTTTTGAAGGCTGCTCATTGCGCTCAGCCATCCACATTCATGAATTTTATCTCAGAAATATCGAGTCCATTTCTGGAGGCCTCTATTGTTAGGTCTATTATCTACTGCTCAGAATGTCATTCACTTAACAGTTGCTACTATAGCTAGGTAGGCTGTCTGTTTCGGCAGTGTCTCCGTTCTGCTGCCCTCTTCGCTCTGGGCTATTTGACCCAGGGCAAGAAAAAGGGGGGGGGGTGTTCCCTTGGGTCACCTGTTTTTACTATGAAAACAAGGGGATACCTCCTCCGGAGTTAGTAATTCTGAGCTGTTATTGGGATGGTTGTTTAGTGAGAAGTTTAAGTTTATAAAATTCATTCAAGTCTTAGTTTTTAAAGTATAGCTTTTGAATATTGCATATGTCAACGGACATGATTATGCAATTCTCAGACACTTTTAGGAGTATAAGAGTCTCTATTCTCTAGACTTACTTTATTATTGGCTTACTTTAAAAATTATTAGTATAAGGATTATTGGATATTAATAGAGTACATGGATGTATGAAGCTCAATTTTTGGAAGGTGTTGTATCTTTCTAATTTATCATAAATAAGAAAGATACATGTAAGGCCTATTACTTCTTTTCCCTACAGGGGATGACTCTATTTTATTTTATTGAGCGTATTCCATTTTGCTCTATGTCCTTGGCCCTCCAGCCTTTTTACTATTCAGCTATGTCTGGGTCATTGGTACAGTATAAAAATGTTAAAAAATTTATAGTAATTTATATATTTTTTATACTTACCAATGACCCAGACGGGGATGGCCCTCCCAGGAGTTGGGAACTCTTGCCTCCCCGCTGAGTACATAGCGCTTACCAGGCACTGGTTATTAGAATGATAAATGGCGCCAATTTCGGAACGTCCTTGACACTGCGCATGCGCAGTAGGGGCGAAGTGTGGAGGGCCTTTCAGGACATGTTTTCTTTAGTTTTAGATGCAAATTTTGGGGATTGGGGGGCAAAATTTGTGTTTGGCCCTATATTTTAAGAGTTAGCACCAGCTATGTCTGGGTCATTGGTAAGTATAAAAAATATATAAATTACTATAAATTTTTTAACTTTTGTTCCAAGATACCATGCTACAAGCACAAGTAGTCTACGTTTAGCCAGATTTTGTTCATAAATAATTTTGTTACAATTTATTGGAGAGTGCCCATTGGCAAAATTGCAATCAAGCAATTTTATATAAAGAAATTTTCTACTACTGAGCAAATATCAAGCCAATGCAAACAGTGTAAAACCACTGAAGTAGCTTCCAGCACTTTTCAATAGAGCCATGATAGTGGCTTCTAGCACTCAACAAGTTAATTGTTCCCCAACATTTTGTCAGAGAACTATTGTAATCATCTGCGTCTGTCCGTGTGTCTGTGATAACTAAAGTTTGGGTTATTGAATCGAAACCAAATTTGGTTTATACATCCCCTACCCCAATAAGATTGTGAATTTCGAATCTGGGTTTGATCGGATAATTTTTGTTTGAGTTATGCCCCTTTTCAAACCTTTTTTGCAACTTTGGAAATTTGCTGTCGGGATGATAACTTTAGTTTGAGTTATCGAATCAACAATAGGTTTGTCTCGAGAATACGTTGGTCAAGTTCCAATTTGCATTAAGTCTGACTAATTTTTGCTGAGTTATGACCCTTTTTCTATTTTTTTTTCTATTGAAAATTAATTGTCTGAACGATAACTTTAGTTTGGGTTGATCGAATCAAAACCAAATTTGTTACATGAGTTTGTCTCAAGAATAAGCTGGTCAAGTTGTAATTTGGGTTTGGTCTGACTAATTTTGCCTGAGTTATGGTCCTTATTCAGATTTCTCAACTTCAAAAATTGGTTGTCCTTATGATAACTTCAGTTTGGGTTATCTAATTGCAATCAGAATTTCGTATATGGGTTTATTCCCAGATTACTCTAGTCTAGTTTGAATTTTGCTTAGGTCTGACCAATTATGGCAGAATTATGGCCCATTTTCTGATTTTTCAACTTCAAAAATTTGTTGTCCAGATGATAAATTCTTTTTGGGTTATCAAATCAAGACCAAATCTGGTATATTTTTTCACTTTGAAATTTTGTAATCTTGAACATGTGCAATGAAAGAGCTTGCTGTCAGGTGACATAGCTCATGCCTGGCGGTGGCCTTGTTCGTTTGGCTAAGTCAGAGTTTAATGTTATCGAACTTATATAGACCAATCAACCTTCTATCATTTTAAAAGGGTTAGGGATTTGATTTCACAGCAGCCAGGATTAGCTTTCAGGGCTCGATTTAACTGGATTCGCATAGCGATTTTTGACTGGCGGTGGCCTTGTTCGTTTGGCAAAGTCAGAGTTTAATGTTATTGAACTTATATAGACCAATCAACCTTCTATCATTGTAAAAGGGTTAGGGATTTGATTTCGCAGCAGCCAGGATTAGCTTTCAGGGCTCGATTTAACTGGATTCACATAGCGATTTTTGAATCAATTTTCAACTATAGCTAATCAATTTCACATGACAAAAACATATAAATAATAGGAAATGCTAATCAAAATTTATCCATGTTAGTAAACTGCTATTCAATTTTTAAAAATTTAATCGATCCTTGGATTTGCTGAAAAATATCTTGAAAATATTTAGTAGGTGTTAACTCTTAACCCTTTACCCAACACAGACGATATCAAAATTTATTATTTTGAATATAATTTTTTAAAAATTTTCAAAAAACTTCAACAAAACCATATCATGTGACCCCTCATTGGAACGAGCTCACTGAGCTCGTTCCAATGAGGGGTCACATGATATGGATTTGTTGAAATATTTTGAAAAATTTAATTTTTTCAACTGCTCAGTTTGCATATTACGCGGGCGGATTCGGGCGATTCGTTAGGTAAAGGGTTAACCTCCTGGGTATCTTTAAGATATTTTCATCAGATCTTCACAGCAGCCATGACGAGATTTGATGAAAAATTTATCTAAACTTAACTCAAGAAATCTTGGGTGAAAAAATCCATTCAGTGTACATGGTGAAAATTGGATTAAATATGACCAAATTATACATATTTCATTGGAAAGAGAAATCCTTCCTAGGTGGGAATATCCACCAGCAGCATGCAAGGAGTTAAGAGTTAAAGTCCAGTAGTTTCACTGAATTATCATTTGGCAACAATGTAGATAATCTGACATTGTCATGATAATTGTCATCCGGCTCTGAAATTGATTCTCCATATCTCCCAGCTGGAAGATATAAAGTTTTACAACTAACTTTTTCTCCCCGACATTTTGTCAGAGGACTTTTGTAAGTAATCATCTGTGTCTGTCCGTCTGTGCATCCGTTCGTCCATCCAGGGTAATAACTAAATTTTGGGTCATCGAATCAAAACCAAATTTGATGTATATGTCTCTTACCCCAGTGATCAGGTGAATTCCGATTATTGGCTGGATCCAATAATATTTGTTGGAGTTATGCCCCTTTTTTGATGCTTTTTCACCCAATTTCGCAAACTTTGGAAATTTGGTGTCCGGATGATAACTTCAGTTTGAGTTATTGAATCAACCAAATTTTGTACATATGTTTGTTTCAAGAATACGCAGGTAAAATCCGAATGTGGGGAAGGTCCGACCAATTTTAGCTAAGCTATGGATCTTTTTCCATTTGTTTGACTTTGAATATTAGATGTCTGGATGATAACTTTAGTTTGAGCTATTGAATCAACACCAAATTTTGTACATAGGTTTTCTCATGAATGTGCAGGTCAAGTTCGAATTTGGGTGCAGTCAGACCAATTTTGGCCGAGTTGTGACCCTTTTTCCATTTTTCTGAATTTTTGTATATTGTTGTTTTAGTCTCAAGTATGGCCAGTGTAAGAACTTGCTGACGGGGGACATAGCCCACACCTGGCGATGCACTTGTTCTCAATAATTTACAGATGATTGTAGAGTAAAAATTTGTGGCCTCTTTGAGATCTTTAACATTTTCTTTAACCCTTTACCCAACGTAATGACCAAAACCGGCCAGCGCAGTTCTAAAAAATCGTCAAATTAATTTTCATTATATTTTTCATTTTTTGTCTCAAAAACCTAGGTTATGATCCATCATTGGAACGAGCTTGTCAAGCCCATTCCAATGAGGGGGTCATAACCTAAATTTTTGAGACAAAAAATGAAAAAAATTAGTTATTCAAGAATTTTCTTTGCAAGTGTCGTCTGCTTTTCATGTTAGGTAAAGGGTTAACTAATTTTATTTCATTTCTGTTATTTGCAGGGATAGTAGTTCCAGTTCTCCGGCAAGCATTAAAAGAGCTGGCCCCCCACGATCTCCTCTTCCAAGGAATAATCCCGTATTTGAGGATTATGAACCACCCAAATCACCAAGAAGCCCCAGAGCAGGAACACCAACACAGCCACCACCCAGACCACCTTCGAGCCCTTCCTTTGCATCAAAACCTGTGCCATCTCCACTGAAGAATATAGGAAACTTGAAAATTGGAAGCTCAAATTTTAGAGTAAGTACTCATTATCACTTCTACTTTTGCAGAATTTATTAATTATAAAACTTGATGATCATTTTTATTTCAGAACAGGTTTTAATTGGAATTGTATTTAACCTTTTACCTGGGTGTAATGGTGGCTCAATGGTTATGGCATTGAACTTCAAACCGAGAGGTCCATGCTTTGATCCCTGCCAGGGGTAACTGTGTTGTGTCTTTGGGCAAGGCATTTAATCCTGATTGCCCATGAGGGGGCACGGTGGCGCTGTGTACTAAGTCATACTGCAGGCCGATGTTCGACTGTCTTCAACCAATGCTAACCCTGCTTGTGTGGAGTTGGGGAGTCTTAAACAGTTGCTCACCATTGCTCAGTGGTTCTCTCTGGGTACTCCGGCTTGCTCCACCCATAAAACTGTTCGACACAAGATGACCCTAGTTGTTGAAAGTGTCTTTAAACTCCAATAAGTAAATAACCCTTTACCTAACACGAAAGGCAGACAACACTTGCTAACCACATTCTTGAATAACTAATTTTTTAGCTCAACTTTGATGTAGTCAAATATGAGGTTATGTCATGACCTGTCATCTGTCTGTTTGTCCATCAACAATTCAATATAGCTCAGGCTAGAGACCGTATTTATGAACCAATCTTTACGAAACTTCTTGGGTACCTTTGTTATCAGTGTGGGTCGAGAACGAGTGTTTTTGGGTGCGGTTCAAAATTCAAGATGACCACCAGCAGCCATTTTGTACCGAAATTAGTGGAATCAGTTTTTTGTACAGAACTTCTGTACGAAAGTTCTAATTTGAATAAATTTTTGTATGAATGTTTAGAAACATGGAATACATCACATATAATACAGGGTTTTTTCTCGTGCAGAAATTATTCAAATTAGATGAACTTTGATTTATTCAGTGCTACTTGTACACAGTAAGTGCACATGTCAATACAACTCGGGCTAGAGGCTGTATTTATGAACCGATCTTCACAAAACTTCTTGGGTGCCTTTGTTATCACCTTGGGTTGAGAATTAGTGTTTTGGGGTTTGGTCCAAAATTCAAGATGGCTGCCAGCGGCCATTTTATACCAAAATTAGGTGCAATCAGTTTTTAGCTCATCTTGACAAAGTCAAGCTGAGCTAATCTCCCAAAATATTTTTAAAATCTTCTCATGAACCAGTGTGTACAATGACTTGATATTTGTTATGGAGCTTCCTTTTGAGGTGTAGAATCAAGTTTGTTCAAACGAAGTTCGTGAAGCAATATTTGGCTTTGTAATGTAGGGGTAAGATTTTTGGCCCCGCCCCAAATTTCTGTTTTCTGAACCAATGGTCCAATTTGATCTAAATTTGATATGTGGTATTATTGGGTCATAAGTACTTGACTCGTGCAAAAAAAAAAAGAGAATCCAGCATCCCCATGAGAACCCCAGGAGCTAAAAATAGAAATATTTTCAAACACCCATATTTCCCAAACCACCTAGAACAGAGAGCTGTTATTTGGTATGAAGCATCTTTAGGTCCAGTAGGATTGAATGGTAAAAAAAAATTGCCATCGGTTATGTTGGGGTGTTCTGTAGAGGGCATCGAAAAAATGCTGAGTCAGCATATTTGCAAAAAATTTTAAAAAATCTTTTCTCCAGAACCAATCATCAGAATCTTTTGATATTTGGTATACAGCATTCATAGGGGGTCAGATACCAGTTTGTTAAAATAAAGCCCATTGGTTCATATTTGGGATCAATACAGGAGCCCAAAATTTTAACTTAGGGTAATATGGGGAATATTCTTTAAAAATCTTCTTCTTCAGAACTACCAGTCAGAATCTTTTAATGTTTGGTGTACATCATTGTTATGAGGTTCAGAATCGAAATTGTTCAAACCAAGTCCCTAGGTTAATATTTGGGCTTCGTACGGAAGTCCAAATTGTAACTTAGTTCAATATGGGGGATAATTTTTAAAAATCTTCTTCAGATCCACCAGTCAGAATGCTTTCATATTTGCTATGCAACATCTTTAGGGGGAGGGGGGGGGGGGGTGTCAGATTCACATTTGTTCAAATCGGATCCCTAGGTATATGTTTGGGCTCGCTATGGTAGCCCAAATTTTAACTTAGAGCAATATGAGGAAATTTCTTTAAAAGTCTTCTTCTTCTGATCCACCACTCGGAATGCTTTAATATTTGGTATACAACATATCTAGGGGGGTCAGATTCAAGTTTTTTCAATTCAAGTGCCTGGGTTAATATTTGGGCTCCATATGGGAACCTGAAATTTAACTTAGTGCAAAATGAGGGAATTTCTTTAAAAATCTTCTAATTCAGATCCACTAGTCAGAATGCTTTCATATTTGGTATACAACATCTCTAGGGGGGGGGGTCAGATTCAAGTTTGTTCAAATCAGATTTGTAGGTTAATATTCAGTACCCTCTAGAGGTGTGTAACTAAGATTAATCCACATAGGTTGTATCAAGGGGCTTCATAGGGGAGCTCTACATTTTACATTATGATCAACTGAAGAAAAGGCATGATGCTCAGATTATTTTTGTCACTCCTGAGAGGCTCAAGGATTGACAGTGTATCCTATGGAAATGGATTGCTTAATGTATACTCATTCTTGGACTCGGTTTATATTGTGTTGTGTTCAAGATGAGCGCTTCAGGCCCCATGGGGCCTGTTGTTTGTACAGAACTTCTATATGAAGGTTCTGATTTGAATAAATTTTTGTATGAATGTTTAGTAACATGGAATACATCACATATAATACAGGTTTTTTTCTCGTGCATAAATTATGCAAATTAGATGAACTTTGATTTATTCAGTGCTACTTGTACACAGTTAGTACACATGTCAATACAACTGGGGCTAGAGGCCGTATTTATGAACCGATCTTTACGAAACTTCTTGGGTACCTTTGTTATCACTTTGGAACGAGAACAAGTGTTTTTGGGTGCAGTCCAAAATATCAAGATGGCCACCAGCTGCCAATAAGACAAACTTTGATTTATTCAGTGCTACTTATACACAGTAAGTGCACATTTCAATACGGCTCTGTCTAGAGGCATCTATCTATCTGTCACCCACCTTTACAATACTTTACCTTGCATTTGTTACAGGCTATGGTCAATAGTCATGTACAGACCTTTACAACAACTTTACATGTACCTTTGTTATCAGGTCATTACCTAGATGTGTGTCATTGCTGTGTCACATACTATACATGTATATGTCTTAGTTGAGCTAAAGTGTCATTGACACTTTCATTTCGTTTTTGCTTGAAAAACATGGCTTATGCCATCTGATTGGAATGAGCTCAACAAGCTTGTTCCAATAAGGGTCATAAGCTGTGTTCTTGAGACGAAAAAATAATGAAAATTGAATGGTGATTTTTGCGAATAGCACTTGCCGGTTTTGGCCGTTACATTGGGTAAAAGGTTATGCCTTCTAATTCAGTCAAAGTAAATTTTTGTGTAAAGCAAAAGTTGGCAAGCTGTGAGTAGCCATACTGTAGACATCTGAAAGTGCAAATGGGAGTTTTTGAAGTATTGATCACCGAAGGCATCCAGCTGGTAAACAAGATTTTTTCAAAATGATATTTTGGTGTATTTATTTACCGTATTTACTCTATGTATTGGGACACTCTATGATTTGGGACACACATTTTTTCCAGAAAACTATATTTTTTTATGCTCTAAAGTTTGGGACATTCAGGAGATTTGTTTCCAGTTGACCCGTCGCTAGTAGCAGACAACACTCATAAAAAAAATTCTTGAGTAACTAAAAATTTTCATTTTTTGCTTCCAAAACATAGCTTATGATCCCTCATTGGAATGAGCGCAATGCGCTCATTCCAATGAGGGATCATAAGCTATGTTTTGGAAGCAAAAAATGAAAATATAAAAAAAAAATAGATGGCGATTTTCGTATATAGTGATGGAGAACGAATCACACACAACTTTATTCAGCATCAAATCAAGACCAGGTTCTGTTCTTTCCCCGTTTTCTAATAATTGGGACACCTGTGAAAATAATTATTTTTAGCTGTCCCAATACATAGAGTAAATACGGTAATACTGTTGTAAAGGCAGGGTTCGTACGTGGGTCTGGAAAACTGGAAAAAGTATGGAAATTTGGGGCGGTTTGGAAAAGGTCTGGAAAAGGTTTGAAAATATGTGTGTCGAGCCTTGGGGTCTTGAAAAAGTATGGAAATTACTGTTTTTAACAAAGGTGTAATCATTCTGAGTAAAAATAACCAGCATACAAGATTTATTATTTGTCAACGCCCCGCATTCGATAACAGAAAAATTCGGGTCGGAAAACTTTGCGCATTTTCAATGGAATACAACCGAGATATCACAGGTGTTTCAAAGCCGAATGCAGCTCGGAATTATGGAGAATTCCGAAGGTCAAGTCACATGTGCACTGTGTTTTATTGTCTTTGAAATTTCCAACGTGAAGGTCATTTGTTATTTTTGTATTTGTTTATCATGGGGAAGTGTGTTTTTTCACCGAAATGTGAAACAGACCCTAGATTCAAACAATGGATTTCTCAGGACAAAACTTAATTAAAAGGCAATGTGCACAATATGCAGAAAATCATTTGACTTATCGAATATGGGCGAAGCGGCCCTTCTAAGTCACATGGCAGGTAAAAAACACGCTGCCTTAGTGAAAATGAAACAGCAACAAAATCATATGGAAGGATTTTTTTCCGAAGCTACGAGAATAGGTAAGACTCATCTGACACCTGGCAATGATCTTCACGGTGTTTCTTCAAAACAAAAACTTGACGCATTGGAAGTGTCTCACGAACATAGTCATGGAGCCTCTTTCACTGGGGGCATTTCAACCCTTGGAGACTTTGTTACCGACAAGAGTGTTTTAACAGCAGAAATTTACTGGACTTTGAATATGATGGAAAAACACCATTCTTACAAGAGTTGTCAGGGTGTTTCTGACGTATTTCGCCTCATGTTCCTGATAGTCAGATTGCTTCAACATTTTTTTGTTCAGAGTCAAAATCACGCTATCTTACAACGTTTGGAATTGCTCCCTATTTTTCTTATGATAAAACAGTGTCAAGAAATTTTTATTTAATCTTGAAGTCCATATGTTGTCCAGAACTACCCATTCATACAACAACAAACCAAGTGCTCTCTAAGAGAGAACTTGCTTTATTGTTATATGGGTGGGACACATTCCTTATAGATGTACACTGAACACCGTATGAAAACAGATTTTCAGCTGTAGGGATTGTACATTTTCAGTGGCTGAATACATACATGTTTGCAGCTAATCAACATGTAGAATCACTGCCAGTTTAGCTACCAGTACCACTTTGTTAGCATATATGTACATGTAGTAATGAACTTTCAAGGGTTGCGGGCCCTAGATTCCAATTGAGACGGTGCCTGTGCCTTCAGCATGATGGTAAATGATGCGATTTGAGTCTGGAAAAATGGTACTTCAGGTCTGGGAAAGGTATGGAAAAAGTATGGAAATTTTTGGCCAAAAAAGTGTAAGAACCCTGTAAAGGGCTCCAGAGAGCCCTTTCCATCTGTGTGCTACATCACAGCATTTCATCATGTCTTAACAGTAAGTTTTATCATTACAGAGCGGATGCCAGCTCTGGGATAGTTAACAAATGGACAAAATGGCAGGGCATCCAGCTTGTGAACAATATTTTTTCAAAATCAGATTTTGGTGTATTTATTTACTCTATATTATCTCTATGAATTTGTTTACTTTTTCAGCGATCTCGAGACAGTAATTCTGATAAAAATTCCTCACCATCTTCATCACCATCAATCATATCTACAATCAGTAATGAGTTGTCTGATATGGCCCAAACTGCCACCAGTACAATGTCAGAACTGTTTGGTAAGTTGAAGAAACGTGGTAAGTTATAGACTGGATGATGTTGTGAACAACCCTTATTCTTTTCAAATAGGATTTTAGCTTATCATACCCTTACACTAATAGATTTTTATGTCCCCATATTGTGTTACCCATGTCCTCCTGTCATTCCATCTTTCAGTCATTCTGAAATAACTGAAATAACAGTTTTCCAGGCATTTTTAGCTGATAATTAGATGATTTCTGGTAGGTGGCTTTGTCATGGGCACCTATAAATCAAGTTCGAGTTTGGTCCCGGTCGGGTTATTTTTCACTGAATTATTGACCTTGAACTTAGTTTATGATGTGGAAACTCTAGAGAATCAGTTTGTTTTTTTTTGCTTGTGGGGGCATATGTGCCGTACTGACACATCTAGTTTTTAATGCCTCTACCCAATAGTTACATACAGCCATTGCTATTCACAAAAAATGCCAATCAAGTTTTATACCTTTTTGTAAATTTTTGCTTCCAAAACGGCCTATGACCCATCTTTGGAAATGAGCTCATTCCAGTGAGGTGTCATAAGTTATGTTTTTAAGCAAAAATGAAATTTTTTTAGCTCACCTTGACAAAGTCGAGCTGAGCTTATCTAATCGCTCTCCCTCCATCTTCCGTCTGTCCATCAGCACCATGTTTTGGTTTTCTCCTCCAAAGCCACTGGGCCAATTCAAGTGAAAGTTTGTGTGATTGATGGTCCCAAAGGGGCATAGCATTTTTGTTCAACTCAATATGCCCAGACCTATAGGGAGGGGGTGGAGAAAATGCTCCAAAATATTTTTAAAATCTTCTTTTGATGAACCAGTGGGTACAGTGACTTGATCTATGTTATGGAGCTTCCTTTTGAGGTGTAGAATCAAGTTTGTTCAAACGAAGTTCGTGAAGCAATATTTGGCTTTGTAATGGGAGGGTTATGATTTTTGGCCCCACCCAAAAATTTCTATTTTCTGAACCGATGGTCCGATGCAAAAATTCCCGCATCCCCGTGGGTATCCCCAGGAGCCAAAAATAGAAATATTTTCAATTGCCTATATTTTCCAAACCACATGGAACAGAGAACTGTTATTTGGTATGAGGCATCCTTAGGACCTGTAGAATTGAATGGTGAACGAGCTCGTTCCAATAAGGGGTCATATGGTATAGTTTTGTTGAAATTTTTTAAAATTATTTTTTCAACTGCTGAATTTATATATTACGAGGGCACAAACAGATGATTCCTTGGATAAAGGATAATATTATTCATTCGGGGCTACAGTTAAAAAAACTCAAGACATCTTGAAAATTCAATTGTGGGTAAATAAATAATGACGATAAACTGATATTTTTGTAATTACACCGGTATTCAATCGATATTGGTTTGAATACCGGTATATATCGGTTTATCGATATACTGTGCAGCCCTAGTACCTGGACTTCTGAGTAATGCCCAAATATGGGCTTCCAGCACTCTACCAGTTAAGGATTATGTTGAGTAGAAGTTCCCCCTCTTTGCTTTTCTTATGACAACAATGCTGCAATAGAAATAGAGTGAGCATAACATTTAGTTTCTAACATTCTCCTTCAGTGTACAAATTCTTGCTTCAACCTCATTCTTGCCATTGGAATACAAGTGAAATTAAGGTATTTTTAACCAAATTTTGCTCTGAACTGAATCATTTTTAACCAGTGAGTTTTTTAATTTATATTTTCATCAGATCTAGTCATGGCTGCTTCACAGCAGCCATGAGTAGATTTGCTGAAAAATGTTTTTGAAAATTCCTCACAAATGTGTAATTAATGAAATCAAGTCAAAGTGAAATGTTTCAATTTTTTTTTATATTCGTTTACCAACTTTTTTGTATCTGTTTCTGTTGTATCTGTTTCAAGCAAAAATAAAATTTCATTTCAGGTTTAAATCATTAGTTTCTTTTCTGTTTAACTGTTTTAACTGATATAGCCATAAATGCTGAAAGTGACTATGAGGTCTAAACAAGTAAAAAATTTGTTTTTTAGTCCCCCCCCCCCCCCCCCCCCCCCCCATATCTTCCTTTTGGTTGCCACATGCTCTCTTTTTATAACCAATGTAAACTTAAAAAAATAAAAATTAAGTGGTTTATGTCTGATATTTCACACATTAAATTTGTCCTTTGAGTGCAATAAGGCTTTGGCTTTGCAATGCTTTAGCATTGCAAAGCCTTCTTGCACTCAAGAGATGAAAGAACCACCCATGCTATTCTGTTGATTATGAGGCCTAAAACATAAAACAAACTAAGAACATGAACTCTTGATGGCAAAGAAATAATTACAAAAATAAAATAAAAAAACACCAGCTTACATGCAATTTTACAAAAGATGGCTTGAGAAACAGAAGATCTACTTTCTGGAGCCTTAGGCCACACAAAGTAGACCTTCTGTTTCTCAGGCCATTATTTGTAAAATTACATGCGGGCGAGCGGTTTTTTATTTTTATTTTTTATTTCAGTAATTACTTCTTTGCCATCAAAAGTTCATGTTCTTGGTTGAAGTTTTAGGCCTCATAATCTACAGAATTGCATGGGTGGTGGAGTATTTCATCCCTTGAGTGCAGGAAGGCTTTGCAATGCTAAAGCATTTTAAAGCCTTCTTGCACTCAAGGGACAAATTCATCAATTTTTTTAACTTGGGTAAAATATCAGACAAAAACCATTTAATTTTTATTTTTTTTAAGTTTAAATTGGTTATAAAAAGAGAGCATGCGGCAGCCAAAAGGACCATGCGGGAGGGCCTGAGAAACAGATATTTTATTTTTTTAGGCCTTATGTGAAATCTTGAAAAAAGTAAATTTCCAAAAGTAAATTGCCTTACAGTATTTTTTCAACAAATACAAAGGTGAATCAATCTTTTGTCATTGTAAAACATCGTTCAGTGTCAGATCTCTTACAGTATGAATAACAAAGTGTTCCATCTCCCAACAAATAATTATATTTCCTATTCATTACTATTCCTTGTTTACATTTTTTTTCTCATTTTCTGTAGGTAACCAGAAAAATATGAGTGCACCACCCACACCCCAAAGGCCACCAAAACCATTTGCACCTCTTGGTAAGCTTTGGATATTTTCTAACTTGATAAATAAGACATTTTAAAAATCTTTTCTGTTGAAGCCGATTGGTTTGAGTGTTTTTAGTGTGAAAATCCTTTGGATTTCAGTACGATGGCATTTTACCATTGATGCCTTATTATCTGGGTCGGTGTAAAGAATCTTTTATTCTGTATTTGATGTCATGGATTGTGTGGTTTGTTAGGTTAAAGTGTAAAGCTATGTGTGTAAGGACTTTTTTTACCGGTGGTATAATGCCCTAATCCCTACGGCTTTTAGCCGGTGGTATAGATTCCCTAAGCCATACAGGGGTCTGGCTGTTTTGCTGCCATTTCTCCAGAAATAGTATCTGTAATTCTAGTTTTACTAATTTGATGGCTAGATTGTGTACGTTCTTATACATTGGGTAATACATTATACATTCAAATAATGATTCTATTCGGGTCCGTTTATGGCTTCAGGGTTCTTCAGTGTTAAGGTCCATGACTGTGGTGGTGCTTGTGCTTGACCTGAGACTGACTTTGCTAACAGAGCTCTCGGCGTTTAGTATTGCCATAGCTTTAGTAGTCACACCTGAAAATAAGCAGTCTGACATTTGCAGAACGAGGTCCCATAGGGTGAATTTGATGATGCTATCCCATACAGTGGGCCAATTTATCCTCTGGGTACCTCTCTCTTTTTAGTTTTGAGACCCTAATTCAGATTGAGGTTCACAGAGGGTACATTTAGTGATGCTACCCTGCTGTGCAGGGTAGCATCACTAAATTCACCCTCTGGGGACCTCATTTTGCAGATGACAGTCTGCTTATTTTCTGGCTTGTTAGTAGTTTATAATAGATAAACACTATATCAACAAATGTCCATGAGGACCTAGTTATTATCCCCCGCCAAAACAAAGTTTGTGGGGGATTTAGAAATTGGGTCTGCCCATCCATCCATCCATTTGTTTGATAATTCGGGCCAACATTGGGGGTTTAGGGAATATTATTATTAGGGGCTACCTCCAAATTAAGGTAGTGTTAGGGTTAGGAGTGGGGTTAGGGGTAGCCCCAGAGTAGGGCTTAAGGTTGGGGAGGGTTAGGTCCCCGGGAATGTTAGGTCCCGTTGGGGAGGGTTAGTTTTAGTAGCCGTAGCCCCTAAACCGAAAAATAGCTCCTACTCCTATTGGTTTGGCTAGGGTGGGGGTTGGGTCAGGGGTGGGGTGGGGCTAGGGGTATCCCCAGAGTAGGGCTTAAGGTTGGGGGGTTAGGTCCCAGGGGTGGGTCGGGGTTAGGGCCAGGGTTGGGGTTTTAGGGTGAAGGGGTGGGGTTAGGGTTAAATATAAGTTCTAGGGTGGAGGGGGTGGGGTTCTGGGTAAAATAAGGTTTTGGACTTACAAAATGTTTTTTTGGTAGCCCATAAACCCCGAAATGTTGGAGCGTCCATTTGTCCATTCGTTCATTCGTCCATCCATCCATAATAACTTTGGACCTTCATATCTCAGTCAGTGGATGTTGGATTTAAATGATCTTTGGTATGCTGATAGACCACCATAGGGGACAGGATATTCACAAGTAACAGGTTTTGTCCATTTTTTTTTTTTCATGGAGTTAAGGGCCTTTTTCGAGCTTTTTTCAACATGGAAACCCTTCAACTTAGAAACCCTTGGCGGGGGATACCGGTAGCATTTCACCTTGTTTTGTTTCATATTGGTTGATAATTTGCCGGCAAGTATAGCTCAGAATAAAAATACTTTTCTCCTCTTGAGAACTATTATTTGTCATAAATTCATCGGGTTGAAACTAATATATTTTATTGTTACAAAGCGCTGCTTATTTGAAGCATTTTAGACTACATATTGAGTATTTGCAAAGAAAATAAAACATTTCATATTGCCTGTAATGTTTTGAAGCATATTCCACTCATGTTGCAACATTTGTAGTTCAATACCTTATTCATCCCATTGAACGTAATATAACAAATATGCAGTTAAATTTCATTAGCTGATAATTTTTTAAAATCAGACCACATTCAGTGCTGATTTATGCCATGTGATATTAGTTTAAAAACTGTGATTGCACACAGTGGAATTAGACTCCAATATTTTTCTTCCACTTTCCTATTTTTCCCTTCTGAGAAACAAAATACATGCTGTCTCCTGTATCTATTTTCAACAAGTTTGATCACTTGTAATATTCTGTTTTGCAGGAAATCGTAAAGCTTTGGTAGAGAAGTCTGGATTAGTGAAGCATGGTCTCAGTCAGAAACAGAAAGAGAATAGTAAAGTTGATAGGAGTTCTTCAAGTAGTAACATGTAAGTATACATGTATATCAAATCAGCAAGAAG
This sequence comes from Pictodentalium vernedei, assembly GCA_031216915.1. NCBI lineage: Eukaryota > Metazoa > Mollusca > Scaphopoda > Dentaliida > Dentaliidae > Pictodentalium > Pictodentalium vernedei. Next base: position 426,479,087 of record CM062289.1, on the reverse strand, counting down.
ACTGTTTACAGTACAGTCACCATGGACTGGCCGTAATCCATGCATGGGCATTGATGTTCATGTATGCATTTACCAGGTAATAAAAATGATCATGAGCAAAATTTTAATTAATGAATCACTGGGATGTCAGAATCCTTTGATATTTGATATATACAGTGGAACCCTGTTAATTGAATAGCAACTTTGCCAATGAAAATTATTCAATTAACAGGAGTATTCAATTAACGGGATTGTGTCACTTTCCTGTATCGTAGAGATAAACTTAGCATTTATTCTATTATACCTTGTTTGACAGAGCTCCATGAGCTCTGTCAAACAAGATATAATAGATTAATTGCCTGTATTAGATGTACTGAGGCCAAATAGGTCTATAAACAAAGGAAAACTGAGGCGAGTCAGGGTAATTTCTCGACAGGTTACAAGATTTTTGTATTCAATTAACAGGAGTTTACTCTATAACCTATATTCAATTAACAGGTCAAATTTGTACTGGAGGTATGGTAAATGGCTTTGTGTTGGAAAATTATTTTCAATAAACAGGGATATACAATTAAGAGATATCCAGTTAAGTGAGCTCTACTGTATCATCCTTATGTGGGTCAGATTCAGATTTGTTCAAGTCAAGTCCCTGAGTCCTTATTTGGGTTTCTTATGTGAGCCTGAATTTTAACTTAGTGCAATATGAGGAATATTCTTTAAACATTTTCTTCTTCAGAACCACTCAGAATATTTTGATATTTGTTATGCAGCATCCTTATGAGGTCCTGATTCGAGTTGTACAGATCAGGTCCCTGGGTCGATATTTGGGCTTCTTATGTGAGCCCAAATTTTAACTGCAATATGAGGAATATTGTTCAAAAATCTTCTCCTTCAGATCCTCTAGTCAGAATCTCTTCTGATATTTGGTATACACCATCGTTATGAGGGCCAGATTCAAGTATCAAGTTGAGGGTTCATATTTGGGCTTTTTATGTGAACCTAAATTTTAACTTAAAAAATTGCTTTAATAGTGCAATACAAAAAAATTGCTTTAAACATCATCTTCTTCATATACACCAGACATATTTTTTTGGTATTCAGTATACAGCACCCTAATGTAACAGGTTTGTTCGAATAAAGTCCCTGGGTTCCCATATTGGTTCCTTATTTGAGGGTTTTTTTTGGGGTGGGGGGGGGGAGGTTCAGGGATTTCTAGATTCAGATTTTTTTTTAATAATGTCCTTACATTCATATTTGGGAGCCTGAATTTTCCTTTTGTTGGGGTGGGGGGAGTAAAATCAGAATCTGTTCATGTCTGTTTTGCGGCATCCATAGGGGTGAGAACAGAATCAAGTTATTCAAATCAAGTCCCTGGATTTGATTACTTGGGCACACTATGGGAACACAAATTTTAAATCAGACCAAATCCAATAAAAAGGAGAACTTTTAAGGATCTTTTTGTTAAGTATGTCCTTGTTTCAGCATTAATGAAAATACTGGATATCCAGGCATTATTTTTATGATAGCTTCTGAATCTTAGAAAAATGAATGAAATACAGGTTTGCACAAATTTGAATTCCCAACTTCCTCTTTATGGGAGTTACAGCGATTCAAAATTCTGTCTCTGAAGAATCATTGATGTTTTGTCAGGTGAAAACTTCAAGTTACGAAAAATTTGTATGGCCAGGAGGGGAGCTTTATATTTTATTTTTTGGAGGGAAGCAGTCTGATTTTTGAATATTTTGTATAATATCAAAAAATAATAAAACAGTAGAAATTTGCATAATCATTGAATATCAGTAAATGTAGTTTTTAAACTTTGAAATGTCCTGTCTGTTCTTCAGAATGTAATATCTCTTCTTTTCTTATATTCTAGTGAAAATCAACAGTTTCTCAAGGAAATAATAAATGGTATACTTGAAGGTCAAGGAAACATCAGCTGGATAAAAAATAACCGTGTGAAGAAGTTAATGGAAGACGAGAATTATCGGAACTTTGTGCTTAGCAGGCTAAATAAAAATTTAGACAAGAAACTCTCTGATGATACTCAGCATATTGAAGATGTGGTATGTATACATGTAAATGTATATATATGTATGTGCAAACTTTTGTACCAATGGTTGTGGGGAAAGTCAGGACATAGATCAGGCATTTCATCCCCTGAGTTCCAAAGTGTTCTATGTGCCAGTAGGCACATAGAACACATTGGAACTCAAGTTTGTTCAAATCGGGTGGTCCCTAGGTATACATTTGGGCTTGTTATGGTAGCCCAAATTTTAACTTAGTGCAATTTGAGGAAATTTCTTTAAAAATCATCTTCTTCAGATCCACCAGTGAGAATGCTTTCTATTTGGTATACAACATCTCTAGGGGGGAGATTTGAATGCCTGGGTTAATATTTGGGCTCCATATGGGAACCTGAAATTTAACTTAGTACAGTGTGAAGGAATTTCTTCAAAAATCTTCTTCAGATCCACTAGTCAGAATGCTTTCATATTTGGTATACAACATCTCTAGGTGGGTCAGATTCAAGTTTGTTCAAATCAGATCTGTAGGTTATTATTTAGGCTCACTGTGGTAGCCCAAATTTTAACTTAGTGCAGTATGAAGAAATTTCTTTAAAATTTCTCTTCTTCAGATCCAACAGTCAGAATGCTTTCATTTTTCGTACACAGCATTTCTAGGGGAGTTAGATTCAACTTTGTTCAAATCAAGAGCCTGGGTTAATATATTGGCTCCCTATGGGAGCCGGAATTGGTCATGCAGCTGAAGAATTAGAAATTTTGTATTCAGTAACCTCTATAGATGTGTAACTATGATTAATCCACATTGGTTGTATCAAGGGGCTTCATAGGGGAGCTCTACATTTTACATTATGATCAACTGAAGAAAAGGCATGATGCTCGGATTATTTTTGTCACTCCTGAGGGGCGCAAGGATAGACAGTGTATCCTATGGAGATGAATTGCTTAATGCAGACTCATTCTTGGTCTCTGTTTATATTGTGTTCTGTTCAAGATGAGCACTTCAGGTCCCGTGGGGCCTCTTGTTAATATTGTAACCATGGTGCTCAAAATTAAGTTGTTGTAAGATGGTGATTGGAAATGTGTGCTGAAGTATTTTCTAATTTCTGACAAATTTGGATATTCACATGTTATACCTTAGTTAACTTCTCATCTAACATAATGGCCATACACAGACAAAAGTCTCCATTCAATTTTTATAACCCCCACAAAACGAAGTTTGGGGGGGGGGGGGGTGTATATAGGAGACAACTTGTCTGTTGGTCGGTCTGTCGTCGTCGGTCCGTTTCACATGTAAACTTTTGGAGTGAACTACTTCCACAGTTTTAGCCGCATTTTCATGAAACTTCACAAAAATGATCAACATGATGAGGGGAAGTGCGTGACATAATTTTGGGGAAATTGGGAGACATGAAATAATTTTTATAATTATTATAAAGTTACAGCCCTGAACATTTCCATCCACCGTTGTTCACTTCCATCATCCATTTACAGCCTTGGATCCACCAATTTTATCATTGATTTGTGTCTGGCATCCTCAAAAAAGGAGTATTTTTATACTGTACCAATGACCCAGACTTAGCTGGTGCTAACTCCACAAAAACCAGGGCCAAACACAAATTTTGCCCCCCAATCCCCAAAATTTGCATCCAAAACAAAAAGAAATCATGTCCTAAAGGACCTCCATAGTACGACTCTACTGCGCATGCGCAGTGACGCAGTCGTCCCGAAATTGGCGCCAAATATCATTCTCTGTTTGGCCCTTCATCAGTCAACATCTCACTGATCTTTGTGCTTGTAAATCTCAGTTTAAAGGATGCCAGACACGTAATTCTTGGAGAAAATGTGATTCTAAGGAGGATAGAAGGAGGAGAGGAAAAAAGAAGTGGCAAAAAATAATCAGGGCTGTACTTAAAATTTTTTGTTGAAATTATGTTAAGTTGCCTATTTTCGAGGCAAACGCCTCTTGTTGTCATTCTTGCTAATTGTTGCACTGCTTATTCAGTGTTTCCTCTCCCCTAACCTTCTAAAGTCCCCCCTTGCAATTCTCCCATGCTTTTGGCATATTTTTGAGAAGTTTCATTTCTAAAAATTCCCTGGGAGAGTTGCTTGGTTACAGAATGTTTTCTGTTATTTTCCCCATAGTTACGTTTTCACCCATGGGTGTATAACGTTTGTGTTCTGCATCTTCTATCTGATGTTCTGCAGATTCTCCCCTGGGAGTCTCTGTTTTGCATCAGATAGAGTGTAATTGATGACTGATTCCGGGCCAGTTTTTTCAGTGCCTGGAGTCATGTTTTCTTCTGTGTTTACACTGTTTGTTTTCATTGGCAACAGCCTTTTGTGAGGGGGGCTGTTTGCCTTTGAGGTAGTTTATCTCATTATAAGATACATTTATATTATCCGAAAGTGTCTCATTAATTATTTTATATAATTTTAAAATTTTTGACCACACTTTGCCATCGGATCCATCGGGGCTCAACGTTACTTTTCAGCAACTTGGGCTTCTCTGAAAAAATATTTTTTCAAAATTATTTTGTTTTGCAATTGTTTTTTCATTTATTAATGGATCATGTTATTATGTATCTTTGTGTCAGGGGTTTTTGCGAGTAACTAGGACTTATTGTTGTTCTTTCACAATGAAGGGAACTTGTTCAAATTGTAATAGGAAGAAATCTTCCTCTGACTTTCATGATTATTGCATTAATTGTAGTCAGTGTTCTCGCATTAATCCCTGTCCTGTATGTGAACATTGGGATGAGAAACATTGGAAACGTGTGTCACGATATGTTGTTTCTGGAGAAAGAGCGATGCCGGCTCTTTCTCCACAAGGTCACTCTACTCTCTCAGTTTCTATTTCAGAGGAACCAGAACAGGGTGATGTTTCCATGTTATCTTCTTCAAGTGTGCGTCCGTCGTCACAATTAAATACAGAGCTAGCGGCAAAAGTGCTCATGGAGATTAGACAAATGTCGTCCGCTAGCTCGCCCGGTGTAGCGTCCATTCACCGAATGGTTCGGCAGCCGGGTTCGTCCGATGCGGTCCAAGAGGAAATTTTGGGTGATGCGAGCACTATAAAAATAATAGATGCACACCCAGTGACGGCGGATAGTGAACGAGAACGGAGGAAGCCTTTTAGTCCGGTTCCTAGCTCGTCCAGGTCCAGCCGGGCCGCGAGTGAGAGAGGCCCCTCTCTCGTACAACAACATCTGGGACCAGATGTTGTGGTACAAAATGTGTCTTTAGCGGAGCATACGTCCGTCGCTCGGGACGCTCCGTTGTATAAGCAGTCCGCAGAGACTGTTAAGGCTTCCTCTTCTCGCCGGCGCACACGACCGCACCTTGGCTGCGTGACCTCCGATATTTTGCCAGCTTCGCCGATGAAGGATTATTCAGCGACCAGGTCACACCATCCGGCAGCCAGGGATTCGAGACCGATGGACTCCGGACGTTCGCATAGGAAAAGTATGCGGGAGCCATCTGATGCGGAGCTGCCCTCGGCAAAGCAGCGAAAGACCGCTCCTCCGCAGGTCTCGACGTCGGACATTCTAGTGCAGATAGCACAGCTTATCGCAGCATCCCAGCAGCCGACAGAGACGGTGTCGGATCGAGAATTATCCGACGGCGCTGGGTCGGTACGCTCCGCCGAAGCATCGGCGGCGGACGACCGGGAACATCGGGAGGTCCGACCGGATGGTGAAAGGGATACGGATGAATTGGAGCTATCCCTTTCGGAACAACACAAAGCTGCCGTAGACTTCATCCGGCACTTTCTTCCTCAAGTTGTTCCGTCGGGCCAGACTGCTGCGCTTCCGGACAGGAGAATTATAGCGTCATTGGACTCTGATTTTTTCGAGCGGTTCAAGGACATCGCTCCCGAGTTTCCGTCGCAGTCCAATAATGTTGCAAGAACATTTGAATTATTGAACGACGCTATTTTTAAACTTGCTTCCAGGACAGGGAAAGCAGGCTTCTTGTCCGCAAATACTCTCAACCTGCCTTTCATTAATGCAAGGAATAAATTCGACACGGCAGGTCAGGGTATACCGAGAGTTCCTCTGCGTATGGACGACGAGGCGGAAGACTTAGAGCTATCATTACCGTCGTCAGCTTCTATTCCAACCGCAGTGTTGGAAACAGCTATTGCGTCTAACAGAGCCAATTTAGATGCCTTATCTTACGCAGATCACCTTACGAAGGCGTTATCACTGCGTCTTCAAGGGGAAGAGTTTCAGGATATACAATCCTCCTTAAGACTTCTTTCAAGGGCAGTAGCTTATTCCACGTGTAACTCCGCCCTTTCAGTGGCAAATTTGGAGTTGGTTAGACGTGACGCAGCCCTGTCTACATCCACACTAGTGGATTCTAAGGTGAAGAACTCTCTTAGAGTCGCTTCGGTCTCAGGAGATCTTCTCTTTGACGGCAAGCTTTCCGCTATTTATGATAATATTAAAAAGAAAGCTAGTGATTCTCTGTTGTTCAGATCCGCTCCTAAAAGGTCGGATACAGCAGACACGAATAAGGCGGGCACTTCTGGGTCTTATCCGCCCAAGAGAGGTGCCTATAGAGGTTCCGGTGCGTCCTCTAGCTCTTATTCGAGAGACCGTCAGGATAGCGACTCTCGTTCGGGACGTCCTTCAGGCCGGGACAATCGGTCGGACGCCCCGAGGTCGACGAGGCGAGGTGCGGGTCGTGGAAGACGTGGTTTCTCCTACCGCAGGCCTCGCAGATCCAGGAGGTGATGGCTCAAACCTCTATCGCGTTCCGGTTGGCGGAAGGTTGTCGAGTTTTTCTCAAGAGTGGGCGTCGATTACGGACGACCCGTGGGTGAGAGGAGTGACTTCGGAAGGTCTAAAGATATCCTTCAAACGAAAGCCTCCTTTAACTCGAAGTCCAAAGTGGACTCATCTTCCGTCAAACCCTCAGAAAAGAGACGCTCTGCTATCAGAGGTGCAGTCTCTTTTAATGAAGAACGCGGTAGAGGTCGTAGAAAACCAGGAATCGCTGGGATTCTACAGCCATCTGTTTCTGGTTCCGAAACCAGACGGCTCGTTCCGTCCAGTCATAGATTTGAGCTGGATAAACAAGCTGATCGTCGCTCCGAAGTTTTATATGGAGACGATTCGATCGGTCAGAGCGAGTATTCGGGTGAACGATTATGCAACGAGCATAGATCTCAAAGATGCGTACTTTCACGTCATGGTACATCCGACATTCCGAAAGTATCTACGCTTCGCAGTCCTAGGAGTGGTGTATCAGTTCCGGGCCATGTGCTTCGGATTGAATCTAGCACCCTGGGCTTTCACTCGGGTAATGAACTCGGTAATGATCTACTTCCGAGCTCATTCGTCTGCGGTAACGTCGGCCTACCTGGACGACATTCTTCAGAGGTACGGCAACGAGTTAACGCTTCAGAACGATGTTCAGAATCTTCTTCTATTGCACCGACGTCTCGGTTTCATAGTAAACGAGGAGAAGTCGGATCTGGTGCCGTCCAAGTCATTCACTCATCTGGGAATGAGCTTCGAGACGCACAACAATCTCGTTCGTCTGCCGTTAACCAGAGCGAAATTAGTCAGTTGTTACGCTCGCTATTGTCTAAATACAGACAAAGTCACAGCGAGAGAATTTATGAGACTGATAGGTCTGTGCGGAGCCGCCGCGGATCTCATTCCGATGGGACGGCTACGCACACGGCCTCTTCAAATTTTCCTGACTCAGAATTGGAGTGTGAAAATTCATTCGCTCGATGTAGACGTTCTCTTGTCAGATCAAGTGAAACAAGAGATTCAGACTTGGGCAAACATTCAGTGGTTAACTCAAGGAGTTCCGCTGCAGTTGCCGGATCCGAGTTTTACCATTATGACGGATGCCAGTCAAACAGGTTGGGGTGCATCATTAATCCCAACGGATTCGAGATGCCAGGGTCTTTGGGATCCGCAATTCCTGTGCAAGCACATAAACATCAAGGAAATGATGTCAATTTGGCTTGCGTTACGTCACTGGATGGACATTATTCACGATGCTCATGTCCAAATCCTATCCGACAATACGACTGTAGTGGCGTATATACGGAATCAGGGAGGCACTCATTCAGTTCCGTTGTTCAATCTAACGGAAAGAATCCTTCTGTTTGCGTTGGAACATCACGTTCTTCTTTCGGTCCGTCACATACCGGGTCGTCTGAATGTGCTAGCAGACTCCCTTTCACGAAAGGGTCGCTTGTTGCCGTCGGAGTGGACTCTCAACAAACAAGTATTCAATCAGATTTGCTACCAATGGGAACGGCCAATGATAGACTTATTTGCGACACATCTCAACAATCAGTTGCAGACGTATGTGTCCCCGTGTCCGGATCCAAGAGCATTTGCAGTAGACGCTCTATCGATCCCTTGGGACGGAATGATAGGATATGCGTATCCTCCAGCGCCGTTAATTCAACAAGTATTGCTAAAGATAAAACAATCTCAATGCAAGATTCTGTTGGTAGCATCTCTGTCGCCACAGAGACCGTGGATAAATCTACTCAGGTGTCTGTTGTGGGACCTACCGCGGAAGCTCCCTCCACGAGAGGATCTTCTTTGGCAGGGGAAATCGCGCCAACTGCATCACAACCCGCAAGGTCTCAACCTTCACGTTTTTCCGTTGTGCGGTCCTTCTTGCATGGCAAGCACTTTACAGGACGAGCAGTGGACGCGATTTCTAACTGTAGGAGGACCTCCTCTTCGCTAAACTATGCGGCTAAGTGGAAGGTTTTCCGTCGTTGGTGTAGGGATCATTCTGTTGATATATTTGATCCCTCTATACCAGACATTGCTAACTTTCTAGTATACTTGTTTGACGAAATCAAACTGCAACCTGTTACTATAAAGGGTTATAGATCTATGTTATCTGATACCTATGCACATCATGATAGTTTACAAATTGGATCTAATGTCTCTTTATCGAAATTGGTTAGAAACTTTTCGATAAATAGACCCAGAACTCTTAGATTAATTCCTAAGTGGAATTTAGCTTGGGTTCTCCTTAAATTGAAGGAAAAGCCATTTGAACCTCTTGGGACAGTAGATTTCAAATTCTTATCTTATAAGACAGCTTTTCTCTTAGCTTTCTCTTCTGCCAGAAGAGTCAGTGAGCTTCATGCACTATCGGTGGATGATTCTCATTATCGTAGTGTTGGGAACACTATCACCTTCACTACTAATGTCGGTTTTTTAGCTAAGAATCAGGCTCCTAATAAATATCCAGAACCTATTGTTATTAAGGCTCTTCCGTCTTCAGACGGGCGTAGGCCTTTACTCTGTCCTGTTAGAGCACTACGTATCTATAAACAGAGATCTCAGTTCATCAGAAAGGGACGGAAACGTTTCTTTCTGTCTTTGATGCCTAATAGAAAGGACATTTCAGTCCATTCTATTGCTAGATGGATTCAGTTAACTATCCGTACTGCATATGAAGATTTATCTTCTTCTCAGCAGTCTGTGCTTAAGATTTCTGCTCATGAAGTAAGAGCTCTTTCTACTTCCTGGGCTTATGCTAATAGTGTTGCTATTACAGATTTAATGAAGGCTGCTTATTGGTCTCAGCCATCCACATTTACTAATTTTTATCTCAGAAATATTGAGTCCATTTCTGGAGACCTGCATTGTTTAGGTCCGTTATCTGTTGCTCAGAATGTTGTCCACTAAACAGTTGCAACTATAGTTATGCAGGCTTTCTGTTCCGGCAGTGACTCCGTCCGGCTGCCCTCTTCGCTCTGGGCTATTTGACCCAGGGCAAGGGGAAGGGGGGGGGGGGGGGGGCGGGTGTTCCCTTAGGTCACCTGCTTTATAGTGAAAAGCAAGGGAATGCCTCCTCCAAGACAGTATTTCTGAGTCGCTTCCGGGATGGTTTTAAAGTGTAATATTAATGTTTAATTTCATTCATGTCTTATTTTTAAAGTGTAGCTCGGTGTGAAGCATTTGTATATGTCAAGTGTCAAACGGGCTTTAATATACAATACTCGGACACTTTTAAATGATTATAAAGAGTCTCAATTCTCTGGACTACTTTATTTATTGGCTTGTTTTAAAAATAATTAGTATAAAGGTTATACTGGATGTTAATAAAGAACATGAATGTTATTGTGCTCAATTATTAAGGGTAGTGTATCTTTCTAATTTAAATATTAAATAAGAAAGATACATGTAAAGCCTAATACTCCTTTTCTCCTTAAGGGGTTACCTCTTTATCTTATAATTGAGCTTATTGGATTTTCCTCTATGTCCTAGGCCCTCCAGCCTGTTTACTATTCAGCTAAGTCTGGGTCATTGGTACAGTATAAAAATGTTAAAAAATTTATAGTAATTTATATATTTTTTATACTTACCAATGACCCAGACGGGGATGGCCCTCCCTGAGTTGGGAACTCTTGCCTCCCCGCTGAGTACATAGCGCTGACCAGGCACTGCCAGTAAGAATGATATTTGGCGCCAATTTCGGGACGACTGCGTCACTGCGCATGCGCAGTAGAGTCGTACTATGGAGGTCCTTTAGGACATGATTTCTTTTTGTTTTGGATGCAAATTTTGGGGATTGGGGGGCAAAATTTGTGTTTGGCCCTGGTTTTTGTGGAGTTAGCACCAGCTAAGTCTGGGTCATTGGTAAGTATAAAAAATATATAAATTACTATAAATTTTTTAACATTTAAAAGCAGGTCAGTTCATTGTTGCTGACTTTAGGGCCAGACAAAGAATAATGTTAGTGCCAATTCCAGTCTCTTCCTGACCACTGCGCATGCGCAGAGAGTAAAAGTATGGAGGGCCAGACAGGAATTTTAATTTTCGGTTTTTAGCTCAACTTTGGCGAAGCCAAATTTGAGCTTATGCCATGGCCACTCGTCCGTCGTCCGTATGTCCGCCTGGCCATCAACAATTCAATACGGCTCGGGCTAGAGGCCGCATTTATGAACCAATCATTACGAAACTTCTTGGGTACCTTTGTTATGACCGTGGGACGAGAACGAGTGTTTTGGGGTTCGATCCGAAATTCAAGTTGGCCGCCGGCAGCCATTTTGTACAAAATTAGGTGCAATCAGATTTTTGCGCAGAACCTCCATATGAAAGCGCTGGTATGAATAATTTTTTGTATGAATGTTTAGTACCATGGGATACATCACATATAATACAGGTTTTTTTCTAGTGTGTAAATTATGCAAATTAGACTAACTTTGATGTTTTTTGGTGTTACTTTCAGCACTGTAAGTGCAAATGCCAATACTGCTCGGGCTAGAGGCCGTATTTATGAACCGATCTTCACGAAACTTCTTGGGTACCTTTGGTATCACCCTGGGACGAGAACGAGTGTTTTGGGGTCCGGTGAAAAATTCAAGATGGCCGATGGCAGCCATTTTGTACAAAATTAGATGCAATCAGATTTTTGCACAGAACTTCCATATGAAAGCACTGATTTGAATAATTTTGTGTGTGAATGTTTAGTACCATGGGATACATCACATATAATACGACGTTTTTTCTCGTGCAGAAATTATGCAAATTAGATGAACTTTGATTTTTTCAGTGCTACTTACACACAGTAAGTACACATGTCAATACGGCTCGGGCTAGAGTCTGTATTTATGAACCGATCTTCACGAAACATCTTGGGTACCTTTGTTATCACATTGGGACCAGAACGAGTGTTTCTGGGTGCGGTCCAAAATTCAAGATGGCTGCCAGTGGCCATTTTGTACCGAAATTAGGTCTAATCAGTTTTTTGTACGCAACTTCTATACGGCTCAGGCTAGAGGCCGTATTTATGAACCGATCTTCACGAAACTTCTTGGGTACCTTTGTTATCACCGTGGGATGAGAACGAGTGTTTTGGGGTGCAGTCCGAAATTCAAGATGGCCACCAGCAGCCATTTTGTACCAGAATTAGTGCAATCAGTCTTTTGTACAGAACTTCTGTATAAAAGTTCTGATTTGAATAAATTTTTATCACCTTGGGACGAGAACGAGTGTTTCTGGGTGCGGTCCAAAATTCCAGATGGCTGCCAGTGGCCAATCAGTTCTTTGTCACAACTTCTATACAGCTCGTATTTATGAACTGATCTTCACGAAACTTCTTGGGTCCCTTTGTTTTCACCTTGGTTCAGGAACGAGTGTGTTTTGGGGTGCCTTTGTTGTCACTGTGCTATGAGAACAAATATTTTTGTGTTCAGTCAGACCCACTCTGGGACTCAAAGATTTTTTTTCTAGTTTAGCATCTGACTGTCACCCACCTTTACAATACTTTACCTATACATTTCTTACAGGCTACAGTCAGTATTTAAGTACAGACCGTTACAATACTTTATATGTACCTTTGTTATCAGGTCATTACCCAGATGTTTGTCATTGCTCTGTCACATACTATACATGTACATGTCTTAACAAGTTGAGCTACAGTGTCATTGACACTTTCATTCATTCATTTATTGGTGTTTAAGGTCCTATTTCTGCACAATGGCCAATCATGACCATGACAGTTTTATGGGTGGAGGAAGCCGGCAAACCCGGAGAGAACCACTGAGCAACGGCAAGCAACTGTCAGCTCTCCAACATACTAACTCCACACAAGCAGGGTTACCATTGGTTGAAGACAGGTGCACCCAGTACGCCATAGTCGAGTGTCTTGCCCAGGGACACAACACGGCTGCCGCAGGTGGGATTCGAATCGAGAACCTGTCAGCTTGCAACCTGCACCTTTACCTATTGAGCCACTGCTCCCCCAATGGACGACTCAATACGGGAGAGAAAATGGGACAATAAAGACACTGCTTATTTGCCCCTTCGTTGGATAGACTAAATGATGAGATTTTATAGGGGACACTAGTCCACTTTCCTCCCAGTAAATTAGTTTGATCAGTTTATGCATAAACACAGTAAAATCGTTGCCAGAAAATAAGCAGCCTGTCATCTGCAAAATGAGGTCCCCAGAGGGTGAATTTAGTGATGCTACCCTGCAGGGTAGCATCACTAAATTTACCCTCTGTGAACCTCAATCTGAATCAGGGTCTCAAAACTGAACAGAAAGAAGTACCCAGAGGTCAAATTGGCTCACTCTATGGGATAGCATCATCAAATTCACCCTTTGGGAACCTCATTCTGCAAATGTCAGACTCCTTATTTTCAGGCCTGGCTGAGACTTGCTGTTTGGTTTGCAGCAAGAACCAGAACCAAGCCAGAAAACCAAAAATCTGCTCAGCTCTAATCATTAGGGACTGTCATTTGCTGTAGTTTGACTTATCTGAGTTCTTGATGCATTTCAGAACATTTCCAAGCAAGTCTATAAAGGTATGCTCTCCATTCAGAAGGCTATAGTTCACGGGTTAGAACACACAATACAGAATTATGGAATCGGTGGGATGTCCAGTGCCTATATGATGTTAGAAATCCTCCACACTCATTACACAGTAAAAGAGCATACAGGTGGTAGCAATAAGAGTGATACAAGTATTACACCAGAGGTAAGACGTACAAGTGAAAAGGTGTTATTGTTATTTGAACTGTATGTAAAAACTCAAGAGTAACCCGCCTCAAAGAATTTTTTTTTTTATGTACAGCTTTTCAAACAAGTATTGTTCAGTCCTGTTTATTTCGTAGCCTCTTTGCCATTGAAAAAGTAACATGAGAAATCAGTTAACAGAATGTGGTCATTTTTTGTACTTTTGGTCACAAGGCCCCACAAAGTAGATTTTATGTTTCTCAGGCCATTTTTTATAAAATTGCATGTGGACAGGCATTTTTTTTATTTTATTTTCTAATTATTTCTTTGCCATCAAAAAGTCCATGTTCTTGGTTTGTTTTTTGTTTTAGGCCTCATAATCAACAGATTAGCATGGGTGAGGGTGTATTTCATCCCTTGAGTGCAAGAAGGCTTTGCAATGCTAGAGCCTTGCAAAGCCTTGTAGCACTCAAGGGACAAATTTATCAGTGGGTAAAATGTCAGACATAAACCATTTAATTTTGATTTTTTTTTCTTTTAAAGTTTTCATTGGTTATGAAAAGAGACCATTCAGCAGCCAAAAGGACCATACAAGAGGGCCTGAGAACAGATTTTTAACTTTTTTAGGCCTAAATTAACCATTTATTCCATAATACTTTGTTTGGCTGAGCTTGTATAGCTGTTATAATAGATTAAATGCTCACATTGGAAGTACTTATGTCAAAGAATTCAGTAAATTCAGGGAACTCGGTGATAGAATAGTTTTTTGAAAAATTATAATCTTTTTTTTCATGTAGGAGGGATTTACTCTGTAACCTTTATAAATATCGGGTCAAATTTTACGTATCATTATGGTACATGGTTTTGTGTTTGCTATTGTCTGCAATTAACAGGGTTATTAAAATAAAAAGTGTACAATTAACTCTCGGCTCACTGATGTTGAAAATCAATATTTTAAGTTGCAAAATTGTCCCATAATGCAATTAGGAATTTAACCAATTCAGTCTTGTTTGACAGAGCTCATTGAGCTCTGTCAGACAAGATTGAATTGATTAAATTCCTGGTTACATAATGGGAACAATTTGTAGTAGGAATTTTTGGTATTTTTACGTCATTGTCTGGGGTGTCAACCTTTATCTAACAAATCGGCCTCATTTGCCCACCTAATTTACAAATAGAGCAGTTGACAAAATGCTATGTTTATAAAAAAATTTCAACAAAAACATATGTGACCCCTCTTTCAATTGGGCTTCTTATATTGAAGGGTCATATGATGTGTTGTTTTCTTAAATGTGTTGAAAAAATTGAAAAACACTAATAAAAATAATAAATTTTGATATCCTATTTGTTGGGTAAAGAGTTAAGCAGGGTTCACTGTAATCAATTTCAGTACTGTAAATAATATAATCAGTCCAACATTTTGAATAAACTTGGGTTAATGTTGATTTATTATAATTTCATATAATTCATTTTCTGTGTTAACACAACAAAATAATAGGTCAGATGATTCAGGGCCTGAACCAGTCAGTCTTGGCAGCTCAAATAGCCTGGTAAAATCACATTCAAATGAACAGTACCATATTTACTCTATGTATTGGGACAGCAAAAAATAATTATTTTCACAGGTGTCCCAATTCTTAGAAAATGGGGAAAGAACACAGCCTGGTCTTGATTTGATGCTGAATAAAGTTGTGTGTGATTTGTTTTCCATCACTATATACAAAAATCGCCGTCCATTTTTAGCTCACCTGACTGAAAGTCAGGGTGAGCTTTTCTGATCACTTTTCGTCCGTCGTCCGTCGTCCGGCGTCCGTCGTCCGGCGTGAAGGTGGTGTTTGGGTCTTTTTCTTCCAAACCACTGGCCGCATGTTAATGAAATTTCATGTGAGTAGGGGTTATATAGCGGCATTTTGATTTTTGGGCAAATTAGGTTTCGGCTCATATTGAGCAGAGGGGTGGGGCAAAAATGCTCCAATTCTTAAAAAATCTTCTTCTCAAGAACCAGCAATAGCAGAGACTTGATATTTGGTATGCAGCTTCCTTTTGAGGTGTAGACTCAAGTTTGTTCAAGAGAAGTTTGTAGGTCTATACTTGGCGATGTTATGGGAGGAGCAAAAATTTTGGCCCCACCCCAAATTTCTATTTTTTAAACCGAGAGGCCAATTTGAACCAAATTTTATGTGAGGGCTTATTGGGTCATAAGTACCTAATTTATGCAGAAATTTTTTTTCCTGTAGCCCCGTGGGAACCACAGGAGCTAAAAATAGAAAAAAATTAAAACGCCTATATCTCAAAAACTGCACGGCAGTGAGAATTTTTATTTGGTGTGAAGCTTTCTTGGGACCAACAGAAAGGATTGGTAAAAAAAAATTGCTATCGGTTTTATCATAGGGTACTTTTTCGGGACTCTGAAAAAGTGCTGAGTCAGTATTTTTTAACACAGTAGGCAATGGGAAAAAAATAAAGAATTGTTTTCTTCCAAACCACTGCTCTAAAAGCTTTCATATTTTACATATAACATCTTTGGAACATTGATTCACATATTTGTAGAAATCAAATTCCTCGGTCCATATTTGGGTTCCCTGTGGGAACCCAAATGTTCAAATTAGTGCAATATGAGGGATATATTTTAAAAATCTTCTTCTTCGGATCCACAAATCAGAATCTTTTGATATTTGCTATGCATCATCCTTAGGGGGGTGAGATTGATGTTTGTTCAAGCCAAGTCCCTGAGTTCATATTTGGACTCCCTTTGGGAACCCAAATTGTAACTTAGTGCAATACGAGGTATATTCTTTTAAAATCTTCTTCTTCGCATCCACCGGTCAGAATCTTTTGATATTTGGTATACAGTATGCTTAGGGAGGTGAGATTCAAGTTGTTCAAGTCAAGTCCTTCGGCTCATATTTGGTCTCCCTGTGGGAGCACAAATTATAACTTAGTTCAATATGAGCAATATTCTTTAAAAAAAATTTTTTTTTCAGATCCACCAGTCAAAATCTTTTGATATTTGATGTACAGCATTCGTAGGGAGGGGGGGGGGGGGGGGGGGGGGGGGGGGGGCTGAGAGTGAAGTTTGTTAAAGCCAAGTCCCTTGGTTCATATTTGGGCTCACTGTAGAAGCCCAAATTATACCAAAATTTTTATTTTCCAAACCAAGAGGTCGATTTGAACCAAATTTGATATGAGGGCTTATTGGGTCACAAATACCTAATTTATGCCATAAATTGTTTTCCTGTCCCCCACGGCAACTACAGGAGCTGAAAAAATTTTTTTTTTTTGAATGCCCATATTTCCAGAACTACATGGCACTGAGAATTTTTATACAATGTGAAGCTTCCTTAGGGCCGGGAGAAAGGAATGGTGAAAAAAATGCCATTGGTTTTATCATAAGTACTTTTCCAGGACTAAAAGTGCCGAGTCATCATTTTTTAACACTGTAGGTAATGGGAATAACGTTGAATAATCTTCTTCTCCCAAACCACTGCTTCAGAAGCTTTTGTTTTTGGGTTCCCTATGGGAGCCCAATGTATAACTTAATTCAGTATGAGAAATATTCTTAAAAAATCTTTTTTTTCTGATACTCCTCTTAGAATCTTTTGATATTTGATTTTTAGTTTTCTTAGAAGCGGCAAATTGAAATTTGTTCAAGTTCTGGTTTATTGATAAAATTGGGCCCAGTAACCAATTCCTGCGTTGAAAGCCCTGTAAAGTGGGCAGTAATAGGCATAAACGATTGACCAAACCTGATATTATAATTATGCCTCTGTAATGATGTAGCCTTAGAAAGTGACCTTAAATTCCAATAAATAAATAGATAAATTATTGAGTACCCAATATGGGGATCTAACATATGAACACTCTGGGTTACTAAGTAGAGAAAACACTTTTATGTTGAAAAACTGATAATAACCACAAGGCAGAATCCCTTGCTATTTTGGTGATATGACTCGGCCAGTATCAGGTGAGCGCCCTCAGGCCCCGTGGGGCCTCTTGTTTTTTATATTTTCATTTTTTGCTTCCAAAACATTGCTTATGATCCCTCATTGGAACGAGCACATTGTGCTCGTTCCAATGAGGGATCATAAGCTATGTTTTGGAAGCAAAAAATGAAAATTTTTAGTTACTCAAGATTTTTTTTATGAGTGTCGTCTGCTACTAGCGACGGACCAACTGGAAACAAATCTCCTGGATGCCCCAAACTTTGGAGCATAAAAGAAATATAGTTTTCTGGAAAAAATGTGTGTCCCAAATCATAGAGTGTCCCAATACATAGAGTAAATACGGTAATTTTCTTATGTCTGACACAGATTTTATCATCATTTTATGCTTAATCCCAAGTCCTGTCAAATTTTTCAAGAATTCTACTTCCCACAAACTGTAAGTTCAATGATTTTATAGTGATTTCAAGCCTAGTCTTAGTTGCTGGTTTATTTAGCCACAACTTGACCAGAAACCTCTGTCAAGATAATTCAACTTCTTCATACAACTCCCTCCTAGCTGCTTGTCATTTCTGTGCTGAGGCCACAAAATACCGTATTTACTCTATGTATTGGGACAGCTAAAAATAATTATTTTCACAGGTGTCCCAATTATTAGAAAATGGGGAAAGAACACAGCCTGGTCTTGATTTGATGCTGAATAAAGTTGTGTGTGATTCATGTTTATGTTTTAAGAGAAGTACAGATTGGTTGCTCCTTCCTTTCCCTATTATTTTTTCCGTTTTTCAGCACATCCTCTTTTTTTTTAATCATATTTACAAAATAGGCATTAGTTGTAATATTTGTTTTTTTTATTTTTCTTATCCGCTCATCATATTACCTCATGTCTTGCCCATCTTTAATTGACTTTCATTTAACCCACTGCACACTGATGTCAAAATACCAAAACTTCATTCATCAAATTTTTCAACAATGCAACTTGGAATTCAACTCTTAAACTGCTGAGTATTTTTCCTCAGATCTAGTCATGGCTGCTGTGATGCAGCCATGACTAGATTTAATGAAAAATTCATCTAAATTTAAATGAAGAAAGCATTGGTCCATAAGTCCATTCAATTTACAAGAGAGAAATTTTGTCATGTGTGCCCGAATTATACTTATTCCAGTGGCAAGATATTTTGTATCCTTGTCAGGAATATCTGCAAGCAGCATGCAAGGAGTTAAGCAATTTAATCTTGTTTGACCGAGCTCATTGAGCTCTGTCAAACAAGGCTGAATTGGTCAACTGGTTGAATGCTAGAAGCCACTACCAGGGCTGTCTAAATAAATGGAGGTACCAGAGCAAAAGCCAACATTTTCCTTGCTTATATTTCATATTCACTCAAATACAAATAATATATTGTTCGTTTAAATTTGTTTTATTACAACTTATTGGAGAGTGGTGGGGGTCACAGTGGCATTGCTGTAACCGGTTCTCATTAGATCACGGAAGTTAAGCAACGTCGAGTCCGGTTAGTCCTTGGATCGGTGACCGTCTGAGTGAGCGATTCGTACTCCTGCGTTGTGTCCTTGGGCATGGCACTTAACCCTGATGTCCACATGGGGGCACAATGATGCCATGTACTAATGCGTACTGCACATCAGTGGTGCGCATGTCTTCAACCAATCTAACCCTGCCTGTGCTGCAGTGCAGAGTTATGATGTTGGGGAGCTGGCAGCTACTCGGTGGCTCTCTCTGGGTACTCCGGCTTCCTCCACCCGTAAAACTCACCGACGCGATATGACTCACCGACGCGATATGACCTTGTCTGTTAAAGTGTTGTTAAACCCTAATAAATAAATAATTCAAAGAGTGCCTGTGGGCAATCTCCAATAATTTGTAATAGAAAAATTTTGAATAACAAATTCAGACACCAAAAATAATCTAGCCCTCTCCCAGTTAAATTCCCAGCTACATTATTGGACAAATTTGTAGCTTGAAATTTTGACATTTTGTCATCAGAGTGCAGAACGTTAATAGTGTTCGTACACTGAAGTTTGAATTTCTGATTTTTATTTCCAGAGACATAGACTTAGCCTTTTATCTTATGATAAATCTTATCTCTTGCCCGTAAGTCTCTCAAATTTTTGTTATGAGGTGGATTGGGAATACTTGAGTTTGGTATGTTGTTTTTTTACTAATGTTTCATGTCGCTCATATTTGACTGATGTCAATATATTGGAAATTTGACGCAGCAAGCTTTGTTATGCTGATGGTTACTAGCAGTTCTTGACTAATGTACTGCTGGGAATTCCCAATGAGAACATCTGGAAGTGGAGAAGTGCTTGTTTACTGTGATAGAAAAGTTCTACTTGTCTCACCAGTGCCTATGTACCCTGTAACCAGTGCCCCCAGAAAGGGTTTCACATTGGGGGACATTTGGAGGACATTCAGTCAGTCATTTCTTTTAATCAAATACCATCATTATTATTGTGTACTGACTTTTTAACTAAATCATTAAATTTTAACACTTGTTTGGTTTTCTTGCACTGTCTGTGTTAGCTTGCAGTGGCAACTTTTATTACATTATTATGTGAGGGTGCCCCAGAGTAATTTTAAAAAGGCAGATTGGGATACTTTCTCATCGATTTTTTCTGAACGAATCCCATGGGTGAAATTTGTAGAAAGTGTCGATCAAGTAGAACATTTCACAGTTGAATTACCTGACATTGCAAACACAGCTCTTCCAGAAACCTCTCCAAATCCAAAGCGGTTCACCAAACCCTGATAATGATTGTAAACAGACTTTTAAGGATCACAAGAAATCTGAATGTGAATTTAACCCTTTACCCAATGCAGGCGATATCAAAATTTATTAGTTTAGGCTTAAAAAAATAAAAAATCTGTTTCTCAGGCCCTCCCGCATGGTCCTTTTGGCTGCTGCATGCTATCTTTTTATAACCAGTTTAAACTTAAAAAAAAAAAAAAATTAAAATGTTTATGTCTGATATTTTACCCAAGTTAAAAAAATTGATGAATTTATCCCTTGAGTGCAAGAAGGCTTTGCAATGCTTTAGCATTGCAAAGCCTTCTTGCACTCAAGAAATGAAATACACCACCACCCATGCTATTCTGTAGATTATGAGGCCTAAAACTTGAACCAAGAACATGAACTTTTGATGGCAAAGAAGAAATTACTGAAATAAAAAATAAAATAAAAAACCACTCGCCCGCATGCAATTTCACAAATAATTGCCTGAGAAACAGAAGATCTACTTTGTGTGGCCTTAATTACTATATTTTTATACTGTACCAATGACCCAGACTTAGCTGGTGCTAACTCCACAAAAACCAGGGCCAAACACAAATTTTGCCCCCCAATCCCCAAAATTTGCATCCAAAACAAAAAGAAATAATGTCCTAAAGGACCTCCATAATACGACTCTACTGCGCATGCGCAGTGACGCAGTCGTCCCGAAATTGGCGCCAAATATCATTCTCTGTTTGGCCCTTCATCAGTCAACATCTCACTGATCTTTGTGCTTGTAAATCTCAGTTTAAAGGATGCCAGACACGTAATTCTTGGAGAAAATGTGATTCTAAGGAGGATAGAAGGAGGAGAGGAAAAAAGAAGTGGCAAAAAATAATCAGGGCTGTACTTAAAAATTTTTTGTTAAAATTATGTTAAGTTGCCTATTTTCGAGGCAAACGCCTCTTGTTGTCATTCTTGCTAATTGTTGCACTGCTTATTCAGTGTTTCCTCTCCCCTAACCTTCTAAAGTCCCCCCTTGCAATTCTCCCATGCTTTTGGCATATTTTTGAGAAGTTTCATTTCTAAAATTTCCCTGGGAGAGTTGCTTGGTTACAGAATGTTTTCTGTTATTTTCCCCATAGTTACGTTTTCACCCATGGGTGTATAACGTTTGTGTTCTGCATCTTCCATCTGATGTTCTGCAGATTCTCCCCTGGGAGTCTCTGTTTTGCATCAGATAGAGTGTAATTGAGGACTGATTCCGGGCCAGTTTTTTCAGTGCCTGGAGTCATGTTTTCTTCTGTGTTTACACTGTTTGTTTTCATTGGCAACAGCCTTTTTTGAGGGGGGCTGTTTGTCTTTGAGGTTGTTTATCTCATTATAAGATACATTTATATTATCCGAAAGTGTCTCATTAATTATTTTATATAATTTTAAAATTTTTGACCACACTTTGCCATCGGATCCATCGGGGCTCAACGTTACTTTTCAGCAACTTGGGCTTCTCTGAAAAAATATTTTTTCAAAATTATTTTGTTTTGCAATTGTTTTTTCATTTATTAATGGATCATGTTATTATGTATCTTTGTGTCAGGGGTTTTTGCGAGTAACTAGGACTTATTGTTGTTCCTTCACAATGAAAGGAACTTGTTCAAATTGTAATAGGAAGAAATCTTCCTCTGACTTTCATGATTATTGCATAAATTGTAGTCAGTGTTCTCGCATTAATCCCTGTCCTGTATGTGAACATTGGGATGAGAAACATTGGAAACGTGTGTCACGATATGTTGTTTCTGGAGAAAGAGCGATGCCGGCTCTTTCTCCACAAGGTCACTCTACTCTCTCAGTTTCTATTTCAGAGGAACCAGAACAGGGTGATGTTTCCATGTTATCCTCTTCAAGTGTGCGTCCGTCGTCACAATTAAATACAGAGCTAGCGGCAAAAGTGCTCATGGAGATTAGACAAATGTCGTCCGCTAGCTCGCCCGGTGTAGCGTCCATTCACCGAATGGTTCGGCAGCCGGGTTCGTCCGATGCGGTCCAAGAGGAAATTTTGGGTGATGCGAGCACTATAAAAATAATAGATGCACACCCAGTGACGGCGGATAGTGAACGAGAACGGAGGAAGCCTTTTAGTCCGGTTCCTAGCTCGTCCAGGTCCAGCCGGGCCGCGAGCGAGAGAGGCCCCTCTCTCGTACAACAACATCTGGGACCAGATGTTGTGGTACAAAATGTGTCTTTAGCGGAGCATACGTCCGTCGCTCGGGACGCTCCGTTGTATAAGCAGTCCGCAGAGACTGTTAAGGCTTCCTCTTCTCGCCGGCGCACACGACCGCACCTTGGCTGCGTGACCTCCGATATCTTGCCAGCTTCGCCGAGGAAGGATTATTCGGCGACCAGGTCACACCATCCGGCAGCCAGGGACTCGAGACCGATGGACTCCGGACGTTCGCATAGGAAAAGTATGCGGGAGCCATCCGATGCGGAGCTGCCCTCGGCAAAGCAGCGAAAGACCGCTCCTCCGCAGGTCTCGACGTCGGACATTCTAGTGCAGATAGCACAGCTTATCGCAGCATCCCAGCAGCCGACAGAAACGGTGTCGGATCGAGAATTATCCGACGGCGCTGGGTCGGTACGCTCCGCCGAAGCATCGGGGGCGGACGACCGGGAACATCGGGAGGTCCGA
The DNA here is from genome assembly GCA_031216915.1 of Pictodentalium vernedei. Classification (NCBI taxonomy): domain Eukaryota; kingdom Metazoa; phylum Mollusca; class Scaphopoda; order Dentaliida; family Dentaliidae; genus Pictodentalium; species Pictodentalium vernedei. The sequence goes on along the minus strand of CM062289.1, from coordinate 426,456,259 downwards.
CCGGATGGTGAAAGGGATACGGATGAATTGGAGCTATCCCTTTCGGAACAACACAAAGCTGCCGTAGACTTCATCCGGCACTTTCTTCCTCAAGTTGTTCCGTCGGGCCAGACTGCTGCGCTTCCGGACAGGAGAATTATAGCGTCATTGGACTCTGATTTTTTCGAGCGGTTCAGGGACATCGCTCCCGAGTTTCCGTCGCAGTCCAATAATGTTGCAAGAACATTTGAATTATTGAACGACGCTATTTTTAAACTTGCTTCCAGGACAGGGAAAGCAGGCTTCTTGTCCGCAAATACTCTCAACCTGCCTTTCATTAATGCAAGGAATAAATTCGACACGGCAGGTCAGGGTATACCGAGAGTTCCTCTGCGTATGGACGACGAGGCGGAAGACTTAGAGCTATCATTACCGTCGTCAGCTTCTATTCCAACCGCAGTGTTGGAAACAGCTATTGCGTCTAACAGAGCCAATTTAGATGCCTTATCTTACGCAGATCACCTTACGAAGGCGTTATCACTGCGTCTTCAAGGGGAAGAGTTTCAGGATATACAATCCTCCTTAAGACTTCTTTCAAGGGCAGTAGCTTATTCCACGTGTAACTCCGCCCTTTCAGTGGCTAATCTGGAGTTGGTTAGACGTGACGCAGCCCTGTCTACATCCACACTAGTGGATTCTAAGGTGAAGAACTCTCTTAGAGTCGCTTCGGTCTCAGGAGATCTTCTCTTTGACGGCAAGCTTTCCGCTATTTATGATAATATTAAAAAGAAAGCTAGTGATTCTCTGTTGTTTAGATCCGCTCCTAAAAGGTCGGATTCAGCAGACACGAATAAGGCGGGCACTTCTGGGTCTTATCCGCCCAAGAGAGGTTCCTATAGAGGTTCCGGTGCGTCCTCTAGCTCTTATTCGAGAGACCGTCAGGATAGCGACTCTCGTTCGGGACGTCCTTCAGGCCGGGACAATCGGTCGGACGCCCCGAGGTCGACGAGGCGAGGTGCGGGTCGTGGAAGACGTGGTTTCTCCTACCGCAGGCCTCGCAGATCCAGGAGGTGATGGCTCAAACCTCTATCGCGTTCCGGTTGGCGGAAGGTTGTCGAGTTTTTCTCAAGAGTGGGCGTCGATTACGGACGACCCTTGGGTGAGAGGAGTGACTTCGGAAGGTCTAAAGATATCCTTCAAACGAAAGCCTCCATTAACTCGAAGTCCAAAGTGGACTCATCTTCCGTCAAACCCTCAGAAAAGAGACGCTCTGCTATCAGAGGTGCAGTCTCTTTTAATGAAGAACGCGGTAGAGGTCGTAGAAAACCAGGAATCGCTGGGATTCTACAGCCATCTGTTTCTGGTTCCGAAACCAGACGGCTCGTTCCGTCCAGTAATAGATTTGAGCTGGATAAACAAGCTGATCATCGCTCCGAAGTTTTATATGGAGACGATTCGATCGGTCAGAGCGAGTATTCGGGTGAACGATTATGCAACGAGCATAGATCTCAAAGATGCGTACTTTCACGTCATGGTACATCCGACATTCCGAAAGTATCTACGCTTCGCAGTCCTAGGAGTGGTGTATCAGTTCCGGGCCATGTGCTTCGGATTGAATCTAGCACCCTGGGCTTTCACTCGAGTAATGAACTCGGTAATGATTTACTTCCGAGCTCATTCGTCTGCGGTAACGTCGGCCTACCTGGACGACATTCTTCAGAGGTACGGCAACGAGTTAACGCTTCAGAACGATGTTCAGAATCTTCTTCTATTGCTCCGACGTCTCGGTTTCATAGTAAACGAGGAGAAGTCGGATCTGGTGCCGTCCAAGTCATTCACTCATCTGGGAATGAGCTTCGAGACGCACAACAATCTCGTTCGTCTGCCGTTAACCAGAGCGAAATTAGTCAGTTGTTACGCTCGCTATTGTCTAAATACAGACAAAGTCACAGCGAGAGAATTTATGAGACTGATAGGTCTGTGCGGAGCCGCTGCGGATCTCATTCCGATGGGACGGCTACGCACACGGCCTCTTCAAATTTTCTTGACTCAGAATTGGAGTGTGAAAATTCATTCGCTCGATGTAGACGTTCTCTTGTCAGATCAAGTGAAACAAGAGATTCAGACTTGGGCAAACATTCAGTGGTTAACTCAAGGAGTTCCGCTGCAGTTGCCGGATCCGAGTTTTACCATTATGACGGATGCCAGTCAAACAGGTTGGGGTGCATCATTAATCCCAACGGATTCGAGATGCCAGGGTCTTTGGGATCCGCAATTCCTGGGCAAGCACATAAACATCAAGGAAATGATGTCAATTTGGCTTGCGTTACGTCACTGGATGGACATTATTCACGATGCTCATGTCCAAATCCTATCCGACAATACGACAGTAGTGGCGTATATACGGAATCAGGGAGGCACTCATTCAGTTCCGTTGTTCAATCTAACGGAAAGAATCCTTCTGTTTGCGTTGGAACATCACGTTCTTCTTTCGGTCCGTCACATACCGGGTCGTCTGAATGTGCTAGCAGACTCCCTTTCTCGAAAGGGTCGCTTGTTGCCGTCGGAGTGGACTCTCAACAAACAAGTATTCAATCAGATTTGCTACCAATGGGAACGGCCAATGATAGACTTATTTGCGACACATCTCAACAATCAGTTGCAAACGTATGTGTCCCCGTGTCCGGATCCAAGAGCTTTTGCTGTAGACGCTCTATCGATCCCTTGGGACGGAATGATAGGATATGCGTATCCTCCAGCGCCGTTAATTCAACAAGTATTGCTAAAGATAAAACAATCTCAATGCAAGATTCTGTTGGTAGCATCTCTGTCGCCACAGAGACCGTGGATAAATCTACTCAGGTGTCTGTTGTGGGACCTACCGCGGAAGCTCCCTCCACGAGAGGATCTTCTTTGGCAGGGGAAGTCGCGCCAACTGCATCACAACCCGCAAGGTCTCAACCTTCACGTTTTTCCGTTGTGCGGTCCTTCTTGCATGGCAAGCACTTTACAGGACGAGCAGTGGACGCGATTTCTAACTGTAGGAGGACCTCCTCTTCGCTAAACTATGCGGCTAAGTGGAAGGTTTTCCGTCGTTGGTGTAGGGATCATTCTGTTGATATATTTGATCCCTCTATACCAGACATTGCTAACTTTCTAGTATACTTGTTTGACGAAATCAAACTGCAACCGGTTACTATAAAGGGTTATAGATCTATGTTATCTGATACCTATGCACATCATGATAGTTTACAAATTGGATCTAATGTCTCTTTATCGAAATTGGTTAGAAACTTTTCGATAAATAGACCCAGAACTCTTAGATTAATTCCTAAGTGGAATTTAGCTTGGGTTCTCCTTAAATTGAAGGAAAAGCCATTTGAACCTCTTGGGACAGTAGATTTCAAATTCTTATCTTATAAGACAGCTTTTCTCTTAGCTTTCTCTTCTGCCAGAAGAGTCAGTGAGCTTCATGCACTATCGGTGGATGATTCTCATTATCGTAGTGTTGGGAACACTATCACCTTCACTACTAACGTCGGTTTTTTAGCTAAGAATCAGGCTCCTAATAAATATCCGGAACCTATTGTTATTAAGGCTCTTCCGTCTTCAGACGGGCGTAGGCCTTTACTCTGTCCTGTTAGAGCACTACGTATCTATAAACAGAGATCTCAGTTCATCAGAAAGGGACGGAAACGTTTCTTTCTGTCTTTGATGCCTAATAGAAAGGACATTTCAGTCCATTCTATTGCTAGATGGATTCAGTTAACTATCCGTACTGCGTATGAAGATTTATCTTCTTCTCAGCAGTCTGTGCTTAAGATTTCTGCTCATGAAGTAAGAGCTCTTTCTACTTCCTGGGCTTATGCTAATAGTGTTGCTATTACAGATTTAATGAAGGCTGCTTATTGGTCTCAGCCATCCACATTTACTAATTTTTATCTCAGAAATATTGAGTCCATTTCTGGAGACCTGCATTGTTTAGGTCCGTTATCTGTTGCTCAGAATGTCGTCCACTAAACAGTTGCAACTATAGTTATGCAGGCTTTCTGTTCCGGCAGTGACTCCGTCCGGCTGCCCTCTTCGCTCTGGGCTATTTGACCCAGGGCAAGGGGAAGGGGGGGGGCGGGTGTTCCCTTAGGTCACCTGCTTTATAGTGAAAAGCAAGGGAATGCCTCCTCCAAGACAGTATTTCTGAGTCGCTTCCGGGATGGTTTTAAAGTGTAATATTAATGTTTAATTTCATTCATGTCTTATTTTTAAAGTGTAGCTCGGTGTGAAGCATTTGTATATGTCAAGTGTCAAACGGGCTTTAATATACAATACTCGGACACTTTTAAATGATTATAAAGAGTCTCAATTCTCTGGACTACTTTATTTATTGGCTTGTTTTAATAATAATTAGTATAAAGGTTATACTGGATATTAATAGAGAACATGAATGTTATTGTGCTCAATTATTAAGGGTAGTGTATCTTTCTAATTTAAATATTAAATAAGAAAGATACATGTAAAGCCTAATACTCCTTTTCTCCTTAAGGGGTTATCTCTTTATTTTATAATTGAGCTTATTGGATTTTCCTCTATGTCCTAGGCCCTCCAGCCTGTTTACTATTCAGCTAAGTCTGGGTCATTGGTACAGTATAAAAATGTTAAAAAATTTATAGTAATTTATATATTTTTTATACTTACCAATGACCCAGACGGGGATGGCCCTCCCTGAGTTGGGAACTCTTGCCTCCCCGCTGAGTACATAGCGCTGACCAGGCACTGCCAGTAAGAATGATATTTGGCGCCAATTTCGGGACGACTGCGTCACTGCGCATGCGCAGTAGAGTCGTATTATGGAGGTCCTTTAGGACATTATTTCTTTTTGTTTTGGATGCAAATTTTGGGGATTGGGGGGCAAAATTTGTGTTTGGCCCTGGTTTTTGTGGAGTTAGCACCAGCTAAGTCTGGGTCATTGGTAAGTATAAAAAATATATAAATTACTATAAATTTTTTAACTTTTAGTATTTTAAAAAAAATTTCTTTCTTTCCACTGCTGAATTTACAAATTACGCGGAGGGTTCCGGCAATTCGTTAGGTAAAGGGTTAATAAGTCACTCTCAGTACTCAAGTTTAATAAACTGTGTATAAATTGGGCAAAAATAAGACAACTTATAAAATAAAAAAAAGAAAAGTTCTTAGGGAAAATTATGTTAAAAATATTAACCATCACACCCATCAACAAAATTTGGAAAATGATTAACCCTTTACCCAACGAATCAGCCGCATCCGCCCGCGTAATATGCAAATTTGGCAGTTGAAAAAATATTATTTTTCAAAAAATTTCAACAAAACCATATCATGTGACCCCTCGTTGGAACGAGCTCGTTCCAACGAGGGGTCACATGATATGGTTTTGTTGAAATTTTTTGAAAAATTTGAAAAAATAATATTTAAAATAATAAATTTTGATATCATTTGCATTGGGTAAAGGGTTAAAAAAAATTAAAGGTAAAGGAACAAAATCAACTGTATAACACCTGGAAGATAGCAACACAAATTTCATCCAAAAAAAAGAAATATTAAACAAATTGGCCTCATTATTTTCTAAACATTCGACATCTGAAAATTATAATCCTGAATTTGCTAAAATTAAAAAACAGCAAGAAAAACAAAAGATCAAATTTTCCTGTAGTGATTTAGAGGATTAAATAACTCTTTGCATAAAGCAAAGGATACTGCCTCTGGACCCGATGAAATACACTACCAAATTTTATAACATCTTCCACAATTATCACTTGAACTTTTATTATAAATTTTCATCAAAATATGTTGACTGACTGTCTGTTGACCAGGGCAGACAGTGCAGCAAAACAGGCTTTAAACAAACCTATCGCTGATTTTAAGATTCCATTTAGTGAATACAAGCCACATACATCAAATCTGTGTGGCAGGCATATTGGGATGTATCATAATTATGGATTCATTGGTACTTTAACTTGCTAATTGCATATCATAAACTGGTGGAGTGCTAAATATTTTTGACCCTCTCCCACAAATTGTAACAAGGCAGATCTTTACTGAATAAATAAAATCATTTCAAAGACAGTATGAAACACAGCCACTGAATATGAAGCCTTTAAATAACAAGCTTCATCACTTCCAACCAACTATCATTGATAAATATCCTTCAGGAACCCTTTGCAGAAAATATCATGTAATTCTGACACGATGTCATATTGGTCATACAAGATTTACACATTCCATTTTTATACCCCCCGCAAACAAAGTTTGGGAGGTATATAGGAATCACCCTGTCTGTCCATCTGTCCGTCTGTCCATCCTTGTAAGCTCAACTCCTCCTAAACCGTTTGAAGAATTTTCATGAAACTTTACACAATGGAAGAACTCCATATGAAGATGTGCATGAAGCAATGTAATTCTGTTCTGACATTTCCAAGGGGAGATAATCTAACTTATACCGCCTGTCCATCCTTGTAAGCGCGACTCCTCCTAAACCGTTTGAAGAATATTCATGAAACTTTACACAATAGAAGAACACCATATGAAGATGTGCATGAAGCAATATAATTCTGTTCTGACATTTCCAAGGGGAGATAATCTAACTTATACATTTCAGGCACGGGGGGTATCATTTGTGAGTTTGCTCACAGTACCTCTAGTGTTAGAGGGTAAAATGCAACCGAAATGTGTTATCACAGAGGCAGTATCGCACTGTAACATCTCTAAGAGATCTATTTTATCATGCACAAAGTTTTATCATTTCTGAAAGTAATCAACCTTTTTAATCAATTTTAATCTTGTTTTTATTCTTTTGAACTTGTATCTTCAAATCTCAAATCATCAGGTTGATTTTCTTTTAGGTATTCACTATATTAGAATCATTGCTAATTAGTATTTTAACTACTCGTGTCTATGTCATTCTATTTAATAATTTCTTTTTTTTAATCAATCACTTTTCTTCATCATTGACAATGATGCATTTTATTTTCTATCATTTTCTCGGCATGATATAGCCTTAGCTGTTGATGTGGCATTAAGAACCAATAAATAATAAATACTGTATTTACTCTATGTATTGGGACAGCCAAAAATAATTATTTTCACAGGTGTCCCAATTCTTAGAAAATGGGGAAAGAACAGAGCCTGGTCTTGATTTGATGCTGAATAAAGTTGTGTGTGATTCGTTTTCCATCACTATATACGAAAATCGCTGTCCAATTTTTTTTTTATTTTTCATTTTTTGCTTCCAAAACATAGCTTATGATCCCTCATTGGAACGAGCCCGTTCCAATGAGGGATCATAAGCTATGTTTTGGAAGCAAAAATTGAAAATTTTTAGTTACTCAAGAATTTTTTTTATGAGTGTCATCTGCTACTAGAGACGGGCCAACTGGAAACAAATCTCCTGAATGTCCCAAACTTTGGAGCATAAAAGAAATATAGTTTTCTGGAAAAATGTGTGTCCCAAATCATAGAGTGTCTCAATACATAGAGTAAATACGGTAACCATAGAGTTAATAGATATTTTGAGCCACCAAAACAGCCCCAAGAACTCCCTTCTAGATGGCATTTCAGACCGTCAAACATACCTAAAAATTATTCATTGTTGCAGAACAGGAATTGAAATGAAAGGTCAACAGTGTCCCCATTTAAGACTAATCAAAACCAAAGGATGTAAACTGTCAAAGTGTAGCTAAAATGGATAAAAATCTCCAGACCTTAAGGTTTAATCTGATTATTCATTCAAGATATTGGAAGAGCAATACAAGTTTTTGGATGCATGTGCACCGTACATCTGCTGTCAAGATCACCATATGCTTGAAGCGACTTGAAATCATGGCTCGCATGCAGTTTGCCTTCATATGAGGAATTTGAAATTTGTTTGGCTTTATGAGGATGTTGGATTTGGTTACGAAGTTCTGCAAGTTTTTTTTTCCGCACTTTGATCGTCATACTTCTAGATTGTATTTAATTCTACATGTTTGAAATCTTTTGGCTTTTTACATATATTAATGCATGCTTTTGGAATGTTTTTTTTCCAAAGTATGTTTTTGTTACCAATTTGTTTTTATAGACACCACTTAAAGCTCTATCATGTTGTTGATATCATCACACACAGATGTTGAATGTGAGAGTAAAAATAAATTTTAACAAATAGTAAATACAAATAAATATTAAATGGATGAATATTCATGATTGAGTGAATGAATATCATAAAATTCATATTTTTAAGTGCAATGCTATGTATCATAATTATGCATTCATTGGTACTGTAACTTGCTAATTGCATATCATAAACTGGTGGAGTGCTAAATATTTTTCACCATCAAAATTTGTTTACATGTCGTTGACTTGTTAGAATTTATGGGAGAGTGCCCTTTTGGGCTCTCTCCCATAAATTGTAACAAGGCAAATGTTTACTGAATAAATAATATCATTTCAAAGACAGTATGAAGCACAGCCACTTAATATGAAGCCTTTGAGTTGCAGGACCCACAATTCAGACTAAAGCCCAAATATGGACTTCCAGCACTCAACCAGTTAACAGGAGGACATTTTATTTTTAAAAAGAAAATTTGATTTTCAGATACCTGTTGAGAAAAACTTGATTTTGCTCATGAACAGTGTGGAGTGTAAACCTAATTTGTTCAGTGTGTGGTGACTCCAGTCCCAACTGATAAAATATGCCGACTCCATCATCAAGGCATGACTTCATTGAATGCATGCCGTGATGATGTAGTTGGCATATTGGTCATTTGGGATAAGGGTTAAAAACTGTTCTTGGAAATTTATTTGTGGATGAATATGTGGTAGACTCAACAGTCCCCTAACTTCTTGTTTAATGAGCAGGCATCAGATATCTGTTGATAAATGTTCCAACGCCATCATAAAGGTATGCCTTTCACTTGTTTAAATGAACTGTGCCAATGCATAACAGAACTGGTAAACTTTAGTTGGGTGTAAATGAGAATAATAAGATTTGGTTCAAATGGGGTTTCACAAGTCCTCTTAACCATTTACCCAACGCAGACGATTGCAAAATTTATTATTTTAAATATCATTTTTTAAATTTTTTCCAAAAATTTCAACAAAACCATATCATTTGACCCCTCTTTGGAACGTGCTCAACGAGCTCGTTCCAAAGAGGTGTCACATGATATGGCTTTGTTGAAATTTTTCGAAAATAATATTTTTTCAGCTGCTGAATTAGCATATTATGCGGGCGGATGCGGGTGATTCGTTGGGTAAAGGGTTAAGGTCTGGGTGGATAGAAAGGAAGGTCTGTTGGTCAAAATGTTTGGGTTTTTTGCTTGAGCACAAGATTTGGAGGATTTTTGAGTGGTTTTATGCAACAAAAAACCCTTTCATTCTGTGGGGAAAGGATGTGGGGGAGGATGGAGGAAGTGGATGGGATCAACTGGGTGTTTTTTTTATGCCCCTGCACGAATAGTCGGGAGGCATATTGTTTTACTCCTGTCCGTCCATCCATCTGCTGTCCATCCATCCATCCATTCATTCTTCTGCTGCCCATCTGTCCATCCTTCCACATCTAGGGTGCATTGTTTGTCCAGCTAATTCCTCTCGCAGTTTTCAAGCTAGGACTTTTTATACCCCCAACCCTAGTAGGGGTATATAGGAATCACCTTGTCCATCCATCAGTCTGTCCATCCATCAGTCTGTCCATCTGTCCATTCCAAAATTCAATCATGAATAACTTGTAAAGTGCTTGGTTTAGTGACTTGATATTTGGTATACAAGTGTATCCTATTGCTGTATACCCATAGTGGAATCCATGTGTTGTGCGAGATTTTATTGCCAGTGTCATTGCCCTTTATGGACTTAAAATTTGTCCGCTATGAAATTAATTCATGAATAACTTGTAGTACTCTATGGAATGATTTCATATTTGGTGTGCAAGTCTATCCTATTGATGTCTACCCACTGTATAAGGCAGATGTTACTCAGTGTATTATTGTAGGAGTTATTGCATTTTATGGACTTTGATTTTGTCCGTCCCAAAATTCAATCATGCATAACATGTTTAATTAAGGGTACCTTCATGGTGTAATCAATTCCACCCACAATTTCTAATGTAGAGGGTTGAAACTCTTAGGATATGGTTGCACATGTCTTGCAGATGCGGAACTTGTATAAAGTTTGTTGATAGTTGTCAAATGAATTGCTGAGTGCCCTAATAATTGTTTTTATAGACCTGAAGGCATGTAATAAACACAGAATGACACACACGTGTGAATGGGTTAATCAATATGACACTTGTGCCATCGCGAAAGGATAAAACTCTAGGCCTGCGGCCTCTCGTTTAATCTTTCCGTGCTGGCACTCGTGCCATATCGATTAACCCATTTACACATGTGTGTCATTCAAAAATTGTCTCTCTTGTATCTTTCAGGTTATCTCTCCATATGGTAGTCAGGAAAGCTTGTATTCTAAAACAGATGATATACTTCAAAAGCAAGATTCACACAGCCTGCACGAAGAACACATGGTTGCTGCTTTAGGTATATACTTCCTTCTAAAAAAATCTTTATTTTCTCTCATATTCAGTATAAGAGAGTTGTTTAGTTTGAAGATCACTCTATCACATTGATTTATATAACACAAAACTAATTCTGAATGGTCTTCAGAAGCATCTTTTTTGTTGGGGATGACATTTGATCACCAATGGAGTTTGTGTCCATCTCAGTAAACTCAAAAAATATGTCTGACTCAAAAGGAATTCACCTTCAGTATAAAATTAGAATCCGTCGCAAGAACTGCCCTCTGGAACACCAGGAAGTGGCGCATAACTTGTTTATTGTAGTAAACAATAACTCCTGGTAACCAATGCCTCGGGCGGGGTGGAAATCATTTAACCCTTTACCCAACGCAGACGATATCAAAATTTATTATTTTAAATATCATTTTTTCAAATTTTTCAAAAAATTTCAACAAAACCATATCATGTGACCCCTCGTTGGAACGAGCTCGTCGAGCTCGTTCCAACGAGGGGTCACATGATATGTTTTTTTTAAAAATAATATTTTTTCAACTGCTGAATTTGCATATTATGCGGGCGGATGCAGCCGATTCGTTGGGTAAAGGGTTAACCCTTTTCCTAACGAATTGGCCATATCTGCCTGTGGGTAATTTATAAATTAAGCAGTTAAAAAAAAAAATTTCAACAAAACCACATCATGTGACTCCCTCATTGGAACAAGCTCATCAAGCTAGTTCCAAAGATGGACCACATGATATCAATTTTATTTTTTTGTGATGCATTATTGGTGTCTAGAGGAAGCTTCCATTTGATTTTAGTTGTGCCCCCAAGAGACTTACCTACCCTTTTATGACACCAACAGAGGCATGTGCCACACTTCACATTGCTCTTGTATCCGTGGAAATATTGCCCACATGTGGAAAGTGACCAGTCCATGGAGGCCGTACTGTAGGAGTACATGATCAGCTCAACTTGACATTGTACTACTTGTGTTGCGGTTATGGTATAGCAGTAGATGCTGAAAGTGATTTTAAACACCAATAAATGAATAAATAACTTATGCACTTTAGTTGTGTATTGGAAGAGAAAAAAATGGAAATTCACATTCATTTTAGAGTAGTCATTCATGCTGTTGCTTGTAACTTGTGTTGGGCACAAAATGTTTGGTTAAATTTTACATCATACTTGTGTCACATGGTCATTATATAGCCAATAATGCTGAGAGTGGCCTTAAACACCACTAAATAAATAAATCCAAACAACTAATCTTGTGGGGAAGCTTATCTGTAACTAAAATTATCAACAATTTATGCTCTTCTGATATAAGCAGGTATCAAAAACAAACAAAAAGAAAAGAAACAGAATAGAAGCTTACTTTCAGAAATGTATTCATTGAATGGCAGGATGTTTTTTTCAATTTTTCACTGCCTATGAAGAGAGCCATAAGCATCAAATTTCTTGTGCTATTTTTTCAGTGATTCGAACTTTGCCTTTTATTGAATCATCATCCAACATGCCTTTCAGTGAATTATGATCCAACACGAGGTGACCGTGGCTGTCAAAAGTGTTGTTAAACCCTGATAAATAAATGAATTGAATCATGACAGTTAATTAGTTTGGTCATGTAAGAGGGAACCCCAGCAGCATGAAAATAGATGTTTTGATGGGTTTCATGTGGCTGTAATATCCGGTATGTATGTACAGTGTTTACTCTGGTCCAAAACGTTTTGGTGCTAAGTGGATTTTTTTTGGTGCCAAATATGTTTGGGTTTTTTTGGTGCCAAATGAAAGATTTTAGTACCAAATAGAATCTGATCCTTAATGAGAGCAAATTAATCATGTATTGTGCCTTGAGTCCAACAAGGCACCATCTGCAAAGCTAAAGCATTGCAGATGGTGCCTTGTTTCACTCAAAGTACGATATTTTTTATTAGTATTTCATGGCTCTTTTGAGTATTTTAGTTGCAAAAAAAACACAGATAATAAAAAATATAGATAATAAAAAGTGAAAGTCTATTATTAATGTTTACAATTTTTTTTAGAAAGAATGGCGGTTGGTGCCAATTTCGATGTCTTCCTGGATACTGTGCATGTGCAGTTCGCAAAAGTATTGATGACCAGATAGGACATGAAATTTTCGGTTTTGCATGCAAATTTTGGGGATTGGGGGGGCAAAATTTGTGTTTGGCCCTGGATTAAATTTAGAGTTAGCACCAGCTAGTCTGGGCCATTGGTTGTTGCATAAAAAATATACAAATTACTTTGATCATTATTTACTCACTGTTTATTCAGTCCAATTAAACTAGTAGCAAATAAATTATTATCTTCCAGAAGTATTATAAAGAAGCATTAAGATTGAGTATATTTTGTTCCTCTACCAGATGACAAGGCTTTAAAAAAAAAACAACTAAAACATAGTTCATGGCCCCTCATTGAACTCATCCCAGTTAGGGATTGAAAGCTATTTTTGTATGCCCTTTTTTAAACAATGGGTGTATTATGGTATTCTGTTGTCCATCTGTTAATGTTTTTTGTGTCCAAGCCATAGCTTTTTAATGGTATGAGATATCACAAGGAAACTTACACAACATATGTACTGACAGTAGAAGGGTTTTGGCGAACAAAATTCATGACCAAGGTCGAGGTCGCAGATAGAGGTCAACATGTGGAATCCACATTCACATCAACTTTTTCATGTCGAAGCCCTAACTTTTTAATCGAAGGAGATATCAGAATGAAATTTACACAATGTGTGTGTCACTAGATGGTGTGCAGCCTACAAAATTCATGACTGAACCATCAAGGTCAAGGTCACAGATAGTGGTCAACACATGAATTCAGCATGCACACCAACATTTTTGGTTCTAGGACATAAACTTTTAGTGTCAAAAGATATCACAATGAAACTTACACATCATATGAACCACCACTTGACAGTGTGTGACATATAAAATTAAAAACCAACCCACCAAGGTCAAGGTCACATATAGAGTTCACACATGAAATTGGCATGCACATCAAGTTTTCATATCACAGCCATAACTGTTTAGTCGAAGGAGATATCACAATGAAATTTACATATATATGTGTGAGCACTGGACAGTGTGTCACAAACAAATTCACAATTGGCCTATCAAGATCAAGGTGACCAATGATGTGAACACATAGAATCAGCATGCACATCAGCTTATTGGGGTAGGAGATATCACAATTACAATTACACAATATTATATGCGTGACCACTAGATGTGTGTCATGTAGAAAATTCCTGACCAACCACAAGGTCAAGGTCACAGAGGTCAGCACTTGGAATCATCATGTACAGCAACACTTCCAGTACCCATCTCCACCAATTGATATTTAATGGTCGAATGATGACCCCCCATAAGGGGATTCTCTTGTTTTAACCCTTTACCTAACGTAACGGCCAAAAACGGTCAGCGCTATTCTCAAAAATCGCCAATTAACAGGGTTCATACAGCTCTTGAAAAACCCTTGAAAATGAGTTTTTTCTTGAAAAACCCTGGAATTTGAAATTAGCCCTTGAGAAACCCTTGAACTTTCAGAAATATCTTGAAAAACCCTTGAATACCAAACTATTTCCTGGGCATTGTAAATATGTGTACTCGCCTTTTACTTGTTTGTTGCGCTCGTGTCGCTCATTTAACAAAAAACATAAAAAAGTATGGAACGTTTTACCAAGATTACTGTAACACAGATCACACTTTGGGTACCAGTACTTCCCGACTTCCAAAGTCAGATCCGTGTCACATGAATCTTAGATTTTTAGAGCTCATACAACAAGCTGAATAGTATATGTAGCCCTTGAAAAAAAAAAGCCCTTGAAAAACCCTTGAACTTTGTGAGCAAATTTTTGTCTGAACCCTGATTAATTATCATTATTTTTTTAATTTTTTGTCTCAAAAACATAGGTTATGACCCCTCGTTGGAACGAGCTCATCGAGCTCGTTCCAACGAGGGGTCATAACCTAGGTTTTTGAGACAAAAAATTACTTATTCAAGAATTATTTTTGCAAGTGTCGTCTGCTTTTCAGGTTAGGTAAAGGGTTAAGTCATAATCTAGTGGTGCCAAACACTGAGACAATTGATGGATAGAGGCAGCCAACTGGATATTTAGATCAAGCTACTAATTCGAAACCTCTAGAGGCTGATATCACACCCGTACAGATATTAAAATACATAAATTGTTCATATCAGTATTCATAGTGGCATTTTTATGCAGACTTGAGTGTCTGATGAGGCAGAAATGAAAATTATTTATAATTAATTAATAAAGAGATGACATTATCAGATTTATTTACTTGTTTGTAATATTTAACTTTATATGACTGTCGTTGACTGTTTTGTTCACTTTCTGAATGGCTGCTTTTTTCACTAATGAAAATGATTTGCACAAAGACAGTTGGGAATTATTTTTTTAATTTTTTTAAAATGCTACTTTATTTTGCTTACATGTGTAGTTGTTGATAATTTTGGTTTGCATGACATAGATAATTCTTTATTCATTTTAATGTGGGTCAGAGAACTAATTAATGACTGACATTATCTCTCATTTAGAAGAGTCATTTTATTATATGACTACCCAAAGTGGTTGAGTGCTAAAAGCTAATATCAGGGCTCTACTGGAAGACACTGAAAGCCACTTTAACCCACTGCACTCTGATGTCAAAATACCAACACTTTAAGTCGCCATTTTTCCCATAATGTAACTAGGAATTTAACCAATTCAATCTGGTTTGACAGAGCTCACTGAGCTCTGTCAAACAAGATTGAATTGGTTAAATTCCTAGTTGCATTATGGGAAATATTGGAAACTGGAAATGCAGATATTTCGATATCAGTGTGCAGGGGGTTAATGGATTTACACTGCATTCATTACCTCGTTTGCTCAGCAGTTGAAACACAACAAATGTTTAACCCTTTACCTAACCTGAAAAGCAGACAACACTTGCAAAAATAATTCTTGAATAACTAATTTTTTGTCTCAAAAACATAGGTTATGACCCCTTGTTGGAACGAGATCGATGAGCTTGTTCCAACGAGGGGTCATAACCTATGTTTTGGTGAGACAAAAAATGAAAAAAATAATGAAAATTGGAGATTTTTGAGAATAGCGCTGACCGGTTTTGGCCGTTACATTAGGTAAAGGATTAAGCAAAATTGTTTTATTACAATTTATTGGAGAGTGTCAAGTGGCTCTCTCCAATAAATTTTAATAAAATTAGGTTATGAACAAAATCTTTCTAAATTGGGGCTCCTTTTGCTCGTAGTATGGTACCCTTGAAAAAAATATGTTACAAATCACCTTTAAAAAATAATTTAGAACTCTCTCTACCAGTTAAATAGCCCATCGGTATAACTGTAGTTTGCGCATCAAATCTGGTTCGCGGGACAATCAGTGTTTAATTTAGCTGATCTAGTCTCTTTAACTCAATGGAATAAGACGCCCCTGATCATTTGACTGTTGTAATACAGTGGAGCCCACTTAACTGGATATCTCTTAACTGAATAACCCTGTTAATTGAATATAATTTTCTAACACAAAACCATTTATCATACCTCTAATACAAATTTGACCTGTTAATTGTTACAGAATAAACTCCTGTTAATTGAATACAAAATCTTGTAACCTGTCGATAAATTACCCTGACTCTCCCCAGTTTTCCTTTGTTTATAGACCTATCTTGTCCTCAATACATCCAATACAGTTATTTAATCTATTATATCTTGTTTGACAGAGCTCATGGAGCTCTGTCAAACAAGATATAAAAGAATAAATGCTAATTTTATCTTTAGAATGCAGGAAAGTAACACAATCCCTGTTAATTGAATACTCCTGTTAATTGAATAACTTTCATTGGCAATGTGGCTATTCAATTAACAGGGTTCCAATGTAGTATATATTTATCACAGTGTGAGTATTCAAAAGTATAGAATTTATTGAACTGAATCTATTGAGAGCTTATACAGTATGTATAAGATATTAGGTACTGAGCCACATGACAATTATGCATCCGACTATCACCTGTTAAATGGCATGTGGTGGCTCAGTGCTTGGGGCATTGGACTTTAAGCTGAAAGGTTGACAGTCTTATTCTGACCACCAGTAACTGAATTGTGTCATTGGGCAGGACTCTTACTTCTAATTTATTGCCATATGGTGGCACTGCGTACTGCATGTTCATGTTGCACTTGTCTTCAAGCTCTGGTAACTGTTAAGTTGGAGAGTCTGACAGTTGCTCACTGGTTCTCTCCAGGTACTCTGGCTGCCTTCACCCATAAAACTGTCTGACACAATGCAAGACTGGCTGTTGGAAGTGTCATTTAACCCCTAATAAACAAACTATATCAGCCCTACCTTGATAGGGCAGTTTAAAATTAGGACCTGGCAAGTGAACCTGCAGACCAGGAACTACCAAGTAGATAATCCACTGGTCCATAACTCAGTCGCTGTACTTGTATGTCAAAATACCAGAATTTTAAATGGCAAATGTTACCCAAAATTCATGTGGAAAGTTAACCAATTCAGTCTTGTTTGACAGAGCTCAATGAGCTCTGTCAAACAAGATTGAATTGTTTGAATTCCTAGTTACTATTCTGGGCTTCCCATCATTATTTTTGGTATGATCCAAAAGTTGGAGTGTTGGCCTACGGGGAAATAATAAATACGGTTCGGTTCTTCCAGTGCATCCTCATTCATTAATAAACAGAGTTGTCCTTTTCATCCAGTTCAGTTCGAAATTCAGTTTGATTTTGAATACCTTGCTTGATGAGATTCAGTTCAACTAGGAAATTTCTGATTTGCTAGAGCAGTGCTTGTTTACTATGGAAATAAGTTCTGCTTTTGTGGTTCAGCAAAACTCTTAAGATGAGAGTCCTCTAAAATAGGCAGCATAATTATAAATGATTGGCTAAACAATGATTGGCTAAACTTGACTTTATTATTCTGTTATGATCACGATAAATCAAAATATGGCGAAAATTTTCTTTAGCCCCCAATAAATAACAAATTTTGACATGGACTCAGAAAATCATTTCCTGCATGTACTTCTACTGTAACGAAGAATTTTTGTCATGTAAGACCTACATCTAGAAATTACAGCCAGGCTATGATCCTGAGTTTAATCATTTACCTAACATGACAAGAGACAACACTTGCAAAAAATTTCTTCTGTAATTACCGTATTTACTCTATGTATTGGGACACTCTATGATTTGGGATACACATTTTTTCCAGAAAACTATATTTTTTTTATGCTCCAAAGTTTGGGGCATTCAGGAGATTTGTTTCCAGTTGGCCCGTCGCTAGTAGCAGACGACACTCATAAAAATAATTCTGGAGTAACTAAAAATTTTCATTTTTTGCTTCCAAAACATAGCTTATGATCCCTCATTGGAACGAGCGCATTAAGCAAAAAATGAAAATATACAAAAAAATTGAATGGCGATTTTCGTATATAGTGATGGAAGACGAATCACACACAACTTTATTCAGCATCAAATCAAGACCACGCTGTGTTCTTTCCCCATTTTCTAAGAATTGGGACACCTGTGAAAATAATTATTTTTAGCTGTCCCAATACATAGAGTAAATACGGTAAAAGTTTCATTTCTTCCCTTATAAAAAAATATATAAAAAAATCCCTAAATTTGAATGGCGATTTTTGTGAATAGCACTAGCCCGTTTTGACCATTACCCCTTTACCTGTTGAATCGGCCATACCGTAATTTACAAATTTTACGGTTGAAAAATGTGGATTTTTTTTCAAAACAGTTCAACAAACCATATCGTGAGCCCCCACCCCCATTGGAATAAACTTATTTACCTCATTCCAATGAGGGGATTACTTTGACATTTTGTGAGAAAATTTGAAAAAGAAAAATTATTATTGTGTGTGTTGGGTAAAGGGTTAACCTTCACAGTTTAGTTGTGTATCATTTTGCTTATAAATCTGGATGGGTCGCGGTGGCATTGCGGTAACCGGTTCTCATCAGATCACCGAAGTTAAGTAACGTTGAGCCTGGTTAGTCGTTGGATGGGTGACTGTCTGAACGATCAATTCGGACTCCCACGTTGTGTCCTTGGGCAAGGCACTCAACCCCGAATGGCCACATGGGGGCACAATGACGATGTTTACTAAGGTGTATTTCTTGTCAATGGTGTGCATGTCTTCAGCCAATCTAACCCTCCCTGTGCTGCAGTGTGGAGTTACGATGTTGCTTCAAACCAGAAAATAAGCAGCCTGTCATCTGCAAAATGAGGTCCCCAGAGGGTGAATTTGGTGGTGCTACCCTGCACACCTCCATGAACCTCAGTCTGAATCAGGGTCTCAAGATCTAACAGAAAGCGGTACCCAGAGGATAAATTGGCTCACTGTATGGGATAGCATCAGCAAAATGCACCCTCTGGGGACCTCTTTCTGCAAATGACAGATTGCTTATTTTCAGGCTTGTGTTGGGGAGCTGGCAGCTGCTCTTCGTTGCTCTGTGGTTCTCTCTGGGTACTCCGGCTTCCTCCACCCGTAAAACTGTCACTGACACGATATGACCTTGGTTGTTAAAGTGTCGTTAAACCTGAACAAATAAATAATAAATAAATAAATAAACCTGATTGAGAGAAGTTACCATTAAGTCTTTCAATGATGAAGAGGTTAACAAATTTTGAAACTTGCTACTCTGTGATAATATTACAACTCAAGTGAACTTTGCTCATTGTGTGAATTCTCTTTATGTGCAGCAGTTTATATGCTCTTGAATTACAAGAAATTTTATTTCTTTTGCCTGAAAAATTAAGATTTGGTGGATGGTTAATAATTGTGTAGATTATTTTAGTGGTTTGGAGTCATTTTGATGCACAGAAAAGTAGTCTCCCTTCAGTTTTTTCCCTTTTTTTTTAAGCAGAATAGTGTTTGACATGTTTTGTTCTAGAAAATTAGTAGTAGAAACTGCACCACTTTAACCCTTGATGGCTGTAAACTAACTTGAAAATATTTAGTCAGAACAACTAGTTGAATCTTTCCCTTAACACTTAAGTCCCCAGACTGAGACAAACTGCGCCTTTTATATTGCTATGAAAAAGTTGCCCCAAGTGTATTCTTCCTTCAGAACTCTACTTGTAGGATGCTTTTATCTTGATAGTGTTTTTACATCATTGTTGGCTGCCTTACAGGCAGCCAACAATAATGTAAAAACACTGTTAACCCTTTACCTAACGAATCACCTGCATCCGCCCACGTAATATGCAAATTGAGCAGTTGAAAAAATTAAATTTTTCAAAAAATTTCAACAAAACCATATCATGTGACCCCCTCATTGGAACAAGCTCATTGAGCTCGTTCCAATGAGGGGTCACATGATATGGTTTTGTTGAAATTTTTGAAAATTTAAAAAAAATGATATTTAAAATAAGAAAGTTTGATATCGTCTGCGTTGGGTAAAGGGTTAAGTCATCTGCAGCTGTGTAAATGTATATATGTTAGTTTTCAGTGTAAACTTAATCTGAGGACTTAACCATTAAGGGCCTAATTCCAACTTTGATCACATTATTTGGCAACAGAACAGGTGCCCCTACATGCAGTCTTTGGGTCAACTCGCAAGTTACTTTCTAAGCACCATGGAGTTGTTTTTAGGGAAGTCTTGGCTGCCTATATAGGAAGCCAAGGCTTGCCAAAAAACATCAGCAAAGGCACAGGATGTAGACTGTAAGGTGAAACAAAAATATGTAAAAATCTCCATGCCCTTAAGGGTTAAAGGTTATATTTACCCTGTAATAGATTTACAGATGAACAGATACAGTACGTAGAGAGTGGATTGTAACTAAATCACCCACGGAGTGGTGTTATCACCCAAGCTATAACTTTCAAATTTTGTACATATCGCCAAAAAACGCAAGCAATGTTACAGCCAATGGACCTCCAGGTTTAACCCGGAGGTCCATTGACTGAAACCTTGCTTGTGCTGGTCAGGCTTTGCAACAAATTTGCAATTATTGCTTGGGTGGAATCTCCACTCTGCAGGTGATTTAGTGATAATACACTCTCCACGTACTGTATGGGCGAGCTGATCATATCTGCAAACCTGTTCATTTTATTTTCAGTAACTTGTTTCACCTTAATATTCTCAAGACAAATAGCTCTTTAATTCATCTTTATCCGCTGACTATTGATGTCGAAATACCAAAATTTCAAGCTAAAAGTTTTTTCCCAGAATGCAACTAAGGACTTCAACAATTCAAACTTGTTTAACTGGTTGAGTGCTGGAAGCCACTATCATGGCTTTAAAGAAAAGTGAGGGTACCATACTAAAGTCTTTATATTCTTTTCTCCAGTTTCATATTCTGTCACCTGCTAATACAGTTTTGTTCATTAAAATTTGCTTTATTATAAATTATTGGAGAGTGCCTATAGGCACTCTCCAATAATTTATAATAAAGCAAGTTTTAATGAACAAATTCTGTCTTCTAAAAATAATCTAGCGCTCAACCAGTTAACAGAGATTATCAAACAAGATTGAAATGGTTAAATTCTTAGTTGTATTATAAAAAAGAAATTCAGCTTGGAATTCTGTTATTTTGACATTAGCATTCAGTGGGTTGAGTTTTTTGCCAAACCATCTGTTGAATATTTATTTATTTATTTATTTATTTATTTATTTAGGAGAGTCAGATTAGTCAAAATATTCAGTCAGTGAATTAGTAGTCATGGCTTTTTCCAGGCATAAAAATAACCCTGCTAATACCATACTGACCTGGGAATAAGCCCATATTTGAAAATAAGCCCACCTTCCAACTTTTAAGATTTCAGTTTCAAAGTCTCCTTGTGAATAAACCCAGTCCCTGTCTTTGTAATGACAGCATCGATGATATCCATGATGGTACATATACATTGTTACAATGAAAAAGAACCCCTCACCTGATGCACATGCTATTAAAATTTGTTGTTTTAATTATTTTTTTTTTTCTAATATTTCAAAAAAATTCAACAAAACTATATATGACCCCTCATTTGGA